>CM053583.1:44867378-44899758 GCA_028627135.1 Pseudochirops cupreus | reverse complement strand
CTACATTCAGAGAAAGATCTAGAAAGAACAGAGTTTAAATGGGGACTGAAGCAATCTACATGCTATCGCTCTTTTTCACGTTTGGTTCTCTTTCTTTTTTCCCGTTGTTCACTCCATTGGTTACAAACCTTCTATACAACCAGACTAATGTCCAATGTGAAAGTATTTGCAGATCCTATACTTGATGGCATGCTGCCATGGGAGGGGGGGAAGGAGAAGAAGGGGAGAAAATGTGAAACTCAAGAGATTATGGAACTGAATCTTGTAAACTAAAAGTAAATGAACAAATCAAATTTAAAAAAAAAAAGGGTTGGGCAGCTGGTCCCTCTCCCTGAAGATCTTCTAGCAAAGGCCGCTTGACATCTGCTACAGTGCATGATGTACAAAACATACTTGTCCAGAGATGGGCTGGACTGGGACTGTCTTTGGGAATCTATCCCTTCCAACTAAGCTGTTGGGAATATGTTATATCACACTGGACCTTCAAGGCTTTAGTGGTTTCAAGGCCTGGAATGTTTTCATTCCTCAAGCATATACAGTGTACAGCTATTTGTGACTTTAGACTTGGTAAGAGAATAGATATTTCAAAGCTTACTTTATCTCAGCCCCCTGAGATGTAGCCACCCTAAAACCATCCACTCAAATATATCCGCATGTTCAAAGTATTGGTTATATGTTGCAGGGGAGAAATTTTTAAAGTTATTTTTTCATTTTAAATTTCTTTTAAATTAGGGGTCCATACTATACCAAAGTGTAATTGAAACCAGTGACCATCAGCATTTTTGGAGCATAGAGGGGAGTCAGCCGCAGAAATTTTCTAGAAGTCGACTTTACCAGGATTGCCTGTTTTGTCCGTGTTGATCCAAAAGTTTGGTTTGCCTAATTTGGCTTATAAACGTTAGAGTGGGGATATGGTTTTTGTGAATGAGGACCTTGACTTTTCCTCAGAGAATTAGAAGTCAGTATTTAAGACTGGGGTTGGACTCAAAGGCCTCTGAGTCTCCCTCCAGCTTTACATCTAGAAAAGGAAGGAAGGAAGGAAAGAAACAGAAGAAAAGAGGGGAAAGAAAGAGCAAAAGAGAGAGAGCATTTGTTAGATACTTACGAGGTGCCAGATACTGTGCTGAACTCGACATTATACAAAAATTTATAAAGAGACAGTCCCAGGCTTCAAATTGCTTATCTTCTAATAAAGACAATACACATGTGACCCTTGTGACCAAGGAAAGGAGTTTTGTTTTGGGAAACGATGAGAAGGGAAGAGAAGGGAATCTCTCTGGCCACCCTTGTACCTGGTACCCCCTGGACCAATTGTAGAATTATTGGCCTAAGATTGGGCTGAGGAATAGAGAAAAATCAAAGAGACTGTAGGTGGATCGAATCTATCGCCTTCTCCTTCTCATGGTGGTTTAAACTAACTGAGCTCAATATTGAAAGGCCGTAGAGGAGAAAGAGCTGGCCTTGGAAGACTTGGTGCATGTTAACATTATTTATCGGGAGACAGAGTCAGAATCTGAGGCTACTTTTTATTTTTTTACTCCAAAGATTGTTGCTGCAGTCATTCCAAGATAATGATGTCTTTTCCTGCAGATTGTGTTACACGGACATGGGACAAGAGTCACGGCTAAATCACAACAAAGTGGAGAAAAGGCCTTTCGGTGTAACTATGATGGATGTGGAAAACTCTACACGACGGCTCACCATCTTAAGGTAACCTTGCCCTTAGCTTTCAGATTCTTACTCTGAAATCCTTAGCACAGGTGGCACTGCCCAGCGATTGTCCCCTGCCAGGCAGACTCCTTCCTCGTAGTGGTGTTTAGGCCAGGCTCCGTCCTCACGCCCCTCATTCCAGCCTTGTAAGTAGCCCCTTCTCGCTCTGAGGTGCTTCTGTCATAGGCAGTCTGGCGCCCGTCGGGGATACTCTCCCATTTTTGTGATCGTGGCCCAAGTGGTTGTCCAGGTCCGTGGTTCATAGGACTCTTCTGGTTGCTCTGGATCCTTATTTGTTGTGCCACCTTCCATAATTAAATCCAGCCATTCCATGATTGACAGGCACCTACTCTTTTTCTAGTTCTTGGCTCCCATAGAAAGGTGCTGCTGCTGTGTGTATTTTCTGTGTAGTGGGAACACTATGACTGTGGTATGCATGCATGTGTGTGTATGCACATGTGTTAAACTAAAGACATAAAGGCATGTTGGTGCCATAATCCTTGGAGATGCCCCTGTTGATAGATGGTCATCTTGCAGTTTACTTTTACTGTAGGAGACTTTGGGGATGACCCTTCTGACCTCGTGCGGAAAGATCTTTCCCAAGTGCATATGAAACCTCTAAAAGCGGTTCTACCAGAGGATGAGTCTTTGTCAGCCACAGGAGATCATAGTGACCTGCAAAGGGGGATAGGGCTTGTGATCTCACCAGTGGTAGGGGAGTCCCCCCAGTGAAAAGAATCAGCACTAGCTAGGTGGTAGAGGAGATAGAACACCCGACCTGGAAGTGGGAAGACCTGAGTTCAAACACAACCTCAGACACTTGCCAGCAGTGGAACCCTGGCAAGCCACTTCACCTCTGTTTGGGTCAGTTTCCTCCTCAGTAAAATGGGGATCATAAGAACATCTACCCCTTGGGGACATTGTGAGGACCAGCTGAAATAATGATTGTAGAATGCTTGGCACGGTGCCTGGCACCCAGTAGGCACTACATAAAGGTTCATTATTATTATTAATTTGATAATCTGAGTTATGTTCCTTCTTAGAAGCCTTCATTCACACCCTGTCACCCATCTAATAAAGACCAAACCCAAGGTCCTGCCCAGTTTGGTGCCAGTCTTGCCCCAGTCCTTTAGTGCTCCAGCCTCACTAGACCTTTTACCATCCCTAGTTATGCCATACGCTTTCCCACCTCCCGGACTTGGTTCTGTTCTCTGTATCTCGCATGCCCCAGGCCCTCCCTTTCCTTCAGGTCTCTGCCTGTTAAAATGCCACCCGGCCTTGAAGGCCAAGGTCTATGGCCTTGAGATGGCACAGGCAGCAGGGATCCCTGCTTCCCGTGTTCACCATGGTCACACCTCTCTTGCAGCTGCCATGTTCTTTCTTGTGTTATTTGTGACTCTGTCTTCTCCTCCCTAAGTCTGTGAACTCCAGGACTGAATCTTATCTGTATTTGCCCGTCCCCAGGGGTCCCCAGGAGTCTCTTCAAGGTTTCAGTGAAAAAATCAGTCTCTTCCCTCCAGAACTCCTATTGGTTCCATACCTTTCTCATTAACCTTTCACATCCGGTCATATGTTAGTCTTGTCTGTCTGTGTTTTATCTCCCCTGATAGCTTGGAAGGGCAGGGACTGAGCCTTAATGCATCTTTGTATCCCCACCCTCCCCCATAGTGCTTTGACCTGAAAACACATAGTATTTGTTGGACAGAAGGCAAACACAGGGTAGAAGCTCATGCTGGGAACCTAAGGCAGTGTGTGTTTCTTACTAGATGAACCGTGAAGTACATGTTGAAAGGTGTATGAGGGTAGGGGTAGAGTGTGGTTTCTGTTTTTAAAAAACCCAGATCTGAAGTGGGGGGACATGGTACTGTTTTCATAGAGGGAATGTCCAAGGGGAGACAGACTGACAGCCCTCTTTTAACAGGTCCATGAAAGGTCACACACAGGGGACCGGCCGTACCAGTGTGAGCATCGTGGCTGTGGGAAGGCCTTTGCCACAGGTGAAAACACAACATTCTCTGTCCTTTGCCTACCTGTCTTGGGGCAGCAAGCAGCTATGCTTTTAATTTCTCATACATAAAAAGAAGAGTAAAAATCCCCCTCTTAAGTGGCTTGTGACTCCTCTGCCCTGTGCCCTTTCTCTGTCCCCTGTTCTCTTTAGCTCCTTCCCTCTGTTCCATCTTCTGCTCTCCTTCATTCCCCCATTGCTCTGCCTTTTAAATAAGGAGAGAAAATGAAAACTTGGGAAAAAATGTTTTTACCCAACTCCTTTTCCTGTGTGCATGCATAAATGTCTCTTTCTTGTCTGTGATGTAAGCTTTTTGAATGGGAAAGGTCACCTTGTACTGTCACAAATAGAATCTAACACATTAGGAATGCTAATTTCAAAACTTTAAAATCTCCTATGAGAAGGTTATTCCAGTGACCCTCTCTCAGTCAGATATGCATTTCAGTAGTCTACTGAGCTATTCACATTCTAATAAAAATTAAATGGCTTTTCATCTGTTTTATTCAGTGATTGAATCCTGAGAGTTTGTGTTTAAATTTCTTTTTTTCAAGGTTACGGATTAAAAAGTCATTTCAGAACCCACACAGGAGAAAAGCCATATCGGTGTTCAGAAGATAATTGTACCAAGTCTTTTAAAACGTCGGGCGACCTACAGAAGCACATTCGAACTCATACAGGTACTGGCATTGTGGATAAGCCCATAGGATATTAGCTCTCAGGGATCATTGAATCTAGCCCTTTCATTTTATGCATGGGCAGCCTTAGACTTAGGTCAAACTGGTTCATTCGTTAGTGCCCGGGTCAGAAGAGCAACCCAAACCAACTCAAATTCTGAACTTGTTGTTCTCAAACCTGTATTCTGGTGCCTCTGCAGTGCATGGATGGACTGAACGGGTACAGTGCCCCTTGCTTACCTCAGCCTTCCCTTCCTTCACCTTTCCCACAGGTGCCTATGCCTTACCCCCTCTTAATCTCCTCACTCTTCATTTATCCCACATCAACTTTATTGAACTAAAAGTCAAAAGATACACTAGTCCTCAGCTCCTGGAATCTTGGAAGTTGCTGATAACTGATGGTGTTATGAGTTGTTGCCTCAGTCATACTGTGTGTATAAGCGGGAATATTTTAAACATCGTGTGGCAGTTTTACCCACAGACGTTGAGATTTCTGTTGCCTCTAATGAGTTTTTTAAAATAGCTCAATAGAGAATTCACTGACCATTAAAAATTGAATATTTCCCCTCAAGATAATCCCAGCTCTTTGAGGAGAACGTATGAGCCATCTTTCTACTTAGTGTAATTTACTTAGGGGTCTTAACCTTTTTTTGGATCGTGGACCATCTTGACAATCTGGGGAAGCCTATCCCTTCCCAGAGTAATATTTTTAAGTGCATAAAACAAAATACATAATTACAACAGAAACAAATAAAGTTATCAGAATTTTTTATAAAAACCAAGTTCACTAATTCCAGGTTAAGAATTGTTGATTTAGAACAGGCCTGCACAACATATGGCCTGTAGGTGATATGTTGTGCAGGCCTGTTTTACATCCTCTACATTTGTGGTGGGCCACAAGTGGTGTACGAGCTGTATGTTTTGCAGGCGTGACTTAGAACAAAAATTCTTCAATGGTTCATGTCCACCTGGACCACTCCCAGACTTCCATCTTGATAGAAT
This sequence comes from Pseudochirops cupreus, assembly GCA_028627135.1. Lineage (NCBI taxonomy): Eukaryota > Metazoa > Chordata > Mammalia > Diprotodontia > Pseudocheiridae > Pseudochirops > Pseudochirops cupreus. The sequence continues at coordinate 44,894,367 of CM053583.1, read as the reverse complement.
TTGTGCTCCACTGGTGTGGCTTTCAACAACTCAACATCACCTCCACATCCAGGGAGGGGTCAGAGAATGACTTTTGTAGAAGGGTTGGCATGGACGGTTTCATCACGTGCCCCAAAACAAGAAGACACATCCTGTCATGGGACACTTGGTTGTCTTGGCTTGTAGTGAGCTTAGGCAAAAAGACCACCATGACAGCAACTGCAGAGTATGCACCCATCTCTGTTGTACAAGAGGAAGAAAGAAAGGGATTAAATCTAGAACACGGCGAGATCTTTATCTACATGCGTGTGCGAATGTATGCATATGGCAACTGGTTTTTTTCAGTGCAAAGATAAGCACCAGAGAGGCCAGTGAGAAATCTCTTGGAAAACATAGTTCAAAATTTAAAAATGAAAGTGTCAAAAGACTTGTAGACCACTGAGAAACCTAGTACACAGAGGGAGTAAATACAAAAACCTGCATATTGTGAAGACCTTCAAGAGGAGAGTCAGAAGACACTGGACATACCAAGCACCGAAAAAAGAAAAAGAATTATGTCTTAATAAATAGGAAATGATGAGTTATTGATGTGGGAGCCATTTCTAAATCTATTCTCTATGTCCAGTAAGACCACTGACTAGGGGCAGCTAAGTGGCTCAGTGAATAGAGCACAGGCCCTGGAGTCAGGAGGACTTGAGTTCAAATCCAGCCTCAGACACTTAACACTTACTAGCTGTGTGACCTTGGGCAAGTCACTTAACCCCAATTGCCCTGCTTTCCCCCGCTTTCCCCCCCTCTAAAAAGCAAAAAAGAAAAGAAGAGCACTGACTAGTTCAAACAAAAGTCAAAATCAACACAAATTATGTGAAAAGATAAAGATGAGAAGACACGGTACGCATTCCATTGTCTCCAGCATAACCTTTGCAAAGACGCTGTTGAAGCTATAAAAATAAAGGAAAATATATTGATATTTATTATCACCTTTTCCTAAAGAAACTTAATTGATTTAAAGCAGTCATCACAACAAAGAGTCCCCAAAAGAACCTGAAAATCTCATTAGCCAACAAACCAACACTGGTTTAGAATATAAATTGATTTATAATTTACCATGGAAGAAGGTGGCAGAAGATTATGAGCAGTAACAGTGAATAGTGTTGTAGATAGGGAATGAGTCTGCAAAATCCTGGTTGTGAGACCCTACCAGGCTGGATCATCCAGAGTGCCATTATCCTCCTTATCAAGTAGGAAGGACAGTAAATAAGAAAAAAAAGAACAGATTGTCCAGCCTACCTGGGATCTGTTTTTAGCACTAGGAAAAGTAAAACCGTCTCATTTTTTAGACTCTTAACAATCTAGTAGCCAATTTGCCAGATGAAGGCTAAAGTCAGGAAGAATAGTTGAACCAGACTGAGTTCACAGAGAAGAATTCTGTGTTAGCCTGGTGACATTTTTCTAACACTGAGGATCAGTTCTCAAGCTAATTGAAAAGAAGGAACAATACTAAACTTTGAGTAAAAAAAAAAATCACAGATACTGTCTTTTACACTAAAATAAAGAGGGAGAAGTCGGCAACTATTAACCCATATTCTCACTTTCTTGTCTCCCTGACATTTGTATGAGAGTGAGCTACATTTATATTGAGGGGTATCCTTGACAAAAATAGGCAGGTTTTTGCAAACAGTTTTCTTTGCATTCACAGAATTCACTGAAAGAATACAAAGTCCTGCTGTTTTCAGTGTCACAGAGGGCCTCCATCCTGTTCTCCAGGATGCTTTCTGAAATTTATTGTCAATAGAGAAACAGTGCCTTACTGTACAGGAAAGATCCTTAAGCTTAGAGCCAGAAGCCCTGACTGGAGACCTGGCCTTGCCAGTTGCTGTCTGGGTGACTTTGGGCAAATCACGTATTCTCTGAGTTTGCTCATCTCCAAGATGAGGGTGATAATAATAATAATTCCAGCCCTGCTAACCTCATGGGGTTGTGAATGAGAAAAGCACTTTGTAAATTGAAAGTGCTATATGAATGTAAACTACTGTTTTTATTATTATAAATGTAGTCAAGATAATAGGTATGCTATAAAGAAACCAGGCTCATAGAGTCAAACCCTAGATGTGGAGGGATTAGGTTAGTTGTTTGTTTGTTTACATGCATAATCGGAATAAGGTGCTTTGATCAAAAAAGGCAGACCTCAGAAATCTTCTCATGTTTTTCCAACAGTCTGTGAAGTTATTTTGTCTTTAACCCAAGAGAAAATAATCACTGACACTCAGATCTTTTGATCTGTATTTCAGGATCTTTTTTTTCCCCCTAAAATTTCTTGTGATACCTGAATTGATCTCTTTTCTTTTCTGGAACTGCATCTGTAGACATTTGAAAATTAAAAGGGAAGTCTAGTTTCTTTTTCATTTTTGAAAGACAACTGACACGTTCCTTTTGCCTGTCCTTGGTACTGGGGAATTCTTAGAGATGAGCAGACCAAGCAGTTTTTCTTGTAGTTAATGTCAGTCCGATGAAGAAAGGTTCATTCTTTTTTCTTTATGATAATACCACAAAATGGAAGGAGGCTTATTTTCCTAATCAACCAAAATTTCCATGATTGATAAAAGGTGGTCCTAAGAAGGTTCTGATTTATGACCTTATCATTCTCAAATCTGTCTTACTCAATTATCCCTGTTTTCTGGTTTGTCATTAAAATGTACACACTTGATAATTCCTTCTGAGATTTTCTGGTCATTAGTGATTCTTATTTCTGTTCAGACACTTTTCTTTGTCCCTTTAAACATGGAAAGAAAAATAAACTTTATGTAGAATGTTTTGCTCAAGTGAGAGAAATCCAAATAGCAAAGGTGCACATCAAAAATTTAGCTTTTGCTTTTTATTTTTAAAAAATGTTTTATTGATGCCTTTTGTTTCACATCAGTCATTTCCAGCTTTGCTGCCCTCCCTTCTACCCAGTGAACCTTCCGTTGGAACAAAGGAAAAAACAGTTTGAGCAAAAACCTACAGTCGCAGCTCCATGTCTGACAACACCATGTCAATGCATCTTCTGACTGTTTAATTTACCTTTTTCTGTGTTTGCAGGTGAACGACCCTTTAAGTGTCCCTTTGAAGGATGTGGCAGGTCCTTTACTACATCAAACATCAGAAAAGTGCACATTAGGACACATACGGGAGAAAGACCCTATTACTGTACGGAGCCAGGATGTGGGAGGGCATTCGCCAGTGCAACAAATTATAAGAATCATGTGAGGATACACACAGGTAATCAGTCTCAGGGGCTGGGGTCTTTGTTTCTACCAGACTTTGTTTGAAGCTCAGTTCATCAGCTTCTTTTCCCAGGAAGGTCCCCCCCCCGCCACCCCATTCCCACTACCTCCCCCCATAATACCCATGGCTTCATGTGCATAAATATGACCTCCCAATAAGAGGACCCAAGCAGAGTGTTAGCCTTCATTCGTGTCCCTTACGATTCTGAATGTGCAGTATATGCTCACAGTTTTCAAGTAGTCACAGAAGGTCAGGTGAAGTCACTAAAAAATCTGTGCTTGAGTCCTTTCCTTGAAGGGACCAGCTATAGTAAAGAGTATTTTATTATCCTTTCCTACATTTTACTGAGCTGATTTTTTATTTGGTCCAGACCTATGATTCATCTGCATAAGGCAATGGTGGCAAACTCAGAAGTAGGGGGCTCTAAACCATATATATGTAAGGATCCTTGCAGGTCACATAGTGACTTAGAAAACCACAAATTTGCACATGTATAATCTGTATCAAATAACTTGTTTTCTCAAGAAGAGATGAAGAGAGGGAGGTAATATGGAGCTTAAAATTTTTTTAAAATGATGAAAGTTTCTATTTACATGTAAATGAGAAAAAAATAAAATTTTAAAAGAAAATATCAAATTAACATTTTTTGTTTGAGATATATATGTGTGTGTATATATATGTATATACATGTACATGCAATATACTACACATAGTATATTATATTTTTTTTTGTTAAATATTTCCAGATTGCATTTTAATCTAGTTCAGACTAAGTGTTTGACACTTCTTACGTAGGGAATCCCTAAGAAAGAAATTCCCTTCCTTGGTGTAGATAGACAGCTCTTTTGTAACTCATAACTTTAGAGAGCTGTCCAGGGCCCTGAGAAGATTCAGTGACTTGCCCAATGTCGCACAAACAGTATGTGTTACACATGGAATTTGAACCTAGGTCTTTTAGACTCTAAGACTAACTGCCTAACCACCAGGCTACTCTGCCTCCCAGGGTACATTATTAATAGTAATAATGGCTATTTCTTTTATGATAGTAAATAGGGTTCAGGATATTAATAGTTTATCTAGTTACAGAAAGCAGTAAATTAGAACTTCACTAAAGCTATGACTTAAATCATCAGAATCTTATGTCTTTTTTTTATTTAAAAATAAAAAGGTTAAATAGTCATTTTCTTTGGTGATATGGGGAAGATGCCAAAGAAGGTAGTAGAATCCTAGCTGGAAAGCCAGAGGACTGAGTCTAGAACTGTCTGGCATAGAAGAATGTGGGCTTTTCTCCTCATTCTTCTATTGTTGTCCCTGGTTAGAAGGTTACTGCTGTCCATACCCATCCCTTTGACTTATTATTATTTTTTTTTTTTGCTTTTTGGAGAGGAGAGGGCAGGGCAATTGGGATTAAATGACTTGCCCAAGGTCACACGTTAGTAATGTTAAGTGTCTGAGGTCATATTTGAACTCAGGTCCTCCTGACTCCAGGGCTGGTGCACTATTCACTGCACCACCTAGCTGCCCCAGTCCTTTTGACTTTTATGGCCTAATGTGTGACATGTTGGCTTTGTGTGTGTGTGTGTGTGTGTGTGTGTGTGTGTGTTGTCTTTTCCTTAGGGGAGAAGCCATATGTTTGTACAGTCCCTGGGTGTGATAAACGATTCACAGAATATTCCAGCTTGTACAAACACCATGTTGTTCACACTCACTCCAAACCATACAACTGTAATCACTGTGGGAAAACGTATAAGCAGATCTCCACCTTAGCAATGCACAAGCGGACAGCTCACAACGACACAGAACCCATCGAGGAGGAGCAAGAAGCCTTCTTTGAGCCCCCACCAGGTGGGTAGTTGTGCCAGGGGAGCCGGGCACTGGGCAGGAGAGGGACCTTAAGGGCACACTCCTTGCAAGCTTTTGTTCAGAGTCATCTCAGGTGCCTTTCTGACAGTCTGGTTTTGTTGCTGGCTCACCTGGGCCAGTTAGGAGACCTTCTGTCCATCTCGCTTGGAAGCGCTCTAAAGCTAAAGCTTCTTGTGATTGGTTTTCCTTTCTGACTGCACCTGTGACTTTGGTTGACTAGCTCGGCCATTGAGAGACTCTGAGGGGGTATTCTGTGAGAATAAGTTATTGGATTCATTCCTTTTTTTTTTTTGGCTTTTTGGAGGGGGGAATGTAGGGCAATTGGGGTTAAGTGACTTGCCCAAGGTCACATGGCTAGTGTGGCAAGTGTCTGAGGCCAGATTTGAACTCAGGTACCCCTGATTCCAGGGCCAGTGCTCTATTCACTATGCCATCTAGCTGCCCCTGGATCCATTCTTGAAGAAATATGGGAATCTATTGACTAATAATAATAATACGTATTTAGTGTCTTGCAAAGCACTTTCTTCCCACAGCAATCCTCTGCTGTTATCCCCATGGTACAGATGAGGACATTGAAATTCAAAGGGGCTCTGACTTCCCCAGGATAGCTCCTCAGTGTCAGAGCCAGGATCAGGACTTGCAGATGTCTCTCCTTTCTCTTGAGCTCTTGCCAGTGTGCGAAGCTGTGACTTTTTTTAACCACCTTAAAAGGATATTCTCTGATCCTCTTTAATAGGGAAGCAACATGGATGGCAGAATGGAGAGAGCACTGCATTAAGAGACAGCTTGGGTTTGTGGAGGGGGCAGGGCAGCACTGTAGAGTGGGAAGGGGACTCAGCAGGCCTGGGTTAGAATCTTGGCTCTCTCACTTCCTAGTTGTGTCACCTTGGGCCAGTCACTCAACCTGAAGGTCCTTAGTTGTCAAATGGGAAGATTACTCTTATTGCATACTTCACAGAGTTGTTGAAAGTACCTGGTAACCTTCAAGAGTTGGGTAAGTGGGAGCTATTAGTGTTGAAGTTTACAAAACACCTCTGGGTCAAGATGAGAAGAGATAGAGCTGGAGAGAGGAGAGAAGCAGTGAATTCATGAGTTAACAGTTATTCAGACTTTTCTTTTTTGGGCACAGGAGACTTTATAGGGTTACACATGGAGAAATGTTGTGGGAGCCCCTCCCACCTAACCCCCAGATCTCATACCATATTCATCAGTGATTTCCAGCTGGATGGTGGACTTAAATGGTTTTGTTTTATAAAAGCTTTAAAAAGAAGGAAGTGAATAGAATGGTGTATTTATCTTAGTTGTGGAAGGAAGATGAGGTAAACATCATTAATATTATGTGCACTTGCTCCCTTGGAGCCCTTGTGACCATTGGCACACATGTGCAAGAAGTTGATAGAAAGGATAGAGGTTAATGGTGCCCCCTAGAGACTAAATTGATGACCCTGGGCCTTCTTAGCCCAGTGCGCAGCATCCACAGACTTCAGGCAACAGCTTGTGACGTTGTAGGTTGCCTTCAGTTTCATTTTTAAATTGGAATGAAGATCTTACTTGCCCTATTTCTGCCTTTCACGAGAGTTGGAAAGTGGAGGATGGGAAAAGGAAAGAATTTGACATGATTGCCCAATCTTGCTCCTCCTGGCTGGTCTAATTATGGCAGGGACACTGGAGTGCACTATGGTTATTCAGGAAATAGAATTGAGACCTCTTGGGCTTTTATTAAATGATTAACTTGAACTCAGATAGTACCCCTTTACACAATGGTGGGTCTCCTTTCCTGAGGGCCCAAGGGCACTTGTGTTAATGAATGCTTGTTAGTGTGATTTTATTGTATTTACAGACCATTCAGGTTTGTTGGTTAGTATTGTAACGTGGTGAATCATTATCTCTGGGCCATTTTTTTCCTACTGTTTTCTAAGTCAGTAGAACAAGTAAAGTGAATATATAACTAAATTCATCTTTACTTTTGGTTATTTTTGGAAACTTTATTTACATATGTCTTCTTCACCTTCCCCAAAACACACACACTTTAACAATGAAGAAAAAACAGCCCCGAGAACTTGGAACAATTTGTTGTGTTTGATGGTGTTAAATTTGAGGGATGGGGAAACGATGTTGTAAAGAATTACTAAGAAAGGGCTCGTTAGTTTAAACAAATAAGACAACACTCTTTTGTCTTTTTTCCCTTAATTCTCATTTATATCTATTTTTCTTTAACAGGTCAAGGTGAGGATGTCCTCAAAGGTCCCCAGATAACATATGTTACCGGCGTAGAAGGGGAGGATGTTGTGTCTGCACAAGTAGCCACAGTAACTCAGTCTGGACTGAGCCAGCAAGTCACACTCATATCCCAGGATGGAACCCAACATGTAAGTAGCCACCACAGTAAAAGTCAGCTAAAATCCTGGAGGAAATGGTGGGAGATGGGGCTGCAGTTGTAACTTTGGGCAGACTGTGGAAGCCCCTGATTATCAAACTAGGGAAATTTGACATTTGTCCTGTAGGCATCAGGGAACCTGTGAACATTTTTGAACTGCTGATTGACTAGATTAAAACAAAGTTTTAGAAACATTAATATGGAAGTGATCCATGTAGTAGAGAGATTTTTAGGAAGCTGTTCCTTTAGCACAAATATGGGGTGATTAGGGCCTGAGCTAGGGTGGTAAGGGAATAGGAAGGAGGGGTGGAGGTGAGAGGTCCCACAAAGCATCAGCAGCAGTGGACAGTGGAGAAGTTGGGGAACAGGCGAGGAAGAGAAAGAGGAGACAAAGGTGACCCCATGGCTCTGAGCCATGTGCTGAATTAGGAAAATGCCTACACAGAGCCTGTAAATGTCCCTGCCTGCAGGCGTCAGTCTGTAACTCTCCTCCAGAACATTCTCAACTGCTCTTTGCTTCTCATCTCCCTAGACTTCAGACAAAGCACAGTTGCCACTTTTTGTGATGGGCCTCCAAAGTGTGATTGTAAAGCAGGTCCTGTGAAGTAGATTGTCACAAAGCAGGTTGTTTCCCCATAGGGGCCATGTAATAATTAGGAACTACGTGGTTCATAAAAGATACAAGATCATAGACATCGATGCCAAATATACCACACTTATAAACATTAACAGTTATTTAAAATAGTAAAATTGTGTTGCAACTTCTGTAAGATGGACATAAATGTACCTTGATGAAAAAATAGTACTAAAAAGTATAATACAGAATATAAGCAGTAATAATAATAGTTCACACTTACATCGCACGGTCTGTAAGTGCTTTACGTAGGTGATCTCATGGGATCCTCACAAAAGGGGGTGTGAGGCGGGATCATGCAGCATGTCAGCGGTGTCTGAGGCCATACCTGAACTCATACTCCTGACTTCAGACCTAGGGCTCCATCCGTTACCTGCTTAGCTGACTCAGCATTAACAAACCATTGTATCCTGAATCTGATATAAAACTTGTCTTCTCACTACATTAAATAGACAATAATTATGCTTACCTTCTTAGAATTTAAAATGAATTTTTTTTAAAGATTATTCAGATAACCTAGATCTCTTTCAAAATATATCCTTGGAAGTTTGAACTGATGCTTTGTTTCTCCTCTCTCAATAAATTTATCATAACCAAAAAATTCAGAACCATTCCATCGACATTAGAGCTTTGCACCAAGTAGTAAATGCTAAATAAATGTTACTACTGATAATGGTGGTATTTGTCCTACTAAGAAACCTTTTTTAAAAGAAAGAACTTATCCGCAATTTATCCTCATTGTCCCTTATTACACCCTCATTTTATTCAAAGTTACAAGTGTATCAAGTGTCTGACCCAATCAGGGACACCAAGAAATAATAAAGGTTGTTATATCACTCTTTGTTACTGCCAACCCTGACAGGATGGTTCTGCTAAATTGGTGGCCCAGCCAAAAGTTTGGTCAACTCACCCTGTAAACTGGACAAAAGATGTTCCCAGACACCTAAATCCAGAAGCCTTGCTCCCTTTACTCCAAACAAAAACTGAGTAGGATGACTTTCAGCATTCTGAAAATACCTTCCACAGAAAAAAAACTTACCTCTTGATGTAATACCCAAAAGTGCAGTTTGGAATAGAGAGATCTCTCACACAAGTATTTGACACCTTTATCCAAGCCCATTACATTTGGTTTGAAAAGCCCCAAAAGCAGATTTCATAATATGACTCCACAAAGAATTGCTGAGGCAAATTTAAGATGGTATTTGATCATGCATACGTTGTGACCTGTGAGGTATCTGAAAGGTGTGGTTGAGGAACAGTAAGCTCTAGGCCCAGAGATTTCCATGGAAATAAAGGAAAATCAGAGAGGAGGGCTCACCCTTGCCTTTCCTGCTAATCCTGTGCCATTCTTCCAAGTCTGACTCAATTTCTACCTCCTCCAAGAAACCTCTGAATTTCCTTCCTCTCCAAAATACGTATAGCCTTTATAATCAGTATCACTCCTTTCAGATCAAAATATCATGTTTGTAAAAGATTATAGTACTCCTGTTTTTATACTACTACTATTTTTTTCTTTATATGTATTTAAATGTATATATTTTATATATTATATACAAATTATATTATAAATAGATATTTATATAATTATGTATTTAATCTTTTATTTTCTTTGTAAAAACTCAATTATCTGTTTTATATCTTTGTCTGACCCAAAGGGCAAAAGTCAGTATGACTGGAAGGGATCTACAAGAACTTTGGGATCACTGGTTGATAATGCACACTCTAACCCTGGAGTGTTATTGCACGTATTTTGTATTGGTCACTAACTGGTGATCACATATTTGTCATGGAATTGCCAAGTTGGAAAGACCTTGGAGCTAGTTCATCTAGGCCATCTCCTACCCAAATTCTGAATTCTATCTACAGTGTCATTGACAAGTACTCAGAGAGATACTGTTTCAGCATTTCTGGTGACAAAAACCTCCCCCCCTCATCTTGGCGGTCCATTCCTTTTTCAGACATCACTAAATATTAGAAAATGTTAAGTTGAAATGTACCTGCCTTCAGTTTCCACCCATTGGGCCTAATTATTGGGTCAGTCAATATAAGTCTGACCATTCTTCCCTGGACTAAACATTCTTAATTACTTAAACCAAGCTTTAGCTGGCATGGTTAAAAGACCCTTTATTCCCTCACTATCCTGATCACCCTTCCCTGGCCACATTCCAGCTTGTCAATGACCCTTCTAAAATGTGGTACCCAAGAAGCGCACATCATATTCCAGACATGGCTGGCTGTCTCGTCTGCATTGCCAGGCCATGAACTCTCAGAGACAGTCTTTCTTGTATCCCTTGTTTTACCTGGCACATAGTAGATGCCCACCACGTACTTGTTTGGTTTGTAATATCTTGAAAACATGGAGTAGCAATATTTGTGACAAGGGTTTTGTGTTTTGTTTTGTTTTTCAGTTTGCAGTGGGGGAGGATTTGGGAAGGAGAGAAAATAGTTGGGGTTTTTTTTTGTTAGTTGGATATAATTAAATTTAATTTTTTAAAACCGGGCCAATGTAAATTTTATAAATGGAAGAACTGAACCATGGAAGGGATGGCTCAGACCCATAGTTACTCAGTTCTTGGTTTCTCCGTTTCCTTGTCAGCTCAGTGGTTGAATTATTTTCTTTCTTTCCTTCTTTCTTTTTTTGCTTTTTTGGAGGGGGAAAGGAAAGGCAGTTGGGGTTAAGTGACTTGTCCAAGGTCACATAGCTAATAAGTGTTAAGTGTCTGAGGCCGCATTTGAGCTCAGGTCCTCCTAACTCCAGGGGCGGTGCTCTATTCACTGAGCCACCTAGCCACCCCTGAATTATTTTCTTGATACATTTTATTTTGATATAACAGAAACTTCCATACAAACATGCTTACTAATTATATTCCTTGGGAAATATTTATCAGAAAGAAAGAAGGGGTGTGCTCTCTCACAGAGTTAACCCTCATTCATTCAATTACCTAGCATTTATTAAGTGCCTTTTGTATGCCAAGAGATCAAAATAAAACCGGTACCTGCCCTGAAAAGTGCTTACAGTCTAGCTAAGGGACAGAACATGTGTGTGGTATATGTAATATCCATAAAAGATAATCTGCTGGGAGGGAGGGACCACCCATGAGGGGAACAGAAGAGGTTTCTGCAGAAGGAAGGTAACGTGACCTTCCTGGGCTTCCAAGGAATCCAGAGATACTGAAGTGGGGGTGGTGAGGGAGTGCATTCCAAACATGGGGCACAGCCAGTGCCAAAGTGTAGAGAGAGGAGATGGGGCACCACGTATGAGAACAGTAAAGATACCATTTGGCTTGACTTGTAGAATGTGTATTTCTCCCTATGCCACCAACTTCCTTTCTTTCTCCCTTGGTATGTGTAAGGGCACAGGGCAACAGTGGGTCCAGGCAGGCCCCAAGGGAAAGGTTCCGTCCTGTGACCTTCAGCAAGTCACTTTCCCTCTTTGGCCAGAGATTAGGCTCCATGATCTCTTAAGTCCCTCCCAGTTCCAGGTCAATGGCTTGAGTTAGTATTTGCTTACAATGGTTTGGGGGCTTCACCAGCCCCTCATGATTTTGTTAGAGGGAAGCATGCTGTCCCTGTCCCCTGGTATAGCTCACATTTACCTTAGCAGCGTGTGCTTGTAGCAGGTACTAATGAGGATCTTTTATGAACCTAAAATATTTTTTCTAGTATAAAATATTTTTTAGTTTTCTGGACCAAACTTGCTAGGTAAACAAGCTAGATCTTGTGTTCAAGCAAAGTGTGTTTGAACTCACTGGCCCAAGGCTATTGTTCAGGTTTGGTTTCTTGGTGGCCTAAAAGCATTTCTTTGCATCCAGAGGAAGATTCAGTTCACTCTTTGTCAGTTTATTCACTGAAGGGATGGGCTCAAATGACCAAATGTACTTGAAGCATTTCTGATTTGTTTAAAAAAAAAATGTTTCATTTCAGGTCAACATATCTCAGGCAGACATGCAAGCCATTGGCAATAGCATCACAATGGTGACGCAAGATGGCACTCCAATCACAGTCCCCACTCATGATGCAGTTATCTCTGCATCAGGAACACACTCCGTAGCCATGGTTACTGCGGAGGGTACAGAAGGACAGCAGGTAAATGCCTTTGTATGCATGTGTGTGACACTGAGAAACTGTCTGGAGCCAGCTTGGGAGAAAGTGCAGTATCAGGGACAAACCGGGGCACTGGAGTCAGACGACGAGGGTTCTAATCCTGGCTGTACCCCTTCCTACCTGGGTGATAACTCTGGCCTAGGTTCTTCCCTTCTCTGGGGCTGGATGCCTTCTGAGGCCCTGTGTAGCCCTGACACTCTGTAGTCTGAGCTGTCAGTTTCTGAGCCATCAGTGCCATGAAGCATTGCTCTCCGAGGTGGCTTACCCAGTGGTCATCTGGCAATAGCAGATTCAGCTCTAACTCTCTAAAGAGAGTTGGTGCTGTGGCGTATTGTAACTCTCTCAGCCCATTTAATAAGGGGGTCTGTCCGGAGGAGCAAGAATATCATCTCTTCCCTCTGGCTGGCTTTAGAGTGGCCAGATCCAAGCTATCTCTCATCTTTCCCATGGTCCCTAGATACTTTTCCCATGGGTACCTGTAGTAAGCAAAGATGCAGAAATTCCAGCAGGTTTTGTGACCATTAACTGGGAGCCTGTAGTTGACACTGTCTAAAATCTTGTTTCAAGAAGCATGAACCACAGAATCCTGAATTTAGAGTCATAAGGATCTTTAGCCATTTTCTCCAGTCTCCTTACTTTATAGATAAGGGAACTGAGATCCAGAGACCAGTGTGATTTACCCACAGTCACAGGGGTGGTAAGTGGCAAAGCCTAGGTTTAATCCCATGTCTCCTAACTCAAAATCCAGTGTGCTTTCTTGGTTAGAGCATCCTGAAGACAAAGTGTCAGGGATCAGTAATGTGACTGGGAATGTCATTGAAAGTTTGGTGCTCCCTTTCCTCTGCCCTTCCCCCTACCACTGTTATATGTACACTTCCATATTCAAAAATTCAAGGACCTTGAATTGACCCTATCATTCGATGGCCTGAAATCGTTTCAGCAAACTCTTAACATAATCTTAAATACAGAGGCAGATATCTGCAGGGGAAGTGTTGAAATCTCACCTGGAATGCTCTGATCTTATCTGGACTGAAGCCTTCCTGGAACACCTGCCACTCCAGGGCTGAGCTCTACTGTGGACAGCTCTTGTTGCCCAGAGGAGGGGGGGGGGGGGGGTCACTGAACTCTTTCCTGATTCCACCTCTTAAAAAAGCAGCCAAGGTGGCCTGATTTCAGACACACTCTCTAATGGAGGCTTTGGAAAACATGGCTGCCCAACAGCCTACAGATGGTTTTTCATTACACTTCATGGAACAGAACCTGTGAATATACCATCTTGAATTTTCTAGTGGGTTAAAAAACAAGGACTTGTTAGTAGAATAAAGCCCAGGGTACTGAGCAGCAGCAGCTGAGCTCTGTGACTCCTCTGCTTTTGGTTGAATGAGTTCTTTCTTATTCAGCGTCTCCTTGAGTTGCTATACGACAAAGGATTGCTGCCTTTTGTCCACCCATCAGCTATGTAGGAAAGGCAGTCTTGTGACTCCTGAGACAAACACATTCAATACCCTTTCCTTAACATTTGGAGGGGAAAAGTAAAGTGAATGTATAGTATCCAAACTTGAGCTTTATAATAGATATCACACTCTAATATATTGGTCTGATAAAGATGTCCTAATTATACAAAAAGGTGATTTTAAATAATTATGGGCTCGAATAGAAGAAAAGATGTTGCCCGGCCTTTATCCAGACCTAGGAATAAATAGATATTTAGGAGGATTGATTCTTTGTGCTTATGGACCAACCTGGCTGCCTCCTAACTAGCCACTTGGGGGCAGCAAAATTTAGGGGCAGAGAAGGCTTGCCAACAATTGAGGACAGGTTCTTCTAAGTTTGGGGAAATGAGCTCAAATCTGTTAAATGACCTGTGCACCCTGAGGTCTGAGGATGAACCTCACATTGAGTGTCTCTGGCTTCTGTGTGTAGGTTGCAATAGTGGCCCAGGATTTAGCAGCATTCCACACGGCCTCCTCAGAAATGGGGCATCAGCCCCATGGCCATCACTTGGTGACGACAGAAGCTCGGCCGCTGACATTAGTGGCCACGTCCAATGGAACACAAATTGCAGTGCAGGTAAGCCCAAGCATGTAGCAAGTTTGGCCACCCTTGACTCCCCACTCTTGCAGTTGTACCCAAGGGGCTGTTTTTGGTCCTCATGGCAAGCACCTAGATGCACATGCACTGGCCAACTCTACACTCACCACCTGGGGAGCTGTGGTATCAACAGTATCAACATCTCCATCTCCATGTTCTGTACTAGCTTCAGAGGAATTTATGGAAAAAGAATGGGCAAGACATTCGCACCTCTGCATCCCAAAAGGCCATCGCACAACCGCTTGTTTCTTCAAAAGTCTCCCCATAGATGCCTTTCAAAATCTCCTTTCCAAATTCTGTGATCTGGTGAATAAGAGCTTCTCCTTGCCTTTCACTTTCCAGCAAGACAAATCAAGGACATGGATCCATTCAAGTCAGCCCAAGTAGAACTGACAATGTTGACTGTAGGTTAGGCCAGATAGTATTGGTGATTCCTTCTCAGCCTATGCTTCTGTGCCTCCTTGGCCAAGGCCATCGGGTTCTGTGCTTCCAGACTGTCACCTTAGATGTTAGGTGCCAGTTCCTCTGTTGTCCTGCTTAATTTCTGTAAACTGTGGAGAGGATGGATGATTGGACATGGTGCCCTTGGCTTGAAACCAGGCCTCTTCCATGTTTGCTTCTGAGGGGAAATACACTTCAACTTAAGAAGCTTTCCCAGGAGCACAGCCTGCTGCCTGTACAAGTGTACACCTGCCTGGGTGCACTTCTTCCCACAGGCCACCATGGTCCCGAAAGTCAATCTTTAACATCTCTCAAAGGCCTTTGTGAGACAAATGTACCTCACACTTAATCAAGAGACCACAGGGTAAGGTCATGAAAAGACTCCCCACTCAGAGTGGAAGCAAAAGACACGGGGTCTTATCTCAACCCTGTTACCAAGTCACTTCAGAAAACTAAAGAAAGGCTTGAGTTTCCTTTTCTGTCAGAGTGAGAGGATGAAGCAGATTATTATGAAGACCTCCTCTGGCTTTATATTTTCAGTCTCGGGAGGGTCAGATGAATCCTGAAAGTAACCAGCAACATCGATGAAAGGAAATGCGTGTAAACCTGAGAGAGAAGCAGACGGAGAGCGATGGAGACGGGCTGAGGGATTGAGGGATAGAAACATAGCTAATGTTGATGTATTGTGGCAGAGCAATAGAACGCGTGCCCTCCCTCTCCTCAGAAGGGACGAAGCTTCCTGGTAGGAGGACTGGGCTTTTTTTTTTTTTAATTTTAGGCTCAAACACCAGAACTGAAATACAGAACAGAAAAGGAAAAATAAGTATCATAAAAAACATGTCGTGGGTATAGCAGAACAGAAGAGAGGATTCAGAATATGTAGCAATAAATGTTCACTTTGAGAGAAGCTGAATGACAAATACCACACGTTGTGTTAGGACTACCTTTTAACTTGCCCTTTATGAGGCAGTCGCACTTGGGTGGGGGGCAGGGAGAACAGGTACGTGTGTGCACATACATACATACACACACATACATGGTAAGAACTTAACGCTCATCGGTACACATGAGCATTTCCGCATATAAGGGAGAACAAAAAGGATTACCTCTGAAACCATGAATTTCCATTTTGTAGACTTTTTAAGGTGTATATTAAATTTAACACACTAGTAACAAAATCGCCCTGTTTGTATTCCCTTCTAAACTCCTTTGTTTCTTATGGTGTGTTCTTTCAGTGTTTATTGATCTCTCTCTCCCTTTCCCCCTCTGCCCTCCCTCCCTCTCCCCCACTCTTTCACTCTCTTCTTCTCTACCCCCCACAACCTTCCCTTTTCTCCCCACCTTAAGCCTTTGCTTTGCCCTTCATTGTCACTAAGCAGTTTTACAGACACACGTCCTACCGTGTTCCCTCAGCTAGTCATTGACACTCTCCAAATGAAAGCTTAACAATACTGCCATTTTGTAATAAAATAAAATTTTATATTTGTAGACCATTTTATGGTCACAAAGCACCTTGAACACATCAACAATCCTATGAGGTAGATAATGCAGGTAATATGATTTCCATTTTATAGATGAGGAAACAGACTCAGAAAAGAGAAGTGAGTTGCCCCA
Organism: Pseudochirops cupreus; assembly: GCA_028627135.1. Classification (NCBI taxonomy): domain Eukaryota; kingdom Metazoa; phylum Chordata; class Mammalia; order Diprotodontia; family Pseudocheiridae; genus Pseudochirops; species Pseudochirops cupreus. The sequence continues at coordinate 44,877,997 of CM053583.1, read as the reverse complement.
GGTTACTATGGCTAGACTCACCACTTGGAAGAGAGGTGCCCTTTCAGCAAGGACAGCTGATTAATCAGTCCTCAAAGACTCATCATACAGTCCCAGTCAATTCAGCAAACATTTTGTTGAAGCCTAGTGTTTTTGCAGAAGTCCCTGTAGCAGAATCAGAAATTGGGGCTAAGACAAGGCCCCCTACCCAGAAGTTTAGTGGGGAGATAAGACAGATACACAGTAACACTGCACTACACAGGCAGAATGTGATGATGGCCCCCCAAGAGAGTCACCAGCCTCTTCTCTTTTAGTTAGGAGTGCTGGCGATCATTGTGGAGGTCTGGAAGGGCTCCTGGTGTGAAGGAGCAGACGCTGTGCCCCATGGCAGAGGGATGTGAAACAGAGATGCCTTTAATAAATGCCTTTATAGGCACTTCACTTGAAATGATCATCAGAATATAGTTCAAGAAAATGAAAGCTATGTCTTTTTTGTGGATAACTCCTTAGGAGAAGAGGCCTATGGGATGTCTTTATGTTGAACTTCCAAACTAAGGAATTTCCTTTGACCCCTTTGGTGTGGAGACTATCAAACACCTAAAGAAACTAGACTTCATCTGTCCCCACCTTCTTTTCCCCTCACATGTTAGATATCTCTGGCTGTGCCCATTCATTCAAAGCCAAATACAAAGAACATTTAGTAAGCGTTTAATATGCTCCTGGACAGTGGTTCTCAACCTGTGGGTCGAGACCCCTTTGGGGGTTGAACGACCCTTTCACAGGGGTCGCCTAAGACCATGGGAAAACACATATTTTCGATGGTCTTAGGAATCAAGACGCCGCTCCTCTAGCTCTTCTATCCATCTCCAGGCAGGTCCGCCCACATGCAGATATACCCACATATGAGTATTAAAGGGTCGAGGCATTAGGAAGGTTGAGAACCACTGCTCTAGGAGGTGGGGACCCCTGGACAAAAAAGTAAACATCCCTGCCCTCTGAGACCCTCTGTTCTTCTTGGATAAGAGACAGATAAGAAGGCATAAATTAGTCAACAAAAAGTATATACAAACTGATGTATGCTTCCCTTCTCAGTGGGTAGGGGAAGGGTTGGGAGGGAGAGAATCTGGAACTAATATTTTTTTTAACTCTTTTTAATATTCTTTTTTACTTAGGATTTTACTTTCCCCCAATTACATGTAAATAAATATTTGTTTTTAAAATTTTGGGCAGAAATCAATTTTTTAAAAAAAGAATGATAAAATAATGTACATATTTTTTAAAAATTAAATTTAAAAAATCTATACAAAGTAGTGTAAGAAGGAGAGCATATTAGATTCCAGTAAGCTGAGTTTTCCTAGCAAGAGTGGGAAAAATTTGGCTCCTGGTGTGTGATATTTATTTCGTTGAAAACTTTTGTTGGCTAAAACTTTTTATCTTTCTCACATATTCATGTTGCAGCTTGGGGAACAGCAGTCTTTGGAAGAAGCCATCAGAATAGCCTCCAGAATCCAGCAAGGAGAGACACCAGGCTTGGATGATTAACCTGGACCTTGGAATCATCCAGCAAAGAATATTTTCTTTTCAGACAACAGAGACCCCTGCAGCCAGAATCCGAGAACACTTGGAACTTTCCCATTCCTTGATCCTCTGAACACATTTTTATGCACAAGTGGACCACGTCTCACACTTGACCTTGAAATAGACTGGTTGGACTCAGTGACCACCAAGGTCCCTTCCAACTTTGCAAATCGGCAACTCTTGATTTCCAACCTGACCCCTTGTGTATACAGAAATATGGAATTAGGACTAGATGGTAGATTTTCCTGTTGTTACTCTTTTATCAACTCTCAAGATTACTGAAGTCTACCTGCATGGCCGGTGCAGCTGTAGAATTCTGCCCCAGGATGAAATTTAACTTTTAAGTACATGATCAAGGCTGTTCAGACACTTTCAGATGTCTGAAAGGTCCTTACAATCATAATTCCAGAAGCCATTTCAAATAACAAAAGGATGCAAAGCCTTTAAATATGTTCCTCAATTAGTAGGAACCCTGTGGATTTTGGTTCTACTTTTCTCCATTTTGATTTCTGTCCCAGGTAGCTGAATGACCATTGTCTTCCCCAAGCCTGTTAAATACAGCCTATTCAGCTAATTCCATTAGCTTTAATTAGATTATGTAAAAACTGAAAAGCTTTGGTTGTTCAGAATTAAAAGGTTAAAATCCAATACTTTGGTTTCCTTAAAGGTTTTACCTTATGAGTTTGTTTTTTGGTTTGGTTTGGTTTTTAATAATTCCAATTATGATCAAGAAAAATGTGACCACAGTGTCCAGGGAAGAAGGCAGGGCCGTAATCTGAAGCGAATTGACTCTGGGATGAGTTCAGTGTAACCTATTTATTTTTGTTTAACATGTGTTATATCCTTGTTCCAAAGTTTATTTATCCTGTAGCTCATTTTTAATTGAATCTAGTAGTTCAATAAATGATAATTTACTTTTATTAAATTGGGTGAATAAATTGCTAAGGAAAAAACAGACCAGAAGCATAATGGAGATAACCGCTGGGACTCTTTGGAGGCCTCTTGCAGCAGATCAAAGCTAGCCTTGAGAAGATTTTTTCACAGATCAATGGTTCAAATTCTGCTTCAGCAGAAATTCAGGCCAAAAGGGCACTTCCTCCTGACCCCCTAATTCTAGCATTCTACTGTTCTTTGTACAGTTAAGAAGCCCTGTTATGGAAATGTTTCATTTCAGTTTGTACAGTTAAAAAGAAAACTTTCCTGTTTTGTTTTGGTTTTTATTATTGAATATAAATGCTGTCTCTTATCTGTTTTTCTCTGAAGTTTCTGCTGAAAGGAAACATTTAAGATAAAATATCATTTTAGGCCTGAGTAGCAGAATTCCCACCAAAACCAGGACCACTATTGCTCAAGTCTGTGCTCTAATGGGAGATCCCAGGATTCACAAGCCCCTTCCTCTTCCTTTATTAGGCACTGGGGCTCAAGGGCCGACTCTCCAGGGAGAAAAGGAGGGTGCTGAGTCAAAAGCAGGGCAAAACCCCCTAAAATAGGGGTTAGACTGGAAATAAAATGTCCCTTGTTCTCTAGTAGACAGAAACATCATCTAATTGCCAGGGAGGAGGAGCTGAGTTTAGAAGCAGAAGGTCCTTCTGATCTGATAGGAGACATTACCTGAGGACCAGTCTTGGCTATGAAACTGATTCCCCCTGGTATTCTTGGTTTAGGAGGAAATTTGAGCTCTTGTTTTGGAGTCAGGAATTAGTCTTAGAATCATAGATGTCGATCTGATGTGGACCTCGGGAAGCCATCTCTGACCCTCTTGTTTTTTTAGATGAAGAAATCAGACTCGGGGAGTTTAAATAACTCAGGAGATAGGATTTGAACCCAGGTCCTCTGACTCAAGAGCTCTTCCCCTATGCGTCATATCACTTCTGCTCCCAATCAAATCAAGCAAACAATCTAATGAGCATTTATTAAAGATTGCTACAAGTCAGAGAGTACTGGAGATAAAAACACAAAAATGAAACCACTCAGCATCTCAAATCTCCCCCTAAAGTGTACGATTGCCAGAGACCAGCTGTGTGCAAATCATGGGCTCCCTTCCCCTCACCTCATTCCTTAGACTAGGAGATTGCACTGGTTGCCTCTGAGATCCTTTTCTGCTCTCAATACACAATCCTATGATTCTGACATTAAATAGGTCACTTCACCACCACAGGCCTCAGTCTTTTCATCTGTGAAATGAGAACACTGAAGTCAGTCGTTAGTCTTCCTTTCTGCTCTAAATCCTGAGGACTCTAGTTATATGACAACCTATCTAATCTCTTTGTACCTGTTCCTTCATTTTACCCATGTGCAAGGAATGAAATAAGCATTTACATAACGCCTATGTTCCAGGCGCTGTACTAACTGCTTTACAAATATTATCTCACTTGATCCTCACAACAACCCTGAGAGGTAGGGGCTATTATTACCCCCATTTTGTAGTTGAGGAAACTCAGGCAAACAGGTTAAGTGACCTGCCCAGGGTCACACAGCTAGTAAGTGTGTGAGGCTGGATTTGAACTCAGGTTTTCTGGACTCCAAACCTAGTACTACTGGGTGTCACCTAACTGCCAAGGGGGCTGACAATATTTTCATTCCTTCTCTCACAAGCTTATTGTGCAGAAATAGCTTTAAAAAATGTCCAGCCATTGCAATTGCAAACCGTTAACATCAGCTGAGTACTCTCTGTGAGGCTTTACCGTCTTTACTTCATTTAGTCCCCATCACAGCCCTGTGAGGTGGGTTATTCCCATTTGGCAGATGAAGAAACAGGTCAAAGAGTCAAGCAGGAATGCACAGCTCAGAAGCAGCTCTAAATTTCATCATTAGTTTTAAGGGCGTGTTTGCCCCCAGTGCACCCTGCATCTAGTGGTCATAGCATCTAGATTTAGAGGTGGAAGGGACCTTACAGGCCACCATTGTAGAGCCTCCCACCCAGTCTGGTGGTAGAGTGCCCCACCTTGAATCGAGATCTGACTTCAAATCCTACCTCAGGCGTTTAGGTGTAAATGGAGGCTAATGGAGGCATAAAATGAGGTTTCTGAGATAATATCCATGAAGTTACTTGTAAATGCCAAAGCCTTCTGTAAATGTTGGCTATTACTGTGATTTTACAGTTAGGGAAACTGAGGCCAAGAGACTCAAAGTGACTTGCCCAAAATCATACCTAGTAGGAAGAGCCAGATTGGAAAGAAGGACTTCTGCCTCCAAATTTGTCACTCTTTTCCTTTCCCCACTCTTGTCTCCCACCCCTTCTGAGGTAGGAGGCGCAAGGGTTGCTTGGTCGGGCAGGCCCATCCCGGGGAGATGGTCCATCTCAGGACCACAGGACTGGCCAAGCATTCTCCCACGAGAGCTCTGAGATGGGTGCTTTCCCTCGAGACAGGGTGCCCCAAAAGTCTTAGGGCAGCTGGGCTTTGGGGAAACCCTGTATAATCCCACAGGGCTACATCTCCATCCCCGTGCCTTTACTTCGTGCCTAGATGCTACACCTCCTCAACCTGGCCTCTTACAATGTCCAAGATTCAGCTCAAATCCTCTTTTACAGGAGACCTTTCCCTCTTTCCCCCTCCCATCTACTCTGTAGGTATCTTTTATGTGCCTATTTAGATACATGGCCCCTTGCATTAGAATATAAGCTCCCTGAGGGCAAGGACTGTTTTTGTTTTTTCCTTATCTCCCCAGTGCCTGGCACTTAGTGAGTGATTGATTAATGAATGCTGATTGATTGATTGATTGAGCATTGTGTCAGGTGCTGTGTTTGGGACCAAGATTTTCTTCCCCATGAATGCAGGGGAACCAGACTGGAGTCCCTAGCAAAGCCTGGAAAAAAACATTGTGGGAATTCACATGCTAATCAGGCAATGTGGCCCGTGCCATCTGCAAATCAAAGACTCAGCAGGGTATCCAAACACTGAAAATTTTCCTTCTGAGATGCTCAATCTTCATATTGTCAATTCACATCTGGAAAGAGCCTCACTGAGCCCCAGAGAAGGAAAGTGATTTGTCTAAGGTCACACAGATAGGAATGAACAGAGTCCAGATGTGAATCCTGACCCCTTGACTTGACCTAGCTTTAGTACATGTTTGTGCTTTTAAAGGGGAGCTTTCCGACATGGTGTTTTCTTGACACTCTTTTTCCCAGAGGAAGGAGGCATGTGTCACCGTTGGACCTTGATGCCCTGATCATCACCAGCAATGATCCACATTCTGAAGCTTGTGCATTTTCTGCAATGTTCAAGAGCCTCCCAGAAGCAGGGCATCCTACTTAAAAGACTGTGTCCATAGAACTCTTACTATAAATCAAATTATGTTTTGCCATAGGCAAAAATACTATAATAGAGAGTTGGGCTTCTCTTTTCAATTTTATTTTTTCGTTTGGAACTCAAATCTCCCCCCAAAAAGAGCATTTCCACAAACTTTTGTTGTTGTTCAGTCATTTCACACTCTTTGTGACCCCATTTGGGGTTTTCTTGGCAAAGATACTGGAGTGCTTTGCCATTTCCTTTTCCAGCTCATTTTACAGATGAGGAAACTGAGGCAAACAAGGTTAAGCGACTTACCCAGGGTCACACAGCTCCTAGGTGTCTGAGGCCAGATTTGAGCTCAGGAAGAGAAGTCTTCCTTATTCCAGGTCTGGCCCTCTATCCACTGTAACACCTAGCTGTCCTATTTCCACATGCAGAGAACATAAAAAGGGGATTCTGTTTGAAACTATGAATCTCCATTTCACATGTCTTGCTTTTTTTTAAAAAAACATGGCTTGCTTTAAAAAAAAGTATATAATAAATTCTAAATGCCACTTTTGAAACTCTTCTGCTTGCCTGTGTTTCCTTCCAGACTTTGTCCTGTTCTGTTACATGAGTTTAAAAAATGTTTCAATGGTTCTCTTGATTTGGGGCATCACCATTAACTAACTCCTCCTGTCTTCTGACTTCTCAACCCCTCCCACAACCAATGACCATTAGAAAGAAAGGAAAAAGAAAAACATAACAAATTGTCAGTCAGACAATATGAATCTGCACAGTGGTCATGTTCAAAAATGTATGTCTCCAGTATCTTGTGTCCATTACTCTCTTTCAGGAGGTGGGTCATATACTCCATTGGTGGTCCTCTGGTTTGTTATTAATTGAAGCTGGGCTTTTCTTTCTCTTTTTTTTTCTCCATTTAATAGTGTTTTATTTTTTCCAGTTACATGTAAAGATACTTTTCAATATTCACTCTTATAAGATTTTGAGTTCCAAATTTGTTTCTCCCTCCCTTCCCTCTCCCTGACAACTGATACAGGTTATACATGTACAATCATTAAACATGTTTCCACATTAGTCATATTGTGAAAGAAGAATCAGAACAAAAGGGAAAAACCATGAGAAAGGAAAAAAAAAGAGACAGAAAATAGTGCGTTTCAATCTGCAGACTCCATAGTTCTTTCTCTGTATGTGAATAGCATTTTCCATCATGTATCTTTTGGAATTGTCTTAGATCCTTGCATTGCTGAAAAGAGCTGTCTATCAAAGCCGGTCATCACACAATGTGGCTATTACTGTGTACAATGTTTTTCTGGTTCTGCTCACTTCACTCAGCATCAGTTCATGTAAGTCTTTCCAGGTTCTTCTGAAATCCACCTGCTCATCATCTCTCATGGAACAATAGTATTCCATTACATTCATATACCATATAGCCATTTTCCAACTGATGGGCATCCCCTTCAATTTCCAATTCTTTGCCACCACAAAATGAGCTGCTATATTTTTGTACATGTGGATCCTTTTCCCTTTTTTATGATCTTTCTGGGATACAGATCTAGTAGACATAGTTCCCAATTGCTCTCCAGAATGGTTGGATCTGTTCACAACTCTGAGCTGGGTTTTTCTTGATCAAGGAAAATGTGATGGGGCAAATTTCAAACATTTTAAAACTGTTTATAGTCAGAGGAAGTTGGTAGAGAGAAGTCAATAGGCCGTTTATTTGTTCAGTCTTTCGTTCAATACATAGTTTTTTGTTTTTGTTTTTGTTACCTCCTACCTGCAGAGCAACATTCTGGGTGGGAAGAAGGACACAAAGTTTAGATAAGATAATGATCCTTGCCCTCATGGAGCTCACTGCTTAATGAGAGTGAAAAGATACCAACAGAGAGGTGAGAGGGTTATTAGAGGGATGTAGAACCTGTGGTTTCAAAGCCACATGTGACCTTCTAAGTCTTCAAGTGTGACCCTTTGACTGAGTCCAAACTTCACAGAACAAATTCTCTTAATCAAAGGATTTGTTCTGTAAAACTTGGACTCAGTCAAAGGGCTGCACTTGAGGACCTAGAGGGCCACATGTGGCCTCGAAGCCATAGATTCCCCACCTCCCTGATATTTTAAACCAACTTCTTGGCCAATGCGTAAATCTCAGTGAGGTGACCACAGAGCTTTTGCTTACACGTTGTGGTATGGTAGATTGAGTCCTGGACTTGGAGTCAGGAAGATACAGATTCAAATCCTGTCTCTCCATGACTTAACTTCTCTGGGCCTCATTTCCTTCATTTGTAAGATGGAGAAAAATCACACCTGTTGTACCTGCCTCATGGGTTTGTCATGAGGCATATAGGAGAAAATATCTGCAAAGTGAAAACTTAAAACACTATAAATTCCAGTTACTATTATTTGCTGAAATTCCTCCAATGGCAGGATGCTCACTACCTTAGAAAGCAGGCATTCAATTCTTGGACAGCTCTGCTCCCTGGGAAGTACTTTCTAACATAGAGACAATATCTGCCTCTGAATAGTAATCGAATCATCCTTTTTAAATGCCACATTTACTCCAAGTCCACCCTGACCAGGCAACTCTTCAGTTGGGTTAAACAAATCTCTGAAGAAGGAAAAGGACTGTAATCCAGCCTCCAAGATCTTGATCTCTGAAATCTCTCTGGTCACAATCAATTCTTCTACATGTCTTACTCCTAAACCAGCTCTTCATCCTCACCCTGACTTCTTATTCCTCATCCTTCCCCAGCAAGGCTTTGCTTCCCTCCCTTCCCAGTCTTAACCCAGTGATGAACTAGCTCAGCAAAGCACTGTTGGGCACTCTTGAATCCTTTGCCCTGGTTCTCTCTCCACTGTCCTCAAGCCCTGTGATTCTCTACCCTGGAATACCCTCACCCTCTGCCTTCTCCAAGGCTACTCCATAGCTGCCGGAGGGAATCATGAAAGCCTTAACTGAATCTACACAAATTCATATTACCCAGCCTCATCTGGGCCCTCATAGTTGCACGGTAATCCTTTTATTCATTTCTGATCAACTCCCTATCAGAGGATCATAGGCCTAGAGCTGGAAGGGTTCTTCCAGTCCAGCTCTCTCATTTTACATGTGAGGAAACTGAGGCCAGGTATGTGCTAGGTCACACAGATAATAAACATCGGATGTAGAATTCGAACCCAGTTTTTCTGACTAAAAACTTTCTATATCATCATACTAACACTACACATTCCTCACAATGGCTCTTTCTGTTTTGTTTTTATGTTTTTACTCTAGACTTAGTACCAAATGGAATGGACATTTGTTAATTTGTGGTGGATTGTTGACAAAGGTGCCGATCTCTCTGGCTTACAACTTGGTTTTTTTCCTTTTTAAGCACATAGTAAATTCAACCTATAGCTTTCAAACCTGTTCTGTTTGTCTGCTTCTTTCCAACCTTCCTTCCATTCTCTTCCTCTGCATTTAACTTTTTTTTTAGAGGCAATGGGATTAAGTGATTTGCCCAGGGTCACGCAGCTAGTTAGTGTCTGAGGTCAAATTTGAACTCAGATCCTCCCAATTCCAGGACTGGAGCTCTATCCACTGTGGCACCTAGCTGCTCTCTGCATTTAATTTTAAAAACACCTCTGAATGATCCTCTTTTCTCTCTTTTTCTCCCCTCCTTCCTTCCTTCCTTCCTTCTCTTTCTTCCTTCCTCTCTTTCTTCCTTCCTTTCTCTCTTCCTTCCTTCCTTCTTCTCTACCTCTCCTTTCCTTTTTGCCTTCTCTCCCTCCTTCCCTTCCTCTCTCTTCCTTCCTTCCTTTCTTTCTTTCCCTTTTTTTCCCCTTTGTCCAAAGGTAATCCCTCTATTTGTACCCTTGACCCTATTCCTCCTGGCCTATCTTCTAGAGTTTATCCCATTCATTAGGGGCAGATTTAATCTCTCCCTGTCTACTGACTCCTTTCTATTGCATAAAAACTTGTTTATGTCTACTCCATCATTAAGAATTCTTCCCTGGTAAGACCAAAGAAGAGTTGGAGAGTATTATAAAACGCAAAATGGGTAACCTTGAGTACATTAAATTGAAAAGTTTTTGTACAAACAAAGCCAATGTAACCAAGATTAAGAGGGAAGTGGGAAATTGGAAAAGAGTATTTACAACCAGTGTCTCTGATAAAGGCCTCATTTCTAAAATATACACGGAATTAAGTAAAATTCATAAGAATACAAGTCATTCCCCAGCTGATAAATGGTCAAAGGATATGAACAGGCAATTTTCAGAGGTAGAAATTAAAGATGTCCATAAGCATATGAAAAAATGCTCTAAATCACTATTGATTCAAGAAATGCAAATCAAAACAACTTTGAGGTACCACATCTCATCAGTCAGATTGGCTAAGATCACAAAAAGGGAAAATGACAAATGCTGGAGAGGATGTGGAAAAATTGGAACACTAATGCATTGTTGGTGGAGCTGTGAACTGATAGAACCATTCTGGAGAGCAATCTGGGACTATGCCCAAATGGCTATAAGTAATTGCATACCCTTTGACCCAGTAATAGCACTTTTGGGGTTGTATCCCAAAGAGATCAAAGAAGTGGGAAAAGGACCCATATGTACAAAAATATTTATTGTAGCTCTCTTTGTGGTGGCAAAAAACTGGAAATATAGGGGATGCCCATCCATTGGGGAATGACTGAACAAGTTGTGGTATATGAATGTAATGGAATACTATTGTGCTATAAGAAATGAGAAGGAGATAGACTTCATAATTACCTGGAGAGGCGTATACAAATTGATGCTAAGTGAGAAGAGCAGAAGCAGGGAAATTTGTACACAATCACAGACACATCATAC
>CM053583.1:44848937-44866878 GCA_028627135.1 Pseudochirops cupreus | reverse complement strand
GTGTGTGTGTGTGTGAGAGAGAGAGACAGAGACAGAAACAGAGAGAGAAAAAGAGAGAGAGAAGAGAAGAGAAAGGTGTGTGAGAGACAGATGAGGAGGGAGAGAGAGATAAGAGTGTGAGAGACAAATGAAACTGGAGAGACAGAGAGACACACAGAGAGAGACAGAGATAGAGAAAAGAAAAAGAAGAGGAGGAGGAGAAAGAGAGGAGAGGAGTGGAGAGGAGAGGAGAGGGGAGGAGATGGGAGGAGAGGAGAGGAGAGGAGAGGAGAGGGGAAGAGAGGGGAGGGGAGGGGAAGGGAGAGGAGAAGAGAGGGAAAGGGAGGGGAAGGGAGGGGAAGGGAGGGGAGGGGAGAGAATTTTTGTGAGACAACTTGACAGACAGAGACAGGGAGAGAGGGAGGGAGAGGAAGTACCTTGCAATCTCCGGGGGAGGATTGGTAGTGACCCAGGGAGACAGCTACATGTGCAAGTGCATAGAGAGATGGAATCTTATAAAATTGTGTCCAGCTGCTCTGGAAAACAGTTTGGAACTATGCTCCCAAAGTCACTAAAACATTCATACTCAGTGATGCCATTACTAAGTCTGTTCCCCCAAAGGGATCAAAGAAATAGGAAGAACCAGATAGATGGATAGATAGATAGGTAGATAGACAGATAAAATAATTATAGCAGCTCTATTTGTAGTGTTTTAAGCTATTAACGCTTAAAATTGCACCAGGACTTTTGGGACATCCTGTATTTTATTTTATGCACTTAAAAACAGTATTCTGAGAAGGGGTACCTTGGTTCTCTTTGACAACGAAGGACAAACAGTAGCAGCCCCGGCAGCAACAACAAGGCTTTACCACGCAGCCAAAGAGGCCCACGCCATGAGGAAGGTTGAGAACTCCTGCTCTAAATCTTTCCTGAAATTCTGATAGGTCAGGAAAGAACACTGAAGGCCCTAAGTTGGGGACCAGTTAGGAGGAATCTCTTCTTGAGGAAGAGAGTCAAGGTCATAGAAAAGACCGAACTCCCAACTGTATCTGCCTACACGCAGTTTTAGATATACAAGCTTAAAGTTTCTTTTTTTTTCCATCAAGTTCTCCATCCTATACTAATAAATCAGAGATACTCACCTGAGTGTAGGATCTGACATTTACTCCAACACTTCAGTCTCATTAGTGTTGCTATTCCTTCAACAAATTTATGGGAGGACATTTGGACAAGAGTTGTTGCAGGATGGTGAGGTACAGGCAGGTTGTGGCCAGGGTCATTGGAGGGAATACCCACTTTGATGAGGAGCAGATCCATTGGAAATGTCTGAATAAAGGCTGGGGTGGAATTGATTTGAATTGAATAGAAGGAACTTAAATTCTATTTTGTACCACCTTTCCCCAAAAGGTGGCTCTCTCTGTCAAAGTGTCAAAGTGGGAAAATCCCAAATCTTCCCTTGGTCCACGGCTTCTCAAAGTGTGGTCTGGGGACCCCTGAGGATACCAGAGACTCTTTCTGGAGATCCATGAGGTCAAAACTATTTTCAAAGGATACTAAGATATTTTCATTTCTAATATGGTGAATATTAACAGATAGAACCCACATAAACAAAAGTCTTTGGTGTCCTCAGTTTTTAAGAGTATTAACAGGGTCCTGGGATGAAAAAGTTTGAGAAACATTCCTCTGATCAATGAGGCTCTCCTTCCTTTACCCCACTCACCCAACAGAGATTTCCTTGAAGGGACCCAAAGAAAGATGAGCCAATTCAATGTTGACTCACCACCAGAAAACTGTGTTCTTGAACCAGCTGGCTGTTTTTATCTAAAGCCCAAAGGGCATGATTGATTCTCTTCAAACAATCCCAATACATTCCCTTTGTTCACACCTGGCTTGCACCTTCAATGATGGGATAGAAGTCTGAGCCTTTTTCACACTTTGATTCAGGGAAAAGTCTGGCTGTGTTTATTGGAAAAAGGGAGACTTCCACCCTTATGCCCGGGAGAGATACTTTTTTCACTTGGCCTGGGGTGGAAAAATGAACAATCTGTGAACCAGAGGTTATTTAACTCAATTAAAGACTTCCTATGTACAAAGGTGGGGTAGCTAAGTGACACAGTGGATACAGCACTGGGCTTGGAATCAGGAAGACTCATCTTCGTGAGTTCAAAACCAGCCTCAGACACTTATTAGCTGTGTGACCCTAGGCAAGTCACCTCAGTTTCCTCATCTGTCAAATGAGCTGGAAAAGGAAATGGCAAACCACTCCAGTATCTTTGCCAAGAAAACCCCAAATGGGATCACAAAGAGTCACACGTGACTGAAACTGAACACATGAAAGGTCCATACTCAGGCGAGACTCCTCACTGAATTCAGTGCTGGATCTTAGTGATTATGGCTTCCCATTTTAAGTGCTTAACAACCCAATCTGTCGCAGATCTTTTCTAGCAAGAGAGCTCAAGGTCACTGGTCTATAGTCTGCATAATTTTCCTTTTCCTTTTCCTTCTTTAGAGATTTGGGAAACGTAGCCCAGTCCCAGGCATCTTTCTTCTCCACAATTATACAAACGTCATAGCTTCAGGTCCTTTCAATACTCTGGCATTCCAGATGTGTAAGAAGTAATGTAGAATAACAGGAGCAAAACCAGGAGAACTTATTAAAATTGTTATTAATTTACTCAAACAATACTGTGAAAACAAACAACTTTGAAAGACTTAAGAACTGGGATCAATCAATATAGCAACCAATCATGGTTTCAGAGAACCAAAGAAGAATCATTCTGCCAGAGAGATGAAGGGCTCCAGAATCAGAATGAAACATACATTTCTGGACATGGCCAAGATAGGAACCTGACTAGACTGAGCATATTTGTTATGAGGATTTCTGTTTTTACTGTTCTTTCTTTTTTTAGGGTGGAAGTAATAGAAAATAAGTGCTTGCAAGAATTAAAAGAAAAATAAGAAAATTTAATTTAAGAGAAGCAGGGGTGAAACATCTGACTCAGCACTAACTTTCTTTTATGCCTCTTCATTCACAACTCAACTGACCAGACAACTCTGTAAAATAGGGGAGCGCAGGAAAGACCAGTTCCCTTAGCTGTGAAATGGAAACAATAATCTTTGTAGAAGTTTATAAATTGTAAACCACTATAGTTATGGGAGCCATTAGTACAATTGCAACAGAAAATGACTTATCTAGATGGCGTTAAACCAAATTATAGACCTGTTGAATGGTGGAACTGTAAAGACTCACAGAGACCATCCAGGCTCATTCTACCCTCGTTTTAATGATGAGAAAACAGTCCCAGAATGTGAAGGGACTTGCCCAAGGTTATCATTGCTCAATACAGAATCATTTGATTGCTGTTTACTGAGAACTGACTGATAATTAGGGTTACGGGTTTTTCTCCTTTGCCATTGATATAGGAAGATGTGGATTTACAAGTCGAGTTTTAACTCTGTCCAAACAATTCTGCTGTGGGGAAATCTCACTTGTCCAGAAGTCAAGAGGTTAATTGTCGCTCCCCTCGCTTGCTAGCGGTGCGATTAATTAAGGAAGTCACTTCATTTGCATGGGCTCCAGTTTTCCCCTCCATAAAACAAGTATAACCATTCCTGCTCTGCCTCCCTCACAGGGCTTTTGTAGGGATCAAGGAAGTTAGTAGATACGAAAATTCCAAATGGATAATTTTTCTTACAGTTATCTGAACTTCCTGACTCAAGTTTGGAGTCCTTGGAAAGCTGAAGTGGTTCTACATTTGTGTTTCTTCCCTCCTCCCCCATCCCAGCCCCCACTTTAAGGACTAACAGTTTCCTGGCGTGAATGTTCCCTTTACATATATAGATTGCAACTTTTCTATGACTGAGTAGTTTCTGGGGCTAAAATATTCAACATTGTGTAGCCAATCGGGAGATGAACCTTTCCAAATCTAGGGAGGCTGATCCTTGCACTATCCATGGCTAGGTCAGACCTTGAGGTCTTTCTTATCTTTGTGGGACCTGTCCGAATTAGCTCTTGATATGGGTCCCACAAGACCTTGAACAAAGTTTTTTCCTATTAGCCTTGAGCCTTCTCTTCTCCAGTCCTCTTCTCTCAGGAAGTTGGAATGGGGGCAGAAGTGATCTGGGGGCACCAGGAGAGGACATATTGTAGTCGACATTCCATTTGTAAAAGATCATCCCCATAACCAAGTCTCTAGTAGTGGGGCTTGAAACTGGAACATCAGAAGACCTGGGAGTTTAGGCAGACGAAACATTCAACTTTGAAATACTTAAGAAAAACTCTGATTAACACAAGGCTAGACCATGATTCCAGAGGATGGAGGCTGAAACACGTTACCCACCTCTTGCCCCCAAGTGGTAAATGCAGAATTTGATGAACATTTTTGGACATAGCAGTGAGTCACTTCATAAAACAGGACCCAGACAAACTGGAGATTGAGCAGAGGAGGGGTGACCAGAGAGGTGAAGGGACACGAGATCATGCCAAAATAGGACCCATTGGAAGAAGGGATGCCCATCCTGAGGATGAGATATTGCAGTCTTGTCTGTTAGTTGGTAGTGGAGATTTCTTTTGTGTCTAGGTTAAAACGTTATGACTTTCCAACTCTCAAATTCTATGATTCTGTAAAATTCTCCAGTTGGACTCAGAAGCTCTCTTCAAGTATTTGAAGAAATATCCTATGGAAGAGAAATTAGATTTGTGCTATTTGGCCCAGAGAGAGGAACTAGCAAGGAGGGGAGCAAGTTCCAGAGAGGCATTTTTAGGCTTTTTGAACTTCCTAATGGTAAGGAAAAACTTCCAGAGGACTTAAAGCTTTAGTGGTTTGAGCTCCCTCTAGGCAGAAGGAGTTCCCCTTCACTAGAGACATTCAAGTGGGAGCTGGATGATAATATATTGGTGATATATTCTAAATCATAAACAGACAGGTTGGATTAAATGACTTTTATGTGATTCCTTCTCTTTTCACCTCTCCCCCTTCCCCCAGCTCCACCCACCACATGGCCGGATCCGCTGGAGGGACTCCAGGAGTCACTTACTGCTAATTCTCCTAGGGCTACTCAAAATATACTTGTGGTGTTTGCTTTTGCTTGCCCTCATCTGTGAAATAGAGTCCAATAATCCCGCCCTCTCCCTCCTCCGTGGGCTATAGTGAGGATCTAAAGAGATGATAGACAGGAAAGCACTTTCTCAAGTGCACACACCCGAGAAGTTGTTATTATTTCCCTGAAGCTTCAGTTTTTCCTAAGAAAGGGGGAGGAGGAAAGAGCTGGGGAGGGACAAGTAACTGCGCTGGCGAGATCCTCCTCCCAAATCGGAGTTTCTGGGATGGGGCAGCTCTGAGCTGTTACTCTTCTTTCTGAAAAACTTAGTTCATGTGGAACTGAATCTTGTAAACGAAAAGTAAATAAACAAATCAATGTAAAAAAGGAAAAACTTAGTTTAATTTTTTATCAACAGTTTGTTTTTACATTGCCTTTTTTTCAAAATATTTCCCTCCCACCTCCTCTATCCAAAGAGCCTTTGCCCTATTATGAAGATTTTTAAAAGGGAGGAGCCGCTAAATGCACAGTGAGCAGAGCACCAGCCCTGGAGTCAGGAGGATCTGAGCTCAAATCCAGCCTCAGACACTTGACACACTGTGTGACTTCGGGCAAGTCGCTTAACCTCGTTTGCCTTGCCTTCCCCCCTCCAAAAAAACCAAACAAAAAGATTAAAAAAGGAGAGAATAAAAAAATAAACAGTATAGACAAGGAAGTGATTTGTCAAATGTTACACAGCAAGCGGCAGAGGTAGTATTTGGACCTAGGTCAGTTCTCCAGAGGCCCCTTTCTCACCCCTCCCCTCCTTTCTTAAAATAGATTTTAGAGAGAGTTGTGCTTTGAAAACCCAAAAGGCTGCTCCGTTTTTATATCCATTTGGTGGAACCAAAACTCTGTAAAATAGGGGAGCACAGGAAAGACCAGTTCCCTTAGCTGTGAAATGGAAACAATAATCTTTGTAGAAGTTTATAAATTGTAAACCACTATAGTTATGGGAGCCATCAGTACAACTGCAACAGAAAATGACTTATCTAGATGGCATTAACCCAAATTATAGACCTAATTATAAATCCTACCCCCTTCCTCCTTCATACTCACAAATCTGAGCTTTGAGATATGCTACTGAATTTGGAGGCTGCTCAGTCTGCCTTTCTGTCTGTCTCTGCTCCTCCTCTGTTTGTCTGTCTCTGTTCCTCCCAGTCTGTCTCTGTTTCTGTTTCTCTCTGTCTCTACTTCTGCCTCTGTTGTCTTTGTCTCTGCCGGTTTCTCCCTA
Source organism: Pseudochirops cupreus (assembly GCA_028627135.1). Classification (NCBI taxonomy): domain Eukaryota; kingdom Metazoa; phylum Chordata; class Mammalia; order Diprotodontia; family Pseudocheiridae; genus Pseudochirops; species Pseudochirops cupreus. Next base: position 44,860,586 of record CM053583.1, on the reverse strand, counting down.
TTCTGTCTCTCCGTGTCTGACGATTTTCCCCTGTCTTTGTTTCTGTTTGTCTCTGTTTCTGCCCCTATCGTCTCTCTGCCTCCATCTCTGCTCCTGTCTCTGTCTCTTGTCTCTCATTCTTTTGAAGGGTAGAGGTACAGACAGCCCTGCTCTAGGTCCCAGACCCCGGGCGTCCTCTCCTCTCCCAGCCTGCTCCGGGATGAGATCACCTCTAAACAACAAGGCTGCTGTTTACAGCACTTTTAAACTGGCTTAGCCAGAGTCATCAAAATTTAGCCGGGCTCAAACACAAAAGGCCAGCTTGAGACACGGGGGGGAGGGGGGGGGGGGCTGACTGACCCCTTCTCACGTCCCCCTCTCCTCTCCTGGGGCCTTTTACAGCATTTTGACTCATCATCATCGGGACTTTTTGTGCTAAGACAAACTGAGCAAACCTGCTTTAAACAGACAATTGCTTCTTACGGTGTTGGGTTTTAAGTAGGAAATTCCTCTGGTTCTCCAATTAATTTCTTATGCATGGCTGATGATCTTTAAAATAGCAGAGATTAATTCTGATTTGCAAAGATCTTTCTAACACTTCACTTTCTATAATTCTAAACCTTGCCTCTCCTATTGCTGAATGCTCTGGACTTTCCCTACCCCATCAAAACTAAACTCCGTCATTGAATCAGATCCTGAAGTATAGTATTCGAAAGAGCCAGTTCAGACCTAGATTCAGAAGTCAGGTTACAATCCTGGCTCTGAGACTCACTACCAGTGTGACTTTGAGTAAAGTACTTAATCTTTCTGGTCTACTACATAAGACCAGGGGATTGGACTAGAAGGTCTCAAAGCTTCCTGCTTTACATTTTATGATCCTTTGGCTTCCAAAACATTGTTCCTTGCTATCATGTTCTCCTATCTGCCTGTTTCTCTTTGTCCCTTGCCAATTCAATATTCTCCTCTTGCCTCCCAAGTCTTGAGCGTTTCCCAAGGCTCTGTCTCGGATCCTTCTCTCCCTTTGGTGATCTCACTTATATTGGTTCAATTTTCAGCTCTATGCAGGTGATTTCCAAATCCATCTAGCCAGCCCTAACACCCTACCAGAACACCAATCAAGGATCTCCCAATGCCTACAGTGCAGCTCAGTCTGAATGCCCTGCTGACCCTTCAAAGTCAACATACCCAAATCTAGATTCGTCATTTTGTTCACTGTTCTTCCCAACCTCCCTGTTTCTGTTAATGACATCTGGCTAAATTACCCAGGTTCAGAACTTGGGGGTGATTTGTGCTTCTTCACAGTGACATCTCTTCAATCCATCCCCTTCTCTCAATTAACCCTAACTTGGGCCCATGCCTCTGGATCACTGTAAAAGCCTCTTAACTAGTATCTCTACCTGCAGCCTCTCCTTTCTCTATTTCATCCTTCTTGCCAAAATAATATTACTAATGTATAATATTGCTAATAAAATAATATTACCATATAATATTACTAATAAAATATTACTAAGGTATAATGTTACTAATAAAATATTACCATATAATATTACTAATAAAATATTACTAAGGTATAATATTACTAATAAAATATTACTAACGTATAATATCGCTAATAAAATAATATCATACAATGTTACTAATAAAATAATATTACTAAGGTATAATAATAATAATTAACATTTACATTGTGCTTTGAGGTTTGTAAAGTATGTACTTTGCAAATATTGTCTCATGAGTCTCACAACCCTGGGAGGTAGGTGCTATTATTATCCCCATTTTACAGATGAGGAAACTGAGGCTGAACATGGCTGAGCAGGTTGTGGTATATGATTGCAATGGAATACTACTCTGCTGTAAGAAATGATGAGCGGGTTGATTTTGGGAAAACATGGAACGACTTGCATGAAACAATGAGAGTGAAAGAAAAAGAACCAAGAGAATGAATTAACAAGGCTGTTTGAAGAGTAACTGTGAATGACTGAGCTATTCTGAGTAATAAGAACATTCAAAATGACAGCAAAGGTCCTAGGAAGGAAGATGCTATCTGCCTCCAGAGAAAGAACTGATTGATATATGGAACTATGTATTTTATAATTTAATCATAAAATTTTTATCATTTATGTATTTTACGATTTTATGTGAAATGTTGGCCTTCTCTAGTGGAGGGTTGGGAGGGAGGGAGACAGCTTGGAACTCAAAATGTAACAAAAATAAATAAATTAAATACTCAAAAAAAAAAGGAAACCAAGGCTGAAAAAGGATAAGTGACTTACAAAGAGTCACATAGCTAATAAGTGTGTCTGAGGAAGGATTTGAACTCTGGTCTTCCTCACCGCAGTTCCAGCGTCCTATCCATTGTACCACCCAGTTGCCCCATGTTAATTCTTCATAAGAGGCTTCCTATTGTCTCTGGGGAAAATACAAGCTCTTTAGCCAAGCATTTAAGGCCCATGTGGTATCTCATTGAATCACTTTGTTAATTGCTTTTCTTTGTTACAGAGGAAGATTATACGTAGACGTGGAGAGGTATCAGAAAACGATCGTGAGACAAAAGACAAGAGTCAAAGCCCTTTGAACACAAATGAATGAAACGCTGGCTAGGCTATAGACCTCTCGGCTAATTCTCTTTTCAGAGACCTGGAGTTTGCAATCTGTCTGACCAGCTCTCACCTCCTTATCTAAGTATGACATGGTCAGAATTTTCTCTTGGGAAAAGTCCTTGATTCAGGGTTCCATCCCATTGGTCTGAGCTGCCGTGGTGATGGTCTAACATGCTGGTCAAGATAAGGAGCCTATGTAATCCCTTAGGAAGCACAGATAGCCGAGAAACAAGTCAGAGGGCTACTCTGAACAACTGTGACCTCATATGGACCTGTTTTGTCTCCCCACAACCATGACAACTTTTAAACATCCTCTAAGGGTGTGTCTCACAGCTGCTAGTCCTAGACCAAAACAGAAAGGGAATGACTTTGTTGTGGCAACTACTGGTGTTAGAAACCTGATTTAAATCCCAGGCCATCCGTTTACCATTGACTATGTGATGCTGGACAAGTCAGATGAAAACGTACATAAATCACAGATATAGAACCTTCCAGGGAAGGGACTTTCCAGGCCATCCAATACAGCCCTCTCATTTTACAGATGAGGGACCTGAGGCTCTGAGGGCTACATGTCTTGTCCAAGGTCACACAGATAGCCAAGAAAGGGAAAATATAGGATGAGAGCTAGAAGGCATGCCAATCAAGTAAGTATCTTTGTCACCATCTGGGATTGTAGCTTGATACATTTGTCAATAAGCATTGATAAATGAAGGGCTTTGTAATCACAGAGTGAGTGTGAGTGAGCTTATAACACATCCCATGTAGACTTTGCTTTTCTATCCACTTAAAAGGAATTCAACATTTACCATGTACCTGTAGGGGCTGACCAATCTTGCCTCCTTCCTCTGGCAGGAGCTGGGCTGTGGCCACAGATCCTGGTTTCCTTTCCCCCATTCTAGAGCCTCCCAGGGGCTCCCTCTACCTCAGTCCCTTTCCAACCAGCCATGAGCCCTTGGAGGGGCCTCTGAGTCACTTCCTGTTTTAGCCAGTTGGTCTTTGAGCCCAGAGTTACCACAGGAAGGGCTCTGGATTTTACTCAGAAGGCCTGCGTTCGGAAGCCAATGATGCCACTAGGTGACTTTGGATAAATCCTTCTGAGCTTATAATGTTTGCGTTACCTGCTAACCATGCTGTGGTAAAGAATGTACTTTGGGCAGAATGTAAAGTCTTTTAAAATCAGCTTTTATTGATAAAATCACTTACACTTCTCTGCTAGGTGCTGGAAATGCAAAGACAAAAATGACCCTCAGACTCACGGAGCTAGTTCTGAAAATAGCTGCACAAAAAACTTGAAGCTTGGAGCAGTGCCTCCTCCACCTCAGGAGCAGAGGACAACTTGAACATAGACCTAAAAGCCACAAATAAACTAGAAAAAAATTAATAAAAGAAAAAAGAACATGACCATAGAAAGTTGCTATGGTGATAGGGAAAATCAAAACACAAACTCAAAATAAGACAACAATGTCAAAACAGCTATAGGCAAAGCCTCAAAAAAATGTGAATTGGTCTCAGGCCAAAAAAAAAAAAAGAATTCCTGGAAGAGCTCAAAGAGGATTTTAATATTCAAATAACAACAGGTGGTACAGTAGATAGAGCACTGGCTTTGGAGTCAGGAGGACCTTAGTTCAAATCCGGCCTGAGACACTTAACACAAAAAAACTAGCCATGTGACCTTGGGCAAGTCACTTAACCCCAATTGCCCTGCCTTCTCCCTTCCAAAAAGCAAAAAAATATCAGAACTGGGCAAGTGGGAACCACTGAAGTTTTCCCAATGAATACCAAGGTCAGAATTAACCTGGGAGAGTAGAGTTGGATCTTCATTGTTTCGAGGACTGTGTGTTCACTTCAGGAAGGGCCAGTCACAGATGGAGATAACATTTGGGGAGCTGGAAGGATCAACTGAACTTAAGATTGGTGCTGGGTAGAAGGTAAATTGTTTTGGGGACTTTGGAGGGACAAAATGGACATGACTTGTTCTCACTCCCATCCATCTAGATCAGAGGTGTCAGAGTGCATGTAACTGGGAGATATTTAACAAAATGAATAAAAATATAATAGAACATAGGAGTGTTAATATGTGGTTTTCTAAGTCAATATGCTGACCCAATGGGATGAATGATGTCAGGGCCCTATTTCTATTGAATTTGATGCCATGGATCTAGATAAAAGAATCTTAACCTGGAGTCTATGAACTTTAGAAAATACGTATTTTTATAATTATGCTGTTGTTTGGTCATTCAGTCATGTCTGACCACGGGAGTTCTCTTGGCAGACACTGGTGTGGTTGGCCGTTTTCTTCCCCAGAGTGTTCCCATTTTACAGATGAGGAACTGAGGCAAATAGAAATTGACTTGGCAAGGGTCACACAGCTAGTAAGGGTCTGAGCCCAGATCTTCCTGACTCCAGGCCTGATGCTTTATCCACTGTACCATGTAGCTGCCCCTTGATAATTATATTTCAAGATAATTATTTTCTTTGTGATGTTATGTATTTAATTTTAAGCATTTAAAAACATCATTTTGAGAGGAGCTTCACCAGACTGCCAAAAGGGTCTATGCCATAAAAAAAGGTTAAGAACCCCCGAGGACACATGTCAGATTCCCCACTGTCTAGATGGTGTATCAAGATTAAATACTTAAATTCAAATCCCATCTTACCAGTGGTGTGGCTTGGGGTAAGTCACTCAACCTTTTTTCAGCCTCATCTGCAAAATGGGGGGCATAATGGTACCTACCTCTCAAGGTCGTGGTGAGAAACAGGTAAGTTAATATGTGTAAAGTATTTTGCAAATTTTAAAGCCCAACATAAATGAGAGTGCTTATTATCCAAAATACCTCTAATATCATACATGTGAGTAGTGTGTAGAGCAAACCATGGATCTGAGACTGAGAAACTCTGGGCAAAGAGAGCCTCCGGAGTAGTCTGACCTGCTAGTGATATCACAAATGAGGGGGTGGCAAAAGCTAGGGCACCAGCTGTTGGGTGGCACATGCCTAAAGGAGAGGCAGTCGTGGGGAACTGAGAATTCATCTGGTGGGAAAACACAACTAGACAGAAGTAACAATTGCATGTGATAGTATGGCTAGCAGGCTAGGGCAGGCTTGGGCTAAGGTCAGGGTTGGCAGCAGGTCTTTGCAATCTCGGGACTTGATTTCTAATCACACCTCTGCTATTGATCTACTTGCTACGGCCTTGGGCAAGTTGAATTCCCATGGGGAGCCTATCCCTTCAGCCAGGAGCCTATCTGATTGCTACAACAGGTAGTGCTTTCTCTCTCTCCTCAAATTATCTTGTATTCCCCAACTGATAAATGGTCAAAGGCTATGAATAGCAAGTTTTCAGAGGAAGAAATCCAAACTATCAATAGACCTAGAAAAAATTGCTCCAGTTGGGTGTGGGGACATGTTTGTAGTTCCTGATGCTGGGGAGGCTGAGGCTGGTGGATTGCTTGAATTCAGGAGCTACAGTATGGCTAAAGATGATCAGTGGTCTATGTTAAGTCTGGCATCAATACAGTGAGCCCCAAAAAGCAAAGGGCCACAAAGGCTGCCTACGGAGGGACCAATCGGCCCAGGTAGGGAAAATGAAGCAGGTTAGGAGAGGATGCTGCATTGTAGGGCAGGCAAGATACAGATACCCAGTTTTCTTTCTCTTTCTTTTTCTTTCTTTCTTTCTTTTCTTTCTTTCTTCTTCCTTTTATAATAAATAGTATTTTACCTTTTTCAGTTACATGTAAGAACAATTTTTAGCATTCATTTAAAACAATTTTGACTTCCAAATTTTTCTCTCTCCTTCCCTTCCCTCCTTAAAACAATAAGCAATTTGATATAGGTTATATATGTGCCATCATGCAAAACATATTTCCTTATTAGACATGTTGTGAGAGAAGAAACAGACCAAAAGAAAAAAAAACCAGGAAAAAATAAAGAAGGTGAAAAATAGTATGCTTCAATCTGCATTCAGACTCCATCAGTCTGAATAGCATTCTTCATCATGAGTCCTTTGGAATCGTTGCAGATCATTGGGTTGCTGAGAAGGGCTAAGACAGTCATAGTTAGTCATCATACAATGTTGCTGTTACTGTGTACAATGTTCTGTTCTGCTCACTTCACTTTGTACCACTTCATGTAAGTCTTTCCAGGTTTTTCTGAAATCAGCCTGCTCATCATTTCTTATGGCACAGTAGTATTCTATTACATTTATACACCACAACTTGTTCAGCCATTCCCCAATTGATAAGCATCCCTTCAATTTCCAGTGCTTTGTCGCCATAAAAAAAAAGCTGTTACAAATATTTTTGTACCAGTAAGTCCTTCCCCACCCTTTCAAAAAAAATCTCTTTGGGACACAGACCTACTAGTGGTATTGCTGGGTCAAAAGGTATGCACAATTTGACTGCCCTTTCAAATTCCAAATTGCAGGAGAGCCTAGTTCTTGCTCATGTATGTAATGAAATTCCCAGAATTAAAAGTACAGTTAAGAAAGAGTCCTTACTTGAGGCTAGAATCTATATCCCTTTTGTTTTCCACATTTCCTGCTCCAGAAAGTGAGGGCATTGAACAGAAAGGCATATTCCAACTCTAGCATTACATGATTCTGTGACTTAGAGCACTGGGAGAGGATAGGGAGTTGACCTCTGAATCAGGATGACAGGGATCAAGCCCTAATAGACCCCCCAAACTCCTCTCTGAGACTTTGGGCAGGTCCGCTAAGGTATAGAGGGGCTGCCCATCTTCACTGGTAGAAAGAGCTTCCTCAGGAGGGTACTCCCTGGGCCAGTGAAATCACAGGTCCAGAATAAAATAATAAAAAGAAAACACCAGAAAAAGGAGAGGCCAAGTCTTCGAGGCACTTCCACTCTCAAAGTGAAATTTGAAGCAGACATGAACAGAAACTTGCTGTTTAAAAAGAAAACCAACCCACCACCCTAAAACAAAAAAACTTCGAAACCACAAGCTGACTTGGCTTATGAATCTGAGACTGTTAAGTCTTCCAGGCAAGAATCCACCTCAGTTGGGAACAGAGGAATTTCTGGCCCCACAAAAGGCCTTTTTTCCCTCTTTCAGTCCTGTTTCTTAAAGGAGACAAACAGGTTAAGTTTGCTTTCCCAACCATTAGCAGCAAGAAACTACCCTCTCTTCGGTTATTGCAACATTATCAAAAAGTGTATGGATTTGGCAAAAAGGCCTAGCAACACGGAATTGAGTAACATCAGTGGGCGGGGAAGGGAACCAGGCCCTGGGGCTGGTGGGTGTGAACTGTTCTCTCCAGCTTTAGGAGGCTGAGAGTCTTGCTGTTCCCTTTAAATAGCCAAAGGCAGAGGAAGCTGGGATTGGCCCTTTAAAAGGTTAACTGTAGCCTGCTGCCTTTTAAACTACAATACTCTCCTGTGCCCCAGCCAGCACACAGGATATGCTGCGTTCTTGGGGATAGTTTCTCTTATCTGAGCACTTTTACGTAGGGGAAAAAAAAGGCATCTTCACTGCTAAAGTCTCAAGGCAGACAATGGGCAGACCTCATGCTAGATGTGATGCTTTCCTGTGGTAGAATGGAAAAAAGACTGCATAGGGTATTCACAAGACCAGGATCCTAGTTCTCTTGCCATCATTACTAATTATGGGACCCTGGATAAAACCATTTTATTTCTTTTTCCTGAGCTTTATTTTCCTCATCTCTAGGATATGGCTAATACTATCTGCCATAGTTTAAGCTAGGCATATTTTCATCTGGGGTAAAAAAAGAGTTAGAGCTGTGGCATTGACAGTCAATTTGGTTCTGACCTGAAATAAAGGAGAGGTTCAGAGTTTTTGCCTGGTAGAATATGTTCTCTGGGCTCCAAGAGGAAGGCAGTGTGGAAGGGGCAGGTGGTATCCCGATCTCATTCATTTGCCTGGCATTATTCAACTATTATTGTTTTGCTTTTTTGGAGGGGGGACGGCAGGGCATTTGGGGTTAAGTGGCTTGCCCAAGGTCACACGGCTGGTAAGTGTTAAATGTCTGAGGTCACATTTGAACGCAGGACCTCCTGACTCCATAGAGCTGGTGCTCTATTCACTGAGCCACCTAACTGCCCCCTCAACTGTTATTATTATTAGCTAGCATTTATAGAGCTCATTAAGACTTGCCAAGTTTGTGACAAATATTACCTCATTACCTCTGGGAGAAAGGTGTTATTCTTACCCTCATCTTATGGATGAAGAAGCTGAGGCAGACAGCTCAGTCGGTGCACTAAGTGTCTGATGATAGATTTGAGTTTAGTCATAGTCCTCTGCAGCTAGGTGACACTGTGGAAAAATCTCGAGGACTGGAGTCAGGAAGACCTGCCTGAGTTCAAATCTGGCCTCAGACACTTAACATTTACTAGCTGTGTGACCCTGGGCAAGTCACTTCACCCTGTGTGCCTCAGTTTCCTCATCTGCAAAATGAGCTGGAGAAGGAAATGGTAAACTATTCCAGGATCTTTACTGAGAAAACCCCAAACGAAGTCACAAAGAATGAGACACAACTGAGTAACAGCAACACTCCTTTGAAATCTACCTCATAGGACTGTGTCGAGGCTCAAATAATTCCCTATGAGCAATTTTTTGAGCACGTCCCTATGTATAAGACAGAGAGAATTCCTAACCTGCTGGAGCTTACAGTCTGATTAGGAAGACAAGACACACATTCAATTAACTGGAGATTTATTAAGCACTCTCTGTGTGCAGGGTTTTGTGCTTAGCACTGAGGGAGACAGAAAAATGAAAAACAGCACTATCCATGTTGTCAAGGAGCTGACCATTAAAATGGGAGATGAGAGGAACTCAAATGAAATGAATATGCTATGAACTGTAATGTGATAGGAGGAAAGGTGAAATTCAGAGGGCTACAAGTAATTTGAGGAAGAGAGGTCACTTTGACCCTAGAACAGGGGAGGCAAACATAGGATCAGTATTTCTGAGTACTGTCCAAATCAGATTAAAATGTAATTGGGACACATTTAACAAGACCAATAAAAATATGATAAAACATAGATAACATAACATTTTCAAAGTAGGTCAACCTTTGGTCTTCAGGGTTCCTTATGTAGAGAATAGTGGGGCCCTTTTCTGTTTGAGTTTGACACCACTGCTTAGGGGTGGCGGTGGGGGTGGAATTTGAGAAGGCTCCATGGAGAGGACACCTGAGCTAGTCAAGGAAGAAAAATGATTCAAATAGGGCTGAGGAGGAACTGCATTCCAGTGGGCACAGCCTGTGTGAATGAATACAGGCAAATTTGAGATGTCAGGACAAAACTAGGAAATAGCTAGTGGAAATACAGAAGGGATCAAAGACTGGAGATTGATTGGAGCCATATTTTGAAGGATCTTCCATAACAAGAGCATAGATTGGCAAGGAAAGAGAATTGGAGGAACTCTGCACATGATGACTAAGAGTGTGACCCTGGTGGAGTCACAGTCTCAGTAAAATGAGGTGGGAGTAGATGGCTTCTGGGCCCCCTCTCTTCCCTACATCTGGGAACCTGTTTTGTTGTTTTTTTTTTTTTTTTATAGGTTTTTATCTTATAGGAAGCCACTGAAAGTTTCTGGGTATGGTAGTGACATGATCTCTAACCTGAGAATTAGGGAAGATTATTTTAACATTGTACAATGTATGGGTGGATTTGAAAAAGAAGCCATCTAGAACTACTGGAAAGGTTATTATTTGAAAGACATGATGATAAAGAGGGAAGAGTTCAAAATGATTCAAAGGTTTGGATCCTGGTGACTGGAGGATGGTCATACATTTTAAGCCAAATAGGGGAATTATATACTTCATATGTAGAAAGGGTAGCATTTTATGCCTTCTCAATTGGGTGGGTGTAGAAAGAGGAAGAGAATTTGGAATTGGAAATTAAAATTTAAACAAATTTAAACAAATAGAAAGTTGGAAAGAAATTTCGGTGTTGTTTGTTTTTAGAGGTGAAAAGATGATTTCGGTCTCTGATTCAAGGTAGGGGAACAGAGTACCATGTGAATGTCTTGAAGTCAGTTGGATGAGGGACTGGAGCTAGGGGAGAAAAGGATCTCAGGACTGGGGATAAATTTGAGACACATCTGCAGAGAGGTGATAATTGAAACAGTGGGAGTGGAAGGAAAAGCCTACTAACCGACAACAAAGGGTAGTAGATAAGTGAAAGAAAGCCAAGATTACTGGGTTCATCTTTCTTTCTGTTAACCCCTCCCCTCTCTGAGCCTTTAAGATGGGCTTGTACTCCGGAGGTGAGACTTGTTTCCTGAGGTTGGACAGCTTTCAAACGGGAAACTTAATTTGATGGTGTACTCTTTGGAAAGTGACAGAATTCGTGTGGGGCCCGTTGAATTCCGGCTGTGCCCCACGAGGAGCTGGCAGTGCGGGCCAGTTCTAGCCGTTCGTCTAAATAAATTCCTAAAGACCCAAGTGTCCCTTTAACGTTTGGGAGCATTCGGTCTGCGGGGAAGTCCCCCTCCCGCCGCCTCCTACCGCCCCTTGGCGCCTGCTTGACCTGCAACTGGACGGGATCGGGCTTTGCCTAAGGTCAGGGTCAGGGTCTTAAAGAGCCCATACGTGACCTGACCGCAGAGAGTGACCCCACTCATCCTCATTTGGGGCCCATCAGGCACGTTCTCGGTGGCATTCCTGGCTGGCCTCCCATTCCCAGCAAGTTCTGCCCAGACGTGGACTTTGGACACGCGTGTTTACTCAGCTGCGAGACGGAGTTTTTCCTGTCTGCCTGCAGCAAGGGGCCCTGCGGTGACTGCTCACTAAAAGGGGGAGGGGGGGCTACGGGTCTCCCCCGCCCCCAAGCTTCTGCAGAGCCGGCCCCTTCACCCCCCAGGAAGGTGGGGGTGGGGCAGGATTCTACTGGCAGCGGCAGCAGCAGCAGCAGCGGCAGCAGTAGGAGGCGGCCCAGCCCCGAAGCAGTCCTTGCTGCTTTCCCCATCGCAGCTCAGGGAAAGCACCGGAGGGGAAAACCCTTCTTCGAGGACCCCAAGAATTCCGGGCTGCGCCTCGCCCCCTTTCCCCCTCCTTCCTCACTCTCCCCCCACGCTTTCCTCCTTCTCCTTCTCCT
>CM053583.1:44815233-44848437 GCA_028627135.1 Pseudochirops cupreus | reverse complement strand
CCTCCCCCCATTCTTTCCCCCTCCTCTCTATTTTTTTCTTTCCCCTTCCTCTTTTGTGGGCAGGGACCCTCAACAGCCTCGGTCCTCCTGCGGTCTCTCCTTCCCTATTGGCCAGAATCCCTAGCCACGCCCTCTCTCCTCCCCTTTCCTCTCCCCCTGGGCGGATGTGTGTATGTGTTTGTATGTCTCCAACTGCGTGTGTGAACAGGAGGGGTGGAGGTGGGGGCGGGGAAGGGCGGAGCCACGAATTTCGCGCCAAAATCGCGTAGCACGTACCCTCCCCCCGCGGGTAACGTAGTGCCCTCCTTTTTTTTCAAACCCCAAACTGGGCGGGGATTGGTAGGTTGGGCGTTCACGTGATTAACGGTCGCGGGAAGCCGCGTAGCCCGAACCTTGCAGGCAGATCGGCCCCGGACCCAGCAGCTCGGCTTAGCCGCCGCCGCCTCTCCGGAGCCGCGACCCCAGTCCTCGCCCCCGGCCCCGGTCAGCGCCGGTGGCCGCGGTGACGTCCCGCCCAGGCGCGGAAGCCGCTGCTGCCCGGGCCGCCGCCGCCCCTGCGGAGCTCCCCGGGCCGCACGTGGCGGTCCCGCCCCCTCGGCCCCAGCTCCCGGTCCCGGCCCCCATGAGCTTCCAGAGCCGGCACCAGGCGCCGCCGCCCCGCGGCCGGCCCGGAGGCTCCTGCGCGCTGCGGCAGAAGCTCATCTTCTCCCCGGGCAGCGACTGCGAGGAGGAGGAGGAAGAAGAAGAGGAGGACGAGGGCAGCGGCCACAGCACCGGAGAGGACTCGGCCTTCCAGGAGCCGGACTCGCCGCTGCCTCCTACCCGCAGCCCCGCAGCCCCGGGGCCGGCCGCGGAGTCCGAGGGCGAGCCCGGCGGGCTCCGCCGAGCCCCTGGCCGGGCCCCGGTCCCGGGCTCGAGGGAGGAGGAGATGCCGCTGGCCGACGGAGGAGGCGCGGGCGACGGGGACGCGGGCGTCGCCGAGGGCGACTCGTGGGAGGAGGAGGGCTTCGGCTCGTCTCCGGTCAAATCTCCGGCCGCCGCCGCCCCCTACTACCTGGGCAGCCCCTTGTCGCCGCTCCGCGGGGACCGCTCCCCTCGCGGCCGCCAGCGCCGCGACGGTTCCTGCTCGCCGGTGCCCGACTACCCGGGCACGCCGCCGCACAAGACCTTCCGCAAGCTGCGGCTCTTCGACACGCCGCACACCCCGAAGGTGAGGGCCCTACGGTGGCTGCTGTGGGCGCGGGGCCAGGATCCCCGGGGGCGGGGGCGGGGCGGGGACCCTTACATAATCTCCAGCTGCGGCCGCCCTGGCTGCGAGCTCCGGGGCCTGCCCTCGCCAGTGGCCGTTAGGTTATGTAACTGCCCCGAGAGCCGCCCCCGGAACGTGCTGCGCCGGCCCCGGCGCTCCCCGCGGGGGCCCCGGGCCTTGGGGAGGTGGGCTCGGGCTCCCCAGGGGCTGTCAGCTGTAGCGGGTCCCCTGCTGAGGACCGGGAGTTTAAAAAAGAAAGGCCTGGCTTTGTAGAGCTTCGGAACGACGTGCAGAGTGTGTCTTGTGTGTCCGTGCGTGTCTCGGTGTCAAGGACCCCCGGCGTCTTGCAGTGTGTCCTGAGAGCAGACACAGCCCTCTCCGTTTTCTCAGTTGGAATACCGAAGACTTGGGGTTTTAAATTAAAAAGTTTTACGTGTTTTTAGTTTTAATTTCGTCGGTTGTGCTGGGTTCTACAGTTGTGGGCTTACGGTACATGGGGGATGCCATGTAGCGATAGCCAGATTTTTTTTTTTTAATGCGTTTTGTTAAAGGCGCCTTTTGTCTTTATGTGGGTCATTTCAGCCTTCCCCATCTCCCATTGAACCCTGCCTTGTGACAAAAGAAAACGAAGACATTTAGGCAAAAATTTTTACACATTGAGTTGACAAAATTTGGCTTATAAGACATAGGCTTTATAGGACAAAGCCTGTTTCCTGTTTATGAGACAGTAGAGGTGATATGTATCAGAGCGTAAAATACGTATATCTTTGTGTACATATATGTATTTGAAGTTATATACATGTGTGTACATATACGTATGTATCCACACAGAACGTCAAAGCTTCCAAACTTCAGCCTACATAATGGCGTCTTCTAACTTCAAAACCTTTATTTTAGCGCCCCAGTATTTCTCTTTCACTCTGTGCAAGCAGTATAATACTTAGGATAGGCGTTTAAGTAAACATTTGTTGAATGAATATCTCCTCTGTCAAGCCAGTGTGAAAGTCAGTCTTTTGAAATTTTAAATGATTCCAGAAAGAAGTTAGCAGAAATATTTAAGCTAAACATACGTTCTTCTCTGGGTTTGTTTCCTTGTTTATGCAGCCGTAAAGATGGTGGTAGCCTGAGCCTCCAAGTTGTCCTTGTTATTGGCTAGTTTGGCCCATCCCACCTCTTGGGGAGTCCGTGTCAGAGGGTTGAGGGAGGGAGATCGCCGCGGGGAGGTGGAGGTTTCTGCTGGCTGGCTGCCCCTCCTATCGATTGGTTTAGGCATTGAAAGGATTTGTTTAGGAGCTCACCACCGACTCCAGCCAGCTGGATTTCTTCTTTTGATCTCAATTTTTACTGAAAAATGAACTTTTATTGAAAAATGAAAGGCTCATTTCACCTTCCTTTTTGTATTACTTCTGGGGAGCTGTGTTTTAACTAGTTTACTTTTTCAAAAAGTACACCAAACTTAAGAAATCATCCTGAATCAGGTTTACAGCCTTGTTCATCTAGGAACTAGACAGAGGTTTATGAGGTTTTTTGTTTGTTTGTTTTGCTGTCAGCAGATTTAGCAGTATAAACTAATTCTTACTCTTCAAGCAGACTAAATTGGCTAAGTGGGATTGGGGGAGGACTTTGTTGATTTTCTTGGATACTGACAAAATTTCCTTGTGGCAATCTAGAGTTTGCTATCCAAAGCTCGAGGACTAGATTCCAGTTCTGTGAAACTCCGAGGTGGTTCTCTGTTCATGAGCTCAGGAAGATCAGAAAAACAAGGATTTGACATGAGACAGACCCCTCAAGTGAATATTAATCCCTTCACTCCAGATTCAATGTTGCTTCATTCTTCAGGACAGTGTCGTCGTAGGAAGAGAACACACTGGAATGAGTATGTCATTTGATATTGCTATCCAATATTATTTTCAAGTCTTGCTTTTATACATTTGATTGAATTAAAAATTGTACTTAATGGTCCTATTTACAGTTAGTTTCTAGACTATGTTGTGTTCTAGAGGTTCTTGAGAGGTAGAAGTGTGTTAAGCTGTAAGTGATGATGGTGCTATTTCCTTTTGAAAAAGGACCTTTGTAGAGCCAGAAGAAATAAAAATTGCCTGCACATCTTGGAGGAAGGAGTTGAGAGCTTGGCAGTAAGAGGTGTTACTGAATACTGTTACAGTAGGGCAAAGTTGGAGAGATGGGGTGCTGTGGATGATACAGACTGCTTTAGGAGGTAGTGCGACCCTCATCTAGCAGAGTGGAGACATTTTAAAGAAAGTGTTTTTATCAAGGGAAGGGGTTGGAGCTCTTAAATGGGGAGCTTCTTCCAACTCAGAAGTTCTATTATTAAATTCTGGGTTGGGAGAGTTAACTCGGAACGCCTTTGGGAGATAGTTGTAGTAGGGGTAGGGAATTACTGTACAGGTCATTGGGCTGGGACAAAGATAATATTTGATAGTCATAGAATCCAGAAAACAGTTATGGGGTAAAAGTCTTCCCCTTAAACTAAGCCGATTAGTAATCTTACTTTAGAAACCTTCGAGGGAGAAATGCATGATTATATCTTTACCTCATGCTCCTATTAAAATTCCACTGGTTATCTGTATATACTCGCCAGATAAAGTTCAGAGCTAGGGTTGGAATATGTTTTCCTAATATATTTGATGAAGAGAGCACTGATTCTTATTTCAGTTCCTGTGATGAAGACATGGAAGCGAGTGATGGGGAGCTTGAAGATGAGACTACCAGGCCTGCCAAGGTAGGCTGTTACAGCCTCCTCTTTTGTGCCATCTTCTGTTGACTTGACTTTTATACTTTTCAAACAGTCAAATTTTTTGTTGTTACAGAGAATTACAATTACAGAAAGCAACATGAAATCAAGATATGAAAGTGAATTTCATGAGCTAGAGAAGATTGGATCAGGGGAATTTGGTTCAGTATTTAAGTGTGTAAAGAGGCTGGATGGATGTATCTATGCCATAAAGCGATCAAAGAAGCCATTGGCTGGTTCTGTCGATGAGTGAGTATTTTTTTAAACCCTAGTCTTTGATTCCTGTGCTCCTTTGTTAACAGGTCTAGCTGCATTCTGATTCTAAACTTAAAAGGTATTGAAATTGGAAAGGTTCTTTAAAGTTAGAGAAAAGTTGGTCTGGTCAGTTCTGCTTTCTTACTGAGTAGCTTTCTTTTTGAACCTGGGAGTATTTGAAGCCTAGTCTGAATTTGGTACATAACTGTACTGCCCTTACCTTTAAAAATAATATCTTTTTGTTTTTACACAGCCCACGTTTCCTTTGTCCCTTCTTCCCTTCCCAGAGAGCTATCTCTTAAATAATTTTTTTTAAGAAAATGAGGGAAAAAAACTGATCAAAACTAATCCACACAAATCTAATGTTAGATGCTTCAGTGTTTCAAACTGTGGACCTCCCATCTTTGCAAAGGAGTTGGGGGATAGTCTTCTCCTACTTCTTCTTTGAAGCCAGGCTTATTCTTTGTAATTTTGCAACATTCACTTTCATTTGTTTTATGATCTTTCCCTTTGCATCATTCTAAGTCCCTGTATATGTTGTTTTCCTGGCCCTGCTTCATTCTGCATCAGTTCGTGCAGATCTTTCCATGTGTCTCTGTATTCATTATCTGTTATTTCTTAAAAGTATAGAAATATTTCATTTTGCTTATATGCGACAACTTGTTTATCCATTCACCAACTGATGGGCTTCTACTTTGTTTCTAATTCTTTGCTACCATAAATGTACTGCCATAAATTTTTTTTATGTGGAGAGAGGTGGGGGGGAGAGTGTGCGTGTGCGTGTGTGTGTGTGTGTGTGTGTGTGTGTGTGTGTGTGTGTGTGTTCATGTTCTGGGTCAGATGGTATGGCCAGTTTGTTTTAGTGATTTTTATTTACATAATTCCAAATTACTTTCTATCAGTGCATAGGCCATTAGTGAGTCTGTCAGTGCACAGCTCCTTTAGCGTTGAGGATTTTATCATCTTTACCAGTTTGCTGGGGGTGAGGTGAAACCCCTAGGCTTGTTTTGATTTGCATTTCTCTTATTACTTATAAATGATTTAGAAATTCTTTCATATGGTTATTTTTTGGTATTTATTTAGTATTTATTTTTTCCCTAGTTAACACGTAAAAACAATTTTTAACTTTTGTTTTTAAAACTTTGAGTTCTAAATTCTCTCCCTTCCTTCCTCCCCAAGGCAAGCAATTCCATATAGGTTAATGTAAAACATCCACAATAGTTGCTTTCATATGGTTATTAACAGTTTGCAACACTCTTGAGAACTGTCTTGGTCTTAAATGT
Organism: Pseudochirops cupreus; assembly: GCA_028627135.1. Lineage (NCBI taxonomy): Eukaryota > Metazoa > Chordata > Mammalia > Diprotodontia > Pseudocheiridae > Pseudochirops > Pseudochirops cupreus. The sequence continues at coordinate 44,842,895 of CM053583.1, read as the reverse complement.
TTTTAGTAATTCTCTTTATGTCTTGGATATCGAACCCTTCTCAGAGGTATTTATGCCCTTACCTCTTAATCAGTTTCACAGTTAAGCTTTCCTGCATCATAGGACTCCAAGTAGCTATTATTGTGCCTTAACCAAACCTCTGTCCTATATAAAGGGTCCCTGAAGTAGACTGATAGAGTTTATCAGATAATCTGTGATAGGGTCAAGTTGCCTGCTTTATGTTGGTACTGATCTCACACTTCTAATAAACAGACAGAATGCTCTCAGAGAAGTCTATGCCCACGCGGTACTTGGACAGCATTCCCACGTGGTTCGGTATTTCTCTGCATGGGCAGAAGATGACCACATGCTGATACAGAATGAATATTGTAATGGTAAGCCAGACTTTTTTAGGGGGATTGTTTAAAACATTTTGTTTTCTTATTTCTTCCCAGATGAGGAAGCAGGAGTGAAGCAGGAGAAGACTTCTAGTACTCACTGCTGTTTACTGAGTCACCTAGGCTTCTTCTTGTGCCACTTATCTTTTGTGGTTCTTTTTAGAATTAAGATATTATGACTGTGAAAGGCTTTGTTGTAAAGTGTAAAGCACTGAATAGGTGTCAGTTGTTGATACTCTTGGTCTAATAGACAAAGTGAATACTGAAATTATTCCTAATGTCACTTAAAGTCTTAACTTTATTGATGTATTTTCTGTATCAGTTGAATTTAATAAGCATTTTATCATCAGTTGCCTGTTTAGAGAAACTAACAAGACCAGGAAAAATCCATTTTCCTTCCAGTTAAAGTGTATTCCAAGGTTTTTGGTTTTTTTTTTTAATAAGTTGAGTATATTTGCACCCAGCTGCCCTTTCAGGTTCACATGGCCAGTGAGCTGCAGGTGCAGAATGATGCCTCCTTATGCTGTTTTCACTGTCTTGCTGCTTCATTAAGTAGAAAGCACCACAGCAATTTTCTAATTAAAATGGAAAGTGACAGGCACTAGTCACCTTTTCAATACAAACAAACCCTGCGTCATACTTTTTGGCCTGTGCTGCATAGGCAGCAAGAAATAGTAATGCTTTTTTTTTTTTTGATAGGGAAAAATATTTGAGAAGTCTTCTGGAAGAAAGTCATTATATTATTATGGAAAACAGTCTACATATATTTATTCCACTCTCTCACTGTTGGATTGCATTTCAGACTCATGTAATCTAGCTTCTAATTCCACTGTCCTGACGTGGCTATCTCCAAAGTTACCAAAGATCTCGTAGTTACTAAAGCTGATGGCTGGGTCTTGGTCCTCTTTCTTCCTGACCTCCTTGCAGTTTGTTATACTGTTAACTATTCCCTCCTAATTAGTCTCTCTTCTGCTTGTGTTACATTACTTTCTGGGCTTCTTGTTCTGCCTATTAATCTTTCCTGTTCCGTCTCTGTTAATGAATCATTATCTTCCATTCTACCACCTAACTGGACATATCCCCTAACACTCTTTCCTGGGGCCTTTCTTCTTCTTGACAGCTCCTTGGTGAACTCTTTAGCTCCTGTGTGTTCATATATCATCCCTTTGCCAGATGACTCACAGATTTATTTATCGAAACCTCATCTTTTTTGATCTTCATTCCTGTATTGCCAGCTGCCTAGTAGTCTTCTTCTGGGATGTTCCATAGGCAACTCAAACTCAGCATGTCCAAAGTAGAACTCATAACTCCTCACTGTAGCCCCTACCCCCAACTTCACTCCTTCTGTTAAGGCCATGACCATCTTCCCAGTTAGCTAGGTACACAAACTCAGCCATTCTTGACCCTTCTTTCCCTCACCCCGTCTTCCCTATATCTGATCAGTTGCCATGGTTGTACATTTTACTTTCACTGCATCTGCAGCTGCCTTTTCTCCACTCACATGGCCACTGTCCTAGTTCAGTACTTGTTCACATCTTCCCATGGACTATGGTAATAATTTCCTAATTGGTTTCCATGCTTCCAAGATCTCCCTTCTCCAGTTTATCTTCCTCAGAGCTGCCAAAATAATCTCTCTAAAATAGAAATCTGACCATATCTTTCTCTGACTGAATTTTCAGTGGCTCCCTGTTGCCTTTTGCAATCTGGCTTTATCCAGCTTTTCTAGATTTATTACATATTGCACCCACCTTTTATGTTTCAGCCAAACTAGCTTACTTGTTCCCTGAACTTCTCATTTCCGGCCTCTATTCTTTTGCATAAACTTTATCCTCTGCCTTGACTGTGCCTTGGATACTCCCTCTTCACCTCTGCATAGAATTCTTAGCTTCCTTCAAAGTTAGGTACTTGCCTGGCTATAGGAAGCCTTTCCTGATCTCTCTAGGTAGGAGTGCTCTTCCTCCTCACGTTTTCTCTCATTTACTTGTGTGAGTATAGCACCCCCCCAAGTATACTATAAGTTCTTTGAGGAGAGGGACTGCTTTTTAGTTTGTCATTGTATCCCCAACGCTTAGTAATAAGGCCTTGAACATAATAGAACTTAACAGTTTGTTGACCTTGGGGTCAAGCTGTGTGAGCCAAGAGTTTTTCTTGATCCATTTGAGGCTTCCCTTTGCAGTTAGGCTTCAGAAAATAGGTATTCAGTTGTCTTGCCTCCCTTAACATGGCTAAGCTCTTCTATAAAGCTGTCTACAATTGGTACCTCACCCTCATCTTCTCTTACTCTTTTGTAAACCCTCTGCAATCTGGCTTCTGGTCTCGTGCTGTTTGAAACTGCTCTTTCCATAGTTACCATTGATCCTCTGATGACCAAATCTAATGGTATATTCTTGATCCTTGTCCTTTTTTTTTAATTGATTTGTTTATTTACTTGTAGTTTACAAGATTCAGTTCCATAATCCCTTGAGTTTCAAATTTTCTCCCTTCCCCGCCACAATGGCAGCTTGCAATCAAGCATAGGATCTGCAAATACTTTCACATTGGATGTTAGTCTGGTTGTAAAGAAGAGTTGTAACTGATGGAATAAACAATAAAAACCTTTTACTTTTTAGAGGGGGAGGGCAGGGCAATTGGGGTTAAGTGACATGCCCAAGGTCACATGGCTAGTAAGTGTTAAGTGTCTGAGGCCAGGTTTGAACTCAGGTCCTCCTGACTCCAGGGCGGGTGCTCTATTCACTGCGACACCTAGCTGCCCGGATCCTTGTCCTTCTTAACCTCTTTGCAACTTGTGACATTGTAGATGACTCTTCTTGTTACTTTCCTCTCTAGGTTTTTGTGACAGACTCTGCTCTGTCCTGGTTCTCCTCCTCCTTGTCTGACTCCTCCTTCTTGGGCTTCTTGCTGGATCTTCCTTCAGGTCATGTCTGCCAAAATGGGTGTCACCCAAAGACTCTTACCTGGACTTTTCTGTTCCTTCTCCCTCACCATTATCTTACTTTGTGATCTTATTGGCTACTTTGAGTTCAATTATTTCTAATCAGGTGATCTTCAGATCTATATATCCAGCTTTAATCTCTCCCTGACCATCTAGTCTTACGTCACTAACTGCTTGTTGGACATCTCAGACTGAATGCCTATAGGCATCTCAGACACTACTCAGTCTTCCCACAGAATGTAGGCCCTTATCACCTCATGCTTAAACTATAGTCATAACCTTCTGATGGGGCTCCCTGCCTCAGGTCTCCCCTTTCCAGTTCATTCTCTATTCAGCTGCCACATCTAAAGCCTAAGTCTGACCATATCATCACCCTAGGCAATAAACTGAAGTAGTATCTTACTACTCTTAAGATCAAAGATAAAGTCCCCTTGTTTGGCTTTTAAAGTCCTTCACAGTCTGCTCCCTTCCTTTCCAGTTTTCTTCCTTCTGTGTATTCTTGTTGACTCGGCCTCCTTGTTTCTCATTGAACAAGACCCTCCATCTCCCAGATCCATGCTGTTTCACTGGCTTTCCCTGATGCTAGCAATGTTCTCCCTTTTCGCTTCAACTTTCTGGCTTTTTTCAAGATTCACCTCAAATTCTTCCTTCTACAAAAGTCATGTCCTCGTTCTTCCCTGTAATGTTAGTACCTTCCCTCTGATATTGCCTCTCGTTAACATGGCATGTATGTCTGTGTAAATAGCTGTTTGCATGTTGTTTCCTCATTAGAGTGTGAGGGGCTCTCGAGGGCAGGGGCTGTACACCTAGCACTTAGCCCAGGTCTTACCCCCTCATAGGTGCCCCTTAATAAATGTTTGTTGAATGATTGAATGCAACAATCATTTATTAAATTCTGAATCTGCAGTGCACTAGGGGAGAAGCCAGGGCCACAAAATTGAAGTAAGACATGATTCTTGACCTTCCTGAAGCTTTTAATCCACTAGGGGCAATGAGAAGTGACAGCCAACCCATGACACAAAGTAGAACAGGGTAAGTGCGTAAAGCAAGTACCAATAGAATTTTGCAGGAATGGTGAAAGATCATTGTTGACTGAAGGTGTTGGGCAAAGATGCTGTCTGACCTGTGTAGAGAATTTACATGGCTTTAGTATAAATATCTGTGAAGGAGTAGAGCTAAGTATTATGGCCAGGAAACAATTGATCATATAGTCTCTCTGGAATAGAAGGAACTAGTCAGATAGTTAAAGGGGCTAGCTAAGAGGAACTGAGGGGTCTGACCCCAGAGCTGGCATCTGTCCCAGCCATAAAGAATGTGTGGAGAAAGTGTTCTGTTAGGTTTGAATCTCATGAAAGTCAGGGACTAGTGCTGTGATTCGACATTGTCTTATTTTTCTTTTGTCTTGATTTGGATGATTCTGTGAGAGTTAATTACAAGGAAGAAGTTCTCAAAACATAGTTTGTGCTTTGTTCCCAGAGAGAACCTCTTTGGGGCTGAGTAAATAAGCATAACTTCCCTCTAAAATCAAGGGACTTGATTAAAAACAATTCAGAAGGGAAAAGCTAATTAATTTGTGTCTGTTTTCTCAGGTGGAAGCTTAGGGGATGCCATAAGTGAAAACTACAGAAGCATGAATTACTTTTCTGAAACAGAACTTAAAGATCTCCTCATACAAGTGGCTCGTGGCTTGAAATATATTCACTCAATGTCATTGGTACATATGGATATTAAGCCTAGTGAGTACAATATGAATGTTTTGCTCTATTGGAGACCACATTACCTGATCTTAGATGAAAGGACTATGTAGCTTCATAGTAAATTTTCTTGGGTTAGCTTTGGGTGCCTTGCTTCTGATGGGTCCTCCTCTAAAGCATCATTATGGTGTGGAGGTGCCCTGGATTCTCAAAAACTATGCTAGCAGGTCCTAATAAACTAGGAAGACTTTCAGGTACACATAAGACATTTGGCTAAAGGGAGATAGACTCATTTCCAGAGGGTTAACCCACAGGCAATGAATTTTTTTCACCTGTGGCAACTTCCAGAGATGTCTATTAAGGGATGCAGGGCACTGTCCACGCTAGTGAAATTAGGTGATTTCACCAGTTCTTAAAACATAGACATTGAATATCTTTGTATATCCTTTAATAGCTAACATTTATGTAGCACTTTAAAGTTTGCAAAGTGCTTTATACATACTACATTTATTTAAAAGTTTGAACAACTTATACTATTAAAAATTGGGACAGTGTTGGGGAATTAAATAATTCTTGACTCAGAATATAGGTTATTTTAGAAGTTATAGTACTGGAAGCACCTAGTTTGGGGATAACCTATGCTTATTTTCATGAAACCTACGTGAATTTATTTTGAGTATTTTATTAAATGTTTTTAAGAACTTTATAATAAACTTATACATCCAGACATCAATGGCAATTTAAAATGAATATGTAACATTCCCCAGTCCTTCTGGTGACTGAGATACTGAGAGAAATGAATATTCATGGAGAAACATGGTGATATAGTTAAGTGGCAGTCTGTGGTCCTTTAAGATACTGCTTTAAAGACTTAGAAGGTGGTGGTAGTTTCACTGCTGTGGCTAGAGATACTGCTTGGGGCTTGCTTCTCATGGTGAGATTATAAGGGCAGAGACTGGCTCCATCCTTCTTGTAGAAGAATCTAAGTTATTAGAGAATTACAGCCAAAAGGAACCTTAAAAGATTTTGCACATACGGAAACAGGTCCTGAAAAGGGACACACCAGGTCCCACAGGTAGTGACAGAACTGGGACCCAAAGAATCCCACCCCAATGTTGTGCTTCGCAGGCTGATTGCTCTTTGCATGACACCAGAGCATTTGGACAAACAGACATGGCATTCCTGGCTTCCTTGATCGGTGTGAGCAGGTATAATTGTCAGAGCCCCTGCCTCAGCTTGTGGCATTATTGTTGTTCAGTCCTGTCTGCCTGTGTGTGGCCCCGTGGACCGTGTCCGCGGCTTTTCTTGGCAGATTCACCAGAGTGTTTGCCATTTTCTTCCCCATTTTATATGTGAGGAACTGAGGCAAATGGGGTTGACTTACCCAGGGTCACACAGATAAGCTAGTGAAGGGTCTGAACTCATTTCTTTCTCCCTCCAGGCCCAGTGCCCCACTGTGGCACACAAGTAGGTAATTCAGCCTTAGAGACTCAAGCTCTTTGGGGAGCTGTGGTCAAAGAACAAGGAAGAATGTGTGTCTTTGGTCGAGTCTGGAAATCATTCATCTTGTTTCTGTGCATATTTGTGCCTGTCAATCTTGCATTTCTAGAAATAATATTAACATTCTTAAAGGACATTTATGACAAACCACTTTGGTTTAGATTTCTGATTTGAATTATTTACCTTTTGTCTCCACGTTTAATAGTAAACTAGCAGTCTACTAGGGTCGAGCCTTGGCTCTGCCGCTTCTAGAGCTGTGTGACCTTGAGGGAGGCTCTTAACACCTGAACCTTGCTCAGGTCCTTCCTCATGTGAAGAGTGGGGATGGTAGTATTTCCACCAAGTACTTCACACAGTTGTTGTAGGGCTCAAACAAGGGTCTGTTTAATAATAATAAGGTAATAAAGCCCCATACCGATGTAGGGCTATCATTAATCCAGTTCTAGCAGTAATGCTCCTGTTAGTCTGAAGTTAATGAAGTTTTGACTGAACTTTGAAACCTGTATTATGTAATTTTTAAAAATGCAGTTTTTGTTTCTGCTCATAGTTTTTTTCTCCCTTTGGCAGGTAATATTTTCATATCAAGGGTGTCAATCCCAGGTACAGCTGAGGAAGGGGACGAAGATGATTGGACAGCCAATAAAGTTATTTTTAAAATAGGTAAGAAATCCGGATCCTTAGAAGATTATTATTTGTGTCAGCGTAATAACACAAGCTTCCATTTTGCTTAACCTGACTTTTGTTTTCCCTAGGTGATCTTGGACACGTAACTAGGATGTCTAGTCCTCAGGTAGAAGAAGGTGATAGCCGTTTCCTGGCCAATGAGGTTTTACAAGAGGTGACTTGAGCTCCCAGTGCTGAATCAGACTAAGTTACAGCTGTGCTAATTGTGGGCCTCTGTGATTTCATACAGGGCATCTCCTGGTAAAATGAAACTCTCCTTGAGAGTAGAGACCGTTTGCTTTTTTGTCTTTGTTTTTCCCTTGCATGTAATAGGTGCTTAATAATGTTAGTTTAAATTCAACAAACCAATGTGGCAGCTATGTGAAAGACACTATGGCCTAGTTAATGTTGCTCCAGCTGTGTCAGTCTTGCAGTAATACCATTTATGACACTATGACCAACCCCTAGAGCAGTGGTTCTCAACCTTCCTAATACCGTGACCCTTTAATACTTGTATGTGGGCGTATCTGCATGTGGGCAGACCCTCTTGGAGATGGATAGAGGAGCGGTGTCTTGGTTCCTAAGACCATCGGAAATATGTGTTTTCCCATGGTCTTAGGCGACCCCTACGAAAGGGTCGTTCGACCCCCAAAGGGGTCATGACCCACAGGTTGAGAACTGCTACCCTAGAGTAACATTGTAGAGCTTCAGGGCACTACCTGCCCTCCACTGTGTTACATAATGCTGGGTTTATCTGTAATCATTGAGTAATACTAAGTTAGGCATGTATGTATTAAAATGCCTGGAGATTCGAAGATTTAGGAAGTGATGTTATCAGTTGTAAAATATCTGAGCGGTTTCAAAAGGAAGAACAGGTTAGACTTGTCGTACTTGGCCCCAGCAGGGAGAAGTACTACAGGGAAGCAGGTTTTGACTCAGTCAGTATGTAAGGAAAACTTCTGAGAAATTAGTATTGCTTGAGGGGCAATGAAAGGACCGCTGAGCTCACTCCTTTCTCCCTTTTGATTTTTATTTTATTTTTTATGATTATTTTGGGACTACATTTATTATTTCCTTTCCTCTTGCCATAAAAATAATAAAATAATAAAATTTTCAAAAGTTGTCAGAGCAAACGTGCTTAGTCCAACAGAACATGTAACCTCGAACACGTGTGTTTCATTCCGCATTTTTAGTTCATCACTTCTCTGGGAGGAAGCAAAATGGCACGCTCTAAAGTTCTCTGGATTCGCGGTTTTATCCGTGCGCTGATCAGAGTCGTAGTCTTTCAGAGTTGTTTTTTCCTTATAATGCTGTTGTTGTGGTATAAATAGTTCTTCCAGTTCTTCTCACTTTACTCTGTATCAGCTCATAGGAGTCTTCACAGTTTCCTCTGAAACTCCCTTTTAATCATTTTTTACAGCACAGTGATAATCCATTACATTCATATGTCATAATTTGTTACCCATTCCCTAATAGGGAGACCTTCCTTTAGTCTTTCTCTCTCTTTTTCTCTCTTTCTTTGTCTTCCTTCCTTCCACTGTAAAAAAAAAACTACTAAAATATGTTTGTGCACATCCTCTGTGTTTGACATCTGTGGCCAAGTGACCATGTGTTGGGTTTAAGGTTCCGGCTACTTTCTTGTTGCTTAAAGTCTAGTCCAGCCCAAGTCTGAGTCCCTGCTGTAACACTCTGAACCTACGGCCCTAGCAACATTTTTATTGTGTCCCATTTGTAAACAAGGCTGGCATTGATTGAGTCTAGAGCATTCCCTCCTGAGACCATTTTCTGCTCTGTCTTTTAGAACTACTCTCACTTGCCAAAGGCAGATATTTTTGCTCTGGCCCTCACTGTGGTGTGTGCTGCTGGTGCTGAACCGCTCCCCACAAACGGAGACCAGTGGCATGAAATACGACAAGGAAAGCTGCCCCGGATACCACAAGTCCTTTCACAAGAACTGACAGATTTGTTGAAAGTAAGTGTTGGATATTCTCCATAGTTCTGCCTTGTTCTGCTCTGTTCACCAGGGTGATTGTCAAGGGGCATTCCATTTCTGGAATCATTCAGTTGGGGGTCTCTTCCTTTTCTTTCAAAAAGGTCATGATTCACCCTGACCCAGAGAGGAGACCATCAGCAGTGGCACTGGTCAAGCACTCGGTGCTGCTCTCTGCCTCCAGGAAGAGTGCGGAGCAGTTACGCATAGAGTTGAATGCAGAGAAATTCAAGAACTCCCTCCTGCAGAAGTAAGTCCTGGGGTGTTGTCACAGCATTGGGGGCCTCTGTCTTGTTTGGGGATGAGCTCACAGACCTCATGTTTTGTGTCATTCTCCTTTCTGAACCGATCCCTCGACATTCCTTGTAACAGGTTTTAAATAAGGAGAAAACCAGTTGAGCAGAACCAGCCACACTATTGATGGATCCTGGCAGTGTAGCCAGTGTTCCAGGGCTGTGGTCTCACAACTCTACCAGGAAGAGATACTTTGTCTCTTCTCTTTTCTGGGGCCAACCTTGGCCCTTAAGAGTCACACAGCATATGGTTCCTTTTTGGTCTTCCCGCCTCGATGGCTGTGTTCGTTGTATAGATTGTTGTCCTGGCTCCACTTTCTTTATCTCTGGATCAATTCATTTAACTTTACTCAGGCTTCTCTAAATTGTTCAGAGTAATTGCTTTGTTTTGTTTTATGATGCACTAGTATTCTGCAGCATTTATGGCCATAATTTATTTAGCCATTTCCCCCTTGAATGAGCACTGTTTCATTTATTGATCTTTGCTGCTATGACTATTTTGGTGGGTGAGGCCTTTCTTTTTTTCATCTCCATAATACTATGTTACAGGGCAACTTTTAAAGAAGGGGCATAAGCTCCCTTAGTCCAGATACAGACTACATTCTTCCAGTGTTCTGTTTGAGAACAAAAACAAATGAGTACGTGCTGAAAGACATCTGGGTCTTGGGTTGGAGGGAAAAGTGCAGCCTGTGTTAAGACCAAAAACAGTACCTTGGTCTGAGCTCTGTCCTATCGGTATAAAATCCGGATGTCACAGCCATCACTCTAGACTGGTTTTCAGCGGGAGACAGCTTTGCCACCATCCTGCATTGTTGGCGTGCCACCCCCTGAAGCAGATGCCAGCCCCTTCTTCCAGGCTTTCTCATGATTGTATCTTTCCACAGACCTTCTACAGAGGAGCCACCCAGCATCCCAGAGGTCTTCTCTGGTTCCACAGAGGAACTAACGTTTAACACTTAAGTAGTTGACCTGCTGTCTCTTTCTCCTCCTGTTTCTAGCTCCCCCTTGCCTCTTTTCAGTAATGGATGTCATAGGGCTAGTAACTTGGTGGTTGGTGGTTAAGGACAATGCGTGTCAGAGCTGTATAGTTCTTTTGAAAAGGTCCTTTGCCTGCTTTGCCTCCTTGACAACTGAAGGAAAAAGAGACTCTGTAGGACTGACTGAGTAATTTTTGTGTTTTTATCAGTTTTGTGGATGTCTGACGGAAAAGATGTCATAGAAGCTAACTTTTCGTAATGGGCTTTCTCATCTTGGCTAAGCTGCCCCTCAAACAGCAGGCCACAGAAGTCCTATTCAAAGCCAGAAGACCCTCAATGGCCTGTCTCCACTGGCCCAGCTTTGGGAACTTGGGGTCACCCCATGTGGCAAGGCATTAAAAGGAGGTGTTTTGTGAAGACAGACCTAGGAAGATATGCTTTTCTTGAGAGAAGTAGGAACAAAAACCACTCTGCAGTATTGCCTTAATGGCTGTTTAGTTTACCTAGGAGAAACTAGGTTTGGCAACCACAAACTAGCTCCAGCAGTGGGGAACCTGCACGTGGCCTCCTAGGTCTTTGGATGCAACCCTTTGACTGAAACCAAGTTTTATGAAGAAATCCTTTTTCTAAGGGTGGATTTACTCTGTAAAGTTTCGATTCAGTCAAGGGCCACACTTGAGGGCCCATGTGACCTTGAAGCCACAGATCCCCATCCCATACCCCCTCCTCAGCTAACCTTTGTCTCACAGTGATTATGTTCTATCAAAGGGGATTGATTTGATTTGTCCCAAATTAGCTCACTTGAGACATATAGGGTGTGAGCCTAATTGACACTCACTCTCAGGTCAGTAAGCAGGATGTGAAAGCCATGGCCACAGATTTCAGGCTGAAGAGCACATTGTGTTCTGCATGTCCTACTTGAAAGAGACCAGAACCGTGGCAGGCATCTTTAGCATTTATCCAGAAAGATGATGAAGACAAGTGCTTGTTGGTGGGGTTTTAAAAGAAGCCCTACATGGGGTAGGGATTGGGATTGTTTGGCTGCTAAGGTGCATTTCCAACTCTGGAATTCCAAAGTTCTGTCATAAAGATGTTAAGCCCGTCTTCATGTTTTCACTTAAGGATAATGGTGGTAAATTGAGAGCTGCCTTTTCCACCCCTTGCTCCTCACAGTTTTGTCCTTCCTTGAGTGAATTTGCTAAGGATGGCGAGCTGTTGGCTTCCTGCCCCCTCACTCAGTCTTTCTCCTTGTAGAGAACTGAAGAAGGCGCAGATGGCAAAAGCGGCTGCAGAGGAGCGAGCTCTGTTCACAGACAGAATGGCCACTCGGTCCAGCACGCAGGGCAGCAGAACCACGCGACTCGTAGGGAAGAAGATGAACCGCTCCGTCAGCCTGACCATCTACTGAGCTGCAAAGACGGCGTCTCTCCGCACTCACTCCTCCACCTTCCCTGTCTGTACTTGTACTGAAATCCCTTCTGTGGGTTTTCCTGGTGAATTACAGTCAGAAGCTGTATTTTGACCATTGGTGTTTATCTCGGACTTGGTACCTGGTCTTGTGGCCTGTTTCCCGAGGCCCCCTGTGGCCCCCCCCCCTTACGTTCCTGCTCCACGTTTCACCAGCTGTCCCAGGGTTAACCACTGTTGTGGTGTGCTGCTTTGAGATTGCTATCGCATTGTATAACAGAAGGCATTGATTTCTCCCGTACACCGATCAGGAGGACTGTATGGCCTTACTGCAAATCAGAGTCTGCCTTTTTAAAAAGGAAACTGAAGTGCTGGAATCACTCAGCACCAACCACCCTGTAACGTACCTGGTGTCAAACTTCTGTTGTCTGATTGTGAATTTTACTTATATATCCAACTGGGAGCACTTTGTAGGCATTACAGAAACCATGGAAGAATGGTTCCATGGGAGTGTTTGCCTTGTGAATTTGCTGCTATCTTAGTTTTGTCTTTGCTGTAAAATTGTAGCATTAAAACAATCATTGTTAATAGGCTTTCTGTTGAAACAATTATGTGACATATATAAGCTGCTCAGGAAAAAGCAGCTTTTTTTCCCCATTTTTTCTTGGAAGCTAGTGCATTAAAAAGATGCACCTTTTGTCTCTTTTTGGAACTCTGTATTAATGTAGTATAATTATTACTGGTTTGTAATTCTTCCCAATAATGGCCTTCCTGCCCCACCCTTTCCAATTTTTAGAATTGTTTCCTTCTTTTCCTTTTTTCCTACTTCCAAATATTTGTACTGAGCTGTACTATTAGTCTGTTTTTAAGTGTTTTGCCTGTTTCTTTGATATTCATGTATATAAATTGATTTTTGCTGATACTGTACAGACCTGCAATCTGAAATACCCGAGTGATTTCTCACTGTTCCAAGTTCTTCATGAAACATACTTTGACTGTAAATTAGCCTTTTGAACTAATAATACAGATTGTTAGTGGATTTCTTGGATCTTGCCCCAAATAGAATTGACTTACTGGTTTGTCATTAATCTTGGTTTTAAACGTTTGCATTTGTCTGGGTTCAACTTATATTTTTATTGGTTGATGAGCATGTTAAAAGTCATTCGGAGCTTACTGACTCTGAATGCCTTTGCGCTCTCTTGAGTTGGGTCTTTCATTTTGTATAGCTTAGAGTATGGTATCATTTGAAGGAGTACCATATTGGAGGGAGAAAATCTGGATTTGTGTCCTACAACCTTCATTTAATGTCATGTGTAAGCCTGCACAGATCATTTGACCTTGGGCCTCAATTTTCTGTAAAAGAATAAAATCTCTATTTGTAATTATTAATTACATTATCCCTAACCATAAAATAGAGATGACACTTGTGCATTATCCTCGTCACAGGTTTTAGGTGGCAAGCCCTTTGTAAATTGTTAAATGCCGTCGTTAATGATCTGTGCCAGGCTGACAAGTTTGAAGACTGTTGCTATACTGGAGATGTCAATGAGGACAGAGATGATTAGTATTTTAGCTTCATTGGATAGTTCATCACTTCTTGAAGGGTGTGGTGCTCAATGCTTACATGATTTTCTAACCCTAGAAAAATTTTTATTGACCAGAAAAATTGTAGCTACTTAGTTTTTGGTCCTTAATTCAGAAATTTTAGAAATCTTGAGAGTCAAGAGGATTTTTAATTGCAACTCTTAATTTTTGAAAAGTTTGGTTTAAAAAGTTTGAAAAGTAGTGTTTTTTATGTGGCTCTTGATATGCTACGCATTTGATTTCCTGCCCGCTGAAGAAATTACAGTTCTTTTCTGTAGCTTCAGTTTGGGAACATTCTGGTTAACACTTTTGGCTTTTTTGTTGCATCTAAATTTTTAGAGATCATTTTTTTAAGTTGGAAAAAGATTGAACTTGATATCAGCCTTACTGGTTTCAGAATTTGGATGTGCAGACTAAAATGCTGGTCAAAAGTGAGGCAAGTGGAAAGTCCCCATAGTCAGGGAGAACGTATTTAAAACAAAAAGACACCTAGTCCTCAAATATTTGTAAAGAAATGTTTGTTTGATGCATTGGTTTTCTCTTGAGGTTCTCCTATCCATAGAATAATAGATGTGGACCTGGACAAGCCAAAGAGAAACTTCATGGAAAAAAGCAACTGAGTCTCCAGGAGCTTGTGATAACTGATGTGGCAGAATTGTCGCTTGTGCTCAAGGATTCTTCGACGGTCCTCGATTCTCTCTATTATCTGCCCAGCTACTGTTTCAGCTAGTGTAGTTACAAGTACGTTTGACCTGGGTCTGATCATCTGAACCACAAGCCTTTGCAGTGTTTTATCATTCTGTTGAAATTTCCTTCAAAGATTGCTGGTATATTTCATAACTAAATGGTCTTTTCTCAGTCCCGATGGTTGATAATTCTGTAGCTTTTGGTACTGTTGGTAACCGCCCTCTGGATGGATGCTCTCCAGGGTTCCCTGGGCCATCTCTAGGTAGACTCTCTTGGTGATCACATCCTCTTCCCCTGAACTTAGTTAAGACCTCTACAAAGATGATACCTACATCTATAATACTTCTAACCCTAATCCCTTTTTTTCCCATTATTTTGAAAAGACCTACATTTCCAGCTTCCTGTTGGACATTACCCCAAAACCCTATCACCTCAAATTCAGTATGTTTAAAACAACTTACCTGCTTCCCCATTGAACCCTGTCTATCCCAACTTTTTTTATTCCTTTTTTAAAAATTAAATTTACTTTGTTGCATTTTAAGTTACAAACTCTCCCTCCCCACCATGCACTTTCATGAGAAGGCTACCATTTGACACAGATTCATAAATATATGCAAAGCCGTGCCATGCATACTTCTATTTATCAATTCTTTCTCGGGAGGTGGTTACCATCTTCCTTCGTAGGTCCTTGGTAATTGATTTGAGTATCAATAGTACTCAGAATAACTTGGGTTGTTCACAGTTATTCCTCAAACAATATTGCTGTTACTGTGTGTAATATTTTCTTGGTTCCGCTCATTTCACTTTTCATCATTTCCTACAGATCTTTCCATGTTTTTCTAAAATTGTCTCTTATGGCACAGTAGCATTCTATCACAATCACACACCACAGCTCGTCTAACCATTCTCCAACTGGGCATCCCCCTCAGTTTCCAGATCTTTGCCACCAGCTTTCTTATTCCTGTTGCGTCATCGTCATCCCTGAATCATCGTTCATGCTCCTCCCTCAGTCCCAGATCTCCCTTTTCCAATAAATTTCTATATCTTGACAGCCCTCCCTTTATAACATTTTTCAATTCCATTCCCTTTTCTACTCACCCTATTTTAGGCCCTCATAACCTCTAGTCTGAATGAATACGTTAGCCTTCCCATTGCTCTCCTTGCTTCTGTCTGTTTTCCAGTCTTATCTTCTGTGAGGCTACCAAAATAAGTAAGAGGTCTGATTGTGCCAGATGGTGGTACCTCAGTCAGTCATTTCAGACTTTTGTGACCCCTTTTGGGGTTTTCTTGGCAAAGATACCGCAGTGGTTTGCCATTTTCTCCAGCTTGTTTTATAGATGAAACCAAGGCAAGCAAGGTTAAATGACTTGGCCAGGGTCACATAGCTAGTGTGAGTGTCAGAGGCCAGATTTGAACTCGGGAAGATAGAGTCTTCCTGACTCCAGGCTAAGTGCTGTATCCATGGCACCACCTAGCTGCCCTTAGACCCATAGGTCTGCCTTTTTTTTTTTATTATAAAAATCAGGATGATCTACATATGTGTCAAAGATGTCCTTGATGAAAATATGAGAGGGAAGCAGAAAACCTACATTTATTAAATACTGAGTTCCCAGTACTGTTGTTAAGCCCTGCTAGAATCATAAACCCTTATCCACTTAAAGGTGCTTTTTTTTTTTTTAAGGACCACTTATCTATTAAGCTGGAATGATCATAGATACTCTAATGGATGTTTTAAACTATTTTGATCTTATGACTTTGTCAGAGGATCATGGCTTTAGAGCTGAAATAAAAATTTAATTAGCCATCTAATTAGACCCCTCATTTTACAGAGGGGAAGAAAAGATTTATTAAACCCTCTGCTTATGTGCCAGTCACTTTACAAATATCTCATTGTTACCCCCCATTTTACAGTTGGGGAAATTGAGGCAGACTACGGTTAAGTGACTTCCTTGGGGTCATATTGCTATTTAGTGAGACCAGATTTGAATTCAGGTTCTCCCTGACTCCAGGCCCAGAGCTCTATCCACTCACTTCAGTACACCATCTATCTGTTTCCCTGGTTATGTAACTTGTCCAAGGTCACACGGGTAGCAAATAGTAGAACCAGGATTTGAACCCAGTTCTGATTGTAAAGCCTGGGCACTTTTCCATTATCTCTGCTGCATCTCCATGCACATCCCAGCCCATCCGTGACTTGCTGTGCCATTCTCTTCCATGTGCTTTCTGTCAATGGAGATGCAGCTTCAGGCAGTGGAGAAAGGTCTAGATTTGGAGACAGAAGACTTGGGTTTCAGTCTTTGTTACCAAATCTGTGTGACTTTGGGCTCTGCGTGTTCCGGCCGGCAAAACAAGATCGTGGAACTGAATGACCTTGAAGGTCCTTCCTAGCTCCAGATCTTAACTGCCCCAATGTACTAGAGAGGCCTTCTGGTTCTTTCAAAACAGCTGTGATCTCATCAGTTTGGGAACCTTCCATGCCTTCACAGCCTATGCAAAGAAACTGGAACCCAACAATTAAATGTGCGCAAAGTTATGTGATTCACAGATGATGCTCCAGTAGGAATGACACAAACTGGCACGTGAACATAAGGGAATACCGTCGTGCTGTGAGACATGGTGAGTATGAAGAATTCAGGGAAACTCGGGAAGTCATGTAAAAACAAAGACGGGGCAAAGTAGGCAGACCAGCAGGAAGAGTCACACACTGACCTCAATATTGCGAAAGAAAACAACACTGGGAGAACTCTGATCAATTTGAGGAGCAATCATGACTTCAGAGGGCTGATGATGAAACAAACCTATTGACAGGTTGATAAAATACTGGCTCAGGAGGAGACACATTTTTCAGACAAGTTTCATGTTGATTTGTTTGCACTGTTCTTTGTTGCTAGTGAGGAATTTTTTCATTAGCCAGGACTGGAAAGGGAGAGCAGTGTGAAAAAAAACAAAACTTTGATAAATTTTTTCTTTTTTAAAGGAGAAAGAAACAAAAATTTTCCATGTAAATTCCAAGAATCAACAATCCTGGGGACCACTGCCCAAATCCATTCATATCTGAGTCCTGGCATCGCTAAGCAAATCAGCGAAAGTAGTTTACAGGAAACACCTACAGAAGGTCTTAACTTCCTGCCCAGATGTGATTCCAAGCCCCTCTTCAGTATATAAACAATCAATCCTGGTGAAAGAGCCTTGTTTCTACAATAGATATCAAGTTGCTGTGCACAGTCATGCCAAAAAATATAACCATAGAATCAGAATTAATTTCAGAATTAAAAGGGAGCTCAGCAGTCTACTCCAAGCCAAACCTAAATGAGATTCCTTACTACCACACACCTGCCTGACATCATTTTGTCTTGACTTGGAGACCTCCAGGGAGGAGGGACTGGCTATTTCCAGAGGCAGCCTGTTTCACCTTTGGGCAGCTCTCCATGGCAGGAAGTTTTTCCTTTCATCAAACCTCAACTTCCTTTCCCCCCCCCTCCAAAGTCCACCCATTCTTCCTTGTTTTGCCTTCCATGGCCAAGCAGAACCTAAAAAGTTTAATTGATTTTTTTTATGTGATGATGGCTTAATGCAGGGTGGGGAACCTGCAAGCCTCACGGCCACACGAGGTCCTCAAGAACATTTGTTCTATGAAGTTTGGATTCAGTCAAAGGGTTGAATTTGAAGACCTCGAGGGCCACATGTGGCTTTGAGGCTGCAGATTCCCCATCCCTGGCTTAGTGTATCCCCAGTCTTCTCCAGGAGAACATCCACAGTTTCTTCATTCCCACGGAGTGTGATCTTCAGGTCCTTTGCCCTCCCCTTACTCGTGTGCTTCTTAAAATGTGGTACTTAGAGCCAGATGCAGTGCTCTCTCTGCTCTGATGATGGCAGGGGTATAGCAAGGCTACCAGTTTTTAAATTCTGAATTCTTATTGCAGCCAAAGATTGCATTAACTTTCTTCACTATCATATCACACCGATGGTATATATTGAGACTTAGAGTCCACTCAGACCCTCAGATTGTTTTCAGATAAGCTACCATAAGGGGAGACCTCATTTGAGGTCTTTAATAAGACTGAATGACCACTTGCCAGGCACGTTGTAGGAAGGATTTTTTTCTTCACTAGATGATGTCTGAGATCCTTTCCGCTCTAAAATTCTGTGACTCTGTTGACTTGCCATGTGTCCCTTATTTTGTACTTGAGTGAATACCCTAGGGGGAAGTAACCAATTTGTGATAGAGAAGGAGAGGAAATCTTGATTGTAGCCTGATGGACTTGCTAGATTTGGGGAGAATTGTTTCCAAAGGTTTCAGAAAAAGGAGAGGCAGGAAACCCTGACCTAAGAGTCTGTAAGAGGAAGGCCACCCAGGAGAGAGGGTGAGTTCTTAGGAATAAAACTGAGGGATAGTTTTAAGAAAAAAAGGAGAAGTGGTCTGGAGCAGAGATGTCAGCTACGTGGCCCAAGCCAGATGAAACTATAACTGGGAAATAGCTAACAAAATAAATATATAGTAAATATACATTTTAAAACTAAGTCAACACAGTGCCCACAAAGACACTTAACATAGGGTTTAGTGACCCCCTTTCCTATCTGAGTTTGACACCTAAGCCAGGGGTCTCTGGAGAGACCCATGTGAGGTCAGAGAGAACTTAACAATTAAATTAGATTTTTTTGGGGGGGGGGGTAGGGCAATTGGGGTTGGGTGACTTGCCCAAGGTCACACGGCTAGTTTTTGTGTGTGTGTGTGCGCGCGCGTGTGTGTGTGTGTGTGTGTGTGTGTGTGTGAAGTGTCTGAGGCTAGATTTGAACTCAGGTTCTCCTGATTCCAGGGCTGGTGCCCTATTCACTGCACCACCTAGCCGCCCCAACTTAGATTTTTAAAAGACATACAAAAGGTGGCAGCATTGTCAATGCCGAGTCCAGAGAGATTAGGAAATACATCAGAATCTATGGATGCTTTAGATAAAATTGTTCAGGAAAGAAAAAATACTTTGAGACTTCTTCAGACAAGTGAAGAAAAGCCAAGACCAAGTGCCTACAGAAAGCAGACATCGGGACGTATTCTCTGGCACAAGTACAAACAGTGGCTGGTACCCTGACACCTAAACAAAAGATACCACAGGAAGAAGACCCTTGTGCTGCCTTGGGTGGAGCAGTTATTAGACTGAGGCTCAAAAAGTATTTACTTAGGAAAGTACAGAAGAAAAAAATATATTTAGAAAAGAGGAGAAAAAATTTTCAAAGTTTCCACACATCTGCTGAAGCCCCAAATTGAGGTCTAACCAAGGATACTGCAAACTCTTTTTCCTTTTCCTAGTTCTATTCCACCCTAGTAAAATTCAACTTTTTTGCCTAAATTGTAATTTGTAACATGGGGGGAAAAATCACACGTTTATTTTCACTAACCTCCAACTGAAATTTTAGCATTTCCTTCAATTATTTAAAAATATTATTCTGAGAAGCGGTCCAAAGATTTTGCCAGCCTGTCTAAAGGGTCTATGACACCAAAAAGTAAAAGTAAAAAAAAAAGATGAACAACCACTGTACTAGGCATAGGATTATCATCCCCATTTCATAGATGTGTAAACTAAAGTTCAAAGAATTTAGTGTCCATACAAGTCCTAAGTGTAAGGAGAAGGCTGTGAGCCCAGGGTTGCCTGGATTCCCTAGCCAGGATGCCCTTTCCTCTCGTTCCCAGCTCGCCCATGTTTCTCTCCTCACTCACCTGCTGTGGAATGCTGAGTTCTCTCTAGTTTCTCGGAATCTTTCTTCGTTTCTTTCCTTCTAGTGGTGTTCTCTCTTCTACTGAGAGCACTGAACCAGGACTCAGGAAGATGTAGGCTCGAGTCTTCTTACGTCAGCTGCATGTCCATAGACAAGTTACTGAATCTCTTTGAACTTTATGAGCCTCATGTTCCTCCGGCTAATAATTAATAAGAACGATTGCTAACATTTACATAGATAGCACTTTTCATGTGACGGGCACTGAACTAAGTAAGTTTACGAGTGTCATCTTATTTAATCCTCACAACAACCCCTGGGAAGCAGGTGCTATTATTATCCCCATTTTACAGATGAGGCAAACAGGTTAAGTGTGACTTGCCCAGGGTCACACAGCTAGTAAGAGTCTGAGGCCGGATTTGAACTCAAGCCTTCCTGAGGCTAATGATATTTATTTTAGCCAACCAATCAATCAATCAAAAAGTTCTTATTAAATGCTTACTATGCTCCAGATGCTAAGCTAAGGGCTGTGTAAACTAAATAAAGCAAAAACAATCCTCTCTATCAGAGCTTTCATTCTAATAGGGGAGAGAATACACACACAGAGGTGCCAAGTGTAGAAGGTGATCTTGGTGGTGAAGGTCCTGATAGCAGTGCTTATCTTGTGGAAGGGGTGAAAGCCAAACTCACACAGGTCAAGGACCCTGAAAACTTTGAAGAGTTATAGAAATGCCAGTTATCAGTCACTGTTACCCTAGAGCACAGGGGGCTCCTCAAGCTCCTTCTCCCCTTCTCTTCCAGCAGTAAGACTGGCACGTACCTGCCACAGACAACTGACCGTAAGGTTATCAGTTACCCTTGAGTTGGAGCTTACCCGTCATAGAACTGGAGCCCAAAAGTGCCTCATACATTATTAGGATGTTTCTTCAAGCAGGAAAAAAAAAGTGCATTCTCTGTAGGGCCCTGCCACATTTTTCTGTATGCCAATAATTCTGGGCTCTCTAGAGAAATTCACAGCAATGGAATTGTCGGACAGGTAGGTGGTGTGGTAGGTATGAGTGCTGGGATTGGAATCAGGTGGACCTGAGCTCAAATCTGGCTTCAGACACTTGTTAGCTGTGTGACCCTGGGCAAGTCACTTCACCCTGTTTGCCTCAGTTTCCTCATCAGTAAAATGAGCTGGAGAAGGGAATGGCAAACCCCTCCAGTATCTCTGCCAAGAAAACCCAAATGGGGTTGCAGAGTCTGAAATGAATGAACAACAACAAATGGGACTGTCAGGTCATAGAGTTCAAACTGGAAGCCCAAGGGTACTTTATAACAATCCAGATCTTGGGTGGGGGGCAGGAATGTATGTAAAAACGCCCTTAAGTTTAATTTGCAGTTATATTTTCTTAAGTCCAGATCATCAATAATTAGGTGAGTGACAGATGATAGCATTTAGGACCTGAAGTCAGGAAGACCTGAGCTCAAATCCAGCCTCAGACACTTACTAGCTATGTTACCCTGGCCAAGTCACTTAACTTTTGTCTGCTTCATTCTCTTCAGCTCTAAGATGAGCATAATAATAGCACCAGGATTGTTGGGGGTGGGGATCAAATGAAATAATATTTTAAGGTGCTTAGCCCAGTTGCTGGTATGTAATAGGTGCTTAATAAATGCGTAGTCCCTTTCCCTGTTTCCCAAAACAGTAAATCAAGCCCTAATTTGTAGCATTTTTCTTGGTGATTTCTGAGGCTTAACATGCTCACACTGAAAATTTAAATCAGCTTCTATAAGGTGAACAGACCTAAGAGGTCATCTAATCCAATCCCCTTATTTTTTACAGAAGAACAAACCAAGGTCCCAAAGGGGAACTGGATTTGTCCAAGGCCACAAAGATGGCAGAGCTGGGATTTGATCTCTGTGTGACCTTGGGCAAGTCAGCTTCCCTGGGTTTCAGTTTCACCTTCTGCAAAATGAAGACTGTGGAAGGGATGGCCCCTGAGGACCCTCTGAGGCTAAGCCCAGCTTTGCCCTTCCCTACCTGTCTGATTCCCCCTCAGTCGAACAGAACGCTTCTGTAGAAGCAAGAACGTTGTTATAAAAATGTCCTTTACACTCTCCTGTCTGCATATTCTTGGGGGAGTCTCTTCCATGGGCCTCACTTTCCTCCCCTGTTGGATTAGATGACCCCAGCCAGCTCTAAACCACAAGGTCCTTTTAATACCTGGACATTTGCTAAAAAAGCAAAAAGGAGCAAATTTGAATTGTAGTTTATTCCTAATTAATCTCCTGGCATCTGTAACTTGACAACCTGCTTGCGACCATGAACAATTAGTAAATTATTAACCAATTTCTCTGCAATTCCTCTCCACACATAAAAGAGTTAGGAGAGAAAGTGTCCCTTCCACTCACAAGCCCCCTTGCAAAATTCCACAAGTGATATTCCAAACACTTACTTCAATGTTTGAAGGATCCTTGGGTTCATGAGAGTGAGGATAGGGGAGGGAGTTTCCCTCTTTTCCCCTTAAAATCCCTGCCCCTCCATGTCTTAGCAGAAAATCTTTGTAAGTTGCTGTGTCCATAAAAACAAAACTAAAACAAAACAAAACAAAACCCAAACAAATTCCTCTCCAGGTGATTAAGTCTCCAATGACAAACTTCGGCCCAGTTCTCAGAGAATGGACCATTGCCAGGCCCTCATTCCTTGAAGCCCTGGCACCTTGTATAGATGGATGGGTAAGAGCTGCTGAATCTTGGGCTCCCCTGGCAGAGCCTCTGAGATCCTGGGGTCTCCTCCCCTCCCCACAACGAACTGAGGCATCCGGGCCGCAGCCCCCGTCCTTGTTTGTTTGAGTCCTTCTTGAGTTACCAAGTCTACAAAACACTTCAAGTAACTCCAGCTCCCTGGAAACTAAAAATCAACTTTGGTTTTGCTTTCTGGTCTGGATACTATCGCAGCTTGTAGCAACACCTGGTGGCCAAAAGAATCCTAGTCTTTAAGAAAAAGGAATAGTATAAGGGGTCTGAGAAAAGTACCAGGGAATTAGAGTTGGCTCCTGGGTCCAGGTGGAGGGGTGTGTCTCTAGGCATGTTAGGGAGTGGGAGACGGAAATTGGCGTATGGCTCTCTGCCCACTCTCCATTTGAACTCATGGCCTTTTTAAAACCCCTGCCCTCTTCCTTTTAGAGCCCGTGGTAGACTGTCCCCAACTCTTCAAACAATTCAGAGGAAAGGAGCTGGGGGCAGTCAGTGCTGTTGCTGCAGTCAGAGCAGGTCAGAGCATCCCAATTAATCCCCAGGGCCCTGGTGCTGGGAAGGAGAACAGTAAACATACTTCTGGAAAGTCCAGCCCGAGTGGTAACCTCCAGGCCCAGCCTCTGTGAACAGGCTCATGACGGCATTTCCCTTTCAACAAAGGTGAGAAATCATGCTCCGTTCTTTTGTGGTTCCTCTCATTCAGAGATGCCAAGACTCGCCACAAACACTAACGTATTCTTCCCACAAGGCTCCGCCCTCCCCAGGGTCTTGAATAGTCCTTGAATTTGTGGGTAGAAATTCCAGAGAAAGGCTGGGATTCCAGCAGAAAGATTTGCTTCAGTTTATTTTAGGGCTGAGCCTCGCTCAGCCTTTTGCTAGGCTGTGCTCTGGGGATAAAAAGAAGGTTAAGACCCTGTCTCGTGCTGCCCTCAGGAGCTCCCAGTCTTGTTGGGGAGCTAGGACAAACTCACACACATTTGTTAATTTCCTTATAGGTAATGAGATCATCCAGACATCCAGATATTCCTCCTTAGACTGTGAGCTTGCTGAGGACAGGCACTGTCTTTTGCCTCTCCAATATTTGCCACAGTAACTAGCGCATGGTAGGTGTTTAATGAAATGTTTAGTGACTGACTGACTTTGTGGATGACATTGTGCCCTTGCATCAAGCCATAGAATATTACAGAGCTTTCTAAATGAGGTAAAAAAAAAATCATTCAAACCAACCATCCACACAGGAAAAACCAAGTGGATTTACCAGTGGTAATGCATTCTATAAGTGCTAGCTAATATGATAATTGATTAAGCATTAATTAAACACCCATTCCAGGCATTGTACTAGAAGCAAAAACTGATTATGAAGACAAAAACAAAATAGACCCTGCCCTCAAGGACCTTACATTCTGCTGGGAGAAACAACATGATCTCTCTTAAGGAAGTAAATTAATCCGGAATATGCAGGAACCTTGTCCATTGACTAAGTGGCACGGTGGATAGGCTTCAGGACTTGGAGTAGGGAAAGCCTGAGTTTGAACCTGTTTGAACCTCCCAGACACAGTACTAGCCGTGTGATACAGGGTGAGTCACATAACTTCTTTCAAGCTCCCTTTCCTCATCTATAAAATGGGAATGTTAAGAGTGCCTCCCTCCCAGAGTTGTTATGAGGACACATGAGATGAGATATGTACAGTCAAGTGTTCTCAAACCTCTAAGTGATAGATAAATGATGGTGATGATTGGCTGTTATTATAACCATATATCTTGAATAGACTCTGTGAGGACAGAAAGAGCAGAACCCAGAGCTAAACCGGAAGAAAAAGGTCAAATGACCCCTTTGGCAAATTTCTTGTAATGAACAAAAATAAATTTTCTGTCTTTCCTTCTGCCCTCCCCTGCCCCACACACTTAAAAGAAAAGAAAGACCAAACAAATATTCATTGTGATGCAAAACAAATTCCCTCACTGGTCCAATAATTACATGTCTGCAGGAGAAGAAGTGTGTCCTGCTGAGGCTCCGGGGAGGACCCCAGCAGGGGGTAGGGACCCGGAACTGGGACAAAGCAAAAGCAGAATGAATGTGCTTGGCTCACTGGGGCTTGAAGTAGGGAACTGGGAAACCAGCCCACAGCTCATTCATCCCTCCGGTCCTGGGTCACCCCTACCCCCACCCCCACCGAGAGATGAGACAGATGCAGAGGATCTCTTCCCTCTGCCACCCCATGGTTAGACTTTAGGGAAATACCTGAAAATTCTGTATTAACTTATTTCTGTACATAGAAGCATTCTGTTTCTCCCTGCAGAACTTGAGGTCTTTGACCGCAGGGACTGTTTTGTTTTCATCTTCCTAATCAGTTTTTGCTTCTAATACAATGCCTGGAATGGGCATTTAATTAACGCTCAATCAGCGATCATATTAGTTAGCATTTATGTAATGCATTACCCCTGGTAAAGCACTTTACACACATTATCTTATTTGATAATAGGTGCTGTTATGGTCTCCACTTTACAAGATGAGGAAACAGACTGAGTCACATTAAGTGACTGACCCCAGGTCACACAGTCAGGAATGACCATAATGACAATAATGGTGATAACACCTACAATGTGCCAGGCACTGTGTCTCCTTTGATCTTCCCAATAACCCTGGGAGGTAGGTGCCATTATTATACCCATTTTATAGCTGAGGATACTGAGGCAGGCGAAGGTTAAGTGACTTGCCCAGGATCATACCGTAAATATGATGTAAGTAGGTGTCTGAGGTTGAATTTGAACTCAAACCATCCTGAATCTTCTGAGTATCTGAGGGACTGTGAGCATGCCAGTAGCTCAGCTGATATGTGGATGAAGCATCCTCGGAAGGGTTGGATAGGGCTGTATCCTGGCCTCAACATTTAGCGGTCACTCCAGAGAGACTTAAAACCAGTCATCCTATTTCTCCGAACCGCCTCCTTTTCCTCATCTGTCAAGTAGGGACGGTATGTGCATTATCAATCTCATGAGGTTTGTTGGGAGCAAAGGACTCTGAAAACTATAAATTACTATGGAATATGAATGGTCATTGTTTCTGTGGAGGCCTTGAATGCCAGGCTAAGGACCTTGGGTTTTATCCCATAGGTAGTAGAAATCCCTCTACAGAGGACCAATGTCATAATAATGACAACTGGCATTTCTAAATGACTTGGAGTCTTTGGAAGCACTTCACCTGTGTCCTCTCATTTGACCTGCAGGAGATCCCTATAATGGAGGTGATTTCCCTATTTCCTTTTTACAGATGAGGAAACTGAGGCTTCTAGAAATAAGTGGTCACCCAGTTCAGAAGTGTTAGCGTCCTGCCTCACTCCAAGTCTAGTGTTCTATCCACTATTCCACACTCACTGTCTTTCAAACCAGGACAAGAGTCATGAGATGAGAACTCTCAGAGGAGAAGTGGGATCTGGGATGGGTAGGTGGGAAGGGGTTCCCACATTGAGAAAATCACAGCTCATTCATAAGTATCCAAGGGAGGAACTGTTTTCTGAGGAGGGGTTGCCCCAATGAAGCTGATCAAAACTGGGCTTTAGGGAGATTAGCGTGATTACAGGTGTCCTGGGTACAATGGAGAAGGGAGAGGCTGGAGGCAGAGAGGCCAGTCAGGAGGCAATTCCAGTGGTCCAGGTATGATAAAGGTGAGAACGGCCTGAAATCCAATAGGGGCAGTAGGGACAGAGAGGAAGGGATGGATGTGAGAGGGAGTAGGAAAGGAGAATCAGGGGGGTCTAGTGACTAAATATGGAATGCTTTGTTCTGCTTTCTCAAAGAGAGGAAGCGCCCACCTTGACTCAAGGGAGATGGATGGGCCTTCAGCTTTGCTTCCCAGAAAGGTAGATCCCATTCTGGTCCAGCAATGTCCGTGGCTAAAAGTCTCTCCTGTGACATTGATTAAGATGAGATATTAGGAACATAAAATGCCAGAGCTGGAGGATTCATTTTGTCAAAATGATGGGGATACAGCTCCAAAAAGGGGAAGACTTTGGCCTTGGGTCACAGCCAGTAACGGGGCTGTGGCTCTGTTTTCTGACTCCCAGTTAAAGGCTTCCTCTCCCCTATAACTCTTCTTAAAGGTTTTGACATTGTTTGATGCTCTGCTTTCCTTGGCTCAGTGGAATGTAAATTCCTTGAGGGCAGAGACTGTTTTTTGTCTGTATATTCCCAGCTCTCCCAACTTCCCCTGCCTGTTCATCCGGTCTCCCCCGTGCCCAGAATGCCCTCTTCTGACTCCTACCTTCCTTCAATCCTCAGCTCAAACCCCATTTTCTTTTTTTCTTCCACTTAATAATATTTTATTTTTTCCAATTACATGTAAAGATAATTTTCAACATTTACTTATATAAGATTTTGAGTTCCAAATTTTTTCCCCTCCCTTCCCCTTCCCCAAGACGGCAAACAATCTGATATAGGCTATACATGTACAATCATATTAAACATATTTCCATATTAGTCATGTTGTGAAAGAAGAATCAGAACAGAAGGGGAAAACCACAAGAAAGAAAAAAGAGAGAGAAAATAGTATGCTTCAATATGCATTCAGACTCCACAGTTCTTACTCTAAATGTGGCAAATCCCATCTTCTACAAAAGGTCTTTCCCTCCCTCCCACAGCTAGTGCCTTCCCTGCTTAGATTCTCTTCCGTTTAAATAGTGTATATTTTGTACGTGTGTGTGTACACACATATACATATATCTGCATGCTGTCTCCCCCATTAGACTGTGAGTTCCTTGTGATCAGGTATCGTATTTTTATCTTTCTTTGTCTGACACTTAGGAGGGACTCAATAAATGCTTGTTGAATTGAATGAAATTAATTGACAAGAGTAAAGGGAATGAAATAATAATAATAATAATAATAAACTCACACTTATATAGCACTTTCTTTTTAAACTTAGGAGGTGAGTTGCTTGCTTTCGATTTTCCTTTGGACCTGTGATTTAAGCAATAGAGAAGATTTCCTCATTCAATAGTGCAAGCATTCTTATCCTCACTTTAGGGAGGAAGAAACTGAAGGTCAAAGAAATTAAGTGACTTGGTGTATCAACAATGCAGTATTCATTGGCTTAGGGAAGGAATGACAT
>CM053583.1:44756711-44808584 GCA_028627135.1 Pseudochirops cupreus | reverse complement strand
GCCTGTTACAGCAAATGCACAGAGGTGGGAAATGGAATGCCACATGTGAGGAATAGAGGACAGTTTGCCTG
The DNA here is from genome assembly GCA_028627135.1 of Pseudochirops cupreus. Taxonomy (NCBI): domain Eukaryota; kingdom Metazoa; phylum Chordata; class Mammalia; order Diprotodontia; family Pseudocheiridae; genus Pseudochirops; species Pseudochirops cupreus. The sequence goes on along the minus strand of CM053583.1, from coordinate 44,808,513 downwards.
GATCACAGAAGAGGCACTCAGAGAAGAGAAGGGATGTATTTGCCCAAGGTGAAAAGCTACTATTAGATTTGGAATGAATGAAACTAACTGAGAAACCCATGAAGTTTCATCCGCCCACTCTGCGGTTTTTACAGACTTTGTACTCTTCCTCTTTCTGCTCCTTTTTTATGCCATGGTATTAGTCCCAGGGTGTGCTGAGGAAATGAATGGGTCATAAGGGAGGGGAAAGGGGAGAGAGAAAGAGAGAGACAGAGACAAAGGGACAGACAGAGAGACACATAGAGACAGAGAGGAGAGAAAAGAGAGGGAGAGAAAGAGAGACAGAGAGGAGACAGAGAAGGTAATTTTATTAGGGGGGAGGCAACAGCAGTTGGGAAAATTAGAAAAGGCTTTTGGCAAAAAGTTGCATCTTAATTGAGCTTTGAAGTACACTAGAGATTCTAGAAGGTGGAAGTAAGGAGGGAGAATGGGGCAACTATGTGGTTCAATGGATGGAGTGTCAGGAAGACCTGAGTTCAAATGTGATCTCAGACACTTACTAGCTGTGTGACCCTGGGCAAGTCACTTAACCTGTTAACCTTTATCTACTGGAGAAGGAAATGTCAAACCATTTTGCCAAGACACCCCTGTGGAGAGGATTGGTGGTTTATTGTCTACAGCAGTGGTTCTCAACCTGTGGGTTATGTTCAATTTGTAACAATGAAAATACATCCTGCATATCAGATATTTACATTACGATTCATAACAGTAGCAAAATTACAGTTATGAAGTAGCAACGAAAATAATTTTATGGTTGGGGGTCACCACAACATGAGGAACTGTGTTAAAGGATCTCGGCATTAGGAAGGTTGAGAACCACTGGCACTGGGTAATGAAGAATCACACACTACTGAACAAGTATTACTCCCTATCTCATGTGTTCTATCCACAGAACCACGTAGCTGCTTAAAATAGGATTAAAAGTCTTATATGGTAGGAAAGCCAGTCTGAGAGTCAGGAGATCTGATCTGAATCCCAATTCTGACTCGTGCTGGCTGTGTGACCATGTGGTTTAATTCCTTTGATTCTCAGCTTATTTGTATAGATGGGTACAATTATGCTTACACCAAGCATGGCTTTTGTGGAGAAAGAGTTTTAGAAACAGGCTGTCTGCCTGTAACACTGTCTGGCCTAAAACACCCTAGAAACGTGAACTATATTGATAGATCCCAAGTGGAAGGGAGAAGTAGAATCCATTGAAGGGGAGAGGGAGCACCTTGAGCATTGGGGAAGGATTCCTGAAGAGTTGTGAGTAGCAAAAGAGATAGTGTATGAAAAACCTAAACCAGTGTGGGGAACTTGTGGCCTCAAGGCCACTTGTGGCCCTCTTGGTTCTCAAGTGCAGCCCTTTGACTGAATCCAAACTTCACAAACAGTCAAAGGGCCGCACATAAGAACTTCAAAGAGTGTGAATTAGCACCCTAGATTGATTATGTTGGGGGGAATGGAGGAGGGTTGGAGAATTAACTGGGGTGTCTCTGTCAGCTTGAAGTAGATTGTTATATTTTCAGTGAGGGAAAATCAGGGTTTGATTTATTTCTTTTTGATTGTCTAGACTTAAGTAAGCTATGGAGAAAATATTATTAATGTAAATTAAACTTAAAAATGTGTCAAATGCATTTTTCATTTTGGGGAGTTAGTTGTTAGACATTTACCAACACATCCTTGCCGGTGAAGCTCTCCAATGCTGGCCTGGGGCCATACAGGGTAGAGAGACAAACAGAAACTGTGTGGAGACCAGCAAGCAGCAGGCCACAGATACCGTCAAGAACAGTTTTCCGTCAAAGAGGCCAAGGCTGCTGGGACTAAAGATTTCAACTCTCTTATTCCAGTTTGCAGAGAGAAAGCTTGCATATGCCTTTTTCAATGGGGCCCTGGGGGTGGAGAAATTAATTTCCCAAACGAATTTGGTAGAAAGGGGATGAGATTATCCTTGTTTGGGAACGTGGGCAGTTGTCATGTTTTATTATTCACATTAGTCGCCATAAAATACTCTAGTATTTTGGTGCTGTTGCTTGCCGGGGTCTGATAGCAATTTCAGCAACTGAATACTTTAAAAAAAAATTTATTTTCAGTTCCAAATTCTGTCCCTCCTCCAGTCCCTCCTCTACCCATTGAGAAGGTAAACAACACCTGAAATCATACATGAAACGGAATGTTTATACCCAGGTGAAGTCAGTCTTTTAAACTGGGTGGGAGTAAAAGGGAATAAGAGAGAGAAAATACTATTGAAAATGCAGTTTTCAAGATTTGTGAAGGTCCAGAACCACTGGAATTTGAGCTACAGAGTTTTTTCTTAATTAAAAACAAATAAAAGAACAAAAGAGACTTTAGTGAAAATGAAAATGGGCAAGGGGCCAAAACACTTGGAATTCCCAAAGTTTCTCTGACACTCTGGTGGGCCAGAATCTCAGAGAACTTGGGTGACCTTTGGGCAGAATTTCCTGCTTTGGAGGAACCACTTCCTTCTGTTGCTCATCCTCTCAAGCCTATGGCAGATCTCGTAAAGTAGGAGGAAAGAATGAGATCTAAGGGTCCTGGTCCTTACATCCAGAAAGGATCTTCGTGACTATCTAGTTCGAAACCCTCGTTTCAGAGAAATGGAGCGAGTGTGAGGACATGAGAGGTAAAGCAGGAGAAAGCGGGTTTTGTGCCTTGGTTCCTTGACTTTGTAAACCAAGAGCAAGAAGTACCAGTGGTTGGTGGAGAGACGGCTTGTTTTCCCTTTCAAGAACTCCTCACCCTCTCTCCTGCTAGGGAAAAGCTGCCAGTCTGGAAAAACTTTCAGATCACTGGCCTGCCTAGCAGGTCTCATGGATTTAATGAACATCTCTAAGTAGATGGCTCCCATCAACAGTCTTTCTCTTGAGCTCATTTTTTATTAGACATTCTGAACTGGATGTCATAGAGACATCTTACGTTCACCATGGCTCAGACAGAACTCTTTGTCTTTTCCCCCCAAATCCACTCTTCCTTTCAAACTTTATAATTTTGTTCAAAGGCACCACCACCCTCCTAGTCACCCAGGTTTGTGATCTCATTGTCATACCTGACTCTCCTTCATCATCGCACATATTCCATCCATTGTCCGATCTTGTTTCTACCTTCACAACATCCCTTGTATCTCTCCCTTCCTCTCTCTTTGAACCCCTAGTCCAGACTCTCATCACCGGGTACATTACTATAACCTAACTGGCCAAGCTTCTCCCCATTCCAGTCTATCCCCCACTCAACCTCCACAGTGATTTTCCTAAAGCCCAGGCCTGACCGTGTCATTTCTCTACTCGAGACTCGAGTGACTTCCTATTCATTATCTCTAGAATCAAATATAAACTTGTCTGGCACTGGAAACTTTTTGCAATGTGGCCTCAACCTACCTTTTCAGACTTATTATACACTAAACCCCCTCATGTTATACCTGATGGTTTAGACAAACTGACTTTCTCACCGTTCCTAGCACGTGGCGTTCCCTTTCTCTCCTTACATCCACATCTTAGAAACCCTAATCTCCTGTAGGTCTCACCTCATTCTGTCTTCTGCCTGAGAACTTTCCGGATCTCATTAGTTTTCTAGCACCCCCCTTCCCCAAATTCCTTTGTATTTATTTTGTCCTCACCTCTCTATGTATGTACGTGTTGTCTCATCCATAGAACATTAGCTTCTTGAGGGTAAGGACTGCATACTTTTGTCTTTTGGTGCTCAGACTTTGAATTAAAAGAGCCTGGTAGAGTTCACTCTCCTCCAAGGAATGAGCACTAGCACAATACTGTGACTACTGAATAAATGCTTTTTGGCTGATTGCTTGGCCATGGCCCCAAATCCTGAGGCCGCTTCGTGGTTCCTGTCCTAGAGGGACATGAACAATTTTAAGCAAAGAATGCTAGATGGCATCAGTGTAGCTTCTTGTTGTCTCCTAAAATATTAGGCTGAAAAGAACTGATGAACCATGTCATAGACTTCTGTTTCCAGACAAGAGCATTGCATTGTGGATCTGTAACATTTGGGGCCATCCCACTCCCTTACACCCTACTCTGAGGGTGGGTATCTCAGAGAAGGTTACCTCAGGTTCAAGGTGTTTTGAGGGATCATACTCACCAAAACCACAGTACGTGAGTCCCTATACAAAAATACATGTACCACTAATGGGAAGAATGAACATATGTTGTCTGGTTATTTCAGTCACGTCTGACTCTTTGTGACCCCATTTAGGGTTTTCTTGGCAAAGATACTGGGATGGTTTGCCATATCCTTCTCCTGCTCATTTTACAGATGAGGAAACTGAGGCAAATTGGGCAAAGTGACTCGCCCAAGGTCACATAGTTAGTAAGCATCTAAGGCCTGATTTGAACTCAGGAAGATGAGTCTTCCTGACTCCGGGACTGGTGCTCTTTCCACTGTGCTACCCAGCTGCCCCCATGGATGTATGTAGGGAACATTAAAAGAGAGGCAGACACCTAGGGAACACTTGTCAAGGATACAGAAGTGGAAGAGAAACCTGTTCTTTGTAGGGCTGCTTCTGTCTTCTAATGATGCCAGTGTGCTGTGGAGCAGATGGGGCAGTCTCTTCCTTCAGAGGAGAGTGGACTCTGTCATGCTCTTTTAGAGCTAAGCCTGAAGGATTTATTGATCATTTATTTATCTATCTATCTATTTATTTATTCATTCATTTATTTATTCATTCATTCATTTATTTATTATCAGGTCATTCTCTTGTTGTTCCTTTAGAAAGGCAGCCACCCTTTGCCTCCTCCATATGGTTAGCAATAGCCCTTCCCTGGGTGGGATTGGGGGAAATTATTCTGGCTTTTTTCCTTAATGGAATGACCAGTCTTTTTCTTTTCAGTTTTGTCTAAAAGGCTTTCCTGTTCCCATCAGGAGATTCTTTGGCCCAGACACCAAGCACATTAGGATACAGATCAGGGTCATCCAAGCTAGTTAATGACCTCAGGATAAAACTTTTCTTTTGGACTGAACTTCCTAGTGCCTGGGCTTGAATCTTTGTGGGAGACCTCACTCTAGCTTACAGTAAGCATTCCCTATGAATTTCACTTTTAACCTCTGAAGGCTAGCTTATACTTAGTTATCATCCATTTAAGGCCTACTTATTCAATAGCTTCCAGAACACTTTGGGGTTCTAAGAATCCTTAGTTTATAGACTTCAAGCCCTTTTCATTTTTCCATGCACATAGGCAGGAGGGCAGAAAGCTCAGAAACAAAGTTAAGCCCCAAAGGCAAGATAATTTTCTCTTCTACCTTTCTAGACATAGTCTTAGCCAAGGGTGGGGAACCTGTGGCCTCAAGGCCACATGTAGCCCTCTAGGTCCTCAAGTATGGCCCTTTGGCTGAATCCAGACTTCACAGAACAAATCCCCTTAATAAAAGAATTTGTTCTGTAAAACTTGGACTCAATTAAAAGGCTGTTCCCAAGTGCCTAGAAGGCCACATGTGGCCTCAAGGCCGCAGATTCCCCACCCCTGGTCTTGGCCTTTTAAAGATATGTGTGGCCAGCCAAATGCTGAAAGACTTTACTTTTAACTACTCTACACAAAAAGTCGGCCTAGAAAGATATTCCCACATTCTCCTTAGTAATCTGTTCCCAAAATCTCACAGACTCTAGTCTGGAAGTTTCCTGACATTGAATTTTTGACAATTTAGGGTCTACATTTCCTCTACTTCCTGACATGTCCACATTCATACTTCACTGGGCTCCACTCCTTGCCTCCTTATTCTCTTTCTGTCTGTCTCTCTGTGTCTCTCCTTCCACTCTACCTTCCTTTCTTCCCTCCTCATTCTTCCCCTTTCCTTTCCTTCTTCAGTCTGATGTCCATATTCAGTTTGGGCCTCGGGTAATTTTCTTAGCTCTATCCAAGATAGGTATAGTGATGGATAATCTCATTTATCCATCCATCTAACTGCATACCATCATCTGGGCAATCCTTTGGTTAACCCATTGTCCACCTTGCCAGTGTTCTTCTGGAAGAGCTATCTAGGAGAAAGAGCTCACAATTTAGGTGGATTATACTGGACAAAATCTCCTCTTCCACCTTTCAACATGGTCCACTCTGCAGAAGAAGCTGCTGAGTAGAGAGTACTGGTCACTACCATGTCCGTACTGCGATGGTGGCAAGTCCATCAGTACTGAGGGTCCTCAGCTTTGCATTCACTGTTATCACTCCCATACTGCAAGGAAAAAAGGAATTGTATTTGAAATTATGTGATAGACAGGTAGCTTATCTCTGTGAAGAGTAATCAGCTACTAGATGCTACTAGATAGGTCCCCAGCAGTGGGATCATCTAGTGACAATCAAGGGAATAATTAATAGTGATAATAATAATAGCTAACTTTTATATAGCACTTTAAGCTTTGCTAAGCTCTTTACAAGTAATGTCTCATATTACCCTGGGAAGGAGAGAGATGCTATTATTATGCCCTCTTTACAGATGAGGAAACTGAGACTTAGAGAAAGAAGGTAACTTGCCTAGGGTCACATAATATGCATCTGAGGTGGCACTTGAACTCAAGTCTTTCTGACTCCAAGTCCAGCGCTCTTACCTACAGTGATACCTAGCTGTTTTTAAGAAGAGGGATACATAGTGGTGGGGAAGTCCCTGTAAAGATGTATTGAGGCAGATATTTGTCAGTGGAGCAATAATAAGTCTATTGTCTTTCCCATGCTTTTGTATGTCACAGGAAGCTTCTCAAACTTGTTAAACCTGATTACTTCTTCCTCCTTCTGGTGATTCATACAGAGACAAACAATATTTCCAGAAGGAATCCAAAAATTAATGCTGTGGATGATGAAGTCCTAGGCAAGAAATTGAAGACCTTTAGGGCACTAAAAAGAGAGTCAGTCAGCCTACCGTTGACAGGAAGAGGCTTTCTAACCACTACACCTTTTAGTAGATAGGGCAGAGAGCCTAGAAAATGGCCCTGAAGAACCGATACATTGTAGATGGAAGCAAAGAACACCAGGGGGCCCAGGAGACTCCCAGGAAACAATGTGGCAACCAGTAGAGGACAACATGATGATGTCATTAGAAAACATTGGCACCTTTGTATGATCAGAGGCATAAACTATCCTGGCTCCACATGCACCACATGTATGTGCCTGCTCCGGGTTTATACTCTGACTACATGGGTTCCTGGCATGTGTCCTTTCATATATGTTCATATATATAACATGTTCATAGGTGTCCCTAATATGTATGCCTTCCATGTATGTTCTCTGGTCACGTGTGTTCTCTAGATGTCTACCTTTCTCTGCTGGTGATTTGGTCACTTTTGCTAGAGTGTCCTGCTTTGTATGGAGAATATTTTCTTGTTACTTTATTTATCCTGTTTGATTAAATAGATATGTATGAGTAATTGAACTAATATGTCTTTTGGGGGCTAAAAGTAAATGCATTAGGGGGCCCCTTTAAAAAGTAGAAGCATGAGTGGAGCAAGTGATTTGAGTATTTACTGTACCACATAGTGCCTAGAATGCAGGGTAACTTGGGGAGGTACTATATGTTTGGGGGAGTATCTAGAGGCTACATAGTGGAATAAGGGGTGCTGAACCAGTGATGGACTGTATCTAACAAGTGCCAATGAAAATATATTTACCTTAAGTTGTACAAATCTAATCAAAAGGGTCTTAAATGAAAAAGGAGAGGGAAAATCCTTTCTATCTATCTATCTATCTATCTATCTATCTATCTATCTATCCAGATAGGTGGCTCAGTGGAAAGAGTGTTGGGGCTAGAATCAAGAAGACCTGAGTTCAAATCCAGCCTCAGACACTTACTAGCTATGTCACCCTGGGCAAGTCACTTAACTTCTGTTTGCCTTAATCCACTGGAGAAGGAAATGGTAAACCACTCCAGAATCTTTATCAAGAAAACCCAGTGGATAGTATTGATGTGCTATGGCCCACAGGGTCACAAAGAGTTGTTCATGATTGAATGACTCGACAACAACAACAATCCAGATGGATACCAGGGAGAGTACAACCTAGGAAGAATGGTAGTAGAGACGCCCAGTAATTCACAGGAGTCAAAAATCCAAGAAGGGAATTAGAAATATGAATTCTGACCTCAAAGACACAGATAAAGAGGCCTGTACACAGACACACCAAAGGTGGGTAATGACTGAGGTGACCGAGAGGTCCTAATTCCATCTCTTAGGTATCACTTAGAATTGATGGGATGATGAGACCCATCGCTGGAATATGGGGCTAGAAGGGTATAACAATCAAAAGAAACAAAACATATAAGGGGGATGAGTAGCAGAGTAGCACTGTATATTAATGAAATATAATCACGTGAAGGGAGGCATGATGGAGAACCTTTGGATGAAGATCAGTAGAGGGTGATAGAGAAGCAATATTCTCATGGTGGCACATTGCAGATCACTTGGACAGAAAGAGGAAAGAGAGGAAGAATTTGGCAACCAGATCACAAATCCAGAGCAAAGTCAGTCAAGAAGCTTTTATCAGCAGCTATGCAGGATGCACTACGCTAAGTGCTAAAGATGCAAAAGCAGAAGTAAAAAAATCCCTGCCCTCAAGGTGTCTGCATTCTAAAGTATGTGTATGAATTTTTTCAAAATATGTACAAAATAAACACAAAGTTATGGGGAGATGAGAGAAGGCATTAGCACCCATAACTGGTGACAGTAAAAGCCTTCATTCTCACTTGAACTGAGTAGGGATTCTCCAGGAATCAGAGAGGAGTAGGGTTAGCATCCCAGGCATGGTGGGTAGCCAGGGCAGACACTGGAGAAGGAGTGCTATGGGAAAAATAGCAAGTGGCCAATTTGGCTAGATCATAGAGTACATGAAGGGAGGGAGTTGTGATATTTCCAGAAAGGCAGGGTGGAGCCAGGTTGTGCCTAGTGACCAGTGACTGGCTGAGTTCTAGACTAACCATATGAATGTTCCAGCCTCTGGGGAAGCAAGCAAAATGACTAGAACTGAATATAAGGAGGGTCCAGTGTTTGATGGCATGCTCTGTATTCTTGTCCTGTATTGAAACATGACTGAGATTAGAGTACACAGGGAATATGGAAGCCCTGTGGAAGGAGCAGGACTGGCCCAGGAATCTCTGAACCTGGATTTACATCCCAGCTCTGTCACTCACTGCCTGGGTAAATTCTCTGGCCCTCAGCTTCTCCATCAGTGAAAAACAGGGGTAATAATCCTGTTCCAGGATAAGGCTGTTTGTTGTGAGGCTTAAATGAGATGATGGGGCCCAGGCTCTGTCCAGTGTGTGTACATGTTTTCCTTATAAGACTCTATACTCTATTTTTTCCATTTAATTTTTCTTCTTTTTTTTTTTTTTAGCAATGTGGCTAATACTGAAATATGATTTGCATGACTTCACATGTATGATGGATGTCATTGCTTGCCTCTTGAATGGGTGGGGAAGTGGCTAGGAGAGAGAGAATTTGGAACTGAAAATTTAAGAAAAAAAGTGTTAAAAAAAGAGAAAGAAACTGTAAGCCACAGGAGACTCTCACTTTTAGTAAGCCTTTTTTTTCCCCCCCCAGTAAGGATGAATAGAAAATAAGAAAAATAAAGACTATATATTCCATGAAGGCAGAAATTGGGTCTTAGCCAAACTCTGTATTAATCCCAGTCTGGAGCATTCCGCTCTGAACACAGTAGGCCCTAAATACTGAAGGTAAAATAGATAGCCTGGTTCCTGACTTCAGAAAGTGCTAAACAGCTAAGAAGCTGAGACCCATACACAGGAATCCTAGCCTCCAAAAGAGATAGGTTTGGGGCTCACACGGATTCAGGTTCACTGTGGGGGAGGGGTCAGAAAAGACATCCAGCATGGATGGATTCAAGGAGGGGAGAGACTTATTCTTCTCAGTTGCATGAATGGAGATTTCTTCCTTTTGACAAGAGTCTGTGCTGCTGAGCTTCTGCCACCATTTTGAAGCAGTAATCAGGGAACTATTATAAGATTACTGTAATCCCCTGGTTGAGGTCATGGCATAGGCCTGGCTCCGTGGCAGGCTCCCCTTTCTGATAAAGATCCCTGCCCCATGATCTCATCAGAAGAGCCAGGGAGGGGGAGACTCAGATTTCTATCACTCACTACACACACAGAAAGAAGAATGAGTGAGAGAGAAGCAAAAACATGTAATTAATTTATTAAACGTCATAATGATGAAGGCAATTCCAAAGCATAATGAATGGTTTTGAGGTGGTGGGCACGCCCTGGTTCCAGGGTTCTTAACCTCAGGGCCTGGGGACAGATTTCAGGAGGTTCATGCATTTGGATGGGTCTTGATTTTCACCAGCTTCTGGCTGAAACTTAACATTTCCTTCAATTATGAACGTAGGCAACAAATATTATTTTGAGATGATGCCCTTAGGCTTTATCAGGCTGTCAAAGGGGTCTGTGACTCACAGAAGGCTAGGGAGCCCCACTCAAATTAGAAATCTTTCAGGGAAAGCTATCCAGCCTGGGGATTTCTTAGAGGGGATTCTTAGGTAGGCATGAGTTGGATGGGAAAGACTAAGTAGGTACTTTCCACCTCTGACCCTGTGACTCAGAACCCTAAATTTTAATTATCTTTCTAGTTTGGGAAGCCTCCCTTAATGACCATCATCCTCCCTTACCTCTATATAGCAATTAACATACATCATCTCATTTAAGCCTCACAACAAACACCCTTGTCCTGGAACAGGATTATTACCCCTGTTTTTCACTGATGGGGAACCTGAGGGCCAGAGAACTTACCCAGGCAGTGAGTGACAGAGCTGGGATATAAATCCAGGTTCAGAGATTCCTGGGCCAGTCCTCCTCCTTCCACTGGGCTTCCATATTCCCTGTGTACTCTAATATCAGTCATGTGTCAATACAGGATGAGAATGCAGAGCATTCCACCAACCACTGGACCCTCGTTATATTCATTTCTAGTCATTTTGCTTGCTTCCCCAGAGGCTGGAACATTCTGATGGTTAGTCTGGAACTCAGCCAATCACTGGTTGCTAGGCACAAGATTCTCCCAAGGTCACACTGTTAATAAATTTCAGAGCTAAGAATCCACAAGGTCTCCTGACTTCAACCAATACCAAAAAACATCCAAAGATATATGTAGTAATAACAATAATTACTTCAACCGATACCAACAACCACCCAAATGTATGTATAATTATTATTTTTTATAGTAATCATGATAAACAAAAGAACCACCAAAGAAGGTGGGTGTGGAATATTTCTATATGTGATTACAAGAAGTCCCATACAATGAAAATGAAAGTTAGGTCAAACGAGAAACAGAAAACTTGTACATCATAGATGTAATAAACAACTGAACGGTTATATTAAGGGAGGTTCACTAAAACTCTAGCTTTTCTGCAAGACTGGACAGTGGCCAGGCTGGATAAGGTCCAGTGATTATTGGCTTAAATGTTTTACAGCAGTATGTGAATTATTAGCAATGCACTTCACCAGCTTCCACTGAGAAGGAAGCCTGATCCCAGTTTTCTTAATGGAAGGCATCGCATATCTATTTCCAAAGAATGAGAACACCAGAGACCCCTTCAAATATGTTTATATACTTTTATGCAAAGCATTGACATTGCATTTCTAAATAAAAAATTCCATAAACACAAGAAAAGAATATCTTGTTGAAGAGTGAAAAAAAAAGATGTGCCAAAAAGTCCTAGGAATATATATTATGATCAATTCAGTAATTATTGAGCAATAATATGTCATCTGCTGATGTTATTCATTTGTTTAGTCTTGTCTGGCTCTTCGTAACCCAATGGACCATAGCATGCTAGGGCCTTCTATCTTCTACTGCCTCTTGAAGTCTGTTCAGGCTCCCGTTCATCGTTTCCATGACACTGGATAACCATCTCATCCTCTGCCATCCCTTTCTCCTTTTGCCTTCAATCTTTCCCAACATCAGGGTCTTTTCCAGTGACTCTCACCTTCTCATTATGTGGCCAAAGTATTTAAACTTTAACTTCAGTATTTGACTTTCTAGTGAATATCTGAATTAATTTCTTTAAATATTGACTGATTTGATTTCCTTGCTGTCCAACGGACTCTCAAAAGTCTTCTCCAACACCACAATTTAAAAACGTTGATTCTGTGGCACTCAGCTTTCCTGATTATCCAACTCTATCAGTCATACTTTACTACTGGAAAAACCATAGCTTTGACCGTGCAGACCTTTGTTGGCAGGGTGATGTCTCTAATTTTTAGTATGCTGTCCAGATTTGCCACAGCTTTTCTTCCAAGGAGCAAGCATCTTTTGCAAAGAGGGATAATAGTATTATGATATATTAATTGTTTGTATATTATACAAGCTTGTATATCTTAAAGTGTTATGGACATGTGACTTATTTTATGTCACTTATTTTAATTGTCCTTGTTACTTATTTACTATCTTGATGACTCTTGTTTTTTACACCATATTCATTTTCCATTATCACCTCACTCCACCTTCCATCCCACCCCCTTAGAGTCCTCCCTTATAAGTAAAGAAAAACAAACAGTTGAGCAAAACCAATCAACAGAATTAGTGTATCTGATGGCTTATGTGACATTTTACAACTGTAGTTCACAGCCAGTCTTCCAAGAGGAAGGAAGTCTGTTTTAACACCAGTTCTCTGGAATCAAAGCTAGTAACTGCATTTAATCTGGGTTCTTGTGTCCTTTAGGGCAATTAAGTGGTAAAGTGGACAGAGTGACTAGCCTGGAGTTAGGAAACCTCATCTTCTTGAGTTCAAATTTGGCCTTGGGCACTTATAGGCTGTGTGACCCTGGGTGAGTCACTTAACCCTGTTTGCCTCAGTTTCCTCATCTGTAAAATGAGCTGGAGAAAGAAATGGCACACCACTCCAGTATCTTTGCCAAGAAAACCCTAAATGGGGGTCACGAAGAGTCAGATACAACAATAAATCTAATGTCCTTTAGTGTTGTTCTCATTTGCATTGTGCCTATTTCTCTCTCCTTTCTGTTTCTGCACCCTGCATCAGTTGCTACAAGCCTTCCCATGCTTCTCTAATTAGTAATACTTAGGCGATTAAAATGTCCTCACATTTGTTGTTTTTCTTTAGTACAGTAATATTCTATTATACTCACGTTCCACAATTGGTTCTGCTATTCCATAGTTGAGGGGAACATATTTTGTTTCTAGTTTTTTGCTACCACAAAAAAGAGATGCTATGAATATTTTGATATATATGGGATTTTCCTTTTCTACCTTTGGCCTCCTTGGGATAGATGTCCAGTAGTGGCATTACTGGGTCAAAGGGCAGAAAAAGCTTAGCTACTTCCTAAGGTTCAGGTGTGACCATGTCACCCTCACTACTCAATAAAATTCAGTGGCTTTCTCTAGGACCTCTAGGATCAAATATAAAATCCTCTGACCTTTAAAACCCTTTTTAATCTGAACCCTTCCTACTTTCTGGTCTTCTTACAATTTATTCTCCTCTAGCTACTCTGAGATCCAGTAACTCTGGCTTCCAGAGTTCCTTACTCAAGACACTCCATCCCCTGATTCAAGACTTGACTTTCTAAATTTTTTTTTTTTTTAATTAGAGCTGTTGTCCCCCTGATTCAGAAAAACCATTTCATTCAGCTTACTTGGTCAGGCCAAAGTTGGGGATTCACACTTCCACAAAAGTCTGTTAAATTAAATTAATTGAATTCAGGTGGTGGAGGCAGGAGTCTACATTTTTTTCTCCCTCTTCAGAACTTTGTTATTCAGTCCACAAATGTTTTTACCTGAGTTTGTTGGTAAAATAAGATGATGGGGTGGGTAGGGTGAGGGAGGAGGGTGTTGGGATCTTTGCCAAGACAGTTAAGCCGTCCTACAGCAGCCCTAGCTTCCTGTTGCCAGATCATAAGCAATGATTAGGGACAGTAATGACCTTGTAGGAAGATAAAGACTCAAGAGTTAACTGACATGTTTAGCAGGCCTAGCTTGCCTGGGTTGCTGTTCTGTGAGGACTGTGAAAGTGGTGGGACAGAGGGGCCCTTGGACACTGCTCATTCTCCTTGAATCCTCATCTGAACACAGGCCTCGGAATATCTCCTTAGAGCCTCCAGAGACAGAGAAGGAGAAGGAGGGTCATCTGATGGTTAGGGCCAGAAGAGATCTTAGCCATCACTGAGGCTGGCGATCATAAAAATACCTGTTATTTCCATAATGTTTTATATGAACGGTCTCATATGATTCTCATAGCAGGGATTTGGAGAGGTAAAGATCACTGGTCTGATGGTAAAGGAAATATTAAAACTTGGTAGAGATGGTGGCAGATTGGCAATGGTCTTCTGGGCCATGGAATGAAAACAAAATGTTTCTCTGTCTCTGTCATCCCCAGCTCCCATTCATCTTTCTCCCCAGATCTTCATTTTACCTGGCACTTTCATTTTGCCGTTTTCTTCTTTCCTTTCCTCCCTCCTTCTTGTTCCCATTCTTATTCTTGCCTTTTGAGGGTACCCTCCTCTGACCTTTCCACTCTTCCTTTCTCATTTTCATACCTTTTTCCTCATTTCTTTTCTTTGAAAGAGTTAAGGAATTTAATAAGGGTATTACCTTTAAGAAACAATTCCAAAAGAAAACCAAGCATTATGTCTTTGGAAATCAGTGATATTGGCTATTTTCTGCCTATTATTTAGATTTTCTGGGCTCAATTCAGAGAAGATAGCAATTCTGCTTCGTTGGGTTATTCTCCAGTGAACAGTCTGGCTTACTTTCCCAAAGCTGTGTTGGAGAAATCAGCCTCTCAGGATTATAGGGTACCCTGAGGGGCTTGGGGTTCTCTCTTCTGTATTGTCACAATCTTGAAAGCCCATTGCTTATGGGGAAATTTTTTTCCTCTAGTTTATTACATAAGTATGTCAATCATTTCTATGTCTGAACGAGGCGAGGTTGCCTGGGCCTGAAGAATTATGTTATGGTGGATAGAGAGTCCAAATGACCTGGAATGAAGTCCTATCTCTGTTTTATGATCTCAGACAAGCTATTTAACTTCTCAGCATTCTAGGCAACTTTCTAAGACTTTAACTTGAAGAGAAGGTATTGACTTGCATTGGTAGAGAGAATTTCCTCACCCAGGTCTTATCCTCACTGAATAAATAATATCTGATGAACTGGGGGTGGGGGCTCTGACCTTAACTGATAGTGATAGAGGTTTAAATTTTAGCAACTTGTGAAGAAATACCCAAACATACTCCTGGATTACCCTAGAATTTGTAGAATTCTTGTATGATGATGAGACCCAACATGGCAATGAGTTAACTAGCAAGCTGGGGGGAGAACTACGGGTGGGTTTGGTTGACCCCAGATCCTCTCCCTGCTTCATATACTTACAGTTCTTTCCAGTTTCCCAAATATTATTTCATTTGGTCCTCATAGCAACCTTGTGAAGGTGTCAGGGCAGAGGTTTTTTTTTAAACCTTTTTTTTTTAATAAATAAAGAAACTGAGGCCCAAGGACACAGAACTAGTAAATATAAAATCCCCAATTACAGCCTTTCTGACTCCTTTGTACAAATGATCCTTCTACCACATTGGGAGCTTGGAGCTACAATCGTCATTGTCATCATCAAAATCGTCTTTGTTGTTGTTGAGTCATTTCAGGCATTTCCTACTCTTCATGACATCATTTGGGGTTTTCTTGGCACAGATACTAGAGCGGTTTGCCATTTCCTTCTCCAGCCCATTTTACAGATGAGGAAACTGAGGCAAACAGGGTTAGGTGACTTGCCCAGGATCACACAGCTGGTAACTATCTTCAGATACTGATTGAACATTTGCTCCCACCATACCCTGTGTCGGATGCTGATAGAAGAGCTAGTATTTATGTTGTGCTTTAAGGTTTGCCAAGTCCTTCACGAATATTGCCTCATTTTATCCTCACTACAATCGTGGGAGGGAGGTGCTATTATTATCTCCATTTTACCGCTGAGAAAACTGAGGCGAACAGAAGTGACTTGCCCAAAGTCACACTGCTAGTAAGTCTCTGAAGCCACTTTTGAGCTCAGGTGTTTCCGACTCCAGGTCCAGCACTCTATCTGCTTCTCCATCTAGCTACCTCCTGAAGTACAGGATGGTTGGAGTGATTATCAGTTTCCTCTTCTAGAGGAACGAATGCACTGGACTCATTCAGTCGGATTCTTAAGTTGCATCTAGCACCATCGATCACTGGTTTTATGAAAGGCAGTATAACAGAGTGGGAAGAACCCTAGGATCAGTCAGGAGACAAAGGTCGGAAGCCTAGCTCTACCATTTCCTGGGAGAACCTGGGCAAGTTCCTTCCCTTCTCTGGACCCTATTCTTTGTCTGTGGAATGTCCTTGCTGACATCCAAGGCTCTTTCCAGGCTTAATACTCCTCCTCCTCCTAGAGCTCTGACTCTCCCTGCAGAAGCACAAGAGGCTTGAAGACACAAGTCATTTCCCGGACCTATGAGCAGCACATCCTTTTCTTTAACAGTAGGAGGTTATGAAAGAAAAGGACTTTGAAAGTTGTGGTCAAAAATGACAGTTTCTCCAAAACCCTGAAAACTAGCCTCTTTTATGAAACTGTCCCTACTTGCCCATTCCTCCTCCCACATCTGTCGCCTGCTTGGCAAAACTATTATTAAGCATCTCCTAGATACGACGGGCACGCTTTGCAGCCGTTATTTCATGGAAAGCTATCATCTTGTCCAGGGGAAGAAAATGAGGCCGGCTCGCCCAGGGCCGCACAGCAGCAGTCCAAGTCTGGGCTTTCTGCTTCGCACTCTTCCGACCCATTCTAGGTTTCACCGGCTTTCTGCACACTGCAAAAGGGGGCCCGAGCCCTGCCTCTAGGGTTCCCCTGGGTGGAGAGAGAGGCCCCTGAGGCGGCTAGTGCCGCGACTCACACGCGCTTTTGGAGGTCTGGTCCAGGGTAGGCGGGAGGGGGCGGGGCCTCAGGGAGCCCGGCCGTGCGTGCAGCGCGCGCGCCCGCGCGCGCGCCGAAGGCTTCGCTCCCAGGAGACGTGGGCGGAGCAGACTCCGCCCCCGGCGCCTCCGCACGCCCCCGCCTCCTCCCCAGCTCGGAGTGGGGGGCGGGGCGCGGCGAAGGTCAGGTGACCGGGAGGCCGGGGGGAGCGAGCCTGCAGGCGGGCGGCGGCGGCGGTGCAGCCCGGGCCCCGGGGGCGGTGTCGGAGGCGGCTGGGCTACTCTGTGCTGGTTGGGGGTCAAGGACTCACGGTCACGGCCACGGCCACGCCATGGGGGGCCTCAAGGAGGAGCTGCTCAAGGCCATCTGGCACGCCTTCACCGCGCTCGACCTGGACCGCAGCGGCAAAGTCTCCAAGTCTCAGCTCAAGGTGGGCGCCTCGGACTCCCGACCCCGCTGGGGCGGTCCGTCCGTCTGTCTGGCGGGGCGGAAGGGGGGGAGACCGGCTAGGACTCGGCCTCCCCGACCTTTTAACCTGGGCGGCTTCACCCCGTGGCCGACTAGTCCGGGACCCCCTCCTCATTTTACAGAGATGGAAACTGAGGCCCAGCGAGGTCCGGCCTAAGACTGCGCCCGCGCTGTTGGGGAATGGCTGGGCTGAGCCCCCCAGCACGTGGGAGGGTCTGGGCCCATCTCCCCATTGGACAAATGGGTAAACTGAGGCTGGGGGAGCTGAGTCTAGGCTGGAGGGGGATGTGTGTGTGTGTGTGCGCGCTCACGTTTGTACATTTCATTTTGGGGTGTGTGTGTATTTTCAGTCTGGAGTGTGTATGTGTAAAGGTTCTTTGTGTGTGTGTGTGTGTGTGTGTGTGTGTGTGTGTGTGTGTGTGTATTTTCAGTCTGGAGTGTATATGTATGAAGGTTCTGGGTTTGTGTGTGTGTATGTATTTTCAATCTGGAGTGTGTGTTTGTAAGGGTTCTGGTTTTGTGTTTCAGTCTTCAAAAGTTTTTTCAGTCGCGTGTGTGTGCGTGTACGTGTGCAGGTTCTGGTCTTGTGTTTTTCAGTCTGGGATGTGCGGCGTGTGTGTGTTTCAGCCTTGCACGGGCTCTGGTTGTGTAAGTTTCACTATGGCGAACGTGCGTGCGCGTGTGCACGCGTTTCAGTCCTCACCGGTTCTAGGTTTTCGCGTGTGTGTGTCCAGCCCCCGAGGAGCTGGCTGAGCTTGCCCGGCTCGTGAGGGCGGGGGAGGCAGAGCCTGACTTGACCAGAAGAATTCCGGTGCCCCAGTTCTGCTTAGTTCCCCCTTCCACCCCTGGCTGCCCCTTGTTCACAGCTGTGGTTAGTACACCTCAGAAGTGAAGGAGTTAATAGCAGGTTTGAATAGCCACTCCGGGGGTGGGGGTTCGCTTGGTTGGCGACATCTATTTTTGGAAGTTCGATTTTACTCCCTTTCCGACTTCTTACACACCCTCTCGGGTGGGTTGGCATTCTCTGATTTGCACGACATGGTTACTTCTCTGTTAAGGCTGAAACTAGTGGAAGTTTGGAGCTGAAAAGATATGATTTAACCCTTCTGGGTAAAGCATTTCTTACTTGAGCAGCCCTGGTCTTTCTTCCCCTTCCCACCGTGGTTTGATTGTAGCTGTTAGCTTTGCCAAAAGCTTTTTTCACGTCCTGTCTCTGAGTCCAGAGTGAGCAAGGGAGAGAACTCGGGCTGGAGGAATGAGCAGGCAGATATTTCAGAAGTCTGAGATAGGAGGAAAGAAGAACCTTCCATGAGGGTTTTCAGGATGGGCACACTTGTAAAGACTTTTCCTAAAGTTAATTATTAAAATTATTATAAAAATTTGAAACTCAAGAGATTGTGGAACTGAATTTAAAAAATTATTATAAACTTACATCCATGAAGACAAATAATCAGACAAGCATACAAAATAAGGAACAAAATAAAACAGTTTTAGTAAAGTAAAACCAAACATGGAGAAAAAAAGACAAACATGCCTTTGTTATGTGCCCTCGGCCAAGGCCTCCTGAATTTCTTGTACTTTTGGTTTTAAAAACCGAATACATAATCACCAGTGAGTGCAGTTCTGGTTGTGTGTGGCAAGGCACGGTGCTCTGGGGTGTGTGGAGAAAACAAGAATGCCCCTCAAGGAGCTTACATTGTACTGGGTGGGGAGGGAAGTAGTGATTTTTTTTTTTTCAACAAATTGCATCAGAACTCTACAATATCAAATCAGTGTTGTCCCAGAAGAAGGCATTTATTCCGGTGATTCCACCACTGCTTAAAACATCTTTGGAAATCCTGTTTTGACATTTGCTTTTTGCTTCAGCTTCATGTTATTTCGAATGTAAATCTTCAATAGTAAATCTTCATCCTTAAAGAAATACTTTACCCAAAAGGGTTAAATACTATCTTTTGAGTTCCAAATTTCCACTAGTTCCAGCCTTAACCGAGAAGTGGCTATGTCGTGCAAATCAGAGAACACCAACCCACCCAAGAGGGTGTGTAGGAAGTGGGAAAGGGAGTAAAAGCAAACTCTCAAACATCCTTAGATCTGATTTTTGTAAATAGCTAAAATTTATTTGATACAAAATGATGCTAATTATTTATTTTTTAAATTAAAAAAACCTTTTTTCCATGTAACATCCTTTTATTTTTTCCAAAGGCTTGAAGCATTGTACTCCAAGTTGATTGTGCTTGTTTTTTCATTATATAAAGTCTTTATTTTCCGTGGGATGGGTTAATTGGACTATCCATCCAATCTGACCTCCCATTTTTACATATAGCACCTTAACCATTTACAAAGCTTTTTCTTTTCTTCTCTTTTTTTAAAAATTATTTTTAGTTTTCAACATTCAGTTCCACAAGCTTTTGAGTTTTAAATTTTCTCCCCTTTCCTCTCCTCACCCCTCCCCAAGATGGTACAATCTGATACAGGCTCTGCATATACATTCATAGTAAATATAAAATGGTGCTGATTATAAAGGCTAAGGCTGTTTGACTGAAAGGTAATGGGACCGCTTTGGTGGCTTTGAAGGTGATTCCCAAAGAGATATTCCAGGTATGTTTTGAATAATGGCAGCATTGTGTTCTACCCTGCCTCTGGACCCAGATGGCTCTGGAGGAGAGAATGAAGCTGGTGTCTTTGCAGAACCTTGTCTCGGTTAAATCCAATTCACTTGTAAGTCTTGACATCACCTTCCTGAGCTCAAGGTCCTCTTTGAGAGTGAAGGACAAACAACAATCAGTTATTGGGAGTGAGATGTGAGTGGGTTAGCACTTAGACGGATGTGGAAGTTATGATGTATTTGTTTATTAAAATCACTTTTTTAAAAGTCACACTGTGTGACTTTTTTTTTTTTTTGCTGTTCGAAGAAGTAAATCTCCCCTTAAAGAGTATTTAGCATCTTTAGGGATACTCACCGTTATGTGAAGCAGACTCAGAAGCTGGCCAGTAGTGATGCAGCCAGAAAAGCCAGGGCAGCCTGCTGGTGCAGTAAGAGAGGATTGGTTCACCAGTCCTGGTTCTCAGCCCCAGTCAGACCATACCTGGAATACTGCACTTACTTCTGAGTGTCACATTTTAGAAAGGACACTGATGAACTGTCTAGAGACCATCCTGGGAGGGCTGCCAGAGTGGTGAAGGCCAGGAGGTCATGCCGTCTGAAAGAAATGGCCTCGTTTCATTTGGAGAAGAGGTAACCTAGAGGGGATGAGCTAGCTGTGTCCTTGTATCTGAAGGGGTATCACATAGAAGAGGCATCAGATTTGTTTTGCTCCACGGCAGAGGGCAGAATTAGAAACAATAGGTGTACTTTGCAGGGTCAGGGTTAGGCTTGAAGTAAATTGAATAGGCTGCCTTTTGGTGGAGGCCTCAGAAATTCCTCTCAGCTCTGAGCTTTTGTGCCTTCCGGATTTCTACTGTACATCCAACCCTGCTGTCTTCAGAATTTTAGTTTGGAGTGACCAGCTGCCTGCTGGATATTTTTATTTCCTGCTTTGTGTTTTGACAAGTCAGATTCCACGTGTCCACAATGGAGCTCATGGTCTTTCCTCCAAATCCATCCTTTTAGACTTGTTTGTTCTGTGGCTTGCATTATCGTCCTCTCCTATCATCAAATTTAAAACCTTGGGGTCATATTTGACTCTTCCCTCTCCTTCATTCTCCATGTCCAGTTGGTTGCTAAGTCCTAGAGGTTCAACCTCCATGGCACCTCTTCCATAGCTATGGAGTCAAATTTTGTAGAAATTTTTCCATTCACTTACTTTCCCCTGAATTTTCACTGGGTCTTCTTTGCCTTGTTGTGGCTGCCTGTACCTATATTTAGTTTTCCTAAATCAAGGCATAGCTTGATTTGAAACCTCCTTCATCTATATCTGTATGAAACAGCATTAAAACTGCCTCTTAAAAAAAAACAAACCACTGTAGCTTGTGGGCTATGATCTGCCAGTGGAAATAGATGAAGAGAACAGTGCACAAAACCCACTGTCTGCTGTTTTAATTTCTTCACACATGACTAAAGCTAGAGAAAATCAGAAACATTGCTGACTGGTTCCACTGCAGATGGGCCCTCCACGCTGCAAGGCAGTCCTTTTTATAATCTCCCTAATTAACTTGCCATTCCTCTTACCACAGCAGCTCTTCTAAACCTTTTCTTCCCTTTTCAAACCTTCCAGAGCTCCTCCTCCCCACTACCCTCTCAGCCTAGAATCTAGCCTTATAATTTACTGGAAAAAAAAAATATAGGCCAGTTGCCTGGAACTCCCTCTTCTCCCCTCTTCCTCATCATCACATCACCTAGATACCTTCTGCCATCATTTCCTCCATTACCTGTCTCACCTGATGAGGTGTCCCCTTCTCCTTGTCCAGGCACCCTCGTCTGCCTGCACAAGTGATTCCATCCTATCTTTTCCAGCTGGTTGCTCTTTCTGTCCTTCCCATTCTCTTACTTATCTCCTTGTCTCTTGGCTTCTTCCCTGCCTACAAACGTGCTCATATCTCCCCCATCCTCACAAAACCTTCACGTGGTCCCTCCATCCCTGATAGCTGCTGCCCATATCTCTCTTCCCTTTTGTGGCTTGAGAAGGCTGTCTACAATAGGCGCCTCCACTTCCTTTCCCCTCCTTCACTTCTTAACTCTCTGCTTTCTGGCTTCCAACCTCATCATTCAGTTGAAACTTCTCTGCATTGCCACATCTTACAGCCTTTTCTCAGTTTTCCTCCTTGTTGGCCTCTCTTCGGCCTTTGACACTCTTTAAGACTCTTCTTCTCTCTTAAGTTTTGTGGCATTCCTCTCTTCTGACTCTGCAGCCTCCCAGTCTCCTTTGCAGGATCATTATCCATATCACAGGTATAATTGTGGATGTCCCACAGGCTCTGTCCTGGGCCCTCCTCTCCTCTGCCTCACTGCTCTTTCATTTCTGTCGTCAGAGGCAGCGAGGTGGTATGATGGAAAGCATGCCGAGCCTGGAGTCAGGGAGACCCGAAGTCAAATCCAGCCTCAGATGCTGACTGTATGATCTTGGGCAAGTCACTTAAACCTCTGTCTGCCTTACTTTTTGGAAGTACAAAATGGAGATAATAATAAACTGTTCCCAGTGTCGTGAGGATCAAATGAGACACCATTATTCATAAATGCTTGTTTTTTTCTGCTGACCTCCATGCGAGGATCTCCAGCTGCTTGTTTAACATCTCTAACTGGATGTCCCTGTTGACATCTCAAACTCAGCATGTCCCAACCTGGGTCCCTGCCTCTGCCACCCTCCTTCCCCTTCAAAGCTTCCCTGTCACTGTTGAGGGTCTCACCATCATCCTGCTTACTCAGGCTTATAAGCTAGACGCCATGCTCAATTCCTCCCTCTCCCTCCATATCCAGTCTTTTGCAAAGACTTGCTGATTTTAGCCCCATCACATTTTCTTGAACACGCCGCCTTCTCTAGGTCACTGCCCCTGCCCTGGTGCAGACCCGAATTACCTCATACCTGGATCATTGTAATCCCCTGCTGGTTGGTCTCCCTGCCACAAATCTCACCCCAGACCAGCCCGCCTCTGCTCACCTGTCTGAAGTTGTCCCCTTAAAGGGAACGTCTGACCATACCACGTCACCCTTTCTGTCTCCCTATTCAGTAAAATCCAGTGGCTCCCTATCTCTTCTAGCATCAAATGTAAAAGCTGTCTGTTCTTCAGAGTCCTTCATACCTGCCCCCTCTCCCACCTTTCCAGCCTCTTACATCTTACAGCCCCAGGTGCTCTGAGATCCAGTGATGTTGGAACCCTTGCTGAAATCACCCATTGTCTGCTGGGCCCCGCCGTTCACTGGGGTTCACTGGGCGCAGTCCCTGCCTGAAGGCCCCCGCCTCCTCATCTCTGCCTCCAGCCCTCCCTGGCTTCCTTCAAGGCCCAGCCAAGGTCCCACCTCTGCAGGAAAGCCTTTCCTCTGTTGATTGTTTCCAATTTATCCTGTAGGACAGATATCTTTGTTTGGATGCGCTTGTTTACATGTTGCTTCTTGAGAGAGCAGAGACAGAATCTTACCTTGTTTTGGATCCCCCTTGCTTACTATGTTGCCTAGCACTTGGTAAGTGCTTAAGAAATGTTTATTGACTGACCAAGAGTGCCTTTGCTGACAAATACATTTCTGTTTACATTATGTAAACATTGTACCTATTTCTTCACCTGCAGTTTCAAAGGCTGTGTATCCCATACAGAGAAAGTCTTCAAACTGATGATACATTTAGTATGTTTTGTTCCTTATTCTGTAGAGAGTACTATTTCAGGGTTTTGTTTTTGGTCTGGAGCTCTGATTTCATCCACATGGAGAACTCTTTGTTTGGAAACTCCCTCTACCATCGTGGATCAGGTCCTTGTCTGCAGGTTCAAGGTTCAGAGAGTGGAATGGGGCAGTGAGAAGTTCCTCTCCCAGCCCTTCTTTACGTCCCTTGTGAGTGTCAAAGGCATAATTTGAGCCCTGGACTCCCTGACTGCAAGGTTGGAGTTACTCTGTCATGTTGCCTCTCATTGGGGTTAAATATGACAAAATCAAGTGGTACTTTGTGAACACAGTTACAGCTTTGCTGCTTGTGGTTATGGTTTTAGTATGAATTACATGTCAGTAATACAGTTTTGAATCAAACTGGTTGGCTCTCTTTCCTGGTATGTTGCTATTTTTAGAAGCATGCAATTTGCTTTTATTCTGCTATTTTTAAAGTAGGAGTCTTTGTCATCCAGCTGAAGACTTGAATCAGACACCTTATACCTAAATTAAATTCAGCTAAATGCTACCTGCAGTGGTAGTGAAGCTCTGGCTTTGTATCGAGTCATGATGTCTAGGGACACTGGGCCGTAAGTGACTCAACTCATAGGATCCTGGATTTAGACCTGGGAAGGACCATCTAGTCCAGCCCCCTCACTTTACAGATGAGGAGACTGAGGCCTGACTTACAAGGTCACATAAATAGTAAGTGGCGGACATTGGATTTATTACCGCTGCTGTAAAAACAATGCGGAGCACGGGCAGCGCTTCTGAGAATTGTGCGCCACTTGTATAAAGGACACTACAACACATCAAGGGCTTTAAGGGAAGAGAGTTGATTTTTTTTCCTTTCTTTGACTTGCATGCAATAGCCCTTCCATAGTGATATCTTGGTTCAGTGGATAACTTTCTCATCTTAGGTCAGAGACCTGGGTTCATATTCCATCTTTGATACCAGCTTGCCCTGGGCTGGTCATGTAAACCTCTTTGGCCTCAAAGACTCTCAGTTATAATCTGGATACGGATCTGTGTGGGTGGAGGGACTTCCCATACTCTGGAACTCTAGGGTATCTCCCATGGTGAACCCTCCCTGTCCTCCCATTATCATCCCAGGACTTCCCTTTCCAAATCAGCAAGCACTCTTTGTTTTCTTGCTTTCAGTCACTTTCATGAAGGTCTGCTTTGCTCTTGAAATCTCTCTTTGCCTAGGGAGAGGGAGATTTGCTTGGGAAGATGATGCAGTCAGTGAGTAATTTATTCAGCAGCTTCTGTGCTCCCGGCATGGTGCTAGATTGAGGGACATACAGACACAGATGAAGTGTTTTCTGCCTTTGAAGAGCTTTAGGTGAGACAACATGCATGTAAATATATTCAAGATATATATAAAATAAATATGAAGTAATGTGGGGGAGCTCCCGGCATCAGGAGAGGACTCACATCCAAGGGGTGCTGAGCTCAGCTTGGAGGAAAGAGGGATTTTGAGATGTGGAGGTGAGAAGGGAGTTTCCCTGCAGGCTTGGGGGTGTGACAGCTTTTGTAAAGGTATTGACAGAAGGGCACAAAGAAAAGCAGAGAATGGCAAGGCAAAGAATTGCAAGGCTGGCTGTTCTATCATGGGCAAAAGCAAGAGTCTGCTGCAGGAAGGAGATGGAGCTCAGGTCTTGGAGGCTGCCTTGGATAATTTTCAACTCCAGTTTGAGAAATGTGCAAGGAACATTGGTCAAGTCATGGTAAGACCCCTTGACTGCAAGGTAGTGAAACTGGATTTGTTTTGTTTTCTTTTCTTTTTCTTTCTTCCCTTTTTTTTGGAGGGCAATTGGGATTAAGTGACTTGCCCAAGGTCACACGCCTGGTAAGCATTAAGTATCTGAGGCCACATTTGAACTCAGGTCCTCCTGACTTGAAGGCGGGTGCTGTATTCACTGTGCCACCTAGCTGCCCTGAAACTGGATTTGTTTTGAGTTTGCTGTCAACTGTGGGCTTGGGTAAAGCCACTTTTTTCTTTGTATTTGAAGTTCATTTACTATGTAGGAAGAAGATGTAACAGCATGAGTCTGATAGATGGAAATTACTACTTGTATGTGTCTGTAACAACTCTCACCTCACTGATATTAAAGGAGAGCATTACATGAAAGCTGAGGGAAAACAGTTATTTAAAAAGAAGTATCCAGAAGAATCAGGTCCTGAAGAGAAGTCAAAGGAATTGAGGACAAAGAAGAGACCTGAAGATTTAGTTAAGAAGGGATGTTCAGAGAAGAGTGTCAGGTCAGTGCCTTAGAGTGTGGACACGAATGCCGTACTGTCTGATTACAAATTCTGGTGGGTTCTACCTGCTTAGCAAGGCAGCAGGGATGAACTGGACAGTGAACTGACTGCATGTTTGTGAGAGGACCAGCATAGCTAAATTGGGAGAGCCTCCTCAGCAGGTAGTCTGCAGGGGGGATGACTTCTCTGACTACAGTAATTCTCAAAGACAGTTTCCTAAGTTCCTGAGTGTCAGAAGGTTTGCAGTCTGCATTGATAAAAGCACTACTAATTTGCCATGAAATAACATTCCTAGGAACTGAAGATTTTTGTCGAAGAACCAGGTTCCTGGTTGATTAAGGGGAAAGTGGGTTGTATGGAGATGGAGATAGCAGATGTAGACAATTACAAGTGGTTCTCATGTCCAAGAAGAGTTGGTCACCATCACATAGGAAGCTAAGTGGTGTAAATCCAATAAAGGAAGCCTGCTGCAGATCTGTTACGTACATGCACCAAAGAACTGGAAAGCAGCCTCTGTCTTATCCCTAAGAAGCTTACAGTGAAATTGAGTGGGGAAAACATTAGCATGATAGAATGCTAAATTAGAGCTGAAAAGAACCTTAAAGATTATCTAGGGCAGTACCTTCACTTCCCTGAGATCAGGAGATGGGATGTGATTTGCCCAAAGTCAAGTAATTGAAAAATGGCACTGCTGGAACTCAAAATAAGGCTTTTAATTCTAACTTTATTTTTTCTTTTTTGGAGGGGGAGAGCAGGGCAATTAGGGTTAAATGACTTGCTCAAGGTCACATGGCTAGCAAGTGTTAAGTGTCTGAGGTCAAATTTGAACTCAGGTCCTTCTGGCTCCAGGGCCTGCGCTCTACTCACTGTGCCACTTAGCCGCCCCTGGCTTTTAATTCTAAGTTCAGTCATCTTTTCAAATATATACGTAATTTTAAAAAGAATAATTACAAATATTTAAGTATTGAATAATATATGCAAAGAGTTTTAAAGGAAAAAAGTCAACATGAATATAAGGTATAATATAAAACATTCTTAACTACTGAAGGAATGAAAACTAAGGGAGTATCATTTGGGAAGGATTTTCTGGAAAAGTTGAATCTTGACTTCCAGAGGTTGCATAAACTGGGGAATTTAAATTGGATTAATTGACAATGTAATGGAGAACTATTTGAGTTTTTTGAGGAGGAATCGAATAGCTACAAAATGAATTTGGAGTGAATTTTCAAGGAGGAAATTCAATTTCCTCTTGCTGGGAGTACAGTGAAGAGTTTTCTCACTTTGAGTATCTACATGTATCTTTTCCCAGCAGATGTTGTGATACAATCTGACAGCTTTACATTAGATTTTAAAGTACGGGAGAGGTTGGAGTAGAAGGATAGAGTTGATGAGGAAGGTCTCTGCATTATAGTAGTCACTCAGAAGAGTGGATTTTACGATAAAGTGAATTTTGGTTGAACCTCATTCAGGAGAGTTTTCTTATGGAAGTACCAAAAGTAGCTCCTTAGGAGATGGATTCCACCTGAATACTGTGGCGTATATATGTCTCAAGGACCATGTTCTAGCCAGGCTTCCTCAACTAGCTGTATCAGCTGAATGTACCTGTGCTCTGTATTTAGGATGGTGGTGGTGCTGGTGGGATTGACTCTGGGGGCATAAAGCAAAAAGGCAAGGTTGTTGCTCTTATGGTGGAGACAAACCATCTGTCCATCCAATATGAAATAACAAAGCTATGGAATAATTGTGTGGTTTAGACTCTTTGCAGTAGGTATTCAGGGTAAAGAGACGTTGGAAAGGTCTGGAATCAGGAGGGAAAGTTTAATGAGGTGGGACAGGAGCTGGTCCCTGAGGAAGGACAGGTAAATATAGCTAGGCAGATGAGTGAATTTCTAGGGAAAGGAATCCTGATCTGATCTTAGCACAGGGGAAAAAGCAATTGAGATATGGAATCTGTCAATATCCTTCAGTAAATGTTGATCGCAAACCATATGCCAGGTGTTGCAAGGGTTATAAAAACTAGTTAGGGATAAGACGTAAATAACTATAAGACAAGGCATTATTGGCACAGCTAGGTGGTGCAGTGGATAGGGTTCAGATCTGTCCTCAGACACTTATGAGCAGTAACACTGGGAACGTTTTTGCCTCAGTTTCCTCATGTGTAAAATGAGCTGGAGAAGGAAATGGCAAACCACTCCAGTGTCTTTGCCAAGAAAACCCCACATGGGGTCATGCAGAGCCTTTCAAGACTGAAAAATGACTGAACAACAACAAAGATATTAAGTTGCATACCTGTGGTCTAGAATATATGAGTTTGCAGAAAGAAAGGAGATAGCACTTTTAGCTGGAGAAGGCTTAAGGAGGAGCTGGGCTTGGAAGGATATGTAGGTAGGCTTTGTAAAGGTAGAAAAAGGTGGAGGTAGAGAGAAATGAGTGAATGTGCCATCTGCTATGACATGTTTAGCAGTGCATTAATGTCATGCCTTTAAGCAAGGGAATAACCTTTAAAATAATGTTTTAAGAAGTGAGAGGTCGTTCCAGTGGAGTTGGAGGTCCTAGACTCAAATCCCACCTCTGACACTGTAGCCTTGTGATCATCTCTCTGGGCCTCAGTTTCCTTACCTGTAAAACTGGGGGACCAGAGTAGAAGACTTCTAAGACTTTCCTTCCAGCTCTAAAGATTCACTTGATTGTAGGATTCTCTAATGAGGATGAATTTGAGAGAGGAGGGTCTAAGAGGCCAAAAGACAAGTTAGGAGGTCTTTGTCTAGGGACTAAATAATACAGCCCAGAGAAGCTACTCTCATACAAGAAAGAGCAATGGATTTTAGTGCATGGGCCTATAGACGTGGGAAGCATTTATTAAGCCCTTTCTGTGTGCCTGGCAATCACTGTGCTAAGCATGGGGTCTACAAAGAAAGGTGAAAGCAGCCCGAGATAGCTGAGGTCCATAGAAGCTGTAGAAAGTGTACATGGGAGATAATCTCCCAGAGCAGGCACTTGGAGAGTGGGGTTGGGAAGGGCCAGCTAAGACAGACTTTGCAGAAGGAAGGTGGAATTTGATCTCAGTCTTTCCGGGAGGTCCAGGAAGCTGGGCACTCTGCCTGCCACTCACTAGTCCTGTGACTTTGATCAAGTCATTTCCTAAGTTCCTTATCTGTAAAATATTTATGCTTTCTACTTCAGAGAGTGCTTGTAAGGCTGAAATGAAATAATTAGGTTCAGTACTCTGTAGATTGTAAAAACACCATTTGAATGCTATGTAGATGGTGGCAATGGAAAGGACTGAGATCGGGGAGAGAACTTGTAAAGCATGAGTTAATTAGACTTGAGAGAGGGGGAGGAGTCAGTGATCTGAGATCACTGAGTCATGAGCAGGAATAGAATAGTCTGTCAGAGAGTCTGAACTTAAAAGGAACCACCAAAGAGAAGGAGAGCTAGAAGTAAGAATGTTGTCAGGAAAGGGAAAAGTGACTCCTTATGGAATGGGGCAGGACTCCCAGGGAGACAATACGCCTGTCTGTGTAGAATGATCGTAGGAAATTAGTCATAGTGGCTCATTGTTAGGAGGAATTTTCCAGTGATTTGCTGTTAGCTTGATGTTTTCTGAAACTCTTAGAAAATGTTCATACCTAAAAAGAAAGACTAGTTCTGTAGTCAAGCACTGTGGCCATCACTTGCAATTAACCCCTCATTTTTTGCATTGGTAAAACCTAGTTATCTGGCGTAAAGAAAAACCTTACATTTGCCCATTGGGCCAGTTGCAAAGTCCATGGAATCTGAACAGTTTTAGAAGGGTGAATTCTTTGACTTCATTATTTTGAAATACTCTCTGGGAGAATTTAACATCAGAAACTCAAGCCCTTAGCTATGCTGAAATAGGGCTTTTCAAGATGTAGGTTTTTGGTTGTTTTGTTTCTTGATGGTAAAATAAGGTGGGGATCTGTGACGTCATTGGCATAGGGAACTCTAGGCGAGTAAGCTTCCTTTGCCAATTTAGGTTGGTACCTTCTTTGCTGCTTAGAAGTACCTCGAACCCTGAGAGGTTAAATGATTTGCTTGGGGTCATACAACCAGTGCCAAAGGCAGGACTGTCCCTTGCTTTGAGACTGGCACTCCATACTGACAACCACCAACAAAACCGCTTCATTTAACGACTCTTTTTTATTTGCATAAATGAATTTTAGCACGTAAAAAGTCCCTTAAAACTTGTGAGTTACTTCCTTTGTCTCTACCAGCTTGGTTCATGCCTTGATTTCTGTTCCCTTCTGTTTCTGCAGGAGTGAGCACTTTTGAGAGATTTTTTTGGTTCTACTGTTTAAACTGTGTGACTTCAAAAAGGTCTTTCTGGATTCTTTGGGCCTTATATTTATTAATCTTGTGTCGTAGTATTCTGTATGTGAATGTTTGGAAATCTGTTTAACCATTCCTGTGGGTTTTTTTTATAATCATAAATCAGGATTCCAATAAATATCCGAGTGGATCCCTGCATTATGTGTCAATGCTTTCTAGCCATGTTTCCAGGGACAGAATGATTGTGGCAAAGCCTGTGTTCATTAAAACATTTTTGTTGTAATTAGTTTTATTGATACATTTTGTTTTTATGTTATAGAAACTTCTAGATTTCCCTCCTCCTTCCTTAGGAATTTGTAATAGGGTATTATTATTTTTATAATTTTATAATTTCCGTCAGTCAAATTGCTTTCCAAAAAGATTGCACCAGGTTTAAAAAATTTTCAGCTTTTCGGTATGTTCTCATACTCATTTCTCCACAATCCTGTGAGCACTGTTTTTTACTTTTAATTATTTTTCCAGTTTGATGGGTATGAGAAGGCTGTCCACAATAGAAGCCTTCACTTAATTTCCTCTCATTTTATTCTTAACTCTTGAAAGTCTGGCTTCTGATCTCTTCATTCAAATGAAACTATTCTCTTCAAAGTTACCAGTGATCTTTTGATTGCCAAATCTAATGACCCATTCTCAAGTCTCCTTCTTCTTGGCTTCCCGGTAGCCTTCGCTGTTGCCAATCACCCCCTGTCATCTCAGACTGGACTATTGTATTAGCCTGCTCCTTGGTCTTCCTGTCTCAAGTCTCTCCCCACTTCAGTCTGTCTTTTATTCAGCTGTCAAATTAATCTTCCTAAAGGGCAAATCTGACCATGTCACCTCTCCTCTTTAGTAATGCCAATGGCTTCCCATCACCTCTAGGATGAAATAGAAAATACTGTTTGGCATTCAAAACCCTTGATAACGTGGTACCATCCTTCCTTTCCACTCTGCTTACACTTTACACCTTGCTCACACCCCTGTACTCTGTGACACTGGCCTCCTGGCAGGTCCTCATTTAAGACTCCATCTCCCCACTCCTGGCACTGGCACTGGCTGTCCCCTGTGCTTAGAATTCTGTTCCTCCTCATCCCGGGCTCCTGGCTTCCCTCAGGTCTCATCTAAAATGCCACCTTCAGCCAAGAAGCCTTTCCTGATCCCTCTCCATGTCTTACCTCTGTTGATTATCTCCTTCTTACCTGCATGGATTTCATCCTAACAAACCTGTCTTCATGTTGTCTTCCTTGTTAGTCTTTCAGCTCTTCTAGAACTGGGACTGGATTTTACCTTTCTTTGTATCCCCAGCACAATGCCTAGCACATAGTAGGTCCGTAATTCTTACTGACTGATTGGTTAGTAACTCAGCGTTTTTAATTCTTTGGATATTAGTGAAGTTGAACATTTTTTCCAAGTGATTTTTACAGCCTGTGTGTGGTTTTTGGAAAATCGTTCGTATTCCTTGACTGTTTGCCCACTAGGGACTGGGTGTTACCTTTGAATATTTTTTAATAGTTCCATATGAATTGTAAATGTCAAATTTTTAATCTTTTATATTAATTCTGCTTTTTTCCATTTTCATTTTCTTTTTGATTACATGTTTATTCTACATACATTTATTTTTATTTTGTCAAACACATTTTAACTCCAGTTTTTCCTCATTTTGTATAATGGGTACCATTTTTAATAAGCAATTTAATTAAACATTCTGTTTTCTTCCATATTTTAATAATTAGTTTAAAAATGTATTTTATCCAGCTAGAATACATTTTTGGTATATGGTATGAGAAACGAATGTATTCCTACTACATGGCTAGCCATTTTTCTAATTGCATGTATTAAGTGATGAATCTGTTCTCCAGTTTTATTTTCTATAAGCTTGTCAAATACTCATCTTTTACATTTATTTGATTCAATGTCTGAGATCTCTGTTCTAGACCATCGATTTACTTTCCTACGTTTTCCCAGGACTAGATAGTTTTGATGATAATCATTTTATAATATGTTTTAAAACCTGGATGCGTAAGTTCTTCTTCATCAGCTTTTCCCCCCTTATATACCCAGTTGACATTCTTGTCCATTAAAAAAAAAATCATCTACATTTTTCTAGTGTATCCCTCCCCCACCTCTCCTAGAGGGCCATCCCTGTAGCAAAGAATAAAGAAGGAAAAACCAGTTCAATAAAACGAGCCAACATATTGAAAAAAACATACCCCCAAACCAAAACCAAACTGGCATTGTATACAGGCCTGTAGTATTCTGTTCTAGCTCTCCTTTTCCTCTCCCCCAAACCCCGAGAAGAAAGAGGAGAAGAAGGCACTTTTTTCATATTTCTTTTTTTTGGGGGGGGAGGGGAAAGTTAGATTATTTTTACAAAAGTCAATCTTGGCTATTTTTGTTTTTGTTTCCATTTACACTTGATCATGGATTTAGAGCTAGAAGAGACCTTAGCGGCTATCTAGTCAAACCCCCACAATGATGAACCTGAGTCCCACAGAGGTTAAGTGAGTTGCCCAAGGTCACACAGATGGTAAATGGCCAAACCAGATCCTTTGATTCCAAATCCAGAGCTCTTTCTGCCTCTTACTGTAGTTGCTATGTAGATTGTTTTCCTGGTTCTGCTTACTTCACTTTGCATCAGTTCATATAAGTCTTCCCCATTATTCATTATGTTTGTTTTTTTTAATAATGGAGTAATATTCCATTGCATTCTTGTACTACGCTTTGTTTTGTTTAACCATTCCCCAATCAGTGGGTGTCTACTTTGTTTCCAGTTCTTTACCACTATAAAAAAATACAGTTATAAATGTTTTGTTACAAGTGGGGCCTTTCTTCTTCTTACTGACCTTGGGATTATATACCTAGTCATGGGATATTTGGATCAAAGGGTCTTCTAAGTCACTTTGTTTAGATAACTCCAAATTTCTGTGGTGGTTCGACCAGTTGTTTGCATCATGTCTTCCCATAACTCCCCCAACATTCTCCTTTTTTCCCTCTTTGCCAGTTGACTGGGTGTGAGGTAAAACTTAAGAGTTGTTTTGATACACCTTTTTCTTCTTAGTGATTTGGAGCCCTCTCTTATGTGGTTGTTAATAATTTGTGATTCTTTTTTGGAGATTAGTTCACTCATATCCTTTTATCGTTTATTTCCTGGGGAATGACTTTTGGCATTAGATATTTTTGTTGGTGCTACTTACATTTTATGTGTAGATTTTGTTAGAATCGTGTCTGGTTCTGTGAAGAGCTGGCTGGGGCGGTAAAGTAGATTTGGGAATATTGTTTGTACTATATTTAGCACATATGTGGTATTCATTTACTATATTAGACCAATAGATATAGTGCATATTTCTTGATTTAATTTTCCTTAAAACTTTTAAAAATTATTTTTTATTCTGAATTTAGCAAACACTATAAAAAAGCAGAAAAGATTACGTAGGAAACTGATTTTCTATTACATACAGCTTGTTTTAGAAAAAGTACATTATTTTTTCAACCTGCTACTTTCACAACAGGTCTTCTGTGTGTTTACTTCTGTACTTTCTCCTGTGCATTTAAAAAAATGCTTCAGTGACACCCCACTCCCTTTCTGCGGGGGAATATTGTCAGTAATTCTCTTCCACCCAGATCTCCCCCCCAAAAAAATTCCCCACAATCTCAGTAACAAGGAAGTGTACTTCAAACAAATTCACACTTTTGCTGTATCCAACAGGTGTGTTTCGTTCTATACCTTGAGTCTGTCGCCTCTCTGTCAGGGGTGGGTTGTGTGCGTCATCATAGTTCCTCTAGAGTTGTAATTTGGCTTTGCACTGATCAGAGTTCTTAAATCTTTCCAAACTGTTCATCATTAGTGTTTCATAAATTCTTCTGGTTCCGTTCCCGTTACTGCGCCACTGCATACACATCTCCCCAGAATTCTCTGAAATCACCCCTTTTGTCACTTCTTTTAGTACAATAGTGTTGCATTATATTTTTATAGCATAATTTCTTAAGCCATTTCCCAAATGATGAGCACTCTTTTAGTTTCTGATTCTTTGCTACCCCCCCAAACCCACTATAAATATTTTTGTACATATGGATCCTATTCAACTTTCTTTGATCTCTGGGTATGGGACTAGTAAGTTGTGTTGCTAGGTTAAAGGGTATCAGCAGTTTCGTAACTTTTTGCTCATAGTTCCAAATTGCTTTCCAGAGGTGCTGGACTGTTTCTTACATCCTCCAATAGCAGCACATTAATGTCCTCCAACAATGATCACTTTACTTTTTTTGTCATCTTTGCCAATCTGGCAAGTGCGAGTTAAAATCTAATAGTTTTTAAAATTTACATTTCTCTACTTATTAGTTATTTGGAGCATTTTTTTCATAGGGCTGTTGATAGCTTGGATGTCTTCCTTTGAAAATTGCCTGTTCATTTAATCTGTTGGAAAATCATGTTTTCATTTTCATGATAGATCTTACTTGAAATGCTTAAAGGATGAAAAGCAAACCCCAGAAAAGTCAGAGGCTGAGAAGATCTTAGCAGGGACTTGTGTCATTAATCAGAAGACACAGCAGAATTCAACAGATGAACTGGAGAGATGGGTTTCTTGCATAGAAATATATCTTTTAATGTGGTGGCAATAATTCAGTATTTGATAATGGGAAAGTAGAAAAAATGCTTCACAGTTGTATGGCCACTTAATACATTTAATGGAAGGTGTTTGCTATAGATATTCAGCTTTTTTACAAACGAGAACTATCAAATGTCCTGATTGGAGATAGGATCAGTTTTTTCTTTTAAATCAAGAATTTGTGGTCTTTGGCCTTCATTTCCCCATCTGTAAAGTGGGGTCACTGCTGCTAAGCTCAACAGTGGTTTTCCTCTAAGCCTTGTGGCTTTCAGTAAAGCAGAGACCACGGAGCTGTGTTGTTTAGAGCATCATGCTTACCAAAGCTTGCAGCATCAGTTTCTAGGGGAACCAGGTAGCCTGGCCCTGTTAATGGCCATAGACTAGGTCCATTATCATGCTGCTGATTACATGATATGAAGTAAGGGAAAATGTGGGGAAATTTGTGCAGACCCATTACCATTACTGCTAAAAGGCTGTAACTGTCACCCTTCATAGGAAGGGCCGTGCGTCATTCCAAGTACAAAAGACTCCATTAGTAATTGTGAGTGAAGCAGAATGTCATTAATCACATTGGAGTCCTGGGCCCTACCCAGTGATGCTGGGCTCTGTGGGCTCACCTCGGGCATCCTGCTGTGGTGAGAGGTGGTTAGGGTTGGGAGACATGGAAGGTGGCTCCAATTCAGCGTGTGTGACCTTGAGCCAGTCTGTGCTGATCTCCTCTGTGTAAAGTGGTGGTGATAACCTCTGCTGGCCCCTCCTCCCAGGAAGGATCTTTCTTTGTAAGGATCCAGCTATATAATGTATAGAAAGTGCTTTGTAAACCCCAGTTAGCATTACGTAGAGTGTTGATTGTCTGGTCCTCAGAATGTCATAGTAATTCTTAGTTGAAATAAAACCTTTTAGATATAGTTTGTGCTTTTTAAGTTTTATGAAGAATAAAGACATCTAAAGCTCAGGATACAACTTTGTTCTTCCCTTCTCTTAGGGATTTCTTCTCGGCCTCCTTGTTTATGCTTTTGCTGCTACTCCATTTGTCCTGGCTTGAAAAGCACAGGAGAGCTTCTATACACTCGGCTCTTTTTACTGGGTAAAGTCCTGAACATTTCTGAATGGGGAGACTTAGAAGGATCTCGGAGCCGGAGCCTAGCCTGAGTAGAGTAGAGTTCTGCATTTTTTCTTGAATTATAGTTGGAGGGAGAGGAATTGAAGCTGCTTTGGCTAGGGTTGAGGAGAAGAGGGGGACCCACAGGGCTTTAAGCTTGAGATTTTCCTTCCTCCGGTTCCATCTTATTCCTTAGAAATGGCTCCTGGCCGCTTTGCACGGTTGTGATAAGTTTTCCTCACTGCATTTCGAATCTCTTCTGTATTTACTCCCTCCCTTTACTTTGCTTACTTCCTTAAAACCATCTGAGCATGGAGGAAAGACTCTCTGGGAGGCCCCTTTTCTGTACACTGGAAGAAAAACACAAATGCAGAGTGGGCATTTGCACACGTTCTTTTCATGGATAAAAATATAAAGATTTTCAAAGCAAACCCTTCCCAGACACTCTGAGGAAGAGGAGAGGCCCCCTCCAGGGCTAAGATCTTCTCAGCCTCCGACTTTTCTGGGGTTTGCTTTTCATCCTTTAAAGCCATCTCCCGAATGTCGAATGTCGGGGTTACTTTTGTTTTCAGAAGTGAGGTGAACTTTAACCTGAGGTTGGCTCTCTCAGCAGGAAGATTTAGATTAGTTTGTTCAGTGTATTCAGAGATCATACATGCAAAGCTATGTGACTTAAAGGTTTCCTTGTTTTGATTTATAGGATCACAGATTAAGAGCTGGAAGGGGAGGGACCTTAGCAGCCAAGTGAGTCCAACCTTTGCCATTTTATGGATAGGGAAAGTGAGACATGGAGAGGTCGGTGACATGCTCAGGGTCACAGCAACAGTAAATGTCTGAGAGGTGCAGGAAGGCCCCAGACTGATTAAGTGCACTCATCTTGACTTCCCAGCATGT
The DNA here is from genome assembly GCA_028627135.1 of Pseudochirops cupreus. NCBI lineage: Eukaryota > Metazoa > Chordata > Mammalia > Diprotodontia > Pseudocheiridae > Pseudochirops > Pseudochirops cupreus. Next base: position 44,771,646 of record CM053583.1, on the reverse strand, counting down.
TTGCAGATGGCCTGATGGCCGGTCACTCTCCTGTCTGGTTCAGAGCTACGTAAAATACGTTTTCAACAACTTGTTTTAGATATGGTGAGTTTTTTTAGTGACAGCAGACATGAATTTGTGTGGATTATTTTTTTTTTACTCCCTCTCACCTCATTATCCGTCACTTTTCATGTTTCTACTTGGCCTCTCCTTTGCACTTTTCACCCTTTTCTTCCTGATTCCACAGCTATTTGTGTACACAAGTTAGTTCTTTTATTTTTGTGTGGACTCTTTGAGTTGTAGCCATAGAACATAGGGCAAGTTTAGGTTTGCATGTTATGGGCACTTAATAGAGGTTTGTCAAATTGAATGGAATTGCACTGAAGACTAAACAGAATTTTGGCGCTGGGAGGGACCTGAGAGGATGTGAACTCCCCCCTCCCCACTTTATAGATGGAAGACAGAGTCCCCAAAGGATGAAACGCCTTGTGCAGGGTCTCCTGGCTAGTTAGTGACAGAACTAAGAGCAGACTCCAGAGCTCTCCACGGGGTCCTCAGAACATGTTCTCAGCCTTTCTCCTTTCCAGTGCAGGCCTGTGTGGGGCTGCCAAGAGGCAGGCGCCAAGGGGATGCGGGTGGCCCCTTTGCATGCACCCTCTTTTGTTTTACTGGATATCCCAGGGAGAGGAGCTCTTGGTGGTGGCGGTGGGATACTACTGCCAATGAGTATTGTGGTTTGATTTCTGAAAGACCTTTGTCCTTTTAGGTACTGTCTCACAATCTGTGTACGGTGCTGAAGGTTCCACATGATCCCGTGGCCCTGGAAGAACACTTTCGAGATGACGACGAGGGGCCTGTCTCCAATCAGGGCTATATGCCATATTTAAACAAGTTCATTTTGGAAAAGGTAGGAGACCAATTTCTCATCTCTGTAGCCTGTCCTTGCTTACAGTTCTTTCATTAAGCTGCTGTTTGTCAATGGTGCCTTTGAGGCAGTGTTGGCAAGAGAGACACTCAGTCTCTGTTCACTTCAAGGAGGAGTGCTTAGAAAGAGACTTGGAGCCTGGGCAGGGTGAGAAGAGTGTGTCCAGATCCAGGAGATGCAGGCAGGCGGGCTCATGTCCTGTACTAGCTAAGGAACTGGGCTCTGGGTGATCCCAGAAGAAGGCCCGCCTCGTGTGTGGCCCAGGATAAAGCAGCTCCTTGGGTGGTTCCCCAAGGTCAGTTTGGAGGAGGCCCTGTGCTCCAGGGGGAGTCAGGAATATAACAGAGAGACCCCTCAGGGTTCTAGTGCCTTTAGGTAAAAAAGGATTGCACCTTTGAGAAGAATTCTGTAAACTAGTGGCCAAATGAATATTTATGCTCATGATTAAGAGGTAACATGCCTTTTGACCAGCCATCCATAATATTATAGCTATATAAAATTACATAATATACAACTTTGATGAATTCCAGTTTTTATTCTTCATTGGCTTTGTGATTTCATCAGTGTTGGGAGCTCTTGGTGAGATATTTCTTCTACTAATGGAGATTAGCACTGTCTGTGCCAGTGGTACCGTTGCCCAGGACACTGAGAAGTGAGGGGACTCTTCATGATCACATGGCTTTTATGTGTTGGAGGGGAGGCTTGGACCCACATTGTCCTTATTGTGAAGCTGGCTTTTCATCCACTGTACCCTGATGCCTTTTAGTTATAATTTATTGAAATGAATTGTGTGGCACCCATTTGGTAGCTATTTTTGTAGTTGGGATTCACTGTTGAAGTTCATTGGGACAGTGCTATAATTGTTATTTCCCAGTTATCTCTTCTTAAGAAAAATTGGAAAGCATAGCTAAATGTACCACCCAAGGGGGAATAGTGTATAGATGAGTCCTTTTGCTTGAGTGTTTATTTTGCCATTTGAGGATTAGGGATTCCCTCCTGAAATTTGAACCAAGAATTTAAACATATGCCTCTCTTTAAAACTTGAACAGTTTCTGAGTACAAATAATTGATAAATTAGTGAATAAGTTATTCTCTAACAAGGCTTTGGATATTGAAATCTGGAAGCCTGGATGTAAACATTCCTGATTTGAGAGTTTGGTCAAGAAAACAAGACTCTGAGGCCAGTATTCTCTCCTTTGGTACAGTCTCTGTGTGCTTCAAGTGGGAGTCCCTGGCAGACTTGAAGGAGAAGAATCAGAGACTAGGCAGAGGGAGAAGACTGAGTTAGGATCCTGGAGAGGTGGGCAGGTTCATATCAGATAAGTCAGCCTTTTATATGGAACAGGAGGTGCTGCAGTGTTTAGGACCAGCTCCAGGAGACGCAGTGTCATATGCGCACAGGAGCACATGGAGGGCCTCACTGTCTATAGAGAATCCCACTTCCATTTTGACTTTGTGCGGGCTATCCTCCCTGATGGCTGCAAGCACCTTGGATAAGCATGCACCTTCCTGGCTCAGCCTTACTTGGGATTAAAAGCCTGAGCATCATGGAACAGAACTGTCTCTGTTTCATCCTGAAAGGACTTTTGTATGCTTTTGATGTCAGCCTTGTTTTTTTCCTCCATGTTTGAGGAGAGGCAAGAATTTGCTTTACTTAACTTTTTAAACTAGTGTTAAAGCAAGATCACTTCTCTTACCCTTCAGTCGGTTGTGTGACTATAAAGATTTATGCTACAGAATATCCCTTGTGAAAACTTGGCCGTTTGCTTCCCATCCCTTCATCAAAGATAGTCTATGCACGTGTGAGTTAATTTCACAGAGATTTTGTAGAGATGGGAAAGTAGGCACGTGAGTTGGTGACATATTGGTATTTTCTCAGTTGCTGGGGGTGTGGAAGAGGAGGTGATAACAGAGTATATGATTTTTTCCAAGCCTGAGATATTCTTCCCCTCTTCTGGTATTTTGAGGCTTGATCACCACGATTGTGTTCTTTTTGTATAGATCTCTTCTGGCTATACTTAGTCCAGGTGTTATTATCAGATCCCTTTTTCCTGCCTTCTGCCCCATCAGTGACGTTAATGTTAGAGTTACAATATGATGTTTCTGCTGTCCTTTATGGAGAAAAATGGAAACATTGGCACCTTTTCCATTGTTTTGTTTATCCTTCTGCCATTTCCGTCCTTAAATGTCTTTGTGGTGATCTCACTTAATTTAGTCTCTCTCCAAAATTTAAGTAAACTTGTTTTTCCTTCGGTTTCTTGTTTTATGAAATGATCTTCCATATTCTTCTGTAAGATGTTACAATATTAATTTATATTCTAAGCCATTGTTGCTGTTGACTTTTTGAAGGGAGTGAATATTTACTGTCTTACGGGGTTTGTAAGCTCTATTGGTCTCATCATTGTGGTGATTGATTTACGTTAATTAAAGCATTCCTCAGAAATGGTGATAGCTCATTTTGGTGTTCTTTTATCTAGTTACTTTTTTTTTTTACTACTAAAAATTTACTACTTTGTTTTTAAAAAAATAGATCAGGTTGGAGTTGCCTCAAGTGCCTGCTCTATAATTTGGTCTTTGATATTTGCAATAAAAAGTTGATTATACACAAACTGTTATTTGGAGAGGATTTCTGTTTTTGTTTGTTAAAATGTCTTTTGTTTTCATGATGTTATTTGGTGTTTTCAGTGTCTGGTGCTTTCTTCTTGAAGGAAATATTGGTATGTAGCGATATGTAGACATGTATGTATAAATGAATATATGTGTATAAGGCTTCTATTTATTACTAAAAACCTGTACTTCTCTTGTTATTTCTGAACCTTATTTTCTAATATTTTTTGCTGTCTTCCACCCCAGGCCCACCTTCTTTGCTAAAACTAGTATGTTGATTTAATTTGGATCATTTTATTGAATTCTTCATAGAATTTCTTCATCACCTCATGCGGCAGATGTTAGAATATGAGCGGCCATTATCTTCATGGAGGTCTTTTTGAAGTTGCTCATCATGAGAGCTACGATATGAGATGGACAGGTTTCTCATAAAATATTTGTTGCCTCTAGTCAATATAAAACACACCACGTTTCTTTTTTTTTTTTTTTAACTTCTCCAAGGACAATCTGTGAGCACCATTTAGCTGCCACTTCCTTTTGTCTTCTGCTTTGATTTTTAGTAATAATGTTAAGGTTGATATGGTTTATTTCCTCCAATAGCATGTTTCTTTGGCCCCCGGATAGGAATCTCACATTTAGAGTACCAATAGCCAGGTTAATGCTTGTAGTGGTATAAAAACTGGCATGCCTTTCATCCTCTCCTACCTTTTCTTCTGCTCTGCCCCCATTACTGCAGAATTCATCTGCTTAGGTGTAAAAGTGATTGTGGTTTTTTTGTTTTGTTTTGTTTTATGGGTTTGACATGGTCAGAGAATTCATCCCCCAGTAAGTAGGCACTTGGTAATGAGCCTATCTGTTCATAGCTGGGCTAGTGCAAAGAAAGCAAATGGAATCTGTTGCTGAAACAGTACCTTCAGCCTTTTTAGTGTGGTAGAAGCTTTTGGAACTTGTATTCTGTGGGTGGAGCATTCAAGATGCCAGGGTAACCTCCATACTTTGAAGGAACATCAGAAGGAAACTTTGATGGAGATCTATGCTGAAGTGGTCCTGTCCCCCATACAGAAACATAGTAATTTATGGTGGCCAGGTGGTGTGTGTGTGTGTGTGTGTGTGTGTGTGTGTGTGTGTGTGTGTGTGTGTGTGTGTTGGTTGGGTTGTGGTGTTACTGGCAGATGAGGAGGCTAGCTCTTGTCATGGTAGAAGAGGAAGCACCTGGGGCCAGAAAAAAGGACAGCAACATTAGAGGCTGAGGAGACTGATGGGAGCAGAGCTTAGGGAGGTGACCGGGACTGCAGAGGGGATCCATATTCCTCCCCTTTCCTCTAGTCTCACCATTGCTATACTAGTATACATCCTCAGGACCAGCTAATGTATATATTATAGCAATAGCATTTTAACAAGCCTTCCAGTCTTCATTCCCTCTTCCCCCCATTCAACCTGTTCTTCAGTACTGTTGCTAGAATAATCTCTTGTCTACTAAAATTAAGTCATGCCACTGCTCCACTAAAAATCTGCAGTGGTTCCTTGTTGCCTGTGGGGTAGATTTCAGAACCTCCTCCTCCATACTGGTGCCACCCCACCTTTCTTTCGTTGCATCCCTTTTATACCCTTGATGCTTCCCCCAGACAGCTCTATTTCCTTCTTCTGGAAGGAACCAGGAGCCCTCCTGAAGGCCTCTGTGCCTTTGTGCTGGATACTCATGTCTGAAGACTCACCCTCCCCTTCTTCATCTGCTGAATTTCTGAACATCCTTTAAAGCTTAACTCATTGGGGTGTCTAGGTGGCACAGTGAATAAAGCACAGTCCCTGGAGTCAGGAGGACCTGAGTTCAAATACGGCCTCAGACACTTGACACACTTGCTAGGCATGTGACCTTGGGCAAGTCCATTAACCCCAATTGCCCTGCCCTTCGCCCTCCAAAAAGCACCCCCTCCTCCCCAAAGAACTGTTACTGTGACAGGAACACCCAAGACACAATCCAGAAAAGAGAATGACTGCAAAACATCTGAGAACAAAACCTCAAAGTAAAACTCAGCTTGGGCAAAAGTTCAGTTAGAATTCCTGGAAGAAATGAAGAGTTAAAAAAAAAGCTAAAAATAATTTTAAAAATCAAATAAACACTAGAGGAAAAAATGAGAAAAGAAATGAGAACCATGGAAGAAAGATTTGGAAAGGAAGTGAACAGCATGAAACAAGAGGTATAAAATCTTATCCAGGCAACAGACCCCCTGGAAATTAAAGTGACCAGGATAGAAACTAACTACTCTGTGAAACAACTAGAAGTATTAACACAGAGGTGAAAAGATAAGATATCTCATAGCAAAAACTGACCTGAAAAACAGATTGAAGAAAGGTAATATAAGAATCATTGGACTGCCTGAAATCCACGAACAAAAAAAGAACCTGGATAATATGTTTTAAGAGATCTTAACAGAAGAAAGGGCAGTCAGGTGGCACCACAGTACACAGAGCACCAGATCTGGAGTCAGGAAGGCTTAGCTTCCTGAGTTCCCAGCCTGCCTCAGACACTTAGTAGCTGTGTGACCTTGGGCAAGTCATTGAACCCTGTTTGCTTCAGTTGCTTCATATATAAAATGAGTTGGAGGAGGAAATGGCAAATCACTCCAGTATCTCTGGCAAGAAAACCCTAAATGGCGTCACAGAGAGTCAGGCACAACTGAACAAAAGAAAACTGCTTAGATCTCTTAGAACCAGAGTGGAAAGGGAAAATAAGAAAGAATCTACTGGTTACTTCCTGAATGAAACCCCTGAATGAAAATCCTCAGGAACATTATAGCCAAAATCCAGAGCTTCCAGGTCAAAGAAGAAGTGGTGTAAGCCGTCAGAAAGAAAGAATTAAGTTCTGAGGAGTCACAGTCAGGATTACTCAGGACATAGCAGCCACCACTCTGAAGGAGTAGAGAGTTTGTAACAAGGTATTCTAAAAGACAAAGAATATAGGCATACAGCCAAGAATAATTTACTCAGAAAAATGAGTATACATGGGGAAAAAAGGACTTTTAGTGAAATAGAGGATTTCCAGGCATTCCTGATTAAAAGACCAGAGCTATGTAGAGACTTTGAATTACTAATACGGGAGTCAAGAGAAACATAAAAGAACTACAATGAACTGTGGATCTTAAAATAAGAATGGAAAGGGTGGGGATAGGAGTACCACTGGAGAGTGGGAGTGGGCCAGGGGAGGGGAAGATAGAGAAAATTATCTCATATAATCAAGCAGGAGTCTATACAAACATTGAGGAAGGGATTGGGGGTATGGCTGACACTTGAACCTTATTCCCATCTGAACTGGTAAGAAGAGGGGCAGATACACACACCTATACACACCCACACCCATTTACAGAAATACATTTCATTTAACAGGTAAGTAGGAGGGAAAGAGGAGAAGGGAGAGTGGAGAATATGAGGGAGGGTAGATTAAGGGGAGAAGTTGTCTTAAAACCAACTAAAGTGGTTGCATCTTGAAGAGGGACTTAAAAGACAACAATTGGACGTGCAACTAAAATAAATCTAGAAAACCAGCAAATTAAAACTCCCCAATTAAACACTGAAATAGAAATCTTGAAAATCAAAGAGGGAGTTAACAAAATTGAAAGTAAAGAAAAAAAAATTGAATTAACAAATAAAGGTAGAAGTGAGCGTGTGTATTTTGTGAAAACAGTAAAACAGGCCATTAATTTTATTAAAAGGAGAAAGACCCTTACTTTGCTGTGTGTCTGTGAGCAGGTCATTCCAGCCTTTAGAGCATCAGTTTCCTCACCTGTGAGGTGGATAATAACACTTGCATTACCTCTCTCGCTGGGCTTCGAGAACAGTGCGATGTCCATCCTAAAGGGCTCTAAAGTTGTAATGATGTCAGTCCTTAAATATCTGTCAATATGAATCAAATCCTCCCTGAATCTTCTTTCTCTTGTTTTTTCCTCCCCAATAACAGCCTTTTGTAAATGATAAATTCTTTAAGAAGAATTACCTCTCTTCCTCGGTATACCTATACACTCAATGGGTGCCAACTAGATTAGTTTTATTTCCCTGGTAATGGCAATATTGTGTTAACATCATTAGGGGCAAATTCTCAAATGTGCCTTGTTTCAGTTCCGTTTCACTCAATCAAAGCCCTAATTATAACTGAGAAAGTAAATGCAGTACTGCTTTAACGTTTCCAAAATAAGCCAGTATATGTCACTAAATTTAGAGGAAAGCTATTCACGAAAGGAGCTAGGATGTGATAAACAGTGAGGGCCTATTTATTATTGCTTAGCCACCTGGAGTGGAGTTTTGCCAGCTCTTCCAGCCACAGAAAAGCAGCCAAGGTTTCCATGGCATGGATTTAGATTGAGCAAAAATTAGTGCTTAGGTTTGAGAATTAGATGGAAAAAGAGTCTACCAGTGACTGGAAATGGTGCTGTAAAGTTTAATGGTGTTGTCAATTGCCCAAAGAAAATAGGGAATAAGAATTAAGCCTTTACATCCTTGTTAAAACTGGGATGTCTAATTAGCCTCTTTCAGAATGGTTGGTTTGTTTTTCCTATTAATTAGACTGTTGGGAAGACTTCTGAGATGGTCAGATGCCTTTCAGAAGCTGCTGTGTTCTATAGGGGGACAGCACATACACAAAATGAGCCATTGTGGTTTGACCATGTGAGTGTAGAGAAGGCCGGGAGAGATGTGAAAATAGAATCAATAAGATTTGAAGATTGATTGGATGTGTTTTTGTTGTTTGTCCTTCATTCTTGAAGAGAACCATGGCATCAGGAAGGTGATGCCATGACTTCCAAGTGGATTGGATTTAAGTGAGGCATGGCTGTGCAAGGTCACCAGCCTCACTTTCTCTTCCAGAGCCATCTGGGTCCAGTGGCGAGATATAGATCAGGATGACTGGAGATGGCCCTGGATGCAGTGGGAGGCCTTGCCCCTTTATCTGAGGTCTTTAGCAGATCTCAATTTGATTGGGTTTGGATATGAGAGATGGGGGGGAGAATGAGGAGCCAGGGTTGTGAGCCTTGTAGGATTGGTGAGCTGAGTTTGCAGAGTAGTGGTACCCTTGACTGACATGAATAGGAAAATAAAGAAGAGGGAGTGGGTTTTGAGGAAAGCTGAGTTCTGTTTTGGACTTGCTAAGTTTGGGGTGCCTGTGATATTCCAGGTGGAGATCTCCTGCAGGCAGCGGAAGTGGAGATCAGGAAAGAGACTTGGTTGGCTATGTAGAGCTGGGACCTGTTTGGATAGAGGTGATAACAGAGGAGAGTGTTCAGGAGGAAAAGGTGGTAGACAGTGTCACGCTGCAGAGATGTCAGGAAAGGTGGCGCCTGGGACAAGAGCATCAGACTTGATGATTGAGAAATCTCTGGTAATCTTAGTGTAGAGATTAGGCTGGAATCTAGATTTCAGGGAAGGAGAGGGAGTACATTCCAGGCGGTGGAAAGATGATTGCCAAGGCGCGATGATCACAGATGGACGCCTGCTGATGTGGCTGTATCACCAAGGAGGGGAACTGTCTGGTGAGGCTAGGAGGATCTTTGAGGACCAGATTGTGTAGAACTTTAAAGGTTAAACAAAGACGTTTCTGCGTGATTCTAGAGGCAATGGAAGGTCTGTGGAGTTGGTTAAGTAGGAGAGTGGCCTGGTCAGATCTACACTTCAGCACAGTTCCTAGGAGCTCTGGGTTGGATGAACCAGAATGGGTGAAGGATGGAGGCTGTTGCAGTGATCTGGGCGAGGGCTGATGAGGGCCTGAGTTAAGAAGGTGGCTAGTTGTGTGAGTAAAGAGGTCTCAGATGGGAAGTCATCTGCCTAGAGTGAGAGTTAACCCCTGGGAGCTCATGATGTTATCAAGAGAGAACATTTGAGAAGGGACATCTTTGGGCTTTTGTGAAGGCTTTTTAAGCAAAGAAACTGCCCTAGATAAAGGGTATTTACCAGTTTTTTTCCTTGTCATTTAAGTATCCCAGAAGTTTAAGTGTAGTGTGATAACCACCCTTGACTGGGGTGTGCCCCCAGATCTGACCATAGAGCTTGTCCCTTTATAAGGGATAGAGAATAGACCCGTGATTTCACAGATATAGGAGACTCCCAGCCTAGGAGACTCAGTGAATTTATAGATTGGAGATAAATTTTGGAGTATTGCAATGAAGATGGGAGTTTAAGTATCAGTATCTGTAAGCAAGTCTGGAACATCATTAAGTGCCTTTGAATACCCATCTTGATTTAACAAGTAGTCAGGATTTAGATGTATTAATTGACATTCAGATGTGCATTTTAACATTCACATTGTACTTCTGAGTGAAAAGCTTCTGGGAGTGCATCAAAATAGGAAAGTCTTTAAGCGTTTGTTTCTAAATCTAGATGATCTTTATGTTGGTCCCTCTAGACCCTGTGAGCAGGTAGGAGGTTTTTCACTGTTGGTTCGTTAGGAGCAGATACTATGTAGTCACCTTTGAGGTAGTCTCTAGGTCTGTAGAATTATAGATGGCAAACACTACAGAGAACCTTTGAGATCACGTAGACTGCCCCCATTTTACAAATGAGCAAACCAGCCCAGAGAGGTTATACATGGGTATGGTGTCATAGTAAAGAGAAGATCGATCATACTGCGTTTTAGTGAATCGTAACCTTGATACTGGATGGCCAGGTGTCACAGTGCACTTACCAGTTGTGTGACCCTGGGCAAGTCACTTCACCCTGTTTGCCTCAGCGTCCTCATCCGTAAAATGAGCTAGAGGAGGAAAGGACAAACCATTCCAGTGTCTTTGCCAAGAAAACCGCAAATGGGGTCACAAAGAGTCAGTTGACTGAACAACAAGAAAGGACAGCCGCCATAGACATCAAGAACATGAGAAGTCAGCCAACAGTCTCATGTTCTTGGGTTGTATCAAATGGCGTAAGTTTGAAGAATAAGAAGGCGGTTGTCCCCTCGTACTTTGCTCTGGTCAGACGACATCAGGAATGTTGTATTTGGTTCTGGACCTCACGTCCTAGGAAGAATATTAATAAATTAGAGAGTGAGCAGAGGAGCGCAGTCAGGATGGGGAAGGGTCAGCCTCTGGAGGAGGTTTTCAAGGTGACCTCTTGTCCAGTGTCTTGTAGTCAAGATTCTTTGCGTTAGATTAGATGGAAACCAAGGCTCCTTCCAAGTCTGACTGTCATTCTGTGAGTCAAGATCTAATCCCAAATCTGTGTGACTGTGGGCTAGTCATTTCTTCTGCCTTTAAGTTGAGTCAAAGATTTTAGGATTTAGGGATTTGCACAAAGACGCAGGCTAAGTAGCAGGGATGGGAGGCTTGGTGGTTTCTCTTCCTCCTCTTCCTACTAAGGTCCTTTCACCTTTCTCTGATTCTTAGGGACTTTAAGGATATAGACACAGTGAGGAACAAGAAGGATTTGAACAGCTTTGGAATCTACAGCCTATAGGGAGGAGATTCAGCCTGGCCATGTTTCCAGCTATTTCCTTTAGAACAGTGTTAGCCCCCATACCCCCAGTTTAAACAAATGGAGGAAAATGAATTCCACACTTATGGGCACTTAAGTAAGGAACTCAGAGTAGAAGGTGTGAATTAGTATGAATGACTAAATTAGAAACTTAATAGATGATGCTTCTAACTTTTGAAAAGATATATATATTTTTAATTCTGTTGAGATGTGTAAGGGTTTCAGCCTCAAGGCCACGTGTCATCTGATTCTGCCTACCTTGCGTGTACACATCCCTTTGGCAGCTTCTCTGATTCTCGGGTCATATAGACTAGGGACAGAAGCTCACAAGGACCTCTTTCATTTTTTGGCCATCCCAATTCTTGGCTTTTCTTTGCTTGTCTTTAGCCAGACTCTGTCTTCCTGTGACTTTGACTCTCCTTTAACCTACAGAAGTCACGTAGAATATAGTTTAATTTCTCTCCCCTGATGGTGTTCTAGGTGTTTGCAGACAGGATCATATTTCCCCCCAAGTATTCTCCTTTTCAAATGAAACACCCTCCAGTTCCTTTAGGTCTTTCTCACGTGACAGTTTGACACTTCCTGTTGTCAAAAGCCTTTTTCCCTGATGATAAATTGATTCGAAGCTGTATATAGGCCTGTCTTTCAAATGAAGAAATCCAAGTTACTGAGAGCCATTGTGAAAAAAATACTCTAAGTCATTAACAGAAATGCAAATGAAAGCAGCTCTGAGGTTCCGTTTTAACCCACTGATCGGCAAAAGTGTTAGAACACAAATACGACAAGTACTGGAGAGAATGTGAGCGAACAGGCATGTGAGTGTAGCATTAGTGGAACTGTGGATTAATTGACCAGCCGTTCTGGAAAGCGATTGGAACTGTCCCCTAAAAGTGTGACCCAGTGACACCACTGTTAGGCATATACCTTACAGAGATCAGAGATAGATAAAAGGAGCCCATATATACAAAAATATTTGTTATGACATAGAACAAGAAACTGGTGAGATGCCCATTAATTGGAGAATGGCTGAGTAAATTATGGCATATTAATGTAATATAGTATTATTAACTGTAAAAATGATGACATAATTTCAGAGAAGTCTGGGAAGCTTCTGAACTGATGCAGAGTGAAGTGAGCAGAACCAGGAGAAAAGTTTATACAATAACAACATTGTAAAGAAAAATAACTTTGAAAGACTTAATTCTGATCAATGCAGTGACCCCCCACAATTCCAGAGCACAAAAGATACAGAATGAGATATATACATCGTTGGACATGACCGGGGCAGTTCTTGTCCATGCAGACTTGTTACAAGGGTTTTGTTTGTCTGCTTTCTTCAAATTTTTTTTTGGAGGGGCGGGTAGATGAGAGACAGAGAAAATAAATGCTTGTTGATTGAAAAAATAGATTTAAAAAAATTTAAGAGAGCATTCTTAAGGTCCCTGTCACACTTCTCTGGTTTTACTCTGCTTGGGCAGTGTTCCTCTTCAGATGGGTTTAGAACTTGGTATGATGCTCCCAGTGTAGTCTGAGCAACTCTGAGTACGAGGACCCTGTTATCACACTTATTCTGGTCACTCCTTCTCTTACTATAGCCCAAGACGGCATTGCCCTTTCTGGCTGCTCTCTTATATTTATATTGCAGCCCCTGAGACCACCAAATCCTTTTCTTCTCCCCCATTATCTGCTGTTAAAACTTCTCTCTGCCTATATGAGATTGCTTGCTGTCTTGGGGAGGGAGGACGAAGGGGAGGGGGAGAAAATTTAAAACTGATGGAAGTGAATATTGAAAACTAAAAATAAATAAATTAACTTAATAAAAAAACGAAAAAAAATTCCCTCTGGTTGACTCCAAGTGTAGGACTTAAATGTGTCTCTGTTTCATCTTGCTAGTTTATTACGTACTTGCAGATTCCTTTATGTGTTGGGATTTTCATGTGTTAGCGGTTTAATTTTATATAATGAGCAAAGTCTTTGAAGGAAAGGGCCGTGACTTTTCTTTGTCATCTATAGTACAGTGTTCTGCTGGTCTAGGGGTATCGTTGGGAAATAGCAGTGTTATAAGATATTAAAAGGCATCAATAAAACACTGACTTAAAAAATGCTTTTCCACCTTTGGTTTTAAACTAGACTGATCATGTTTTCTATTTAGTTATACCCTCACGCCCATATACATATATGCATATACACACAGACATATATACACACATACATACACACACATCTATGTAGGTATCTCTCCCTGTTTTTGTAGTATTATGTCTGATTTTGTTATCTTGGCCTCCTTGCCTTTCTAGTTTAGTGATAGCACAGTGCCGAGGGCACATAACTGAATTTTACATACTGTATAGTATTATTTGGTTTTGAAAACTGACTTCGGAATTGTCCTTTTGAAGTAGCAAGGCACCCTGGAGAGAGATGGGAGGCAGCATGCACCAGGTAAGTCTGTCTCCTCACCTGCTGCCTCTTCTCAGACTCTGATGGAGTGAGGCTAGAACCCTGAACCTAGCAGTCTTGGGAGTAGCAGTGTTCCCCAGACCATCTGTCAGCCCTGCTTCCATCCCAGGCTCCAGGGCTATCATTGAGAGGAGCAACCATTATAGAGAAAGGGTCTACCCTCTTTACCATAACTCAGCAGAACAACTGCCACCGAAGGGCAACATTCAACAGACCTGGGAGTGGTGGCATCCCTTCTAACCCTGCCCCTGTAGCCATAATGCCAGGAAGCAACTCTTGTGTTGCCTTCCTGGGATGAGCCTTCTGGCGTGACCCTTTCCCCCTCCCCAAAGTCATCATCCCAGGGGAGCAAGTCCTGGGGAGATGAGATTGAACCCCTGCTTCTGCACATGCTACTGCCCTGCCTCTGTGGCAGACACAGCGGTATTTGGCACAATAATATTCCATTACATTTATGCCCCAAATGGTTCAGCCATTCCCTTATCCCCCCCACTTTGTTGCTAAATTTTTCATTATCATAAAAAATACTACCAAGAGTATTTTGTTGTTATGACACCTTTTCTTTCTTTTCCGTCACTAGCCTCCTTGGGGATATATGCCAAAAGTGGAATTGCTTGGTCAAAGAGTATAAACAATTTGGAATAATGCAAGAAAAATCACTAAATTTGGTTTCCAGAAATTTGTTTTCCGGCACTTTTGGACCAATTCACAACGCTACCAAGAGTGTGTTTCATGTCCCTTCTTCTGTGTTGTCTTGTAGTTCCTCCAGCATTGATTATTTCTGTCTTTTATCTTTGCCATTTTCAGGGGTGAGAGGTAAAACATTTCTTTCATTAATGATTTGGATGAGTTGTTCATGTGGTTGTTGGTCACTTAAAATTCTTCTTTTGGAAACTTGTTTTTATTCTTTGGCTTTAAGGAATTGGCTTATATTTATGTCAATTCTTTCTCCATTTTCGTTATCAGACTTTTTTTTGATTTTTGATGCAAATATATTTTTCCTACCGAAGAATTTATCTTCTTATTCTAACTGCATTAATTTTGTTTATGTAAAAGCTTTTAAATTTTAGGTAATTCATATTATCTTTTATGGTCACTTTCTCATTTGGCTAAAAATTTTCCCTGTAGCCATTATTATGAGACGTACTTAAAAAAATTATTTGAACACTTAATATTTTGGTCAAGTATGTATACATTTGGAGCTTATTGTGGTATCTGGTCTCACCCTCATTTCTGCTGAGCTGACTTCTGTTTTTCCCAGAAATTGACAGCCTGTTTGGGCTACTTTTCATTTGTTGACCAACTTTTTTGCTTTTCTGTTTCTGCGTCTGTGTCTCGCTGTGCCGTCCTGTCTGGCTAGTAGTGCCATTCAGTGTCCTCTACCTCAGAACCCAGTTCAGACATGGCCTCCGGAAGGCTTTCCCTGGTCGCCTCGTCCAGGAGCAATGGTGGTTTTCTCTAACTGCGTTTGTGCTCTACACCCACTCTTGTGGCACGCTGCACATTCCTAGGCTCTAAGCA
>CM053583.1:44700384-44756211 GCA_028627135.1 Pseudochirops cupreus | reverse complement strand
TTCTCCACCACTAAGTAGTTTCCTGCGGGCAGGGACCCCACTGTGCTCTGTAAATGTTTATTGGTTTATTAAGAAAAGTTCTGTAGATAATATAAATTGTGAAGCTTTGTTAGAATTTATTATATAAAATGATGAGGATATCAAAGAGGTTCACATTGATAGTGTTGATGGTAGCCTTCTTATTCCAATTATGTGAAGGAGGAAAAGTAGCAGGGCTAGAAAGGTGGTCCTGGAAATAAACAGTGCGTCAGGTCCTCTTGGTGCAGTGGTGATGATGGTGGTGGCAGAAAGTCCAGGGAGGGCGGTGGTCTTTGTTTTTTTAACTTGGGTTCTCTATTTCTTAATCAGTTGGGAAATAAGGTGATTTAGATAACTTTTTCAACCTGACTCCTGCTTATAACATTGGCTGTCTTTCTGGGAGTTCTTACAGAATTGGGAAGAAGGAGTTCTAGGTCCTTTGTTGTGGTGTTAACATATCTTTCCTGTCACCAAAAGGGTCTAGCAAAATTTCTAAGCCCTACTTTTCTGCTGTGTTTGTTTTTGGTAAATACAGCCATTCTTCTCATGCCTGCCATTAATGGGTTCATGAGGACATGGGGTTAGTTCAATAGGATCAATGTTTTATATGAATCAACAGAGTTACAGGGGTGGAAGGGTTTGATGCCTCACTTTACATTGGAGTTTGGTTATTTCACAAGGGGTGTGTTATTTCTAACACACCATGTACGGTCTTGGTCAAAGCACCAGTACTGGGATGTATACCTGGACTTATTTTGGCTCTACTTATACTGGTTTTAAATGTTTTGTACTTTTTCTTCCCTTTTAGGTTCAAGGAAACTTTGACAAGATTGAATTTAATAGGATGTGTTGGACGCTTTGTGTCAAAAAAAATCTCACCAAAAGTCCTTTGCTCATCAGTGAAGAAGATTCATTTAAAGTGTGGGTTATTTTCAACTTTTTATCTGAGGACAAATACCCATTAATTATTGTGCCTGAAGAGGTAAGGGGTGTATAAATGAGTTTTCTTACTATGGTAGAGTAATAGAATGTTATAGATGGAGTGGGTACCATGTGACAGAGAAGGAAACTGAGTGTTCAGAGAGGTTAAATTAATTGCGTCAGGTTACCTAACAAGTTTGGTGGCAGAACCCAGATCTCTTGACTCAGGCCCAAAGAAACTAAAAACAAAAACTGGGGGTATTTTGGTAGACACAAATTAGAAACGTTGTGGATATGGGGAAAAAAGCCTCTGGACTCAGCTTTATTGGTAAGAAATGCAGTATTTAGCCAGGCATCTGCCTCATATAATTGTAGATAGTCTTTTACTGGGGAAGACCAAAATGGAATGCTGTGGGAAAGCTGAATTCTTCTGTAGGTTGGCAAGCAGGGTGGGACTCTTTTTCTTCCTCTTCTAAATTGCTGCAATTATAGAAAAATCCATTTCTGATGCCCGAAATGTCTTTCTGCAAGATGAGGCATTTTTAGCAGACATAGCTTTCTGCCTACTTACATGTTGACTGTGTTGTACAGAAGTCAGCAAGGATTATCAGAGGGAAATTTCTTTCAAGATTGTCTTAATCTATTGAATATGGGTCTACCACATAATATTTTAAGTTCCAGAATGATGTTTTGCTGAAATATGGATCATAGAGAGAGGCAGTATTGCTTCCTGGAAAGACAACTGGCATTGGCTTCATAAAGACTTGGCTCAGGTCTCACCTCACACATCTACCGGATTGTGTGACCCTGGGCAAGTCGCTTAATCTGTCAGTGCTGCCAAAAAAGGCCAGTCAAACCCAAATAGAAACAGGGGCCGCTAAACGGTGCTGAAGGACTCCTGTAGGCCATGTATTGCCTTAGAAAATCACACGTTAACATTGGCTATATTCTGTCGCATTTTTCTTTAGTTTAAGTATTTCCCTCCATTTGAATCGGGTTTGGGGCACTTGGGAGTGAGTGTTGTGTGCCACATGGAGTGGCCAGTGTCTGACACCTCCACTAAAGCATCTGCCGTTGCCTCCTCTCCCAGGGGAGTCTTGAAATTTCATGTGTTTCGCTGTGCCTCAAAGATAGGACGGAAGTAGTGTGTCTGCCCATGCAGTTCTGGTCCTTTTCCTTTTTCCTGACAAAGCGCAGAGAAGAATCGGGTTTTCCCAGCTGTCTGCTCGATGTCGTCCTGCTGGAACAACCACATCGCTCTGAGAAATCCCATGGCACGCTATGGCTCTTGTTGTCTTTTTGAGGGACTTGTCAGTGAAAACGTATTTTGGAGGATGACTCTTTTTGTTGACCCCTGAAGCAGAATGAACACTGGAAGACGAGACAGCCAGGATGCACAGCCCTCCTAACTCCGTCACTGTCCTCAGAGTCATGGGGGACAGACGGAAATGGCTTTCAAGGCCAGCCAGCCAACCCTGTCTGTGACTAGTGATGAAACTGAGGCCACCAGGGGATAAATGACAAGTTCACTGCCACTTGGGGAGTGAGTGATAGATTCGAACTCGGCACCTTTGACTTCAAGTTGCTATAACTCTGTTAGTGTTAGGGGGGTTAGCTATTTAAAGAACTTAGATTTCTGAACTTAACTTGGGAGAACCAGAAAAGATAATCATAAATCAGAGCAAGAGTTTTTTTGATTTTTTGACATTTTGCATCATACTGTGTTAATAACAAAAGTGTTTGTGTGAGGTCTGGGCTTTTAATAAATACTGGTTGCTTGAATTGTATGTCTATCTAAATGGGGAAATGGAAAGTGGGATGTATGTTAGAGTTTTTGTTTTTGTTCTTTTTTGCTAAAAAAAATTTTTTTAATCTGATGAATTGGGGTGATATATAGTATCGTATTGTATATAGAATGCTGAATTTAGACTCTAGAACCTATGTTCAAATCCGGATTTGATATTTATGTTTTGTGCGACCTTTGTTTAAATTATTTCATTTAATCTCTGTGGGCCACAGTTTCCTGATCTGTAAAACAAAAGGCAAAGGAACTTTTGAACTTTAAATCTTATGATCCTATGAATGTTACTAAGGGACAGCTTAAGAAACATCTACCCAGAGGTGGTAAAAAAAAAAAAACCAAACCCAAAGAGAAAAACAAACCCCTACTTGTAATGCTAAGAGAGATCTGTGATGGTTTAAAAATTGAGTTTTATAAGTATATATTAAGTATACCAGATTTTTTGATAATTTATGTTTTTCTAGAAATTGGAAGAAAATAATGTTACCATGGTAGGACTTCCAGTCATTCCAAAATTGGAATATTATTCAGTAGATACTCAAGTGAAGTCATTTCTCATGGGAAGACTTGTGGGTCATGTATGAATGTGTGTTCTGTTATTAACCCGTCTTGGAAATGGACAGGTTACTGGCAAATAGCCTTCTTAATGTAGATTTATTTTTGGAAAAATGATGACAGCTCCCATGGGCTCAGTGAACATTTCTGTGCAGATGACCCCCATCTCTATATATCTAGTCCCCGTCTCTCCTTGAATTTCAGTCCTGCATCACCAATCGCTTGCTTTACATTTCAAACCAGATGTCCCAGCGATACTTCTGATTCACCACATCCAGAACAGGGCCTGTTCTCTTTCTTCCCCTCCCTCCCCAATGTGCTTCTGTTTCATGTTATGAGATGCCTGTAGCTCCTCTGAACCTCCCTGTTTCTTTTGGAGAGTCCATACGTCTGGTCCCCCAGGTTGGCAGCCTTAGTGTTATTTTTAGCCTCACTCCATGTAGCCAGTCATTTGCCAAATCTACTTGTTTTCTTCTCTCAATACCTCTTGTATCCAACCCTTTCTCTCTGCTCGCACCGGTATCACCCTAGTTGAGGCCTGAATCACTGTTGGCCTAGAATGCTTACTGCAGTGGTCTCTGATTGACCTCCTTCCCTCATCTCTCCCCACTTGAATCCATCCTGTGTGGGAGTGATTTTTCCCTAAGCACAGATCTCACTGTATCACTACCCTTCTCAGTAAGCTCCGGTGCCTTCTTGCCTCCAGAATAAAATAGAAACTCCTCTGGTTATCTTCTAACCCCCTTTATAAGCTGGCCCACACCTGTCTTTCTGGCTTCCCTGGACAGAACTCCCCATTCTGCAGCCTGCAGTCACATGGGCCTTCTCTCTGGTCTTCCTCTCCGATTTCCCATCTCTGGTCCTGAGGCCTTTGCCCTGGCTCTCTGGGATGTGCTCCTTCCTCTCCTGTGTTTTAGAGCCCCTGTTTTCAAGGGCACTCCTGGCCTGTCAGGATTGTTTCACTGTATTTCTGTCTCTAGGGCCTAAATGTAGGCAGGGAGATTTGAGTTAGCAGAGACCAGGTGTTTCTGGAGACTGGTCTTTGGCTTTGTGAGCGTCCAGAGCTTTGCTTTACCTGACATACTGGAGAAGTGCATGGGCCAGTTAGTGCAGAGAGCCTGCTTGGATGCCTTGGGGGCAGTCTCCTCCTTCCACCACTTGGACTTGCATCGGAACCAGGAGTTGCCCAGAGTCTTCAAGCAGAGGATGGGGTTACTCTGGGCAAATGGGGACATCTTGGTGCCATTTCAATAGAAGCTAATCCTTTGTAAAGGGAGAATCGTCTCTCAGACCCTCTAAGCAAGCCGTGGATCACACACCCTGTCAGTATTTCTTAGGTTTTTGTTTTAATTTTTTTTGAGGGGGAGGATTTTCCTGTAGAGTATTGGCCTTAAATCACTGAGAATCTTCTCTGGGTTAGAGTTAGAGTTAAGCCTACATATTATTCTTTCGCTACTAGAAGAGCTTTGTGGAAGAGAGAGGATAGCATGGAGAAAAAATTATTATTGGATTTTATTGTTCAAAAAATGAATTTGACTCTTCTGTGGAATAAACAAGATTATATTTGTATCTTTCCGGAATACAAACTCATCACCAGAAATATATTGTTGTTCAGTCGTTTTTTATTCGTCTGAGTCGTCTTGACCCCATTTGGGGTTTTCTTGGCAGAGAAACTGGAGTGGTTTGCTATTTCCTTTTCCAGCTCATTTTATAGATGAGGAAACTGAGGCAAACAGGGTTAAGTGACTTGCCCAAGGTCGCATGGCTAGTTAGTGTTAAGTGTCTGAGGCCGTCTGAGGCTGGATTTGAACTCGGGTCCTCCTGACTCTAGAGTGGGTGCTCTATTCACTTTGCCACCTAGCTGCCTCCACTTAGAAACATATTAGATAAGCTTTTAATATTCCCTGAGCCTCGTGCTTGTCCACATAAAACTTATGTGAAATGATGCCTCTTAGGTAAGGTGAAGGAGGAGACACCAAGGATGATAAGCAGGGTGTGTGCTTTGGACCCCGATGGGGGAGGGAGGGCTGGAGGGTTTGCACTGTGCTCTAGATCTTTCCTCCCAGCTGCCCTGGAGGGAGGTGACCTTCCCCCTCTATTTTGTAGATGAGGAATGTGCCGCAGGCCCCCAGCTGCTAAATAGGAGAGCCAGCTGTAGTTGGGGCCTAGACCTTGATTCCAAGCCTAGATAACTCTGGGACGTCTGCAGTCACTTCTGTTGCTGGGATTGTAGGATAATGGTGCTCACTGGTACCATAGTGAGTCATCTGGTATTTATTAAGCACCGGCTGCGTGCCAGGCTTTGTGCCAAGCACTGAGATAAAAAAAAGGGGGGAAGCACAGGAGTCCCTGTGGTCCAGGAGCTCACGGCCTAGGGCTGTGGGCCAGAGTCTGTCCACTTCCTTGCTGGGCCTGTGTCCCATCTCTGAGTGCTTGTTCAGGCCCTTAGCCTTGAGCCCTGGGGTCTGGGGTCTCTGCTGACGTGTGAGCACTGAGAGAGGGGAGGAAGGCAGGCCCTAGAGCTATGGCTTCTGCTTCTCATCTTCTGCTCCAGGCCTTGCCTGATCTCCTGCATCAGGGAGCCTGCCTGCCCAGGCAAACTTGCTGTTTGACCTGTAATTATTTATTATTTTAAAATACGCGGCTGTATGTTCATTTTTAAAAGAATGAGTTTGAGCATGCGAGAGAAAATAAGAAAGTGATCTCAGGGAGGAAGACCTTGGGAAGAAGACAGACAGAAGTTGTTATAAATGATTGATAAGTGCTGTCTACTGGAGGCCTAATCTTGTGGGGCTTTTGATTATGGAATTTCCCTGCCCTCTCCACATCTCTAGACCAAGGGCTACATTGTCATTTTAACAGCGGCACAGTGGGGTTTTATATTTGGAAACAAGTGTTTCCTTTTTAAGAAAGTCAAACTCAACGGACTTTTAAAAATCTTGGTTGACTGAGGGAATGGTGACCTCATTAGATGAAATAGGGAAGGCAGGACTTAAGATCAGAAGTCAGTCCTCCCTTTGTGGGGAAGAAAGTTCGTTGGGTGGTAGATACATTGATTCTGAGATTGATAATGGGATGTCCACATGCAGAGGTCTGAGATGCAGTCGTAGATACGGGACAGAAGCTCTGGAGAGAAAAAAGGCCTTGAGAGAATGGGCTTGAGAGTCAGCTGTGTTGTGGAGCCGTTTCGGACATGCCTGACTCTTCATGACCCCATTTGGACTTCTTTGGCTGAGATACTGGAATGCTTTGCTGTTTCCTTCTCCAGCTCATTCTACAGATGAGGAACTGAAGCAGATGGACTTAAGTGACTTGCCCAGGGTCACACAGCTAGGAAATATCTGAGGCCAGACTTGAACTCAAGAAGATGAGTCTTCCTCACTCCAAGCCTGGCGTTTTATTCACTGTGCTACCCAGTTTGCCCACGTCAGCCACGTAGAGGTAGATAAAAAGTTAAACCATGT
The DNA here is from genome assembly GCA_028627135.1 of Pseudochirops cupreus. NCBI lineage: Eukaryota > Metazoa > Chordata > Mammalia > Diprotodontia > Pseudocheiridae > Pseudochirops > Pseudochirops cupreus. The sequence continues at coordinate 44,749,452 of CM053583.1, read as the reverse complement.
GAAAAATAAAGAAGATTTAATTGGTGGTGCCTGTCTTTGAAATTCCTTACAAATAGATGTGAAGAATGATGCTTTGAATTGCCAAATTGAATATTTTCTCCGTCTTTATTCTGCTGGCTCCTCTGTTCCCTATAGACATACCTAATTTAAAAAAATTTCACATGCTCCAGATTTCCCCTTAATAGATTTCCCCTATGTCTCCTTCCTTTCATTGCTAAATCAGTCATTCAACAAGCATTTATTATCTGGCTGTATACCAGCACTGTGCTAAGGGGTGGGGATGCACCTGCTCTCAGGGTGCTTACTATTGTGACAGGGGAGGCATGATATAAATGCTCTCTCCTTTGCTTCTGGGAGAAAACCAAACCCAGCTTGGTCTAGAAGGCCGTCTACATCTGACTGCCACCAGTCTTTCCAGCCTCATTTCCTAGCATCCCCTTTTCTGACCTGTTCATTAGGACCCTTACACTCTGCTTATTTGGGTACATGTGCTGTCTCCCAGCTCTTGGGAACAAGGAATTCTGGCTTCTTGTTTTTGAGTTCCCAGGGGCTGGTTGTTGTTGTTCTTAAACCGTGCCTTGCTTCTACTAATTAAGTAGAAGCTTAATGAATATTTGAATTGAATTCTCTTTGACCTCTTTGTAGCAGTTAGTACTTTTAGGCAACCCCTGATGCCTGACACTTTTCCCTCATTATACCTCTTGGGCCCTTTATTATTTTGGTTCTTTTTTTGTCTCTGACAACTTCTCTGCTTTCTTTCCTCTTTTTTTTTTTGCCCCTTTATTTTTAAATATTAAACTTAATTTTTTCAGTCAATTAAAGTTCATCTTCTCTCTCTCTCCTCTTCCCAAATGAAAAAGAAACAGAAATAGAATTCCTGTTACAGACACGTAGAGTCAAGCAAAGCAAAGTCCTTCATTGACCATGTCCCAAAAACGCTGTGTCCCCCCCTGCACTCAGTCCCATCATCTTTATATCAGGTGGTGAGTTTTTATCATGAGTAATCTTGTGGTCAGTCTTTGCATTGCTTGATTTAAGCCTTTCAGGTTGTTTGTCTTTGTAATGTTGTAGTTACTGTATAGATTTTGGTCTTGATTCTGCCCACTCCATTGTGCTAGTTCACATAAGTCTTCTCAGGCTTCTCTGAAATCATCCCCATCTTCATTTCTTATAGCACAATAGTATTCTATCACATTCATCTACCATAACTTGTTCAAACATTCCCCATTTGATGAGCACCCCCTCAATTTTCACATTTTTCCAACTGCAAAAATAGCTGTTATAAATATTCTTTGTACAACCTTAGAATTTGTTAGTCTTTAGGACTGATCCCTCCCTTAATTTGCCCTTCCTCTTTCTCCTCTCTCTCTTTTCTCTTCTGTCTCTCCATTGAATGAAATGCATTTCTGTACCCAGCCAGGTGAGTGCAATCTTCACATCTTTGACCAGTTTAAAAGAGTGATGTTCAGGGGTTGCCTGCTCCCCCTACCCTTTCCTCACTGCTTTGTGTAGACTTGTGCATCCTGATTATGTGAGATAATTTACATAGATAAAATGAGAGAATATCTCATTATAATTCAAATTGTTTACTTCTTTGGGGACTCAGTTTTCCATTACCCAGTAGCAGTGCCCTGGATATTAAGTAAATGTTCATTGACTTAATTCCAGTGTTAAGGTAGTCTCACCTCTTGCATCAGACAACTTGTTTTATTTTAATAAAGTAATATGTGACTGTAGCACTTATACTTACAAAACGTTTTGTCCTATGTTCTGTTACTCGATTCTTACGAAAAAAGATGTGGGATGGGTTGTACAATACAGAAGAGGAGGCTGAGACCAAAGAGGTGGAGTGATTGGGTCAAGGTCATTCTTGGAATAAATGCTTGTTGATTGATTTCCTAATTCCAGTCCATTGACCCATCCTTCCCTCAGGGATACTCCTGGAAATCTGTGTTGGCCACATAAAGTAGGTATTGTTATGGGTCATGGAAGCAGGGTTAGAATGGACCTCGGAGACCACCTTGTCACCCCCTCCTCCTTTTACAGACAAGAAGCCAGAAGCCCCTGGAGCTCAGTGACTTGTTCAAGGTCACAGAGCTCATGTGGGTAAGAGATGGGATTTGAACTCAATTTTTCTGATTCTGGGACCACTGCTTTTGCCATTACTCCTATATATGTGGTGCCAGCTGTTCACTGAGTCAGGAATAAAGCCGGACATGTGTCTGATGCTCAGAAGAACTGGGTTGGAAGATGCTATTCAAATTAAACTGATATAATTTTGAAAGATCCTTAAGCAAACTCTAACTGACTATTAAGCCCAGCCCTGGTAACAGGCTTTTCAGCTATAAAAGGCGATAAAGCTCTAGCAATCTGAGATCACATGCAACTGGAATTTTCATTCTTTGTTATTTTGGGTGAAACTTGAATGGAAATAGGAAGTAAGCTGCTTCCTGAAACGGAATGAGCTCTTAGAATGTTGGTGTTTGGAGGAGGAGTCGATGGAGGAACTGGGGCTGTTTCTTAATATTACTTAGTAATGACAAGTAGGAACGTTTGGATGCATCAGGAGATCTGAAGGTAGTGATTTTTTGGTCTTGGAGTGTAACTGATATAATTTAGAATGGAGGTCATGGAGCCAGAAGAGACCTTGGAGAGGGAATCTAGTCCAGTGTTTTCATTTAGCAGTGGAGGAAATTGATATCCTCAAAGATAGGAAGCTAGTTAGTGGCAGGGCTGGGCTGGGAGCCCGAGTCTCTCGATTCTTCTCCAGCGCTCTTCATTCTACACTAGGGCACTAGCCCAGTTTGTAATTAGGCGCCACTGCTCCCCTTCATGTCCGCCTGAGGCTTTTCTACCTTCCCCTTTCCCTGAGCATTTGCATTGCCCTTGTCCCAGGGGCAGCTGGAGCTCTCAGAACTCTAGAATTCTTCTTTCTCTTCTCTCTTTCTTTAGAGGCAGATAATAGAGATAAAGCAATCGTAGTGTAAGGAAAAAGCAGGGAAAGAAAGTAGGGAGGGTCTGGGTTCTATTCACTCCTTTGTGTGACTTGGGCAAGTCACTGTGACTTTCTGGAGTGTTAAAAGAGGTCAGGCTAGATCTCACCTTCCTTTTCACCAGGAAGTTGTACCAAGCTTAAACACCTTCTGCCTCCTGCTCTCTTTTAACTCCTGCCCAATTAGTTACCTTCTGGAAATTTTTTTTTACCTGTCCTCGTTGCTTTCTCCATCCTCATCTTCCTTTGTTCCATTTTTTTTTGAAGTAAAAAAATTCCAACCTGAATCATTGCCAATGCAACTCAATAACTGTTTGTTTCATTTTTATCACATGCAAGGAGCGGGGGATACAAAAGAGCCCTCCAGAGTTTTGACTTCTGGGAAGGGGATGGTATATACAAATACCTAGAAGAAGCATTATGGAGTGCTGGCAACTAGGGACATCAACAAAAACTCCTTGTCAGGTGCCTTGAAGGAAGCTAAGGTTTCTAGGAGGTGAAAGTGAGGAAGGGAGTGCATTGACCAATCAGCAAGCATTCATTATGTGCCTGCTGCTATGTGGTAAGCACTCTGCCTAGGTGCTAAGAGTGAAAAGACAAAAACGAGATATCCCCTGCCTTCAGGGAGCTTGCCTTCTGTTTCCAGACACCATGTATGTCTAGAAATAGATACAAAATGAATCCTAAGTAACTCGAATGGAAGGGGCGCTTATTGGCGGGAGGGTGTGCCCCCTGAAGGGTGTGGGAGGTGGTGCCTGCGCTGGGCTGGGCTTTAAAAGAGACTCGGGATCCTAAGGTGTCTGTGGGGAGTAGGAGAGCATTTTAGACATGAGTGGCAGGTGGCAGGGAGGCTGGGCTGGCTCATCCTTCTTGACATCTCTGCACCACTTGCCACTTCCTGGATATTCCTCAAGGCTTTCATGAGTTTTTTCTTTTGATTCTTCCTTTACCTGTGTAATCACACCTTCTCAGTCTCTTTTGCTGGTTCTTTGTAGATGGCCCACAAGGCTTTGGTATAGTTCTTTTCTTTTCTCTCTGTGTCATTAGCTCCCATGGGGTGCTTTACCACCTCTGTGTAGATGATTCACGGAGTTCTGTGTCTAGTGCTGGTCTCTCTTTTGGCCTCTAGTCCCATCACCAACTTCCTTTAGGACATCTCGATGTCCCATGGACACCTGGAATTCAATAGGTTGGAATCAGAACTCACTGGCTTTCCCCTAAACCGTTCCTCTTCTGAATTTCCCAAGCTCGAGCCACTGTCGTCCTCCCAGTACCCCAGGTTTGCAGCCTTGGTGTCTTCCTCCATTCCTTACTCTCATTCAGCCTCCATACCCAATTTGCTGCCACATCTTTTCCTCTTTACTCTCACCACAAGTCTTCCGTCCATACCCTCTTCTCCCCTTACCCTTCTCCCCTTATGCGGGCCTGTATCATCCCCTTTCACTTGGACATCTGTGACAACACTCTCCATGGTCTTGCTGCCCCAAGTCTCTCCCCACTCCAGCTCATTCTGTCTTGGGCAGCCAAGGTGATGCGCTCCAGTGGCTTCCTGTTACCTGCAGCATCAGCACGTTTGCCGTGTAAAGCTCTTGCGGCCTCTCCAGCTTTCTCATACTTTACTGCCCCCCATGAACCACACAGTACAGCTGCACTGACCCCCTTGCTGTACCCTTCTCCTCTCTTCCCTGTATGTCTGGTCCTGGCATGATTTTCTCCTTCCCATGCCTTAGTCGTCTCTTCCTGGTTTCGGTCAAGATTCAGTTCAAATGCTGTGTTCTTTTGGAAGCCAGTTGACTGTTCCCTGGCTCCCCTCCCGGCTGCTAGTGCCATCCCCTCTCTTTATATTTCTTGTGCACTTAGTGTCTTCCTGTTAGAATGTAAGCTTCTTAAGGGCAGGGTTTGGGTCTTGCCTTTCTTTGTTCCCCCAGCTCTTAGTTCAGGACCTGCCACATAGTAAGAGACATTCGTAAATGCTTGTTGATGAACTGACATACCACAGCTTTAAATGTCCAAGAGCCAGTCCATTCCAGGTCTGTTCTTACAGTAAGTATGAGAGTTGTGCTCATCTTAGACTCAGTCCAAGGCAAGAGACACCCTGTGTTTGAAAGTGAAATCAAATCTTTTAAACATTCATTGTCATCGACCTCCTAGGCAGTGAACATTCCTGTAGGGTACCTTCTGAAAAGGCCTTGCATCCTGGACTCCACCTGGGGTTGCTTAAAGCAGCAACATCTGTTTTTCCTTTTTTGTTTCATTACTAAGCATTACAATAGTATTATTTTCAACAGTTTCTCTTTTTGGAGGGGGCAAGGCAAGGCAGTTGGGGTTAAGTGACTTGCCCAAGGTCACATAGCTAGACAACATTTCCTTTTTAAATGGATAGCTGAATTAAATACTCTCATTTAAACTCTCATTTAAAATAGTTTCTCTAGGGGAAAAACTATCTTGAATTTCACACAACAAATTTACTTTTGGATTTGGGGATGTATTCCTTTTGTAACTTGGGGACTTCCTGCCTATTTAAGACCCTAAATCTAACTTAGCATCTGTATGTTAATTAAATACAGTTAACTTTTGGCCTTTAATAATATTTAAATAGGTTTTGACATCTTTGACCAATAGGAGGTCACATTTATTTGTTTTTCTGCCTTTGGCTCGGTGCTAAATGTTTGTATGCTCATCGAGGGTTAGCAGTGTCATGTAGTTCTCATCCCAAATCAGCACAATTGGCACTGCTTACTTTTTTTGATGTGCCAAACATTGTGTATTATGCTGTCTGCTTATTTTTAGTTAAAAACTGTAAAACACTTAATTTTGTGCCTTGTTGACACTGTTACTGAACACTCCTTAAATCTACATAGTTTAAGCAACACAGAATAAGGACATGTGCTGGACTTAGAATTTTATTGACAGAGGGGACTCTCAAATGAAGAAACTCCCTCTACTGATGTAAGTTGGAATTTCTGGTCTTAGAGAGTGAGAGCGCTGAGGTTAAATGACATCTCTCCTAAACAACACCATTTACATTTGTTTTAAATATGGTACATTGCTTTTTTTTTTTGGCTAGGCAGTCAGGGTTAAGTGACTTGCCCAGGGTCACACAACTGATAAGTGTCTGAATTCAGATTTGAACTCGGGTCATCCTGATTCCAGGACTGGTTCTTTATCTGCTGAGGTAAGCCACCTACCTACCTGGGTCCATTATTTTAAATGATATTTTTTCTTTTTTTGTGCAGATTGAATACCTGCTTAAGAAACTTACAGAAGCAATGGGGGGAGTTTGGCAGCAAGAAGAATTTGAACATTACAAAATCAACTTTGACACCAATCGAGATGGCCTCTCTGCATGGGAATTAATTGAACTTATTGGAAGTGGACAGTTTAGCAAAGGCATGGACCGGCAGACAGTTTCTATGGCGATTAATGAAGTTTTTAATGAACTTATATTAGATGTGCTGAAACAGGTAAAAAGTGATTTTCCTTCCACCTTGCAACCTTTAAGTTTATTTTTCATAGATTTAAAGTTTATTTCCTTGTATTATGGTAGGTTTTCATGTTAGAGGGGTTTAAATACTATTTTTAAACTATGTGTATTTGAAGAGAAATGTGTGGATCCTACTTTTCAAGGACATCTGTAAAGCTTCCCGCCAGTGGAACCTCACATTTACATCACTGTTTCATACAGTTTGTGCTGCTTTTCTTGAACCCTGAAGATTTTGTATGTTACTGTTATCCCAGAACAGGATTTTCTGAAATTTGTACTTTCTCTTGCCTAAGGAATTCATTTTTATTTACATCATCATTAAAAAAAGAAGAATCAAGTATTTACAGTGCTGTTGTAGAACTTTTGGATTTGGGGGTGCATTCTTTTTGTAATTTGGGGACTTCCTGTCTGTTTAAGACCCTGAATCTAACTTAGCATCTGTATGGTAATTAAATAAGGTTAACTTTTGGCCGTTTCATAGGTTTTAACATCTTTGAAGCACACTAGATCACATCCCTCCCCAACTGTGGTCTTACTACTGAGCATTGTTCCAGACCTAATTGTCTTTTCTCCACCCTCTTTCTCCACCACTGAGTCACCTCTCATGGATTTAATAATCAGCTCTCTGTAGATGGCTCTGATATCTATATAATCCTGCCTCAGCCTCTCCCGAGGCAGCCATTCAGACACTTCAGCTGGCTATTGTGTGAGCCTCCCAAATGAAGCCTTTTCTACAGCAAACTCAGCATCTTTCCCTCCAGACTCACTCATCTTCTGAATATCTTTTTAGCAGATGGGGGCACCTCCATCCTGGTTCCCAGCCTTGGAGTCAGTCTTAACTCTCAGTATTTCTTTTATGTGCATGTTGGCTTCCCTGGCAGAATATGAGCTCCTCGAGGGCATGGCCTATCTCGCCTTCATTGTTGTGCCCCCTGTGCCCAGCTCAGTGTTCGGAACATGGTAAACACTTCATCAGTGTTTATCGACTGATAACAGACTAACTGAAGAGACTGCTCACACATAGATGCAAAGTAATTTATGATCAAGTGAATGATGCCCATGTTATCTTTTGTAGGAATCAGATTCAGCAGACATTTATTGTCTGCTTGGTTCCCTTGTTAGGGCCATGAGAAGCGGCAGTTAATCTAGGAATTGAGGGTTGGGCAGGATTCTGCCAGGGAGGGAGGACTCTAGGCTGAGGTGTCATGGAAAAGGCAGAAATTCATGTAGGATAATTGGGCTCCGGGCTGGATAGACTGACCTCTCCAGGACAGGAGATTTGTGCTAGGAATTAGATTGTGGAAGGTCTTGAAAGCCAGGCTTAGGAGTGTGGGTTGGAGCCTGTGCCAGAAGGCACCCATCCACACTCTCCTGACCATTTTAGGTAAGTAAGGTGGGTCATTTACTGCAAATGTGATTCAGTCAATGAGCACCGGGTGGTTGGATAGCATGCCAGCTCTGAGAACTAAAGAGAAAAACAGCTGGTTCTCCAGAATTGTCCTTGAAACACTTATATCAGCTCTAATTTCTTTTAGGGTTACATGATGAAAAAAGGTCATAGAAGGAAAAATTGGACTGAACGTTGGTTTGTGCTGAAACCCAACATCATATCTTATTATGTGAGTGAGGATCTGAAGGATAAGAAAGGAGACATAGTTCTGGATGAGAGCTGCTGCGTAGAGGTGAAGTTTCCATGTCTGTTAAATGAATGTTCTATTGGTGGGATTTGCTAGGTGTCTCTTACTTTGAGTCTGTGTTTGCCTTGTTGGGAAAGTGTGAAATTTTCTTCTTCTAGAAATGTGTAGACAAACATAGTGGTGTAATGGTAGGGGTCTAGGCTTGAGTCAAGAGACCCCCACCTTTTGACCTGGTTCCCTTAAAACGATTCATGGCAGCAGCCCTCAGGTGTGCTGGTGTGATTGGCATTACATGTTACACATCGGGTGACTTTAACAAGTGACTGCCACTCTCTGGACCTTGCTTCCTTCCCCAAGTGTATAATGATGAAGGGCAGCCAGGTGGTACAATGGATAGAGTGCCAGGCCTGGAGTCAGGAAGGCCTGCATCTAGATCTGGCCTCAGACACTTACAAGCTATATGACCCTGGGCAAGTCACTTCACCCTTCTTGCCTCAGTTTCCTCATCTGTAAAATGAGCTGGAGAAGGAAATGGCAAACTGTTCCAGTGTCTCTGCCAAGAAAATCCCAATTGGGGTCACAAATAGTTAGACAAGACTAAAAATGACTGAACAGCACTAATGACGGGGTTGGACTAGATCTTTGCTAACATTCCTTCCCATTCATGATAGTCATTGAGTACTATGAGATAGATAACCCGAATCTTATTTGGTATCTGAAATGTTCTGTGTTGTTTGGTCGTCTGGAGGAGTTTTTCATTTCCTTCTGCAGCTCATCTGACATCCCCCTGAGGCAAGCAGGGGGAAGTGACTTGCCCAGGGTCACACAGCTAGAAAGTGTCTGAGGCTGGATTTGAATTTGGGGGGGAGTCTTCCTGACTCCAGGCCTGGAGCTCTTTGCACAGCAGCGCCGAGCTACCCAAAGTCTTGTGTATGTCATTGATGTCCTTTGAGGAAACCCAGGTGTTTATTGACATTACTTTCATTTTACCTCAGATTTTAAGGTGAGTTATGTAATAAACGCTCCAGGATAGGTTTTAAAAGATCTAATAATTTGCTTTCTGTTCTAGTCATTGCCCGACAAAGATGGAAAGAAGTGTCTTTTCCTGATAAAATGTTTAGACAAGACGTTTGAAATCAGTGCCTCTGATAAGAAGAAGAAACAGGAGTGGATTCAAGGTAGGATCACTCTGGTGACTTGCCTTAGTCTGTGTTCTTCTGAGAATACTGTCTTACGGAGGATGGCAGATTTTAGCGTTCAGGTTGGCCAGTCACCTTTATCAAGTGTGCTCGAGCCAGGGGTATAAAGATCTCTGGGTTATCTGTCTTTGAGTATTTGTCATGTGGTCTTGTCGAAAAATGATGACTCTCGCTCAGACTGGCCCCAGAGGGCAGCACTTGTATGGCAGCAAAGGGGGTGGGAGTCACAAAGGGGGAGGCTCGGGCTTGGGGGCAGGGAATAACTTTCTCCCCATTGGAGCTCCACAAGCATGGCGGTGGTGGCTTTCCCTCCCTGGTCGCCCTGAAGCAAAGGCTGGATGGCTTCTTCTGTGTGTTACTGAGGAAATGCTGGTGGTGGCACTGGGTAGCCTCTGAGGCCCTGTTAGATTCTGGGAGCAGTATTTGTCATCAAGAAACTTAGCATTTTAGTTGATGGTCAAGCTATATACAGAAACAGCTAGAATATACATTAGGTTGTGATCAATCAGGGGACATTTATTAAGCACCCACCATATGCCAGATGCTGGGGATGCAGATATAGAAGGAGTTAATCCCTCCCCTCAAGAAGCTTATATTCTGTTGGGGGATACAACCAGGTCACACAAATACCTAACTACCTGAGATGCACCAGATTGGGAGGGGGCGGGAAATCAGCTGAGCCTTGAAGAGCTGATCAGTCTGTCAGCAGTCTGAGAGCAGCTGGGAGTGCCTAGAGATAGGTGGGGAGGGGATGTGTTTTAGACATGGGCCAGAGAGGTGAAACAGAGAGACTGGGGAAGGAGGGATTGTCAGAAGTCTGGCTGGAAACTGGAGGGAGTGGTAGCTGAGATAAAGAGGATTCAATCTGGCTGAGACAGGGAGAGAACAGAATGGTATCAGAGGATCCCTCTTTCTCCCATTAGAACAGAATAGAGAGGGCACGTCGGAGAGTTTGGACATCAGGCTGGGTAAGGAACTTCTCTTTTTTTCTCTAGGAAATGAGAAACCATTCTTGGATCAGAGAGGTGAGATGATCCAACTTCTGTATTAGGAACTGACTTAAGGAGCTAGGTGAGGAAGGGGCTGGAGAAAGGGAGGACTTGAGGCAGGGAAGTCAGCTAAACGCCCATTTGAATAGTCTGGAAGGAGGATGGGGAGGGGAAGGAGCACTGGATTTGGAGTCCAGGGATCTGGGTTGTGCTTCTCTAGCCAGGTCACTTAACTTCTCCATTAACTGTAAAAAAAAAAAGGGGGGGGGTTGGATTAGATGATCTCTAAGGCCTTTTCAAGCTCTAAATTCTTTGGTCGTATAATTCTAGGCAAGGGCACTGAATTATGGTTCTAATCTAAATGGAGAGGTGAGAGATGCTCGAGATGTCTGTAGAAGTAGCATCGATAGGACTCGGCACCCCCTGCATGGGGGTCAGGGAGGGGGGCAGAGGGAGGAGTCAAAGCTGAGGCCACATTTTGAGCCTGGGTGTCTGGGAGAACGGTGGTGGCTTCAGCAGAAATGGCAGAGCTAAGAGAAGGAGGCAAGTTTTGGGGGAAAGACATTTTGGAATGTTAATTTCTGAAGTGTTGATGAGATGTCTGGATGGAGATATCCAAAAGGCATTTGGAGATACTGGTCTAGAGCTCAGAGGAGAGCCTGGTTTGGGGAGTCATTCAGCAAACATTGCTGAAGTACCTGTGGGGTATAGAGCCCTGTGTCTGGCGTGAGGGAGATGCAGAGTAGAGAGATACACACAGACACAGACACACACACATGCACAAACGCGTGCAAGCAGGGGCAGGAGAGAACAGCCCAAAAGCAGAGCCTAGCTATTGTCCTAATATCTTCACTTCTACGTGGGAGAAAATGGGCGAGAAGATCGAGAGCAGGTGTGGAGCTTGGATTTCTTTTATCTCAGTCTCTTTTACATGATATATTTGGGGAAATTGTGCCAAGGGAGGAATTCACCCAGAGATTTCTTTTACAACTCTCATCACGTGCAGGAGTGTGGCCTTCTCCTCCTTGGTCACCTAAGCAGAAGGAAGGGTCTAGTCTGAGCTCACAGCAGTAAGGAAAGCAAAAAGAGGCAAGAATGTTTTAGATTGGGAATACTTTTGGTTACCTGTGGTCTTTTTTGAACTGAGTCCCTCAGGAATACAAGTGGGTACATGCTGAATAATTTCGAATGTCACATTTTTTGAAGACTTTCTGGCAGGTGTCAGTGGGGGGCTTATTCATCTGAATGGGCAGACTGCCTCCTCCTGAGACTTGATGGGAGAGAAGGATTCTGGTTTTTTTCTTCCTTGGTTTCCTGTTTCAATTACAAAACTCTGGGTTTTTGTGGGAGAGTGAGGAAGTCTTGAGGAAAACTGGCAGTGGTTCCTAGTTGACTTTTTTAAACAATTGTGTGGCATACCACCCTTCAGAGTGAAACCCAGGGGAGGGGGAGTCAGGAAACTCCCCTCAGTTTTTCGCCGCTTCTTACCAGCCCCATTGTTTCTACCTGGATTTCTCTGCTAGGCACCCACATGGATCCTTCAAAAAGAAGCTTATGATTTTGTTTTTAAAGGGAGGGGTTCTGTGGCTGATTCTAACACAGAGTAATTTCAGAGTTGGAAGAGACCTTAGCAGCCTTCCCATTCAAAGGGGAGCTGATTAAGAATCTTTTCCTCCAGGGCAGCTAGGTGGTGCAGTGAATAGAGCACTGGCCCCAAAGTCAGGAGGACCTGAGTTCAGATTCGGCCACAGACACTCTGTGACCCTGTGCAAGTCACTTAACCCCAGTTGTCTCCTCAAAACAAAACAGAATCTCTTCCTCAGCATTGCTGACAAGTGGCTGTCCACCTTCCACTTAAAAGCCTTTAGTGAGGGGAGTCACTACCACCTGAGGCAGCCCATTCCATCTTTGGACAGCTGTCTTTGCATCACGTTTAAATCTGCCTCTGTAGCTTGCACCCATCATTCCCTGTTCTGCCATGTGGGGCCCAGCAGAACAAACTTCATCCCTCTTCTGCCTGTCACCTTCCTCAGAGAGATGTCATGTTCCCTCCTGAGAGTCCTCCTTCTCTGGTCCCTCAGGAGGCATTTGTATGGCAAGTTCTCTGGTCTCGTCAGCCTCGTCTCTCTCTTCTGGATGGGCTTTATCTAGTCAAAGCAAGACTGGAAGCCAGTTGTATTCACTTCTAGTTTATAGATTACCCTCTTTGCTTTTTCTCCTCCTAGAGTCTCAAAGATCAGGGATGTTTGTTAGTCACTTCTGCTTGGACTTCCAGTACCATAAGATGTAATGCCTTTCAGTCTGGTGCCTTGAACCAGGCATTGAGTGTTGTTAGGTAGTCTTTTATGAATGAATGAATGAATGAAAAAAAAGCATTTTTAAGGGTACTATGTACCAAACACTGTGCTAAACACCGGAGCACAGATACAAAAACAAGATAGTCAACACCCACAAGCAGCTGCCATTCTAGAGGGGAAACAGTGCACAGAAGGGAATGGTAGCTGGGGAAGGTTACTTCGAAAGGTTAAAGGGGGGAAGATAGTGAATAGGGCACCAGGGAAGTAGATTGCTACACCCCCTTGAATTTATTTTGGGTTTTAATTCCTTCTTAATCACTTTTGTCATTCCTAGTCCAAAGAAGAGATAACAGAATGTTTCTTTTTAGAAGCGAAAGCAGATTATTAAGCATTGAATTGATGACAGCATAAAGGAATGTGAACATTTTCTGTTACAGAATGAGAGAGGATTTTTTGCTGTTGAAGAGGCTGTTTAGTTTTCACCCTTGGCAGGAGAATATGAAGGGAATGCAAATTGAAGAAAATGTTCACTATAGGAGAGCAGATCAGAGGTCAGAGAGCTCCCATGGCTGCCCATGCTGGGGCTGGGCATCTGCTGGCCCACTTTCCAGGGGTTAAGGGAACAAAGGAATACCTTAGATTCTTAGAGCTTTTGGAATAACTCTGGGGGAAGTAATCAATAAGAGATATTACCATGTACCAAGTGTCAGTGTGGCAAAGAATAGTGATTATTCTCCCTCTGTTTTTCTTTTCTGATGGAAAACACTTTCTAGCCATTCATTCGACTGTGCACTTGTTGAAGCTGGCCAGTCCACCGCCTCACAAAGAAGCCCGTCAGAGACGGAAGGAGCTGAGGAAGAAGATGCTGGCAGAGCAGGAGGAGCTCGAGAGGCAAATGAAGGAGCTCCAGGCCGCCAACGAGAACAAGCAGCAGGAGCTGGAGCAAGTGAGAAAGGTGGGAGCGTGCCTGCTGCTGCTGGGCTTGTTTGATCAGTGGGGTCCTGGTCTTGGGGACGAGCCTGGATAGAAACCTGGCTCTCTCACTTATCAGCTTCGTGATGTTGGGTGGATCATTTTCTTCTCCTAAACCTTAGGCTTCCATGAGGGTAGGGAAAATCTCCAAGTGGGCTTGCTGGTCAACCTTGTCTACAGCAGACACAAGCCGCTGTGCAAGGGCAGCTGCCTATGTCAGATTCCAGAAGTTAAGGATCTCTGCATAGTAAGACTATGTCATTGACCTGAAAGGTTGACCTCAGGGAGGTGAAAAATTTTTATTTAACCTGTACTCTATGCCAGATACGGGTCTAAGTACTAGAGATACAAAGAAAGAAAGAAAAAAAAAAGTCTTTGCCCTCAGGGAGCTTACCTTTTAATGAGTCAGCCTATATAGGTCCATGTAAGATAATTGATTGGGTACACGGAAGGGCAAGGCTTCAGCAGCTAGGGTCCTGGGAGAGGCTGCCCAAAAGAGGGAGGCTTTGTGCCTGATAGGTCATTTAGAAAAAAAGTTACCGTGGCTGATTTTGGGCAGAGACTGTACTGTGGCATGAATGAATACATCTCCTGTTTCTAGTCCATTTTTCAGTAACTTACTAAGAATTGACATTCATGCTAATGTGTCAGGCCTTCATTTTGGTTGCTCAGACAGTGTTAATGTAGTATTTGCCTTCTTTTTCTCAGCTCCCAACTCCGCACTTCCACTACAGAAGGGGTTTTTAAAATTTAATTTCCTTTGGAAATCCCTTTGCTGAAGAGATTCTCCTGATTTCATCCCGTTGGCCTTACAGACACCATCATGTTTTTCTCTATTGTCTCTGATTTTCCAGCATCAACTTTTTCTTTCCCTGGGCCCTTAATGTTCCAATATAAGAGCCAGCTGCTTATGACTACGGCTTCCTTGATATAAAACATATGTACTTCTTAGGCCTTGTGACCTGTGACACCAGCCATGTAGAGGGCTCAGTCAGTGAGCATTTAAGAGACACCTGCCGTAGGCTGGGCACTGTACGTGGCCCTGAGGATCCAGAGACAAAAGTGAAACAGCCCCTGCCGTCAAGTGCTTCCATTCCGTTAGGGGAGAGAACACACACATAAATGAGGAAACATAGAATACATACAAAATAAATGTAAGCGTAATTTGGGGTAGAAAGGCACAAGATGCTGTAGCCCGTGTTTGGCAATTTCCTGTCTTTAAGGATCATTGGGTTTTTGGAGTTGAGAGAGGTTTTAGGGACGACTTAGTTCAGGTTTAGTTCAGCTCCTTGGTTTTCGAGGTGAAGGCAGTAAGAGATGAGGTGACTTGCCCAGAGTCAAAATGGCAGATTTAGGACATTAGGGAGAAGTATTGGAAAATTGGTGTAGATTCCATAACAGTCTTAAAGTTTTGGTTTAAAAAAACAAACAGCAGAACCCCAGTAACTCTGTAGAGCTCCAGGAAAGCTGCTCTGAAAAACATAATGCTGAGCTGAATATCATGGGATCACGCTTATTTTAATTTAACAAAGTTTGTCTGAGGATTTAATTGCTTAGTGGAAGGAATGAGAAATCCTAAAGATTTATCAAATGTTTTTAGAGAGATCTGCGTGATTATCCTCAGCTGAGTGATGCAGTGGAGAGACTGCTGGACCCGGAGTCAGGAAGATTCATCTTCCTGAGCTCAAATCCGGCCTCAGACACTTACTAGCTGTGTGATCCTGGGCAAGTCACTTCACCCTGTTTGCCTCAGTTTCCTCACCTGTAAAATAAGCTCGAAAAAGAAACAGTAAACCACTCCAGTATCTTTGCCAAGAAAACCCCAAATTGGGTCACAAAGAGTCAGACATGATTGACTGTGGGCTAAGAGCTCTGGAGGCCACTGCTGTTGATTAAATCTCCCCCAAGGCTTGTTGCTGGCTTGCATGGGTGTGTGAAGTGCTCCACTCTCACGCTAGTGAGACAAACCTTTTCTTCTGGCCTAAATTGTTTTGGGACACAAAATTGCTTTACCCTGTCCTTTTGTTGGTTCTGCCATTCCTGAATTCATTTTTTTTTTGAGGGAGGAAGGCAAGGCAGTTGGGGTTGAGTGACTTGACCAAGGTCACACAGCTAGTAAATGTTCAGTGTCTGAGGCCAGATTTGAACTTAGATCCTCCTGACTCCAGGGCTGGCGCTCTATTCACTGCACCATCTAGCCACCCCCTCAAGAATTCATTTTGAGGCATTATTTTAAAGTTGTTCAGAGGGGAATTTGGGAGAGCTCAGGTGAGTCCCTGCCTTTTTACTCTGCTGTCTTGGCTCTGCCCCCTCTTTGGAACCTCTGTTAGTCCTAGGTCTGCATCCCTGACTAACTGCCTATTGGATATTTTAAACTGCTTGTCTTGTCAAACTTAATATGCCCCAAACAGAGCTTATGTTACCACCAAAAGCCATGGTTCCTGGTTATATCATCTGAGGCCAGTAAATCAGTCAACAGGCATCTATTAATTGGATATACCAGGAACTGTGCTAAGTACCAGGGATATAAACAGAAAGCAGAAACAGCCTCTGACATTCAAGGAACTTGTGTTCTAATGAAGGAAACAACATATACACAAAGCAGGACAGGTCTTATCCCCTTGCCATATATGCGTTCTAATATGCTGAGTTCCTTCAGATACCTGAAAACAGCTCTCCTATTCCAGCTGGCGTTTTCTTTTCTCCGGACTTTCAGTCACTCTTTGTACGACAGGGATGTGAGGGTCTTCACCATCCTGGTTTGCCTTCCTCTGGGTACCAGTGAGCTTTTCAGCATCCTCATTAAACCAATGTTTATTAAGAACAGAAGTGGTGAGTACGAGGGGGCCGTCACCCCCTTATTCCTGGGCTGCTGCTGTCTATGAAAACCCTCAGATCTTTTTCAGACAAACTGCTCTCCAGCCATGGCCACTCCCTTCCTGTAATTGTGAGCCTAACTCTTGAGTGCACACATATGAGAACTAGAACCCGAATTTTGACAACAGCTCCCCGGCTCTCAGGACCACCTCAAGCAGCCACAGCTTCAAGTTTCCGTACAGTTTAGCTGCCTCATGCACATTCTGTGTCTTTGAGGTGGGGAACTTGCATTTGTGGATAGAGAGCACATCAGTCAGCTTTGGGTTGCCTCACTGCCAGCGACCACAGAAGCAGAGGTGCTCTCTGCCTGGGAAGGGCTTGCTTGTTCTTATAGCTGTTGGTGCTTCAGGGCCCTGCCATCCTTGAGCAGCAGAAGCGGTTTATAAGCAGCATTTCCCCTCCCAGGGCAGTCATGACACAACCAGTAGCTTTTTTTGCTTCCAAGGGCACTTTCAGCCTTGCTCAGAAGCCTTCTGTGGCCCAGAGGATGGCCCAAACTTCTCTGCTTCTGCCATCTGGTGCCAGTTTACCTTTCCAGCCTTATTTTACCTCAGTTCCCCTTGTATCTTCTATGATACATACACATGGAGTTGCTGCTTTCTCTTCTGCTGCCTTCTCTTCCTTCCATGCAGCTGGGCAGAGCACCCGCCATGCTTGGAATACACGACCTCGTCACTGTCTCTGCCTGTTGGAATATTCTGTTAAAGGCTCAGGTCAGGCCCCACTCCTCCAGAAAGTCCTCTTTGACAGTCATTTTCAGGAATGAAATTCCCCTCCTTGAGTTTTCCCACAACACTCTCTGGGTCCCTCTTTTGTCCTCATAATATTACTTTATATCATGCTTATTTTGTATGCACGCTGTTTTCTCCCTTCCTTCTTCCTCATCTCCTGTTAAATTTTGTTCTCTTCGAAGGGAAGGACTCTTAGAATTTCTCATTTATTGTTTCTCTAATATTCAGCACACGACTTGGCATATAGACTCTCACTAGGTATTTCTTGAGTTCACCTGGATGGCACCTTGGTAATTTTCTGTGTGGAAAATAAATGACCAATGTAGTGTTAGCTTGCAGAGGGTAGTTGGGCTTCACAACATTTGGGAGTCTGAAGGGATCTCAGAGGCCATTAGTCCCACCCAGAACTGAATCAGAATTCTTCTTTGATAGGACCAGCTGGCTGGGGATACGTGCCCTTAAAATGAAACCAGAGACAAAAGAAAACAATTGGAGAGAGAGCAAGGGTTTCTTAATTCCCTGAGAAAGGGAATTAACATGAGCAACAACACTTGTTTTTATTTGCTAGAAAAGAGAACTTTGGGAGGGTAGTATGGGAGAGAACGGCAGCTGAGAAGTGAGGTGGTTGTGTTTGCCATGGCTGTAACTTTCTGCTTTGCTGTGAAAATGAAAGGCAGTCAGGGAACTGTATTTTTCTGTTTGGTGGAGAGAGGGCAGAAATGTCTGTTATATCATCCAGCATTCCGCTCAGTCTTCTCCGAGGCCGCCAGGTGTCGCGATGCCACTTTCTGCATTTCAACATCTTTGGGCAGAATTTTTATAGTTTAGGTGGTTGGAGGTATTTATGTGGTAACACCAGAGTCCTTTCAAAACAGGCCTCACTCTTGGTTTTTGTTCCCATGCCTGTGGTTGGTTGATGTAAATTGTTATTTCACTGTTTGTAGACACGAGAAAAAAAGCCCAGCAGCCTATTTCTGGGGTTTAAAACCTGTTGCCCTGCCTTATCAGTCACGTTGCTTTTCACTTACGGGTAAAGTTCTGAGGGAGAATTGTCCTTTGTACTTCCCTGTAAGTTGTGGGACTTAACAAGAGCAAAACAAGATAGGTAAATAGCTCAAGGTAACATCATTTTTCTGAATCTGTGTTAATAGAACAACAGTCACTGAACGTACTTTGGTATCACAGAGTGTAGACACTTTTGGAGCTGGAGGGACCTAGCCCAGTGTTTGTTTAGCAGAATGATTTGTTTGTTCATTGAGTTCATTTGTTTGTTCATGTCTTTATTCATTGGGTACCTTCAATGGTTAATGGTTCACCAGTTAAAATTTCTCGTGGTTGGCATGAGGAAATAAAAATGTGGTACACACTCACACACAGTGGATAGAGTGTCAGGCCAAAGTCAGGAAGACTCATTTATCTTCCTGAGTTGAGATATCTCCCCATACACTTAATGACTGTGTGACCCTGGGCAAGTCACTTAACCCTGTGTGCCTCGGTTTTCTCGGTTGTCAGATGAGCTGGAGAAGGAAGTGGCAAACCACTCCAGTATCTCTGCCCAGAAAAGATGGCTCAGCAACAACAAACACCCACCCACCCCCACGCCCACTCCCACACATGAGAGGATTTGGTTAATAGTAATTCTGTCCCACATTAATACAGTGCTTTGAAGTTCAAACATGGATGAGTTATCATCCTGGTTTTCTAGGTGAGGAAAGTCGGATGCAGACAGGATAAATGAGTTGGCTGGAGTCGGTGTCAAGGCTAGAAATCATGTCCAAGTCTTCTCATTCCGGGTCCAGTATTCTCAGTGAAAGAGATGTCTTTAAAAATGTTCACTGGTGTCTTTTGTTTTTGTATCACTCTCCACTTTCCAACATCCGTCCCTCACCCAGTCATCCCTTCTAACACGAATAAAAAAACAGAATTAAACCACAGGTCACTTACATTGAAGTGTACCCCACACATAATCTCTGCAAAGAAGGGAAGGAGACACGTTCTCGTATCTCTTTTTTGGCGCCACACTTGGTGATTATAATTCATAGCATTCAGGTTTAGTTGTTTTATCATTCTTTCCATTTGCATTATTAACTTGGAGATTGTCACCCCTAAATCTGCTGCAGGTATCCCGGAGCCTCATTCTGTTCTAAGGGTTGAACTCCTCCCAGTCCTCCTGGTAGGGACCGTCTGCCTTGCCATTGCTCCCCGCCTCCCTTGGGCCTTGCCATTTATGCTGAAGCTTTACCTGCCCAAGGACTTTCTGACATTGCGTCTGCCATGAACTGAACATGAGCATGAGCCTTCACTTATGTGTTGTCTTCTCCAATTAGAATGCCAGTGCCTCGAGAGGAAGATCTGTCTCCATTTTCTTTGTATGTCCACAGTGCTTTGTACATAACAGAGTCTTAAATGCTTTTCCATTCCATTCCAAATCACCTTTTGTTTAGCCATTTCCCAATCATTGGGAATCTACTTTGCTTTCCATACGTTTGCTACTACAAAAGGTGCCGCCTTAATAGACTGTAGACCTCAAGGTGATTTTTCTGTAGAAATAATGTTTTAAAAATAAATGTCTTACCTATAAAGGAGGAATATCTTCATAAGAGTAGGCACGTTTTAAAAATGAATTTTGCCAGGAAGCCATTGTCAGAATTTTGCATATTTCAACTTGATGATAACTGGCTTAGAAAAAGGAAGTAGATTTCACATCTCACATAGCCTCCTGAAGCCTGTGCTTCAGCTTTTGGGCAGTTTGGCTAGACTGAAGTTCATCCTTTTGAAAAGATTTGGGCTTTTCAGTGGATTATAAGCTTAATAGGAATCACTAAAAAGACAAATGCAGACTTGGGCTTTATTGAGAGAAACATAATGTATAGAACTAGGAAGGTGATAAGTTTCAGAGTACGATTGGAGTGCTTGTAGTCAGTTGGGAAGACTTCTGCCACAAGAGGGTTGGTTAAAGGAAATGGGGCTATTTAGTGTACTTGGAGCAAGATAGGTGTCTTTTCTTACACAGAAGAGAGATAAAGCCTCTTTTGTTTTAAATTAGTTCTGCCCTTTAGAGCCAGTGGGTAAAAGCCAAGAAGAGGCAGATTTAGATGTGACGGAGCTTTCTGAAAAGAAAAACTTCCTCACCATTAGAGCTGTTCAGATGTGGACTGAGCTGCCTTGTGAGGGAGGAGGGGCTCCTTCAGGCAGAGTCAGGGTAACTACTTGTTGGGAATGTTGGATGGGGAGTCTCGTTCAGGTATGGGCTGGACCAGATGATCTCTGACCTTCTCTGGTTAAGTTGGTGGGGAGACCCTTGAAAATGGTAACTATGAGCATGTCAGAGTCATCGAGCAGGTCTTTAAGAAGTTCTGCTGATGTATACATACTCTCCTATCTAGCCCTAGGCCTAGGCATGATCAGTCTGTGCTGCCATTGCTGCTAGGAAGGCCATGACAATGGACCATCCTACGGCTCTAACTCACCATTCCTGTGATTTCCTGGGGGAAATAACACCCTTCATTGGCCACCATTCCTTCATCTGCATTGTCTCCTCCATTAGAATGTAAGCTCTTTGAGGAGAGGGACTACCTCTGTTCTGTCTTTGTATTCTCGGCACTTCTCACAGTGCTGGCACATTCATTCATTGATTCACCCGTGAATGCTTGACTTCCCTTGTGAAGCTATAGTCTGTATCCTCTGCAGATGGCTGGGCAGATTGCAGTACTTACAGCCTCTTTCCTACGTTGAATAATAATTTTATGCCAGGTGAGTACTTGAAAGTGTTGTTTGGTTTACTTTCGTATCTGTGATCCTCTTAGAGATAGAAGATTTGAAGATTAAAATCCTATGGCTTATTAACTTTAAAAAAAATTAATTTGCGAGACAGTATTGCTGAGTACCTGACAGTTTACAGCCTTAGCATAAGAACTTATGTATAAAGTAATTTCATCTTCAAGGAAGCTACTTTTCCCTTTCTTTCAGTACAGTAACCGCATAGGGCTTTTCTTAGAAAAATGTTACGCTTTTACTGATGATTAATATTTAGTGTCATTCACTAGGATTGTGAAGGGCTTGTTGTTATGATCAGCAGGTCTGTCTGTTAGAATAGAAAGAATGTGCTTTAAACATGGTTCTTAAATAGAAGTTCAAAGAGAATGTTCAAACTAAGTTCAAACGTAGCACATTGAGCCCTGTGATTCGTGAGGTTGCTTGAATGTTGTGCAGTGTTTGTAAGTGGTTTGTTAGAGACAACATGTGTGGTATTACTGTTCTCTATATTTGTATGTGATTGGTCCCATCATTTTTTTGTTGTATCTTATTTTTGCTAAACTATGCAGAAACTGGAAGAAGCTGCATCTCGTGCTGCAGAAGAGGAGAAGAAACGCCTTCAGACTCAAGTGGAACTACAAGACAGATTTAGCCTGGAGCTGGAAAGAGAAAAACTAGTAAGAATCACATCTGGGTAAAGAAAAAGCATTTTTTTTTCTTCCTCTTACCAATGTGCAACCATGGAAAGGGGACAAGTCCTGACTGTTCTGACAAGTGGCCTCACCTTTCCAGGTTTCAGTGATGGGGCTAGATCCTTTCCAAGATCCTTTTTAACTTTAACATTCATTGACTATTACCCTTTATTTTCCTTATTCTCCCTCCTTCCCACTCCCCAAATATTTTCTTTTTCAAACGTGAAGGGTGTGGGTTAGTGGAATCATATGAACATCTGGGTCGTTGTCTTCTATCAGCCTGGCCATCTCCATTCTCGTTGGGAAGTCTCATCCTCCTACTAAGGAACATTGACCCAACCAGAATTACTCAGAAATACAGATCTCCTAACATACCTTCTTCCCCAAAGCAGTTTCTCATTGTTTGGAATGAAAGAGGCTGTGACTGGAGGTGTCAGGAAAAAGAAGATGGGGGGGAGAGTTCATAGAAGATGTTATCTTTTTTTTTTCTTTTTGGAGGAAGGAGGGCAGGGCAGTTGGGGTTAAGTGACTTGCCCAAGGTCACAGGCTAGCAAGTGTAAAGTGTCTGAGGTCACATTTGAACTCAGGTCCTCCTGATTCTAGGGTTGGTGCTCTATTCATTGTGCCACCTAGCTGCCCTTGTTATCTTTCTTTCCAAAGTTTTTTTATTTAGTATTTTATTTTTCCCCAGTTACATGTAAAAACAATTTTTAACATTTGTTTTTAAAACTTCAAGTTCCAAATTCTCTCCCTTCCTCCTTCCCCACCCCTTCTCATTGAGAAGGCAAATAATTTAATACAAGTTATTCATGTGTAGTCATGCGAAACATTTCCATAATAGTCATGTTGTGATAGAAAACATAGATCAAAAGAAAAAAGCCTCAAGAAAAATGATGAAAGTTAAAAAAAGTGTGCATCAGTCTGTATCCAGACACCATCAGCTCTTTCTCTGGGGACGGATCATGTCTCTCAGAATTGTCTTGGATCCTCGTCATTCACAGCTGATCAGCTTACAGCATTGCTGTTAATTTATACACAGCTCATTTTACTTTGTATCAGCTCGTGCAGGTCTCTCCAGCTTTTCCGAGAGCATACAACTTGCTATTTCCCACAGCACAATAGTATTTCATCACAATCATGTACCACAACTTGTTCAGCCATTCCCTAATAGGTGGTTATTCCCTCAATTTCCAATTCTTTGCCCCCAGAAAAGAGCTGCTATATTTTTGTATATGTAGGTCGTTTTCCTTTTTTTAAAATTTCTTTTAGGATACAGACCTAGTAGCAGTATTGCTAGGTCAAAGGGTATGCAGGTTTTATAGCTCTTTGGGCATAGTTCCAAGTTGCTTTAAAGAATAGTTGACAGGAAATAAGATATACAGGCAATAGAAATCCATCTTGCCCTACAAGAAAATAAACTGGAGGAATTGGAGGGGGGATATAAGAGAGGGAAATTGGGGGAGGGATATTCAGTATGCTTGCCATCTTGGGGTGGGGGATAGGGGAGAGATGGGAAGAAAATCTGTAACTCAGAATATTTGGGAAATGAATGTTGAAAACTAAAAACAAATTTTAAAAAAAGAGAGAAGGAAAAAAAAAAAGAATGGTTGAATCAGTTCACAGCTCCACCAAGGGTGCATTCATGTCTCATTTTTCCCACATCCCCTCTCCATTTGTCATTTACCTTTTCTGTCCTGTTAGCCAATCTAATAGGTATGAGGTAGTACCTCATAATTGTTTTAATTTGCATTTAGGATCTTCTTTTTCTTCAAGTTTCAAGCTTCTGGTTAAGCTTCTTTGATCTTAGTTGAAGAGAGAATGTCAACATGCTCTCACCCCAGTTCACTGCCAGAGCCTGGAGGGAGTGATAGCCTAAAGCCTCTAGTCCAGGGGAGCCCCAGGAGATGGAAGAGAGAGGAGAGACAGAGGCAGCAGGCAGGGACTGAGAAAGGAGGGCTAAGGAGGCCCCTTATCCTCCCTCCCTCCTAAAACAGTCAGCTGGCCAAACTTTACCCTTTAACCCTTTGCTTGCCTTGGAAAGGACCACAGTGCCTTGTACATAATAAATTCTTAAATACTTTTCCATTCTATTCCACATCGCACTTTGTTTAGCCATTTCCCAATCACTGGGAATCTACTTTCCTTTCCATATGTTTGCTACTACAAAAGGTGCTGCCATAACTGCTTTGGTGTATATGGAGCCTTTAGACCATAGACCTCAAGGTGATTTTTCTATAGAAATAATGTTTTAAAAATAAATGTATTACTTATAAAGGAAGAATATCTTCATAAGAGTAGGCACAGTTTAAAAATGAATTTTGCCAGGAAGCCATTGTCAGAATTTTGCATATTTCAGCTTTTTACAACTTTAACCCTTTATTGGTAACCCATAGTTGCTTTTTAATACAGGAAAAAATGTTTAAGGGAAAGAGATTCTAGAAGGAAAATATTCTTGGTTATGGGAGGGGAATTTTTAGAGGGATGGGCAAATTGGAGTACTTACATTAAATGTTTCTGAATTTTCAGTAATTTTTAGATGATAGGGTATCCCTTTGTGAAAGACTGCCCAGTGGTGGAGGTATTGTGACGGAGGACAGGCAGAGTGGGGTGTAGGGGAGGCCCTGCCTTCTAGGGCGGAGTTTTAATGCATTCTCACTTTATACCATTAGATCCGGCAGCAGATGGAGGAACAGGTTGCCCAGAAGTCATCTGAACTGGAGCAGTATCTGCAGAGGGTCCGAGAGCTTGAGGACATGTACCTGAGGCTTCAGGAAGCTCTGGAGGATGAGAAGCAGGCTCGGCAAGATGAAGAGACGGTTCGGAAGCTTCAGGCCAGGTGCTAGCTGCTTTACTCTGATGCTCTGCTAAGCTTTCTCATCAGCCCAATGAAAAGGGGAGCACAAATCCAAAAGTGGTTTAGATGAGAAGTCCATTTTAACTCAGGAGTTGCACTAACAGGTCCTCCATTGTTTCTTTGGACTCTCCTTCCAGCCTCTGTCCATTCACGTGAATGTACACGTGCATTTTTAGTTCTCTGAAGCAACTCACAGAGACTATAAATTACAAATAAGTTGCTTCTTTGCATCAGTGAATAGAGTTTCAGCTGAGGGAGTTTCCTGCCCTGATGAAATGACAGATTCAGACCAAACAGCCCCCAACAACCTGCCTCTGCTTTTAGCCGCTCCAGTGGGTCTGGGAGGTGGCTTCTTAAAGCGTCTGCTAGTGGCCTCTAGGCTTCTGGTGCTCCTCTAGGCTCGGCTCCTGTATAGACCGTGGGATGTGTCTGTTACCTGTGACCAAACCCACCTGAATACGGGGCGGGGGGGGGGGGGAGGGGGAGTAGGGAGGGGGAGTTCATTACTAGAAGGTGGGGCATGAAGCCCCTTTCAGAGGGGTGGGGCAGGCCTTTGATCTGGGCTAGTGGAGGGAACCAGGAATCTTCTGAAGTACTCCAGCAGCCCTCTGCTGGAGCATGACTGTCCCTTGGATGTATGTTTCCTCTCTTTAAGTTATTTACCAGTTCATGTTATATACTTTAAGCTCCCACATCCTAAGTTTATAACTGCTTGGAGATGTCTGATGTTGGGGCTGATGCCATTTTGGTCATTCTTAAGGCAGATGGTGCTTGGGAAGGAGGAGGTGATGTTGTTTCTTGGGCTGAAATCCACACTGGAGACTTGAGATTTGTCCTGACTACACGTAGAGTATTGGATCCAGTTCTGGAGCCAAATTTTAGCAAGATTGTATAGGGATTGAAGGCATTTGAAGGACAGGTTGAAGAAACTAGAGAAGTTAAAATGCTTTCAAAAGCTTCACTTGAACCTTCCATCCCCTTAAGCCATCACCTTATCTTTCCCTTCCCTTTCTAGGAGTCTAGGAAAATCTGTGCTAAGTAGTAAAAAAATAATCACTTTCGAGGCAGAAGGTGATTCCTCTCCAGGAGGGATCTCTACCTCGGGAGGAGGACAGGGTGGGGAGGGACCTAAGTGAGTCCCAAACCAGATTAAAGTGTAACTGGGAAATGTCTGGCAAAATAAAACAAAAAAGGGGCGACTAGGTGGTGCAGTGAATAGAGCACCGGCCCTGAAGTCAGGAGGACCTGAGTTCAAATTTAGCCTCAGACACTTAACACTTACTAGCATGTGACCTTGGGCAAGTCACTTAACCCCAATTGCCCTGCCTTCCTCTCTCCAGAAAGCAAAAAATTAAAAAACAAAAAAACAACAACAAAAACCCAGCACAACAGAGACAAGAATTTCTCTCATGTACAAGAGACGATTCCTTGGTAGTTAAGGTTGCTTGAGAACGGTGATTAAGGGAATTCCCTTTATGGAATTTTAAAATTATTCTCCAGGTCACCTAGTCTGGCTCTTTCATTTTACATATGGAAGAAACTGAGTTCCCACAGGGGGAGTGTTGAGTTAATGGAGGATCCCTGACTGGAGCTCTGAGATCCGGGCCTGGCTTCCTTCCGCCATGCTGTCATGGCTGGTCCTTCTGAAAGCAGAGTCCTGGATTAGGTGACTTGTGAAATTCTTTAGGCTGATTATTCTCTAATGTAATAAGTTAATCATAACTTACAAGGCCAAGCTTATAATTTATTTTTAAAACTTTTTCTTTGTTTAAACTGTATTATATGTGTGGATTTTAGGTTACACTTGCAAAAAAAATACATAAACAAAGTTGGAAAGAAAGTTAAATGGAAACAAAATCTTTCCAACTTTATTGCATCTTGTACTGGCCCCTTCTGTGAAAGGCAGAGTGTTCTCTTGTTAGAAGCCAGGTGTGTTTACAATGTATAGCTTACAAATTAGAGGAGGCAGGTTTTGGTTAGCCAATACCATAATATTCTTGTAGATGGCTTCTCTTTGAAAAATGTAGTCATAAGATGGTGGAAAAAAGGCAGAGCTCTCTTCAAAACCCTTCCAAAAGACTTTAAGTAATCCCTTGAAACAAACTCTGGAGTGTAGAACCCACAGAAGGATGGGGTGAAACAATTTTCCAGCCCAAGACAAGTTAGAGGGGTTGCATAGAGGTCTATTGCACTAGAGTGAGATTGGAGCTTAGTGTGGTGCAGTCTGTACCTCAGCAAACTGGCCGTAAGCCTTGGGGGTGACTGAATCAGTGCTGTAGTAGTGGTTTCCAGACTTCCCAGCCCACAAAGGGGGTCGGACAACTAGTAACAAGGGTCCCTTTGCTGGCACAGTAGGACTCTGGTGCATGGCCCATATTTAGATCTGGGTCATGGGCATGCCTCTCAGTTCCAGGGAGGAGCGCTAGCATACCAGAGCTTGTGGCTACAGGGGAGCTGGGACCCTGGTCACAGATCTAAGGTGAAAAGGAGTGCTTGTGGTCACTCACAGACCAGAGCACAGGCCAGGAATAGTAAACAGACCTCTCCCTAGATCATACCACCTCGGAAGAACTGAAAATTTCCAGGTCCCTAGAATCATCTCTGAAACAGCTTTTCAAAGAAACCTGAAGCTTGGGACAATGCCCCCTCCACTGTGGGAGCAGAGCCCAACTTTAGCATAGAGTTAAGAATCAAGAAATAGGCTGGGAAAATGATCCAGTGGCAGAAAAATGTATTCATCTGTGCTTGTTTCATCGGTACCTATATTGACATTGAAGTGATACAGAGGGGATTAGTGTGGTTCCTGTTTGAAGATGACTTACAAACTCATGAAGTATTCCTTATTTTTTTAAATGGGTATCACATTTCTTGTCATTTCAGTGGGTGAAGGAGGGAGAGAGGGGGAAAATTTGGAATGGAAGACCAAAATAAAATTTAAAAATAAAATATAAAAAAAAAGATTTTCATTAAAAAATGTAGTCATCTGTATGTAATAAGCTTGAAAATATTTGCTGATCCAATATGATCTCTGCAGGAAATAAGAGTTCAATTCTATCTAATCCAACAAATATTACTTCTTGGCCTTGTGTTCAGACTTCGTCAGTTACTTAAGTGCCCCCATGGTCTCTTTGGTTTGGGGACCTCCTCAATGACACTGATTGAGCCCTTCTTCAGGCCTTCTCTTCCTGTGCATTTCCTATCGATGCCTTTCTTACAAAGGGTCTGCGCAACATATTCGGGGCCTTCCTTTAGGTCTTTTAAGATTATGTGGGTATCAGTACACCCCAAGGGCTGTTAGCCTGTTAGCTTTTGCTTCCTGTGTGTGACTGGCCCATCTTTCGGGACTTACATTTCTTTGATCCTAACACATGTGGTACTTACTGGTAATATGTTGCAGCCCATTTCTGACAACTCTCTGTCTCCCTTTTGTTCTTTGGTGATCTGCAGTTTTGATTCTTCAAAGAATTGTCCTGTTGCACAATTGGAAGCTGTATGGCAGCACCCTTAGAATACTGTTCTTAAAAAGTTGGGTTTTTGTTTCAGGGAGAAAGAAGCTTGGGCTCTTTGGAAATGTTTTGCTGTTTCCCACATGCAGTCCAATTCACTCTCCTCCTTCTCCTTTTGAATTCTGGGCAAGGTCATTGTCCAGCTCTAGTACCTGTGTAAAATGTGTAGACCAGTGAAACAGCAGAATGAGCTTCCCCTCCACCTGTGTGTATCAGGGGATGGCTGGCAACGAGCATTTCTTATCTGCTTGGTTTCAGCTCATGAAACAAGGCATTGCGCTGAATGCAATAAATGTCCTTTGTTGATGATGATAAAAATCAAGAAAATAAGCTTTTTTTCCCCTTGTAGCTGGTCTTATTTTTATCCTAATTGCCCATGTTAAGTAGTTAAGTTGCTGTTTGCAAGGCTGCCAAATAAGATAACCCCAGGATGGGTAAAAATTGGCTTGGCAGTAATTCATGTGGAAAAAGACCTCAGAGTTTTGTTGGCTTGCAAGTTCAGCGTGTGCCAGTTAATGTGATCTCGAGGTGCAGCGTCCAGAATGAGGGAGGGACGGCAGGGCTCTTATCCTCTAGCCTGGACCGAGCACTCCTGGAGTGACCTTCTGGGCACCACAATTCTAAGAGAATATTGAAGAGCCAGTGGGCGTCCAGAAGAAGACTCAGAGCCATGCAGTGTGAGGAGCAGATAAAGAACCAAATTCACTAGGAAGTGGCTCTTTGGGGAGTGGGGTGCCTGAAAGACTTCTGAGGAATGTCACGGCGGGACTCCACATTTATGTTCTGCCCAGTGACCCTGTGAGGCAGGGGCCAGATGCAAGAAAGGAGGGATTTATACTGCTTGGCCTGGAGAGAGAGCTGGGGCCAGGGTGGAAGTGGTTAGGAGGTATGTTTTTGGCTTCATGCAAGCGCAGGCTTTCTTACAGCAGAAGTTGTTTAGAAGTGTTCATTGGACACCTACTGTGTGCCAGACGCCATGCTGGGCACTGGCGAGCAGCTTCCTGCTGGTGGAATCACTCACTCGGAGAATGCTCCACTCCCTGCTGGGGGATGGATGTAAGAGCAGATGCCTGCACGGACCAGGAAGCTAGATTACAGGAATGCTGATGATCCGTCCAACTCGGAGATCCCGTAATTTCCTGTCAATTTCCTTTCTGTTTATTTTAGGGGAATTACAGATTTTGTATCTGACCTATCAAGCGGTGATTCCTGACTCTCCATATCAGGTTCCGTTTTCTGTGTGTGCATGTAGTTTCCTGTCCCTAATGGTGATGGGCTCCTTCCCCTTCAATGCCTGGAGTCCATTGCTGCCCTGACAGCTTTACCACGTTCCCTGTAGTGCATGCTCATTTGGTTTTTCATCCCACAGTGACTGGGAGCTTTGCCTGAGTGCCTAGAGGACATTCCCATTCCTTTTTGTCACTACCCTCCTCCCACAAAGTCTTTGGCTGTGTTTTATGAGGTTGTCACACCGTCTGGCAGGTCTTTCATGAGTAGTGAGTTGGTGCCTCACAGTACATGTGGTGAGATGGGTGGTCTTTTCTCTGTTTGACCCCCCACTTCTCCCTCTGCAGGCTGCTGGAAGAAGAGTCTTCTAAGAGAGCTGAACTAGAGAGGTGGCACTTGGAACAGCAGCAGGCCATCCAGACCACCGAGGCTGAGAAGCAGGAGCTGGAAAACCAGCGAATGCTCAAGGAGCGTGCCCTCCAGGAAGCCATGGAGCAGCTGGAGCAGCTGGAACTGGAGAGGAAGCAGGCACTCGAGCAGTACGAGGTGAGCTCCCCCGTCCTGGGGGACTGAAGGACTATAGTACTAGGCATGGTTTGTCAGGAAGAGCCTGGAAATTGGGGGAGAAAATAAAGAAAGCAGAAAAATCAGGTGCCTCAGGATAAGATTTTTATACTAGATTGAGGTTTAATCCTCAGAATGGTGAATAAAGGCTCTTCTGCTTGCTACCAACATTGGGGCTTCCTTTTTAAAAAATCTTTATTCTGAATTTAATGAATATCAGAAAAAGAGAACATTTCCATATGCAAAATGGCAAAGAAAAACTTCTTCTGTACAGCTCTCTTTTAAGGGAGTATGTAACTCAGCGTCATACCTTTACCATTGTCCTATTTGTCCATGCTTCCCTCTGAACTTTTATCTGGTCCCTTGTGTTCACTGTCCCTTTAAATAAGTGTTTGTTAAAGGCTTTTGTTCTTTATGTTACCAGTGTTCCTATTTCTCCTTGAGAGTCATCCCATCTAATACGTAGTATTTTGTTTTCATTTCTTAATAATATTTTATTTTTCCTCAGTTACATATATAGACAATTTCAAACATTTAAAAAAATTTTGTGTTCCAAATTTTCTCCTTCCCTGCCTTCTTCCCCTCTGCCCTCCATAAGATGGTAAACACTTTGATATAGGATATGTGCAGTTATGTAAGACATTTCCGTATTAGTCATATTGTGAAAGAAAAAATAAGACCAAAAGAAAAAACACACAAAAAAGTGAAAAATGATATGCTTCAATCTGCATTCAATCTGTAAGACTCCATCAGTTCTTTCTCTGGATGGGGATAGCATTTTCCATCATGAGTCCTTTGGAATTGTCTTGGATCATTGTATTGCTGAGAATTGACAGCCTTTCATAGTTGATCATTCTTACAATATTGCTATTCCTGTGTACAGTCTTTTCCTGGTTCTGCTCACTTCACTTTGCATCTGTTCATGTAAGTCTTTCTAAGTTTTTCTGATATCAGCCTGTTCATCATTTGTTACAGCACAGTAGTATTCCATTACAATCATATGCCACAACTCATTCAGCCATTTCCCAGTTAATGGATATCATCTCAATTTCCAGTTCTTTGCTACCACAAAAAGAGCTGCTACAAATATTTTGGTACGTCTTTGCCACTTTGCATATTGGAAATGTTCTCTTTTAAATTCAGAATAAAAATATTTAAAAAAAAATTTTTTTAATCTTTTGGGGATACATATCTAGTATCAGTATTGCTGGATCAAAAGGTATGCATAGTTTGCATATAGTATTGTACAGTCCTTGTGGACCTACCATCTCTGTGAAAGGGTTGAAGTGGGAGTGTTTTCTGACCTATGTCTCTTCTTTATAATTGTGCAACATTCTTTTTTTTGTGTGTGTGGTTTTTTCCTTCTGTGCATTTTCAAGATTCTTCAGTGACTTTTTATTTCTTTTTGGCAAGACTGTTGATAGCCCTTGCCTCCCCCTTAAGTTATTCTTCCCCCAACCCCTGAAATAAGGGAAAAAACTCAGTACTTGTTAACAGATAAACATAGCTGGACAAAACAAATTCACCCATTGTCCGTGTTCAAAAATGGATGTCGCATTCTATCCATTTGGTCCTTCACCCTCTGCCAGGAGGTGGGAAATATTTCCATCATTGGGCTTCTGAAATTGTGGTTGATCTTTGCATTGATCAGAGTTCTTAAGTCTTTCCAAGAATTTTTTCTTAATAATGTTTTTGTGATGGTATAAATTGTTCCTTTTGCTCCGCTCCCTTCCCACTGTGTCAGTTTATATGAATCTTCACAGGTTTCCCCGAAACCATCCCTTTCATCATTCCTTATGGTACAATAAAAATTTCATTCTTATATTATAATTTGTTCAGCCATCCCCTAGTCTATAAATGCCCCCTTAGTTTCCAGTTCTTTGTTATAACAAAAAAAGCTGTTGTAGTTACTTTTTGTGTGTATGGGGTTTTTTTTCTTCTTTCTCTGATCTTTTTGGGGTATAGGGCTAATACTGATAGGTGTCCCTTTTTCTTAAAAACCTTCACTTAGCCTGGCCATTCCCATAACCTTTCTATCTTCCCAGATCCCTCTTCACTTTCACATTTAAACTCCTAGAAATCAGTCAGCAAACATATAGTAAGTGCTAGGCATTGTGCTAGGGATGAAGCACCAAGACTGAAAATAGCCCCTACTCATAAGGAGTTTATGTTCTGATGGGAGAGATGGGATGTACATACAGAAAATGTATGTAGCATAAATATAAAGGAGACACATAGAGGGCTAAATCTTGAAGCATTGTGCATTTGTTTTAGCCACTGCTCCTCTTCCAACTCCTGCCATGTTTTTCTTGCTGCTGATTCAGAGCTATTCAGGTTTTTCAGCAGGCACCTGTTGATTCATTGAACTTAACGTCACATGAACTGATTTTTAACTACTTTTATTGTCTTAACAAAGGAGTGTTTTTAGTCTGGAAAGGGCAAGAATTAATGGCCTTCTTGGGAAACTGGAAGTAACTGATTCAGACTGAAACTGGGGAGTCTGGAGGTAGGCTGTTGGACGAGATCACCTCTGAGTCTTAGACTGGAAGATTTGCTAAGTGGTTGGAGAAGAGTCTTCTTTGAGGAAGTCTTTTTTTACATCTCAGGTCATAGTGGTTTGATCAGGAAAATCACTCAGGTTCCCAAATTCTGGATTGCTTTTTCAGATTGCTTTTTTTGTTAGTGTTAACGAGTGTTAACTTGGAAAACTCTTCTGTCTAATCAAAGTCTCAACTTTATTTCAGGGAGTCAAAAAGAAGCTTGAGATGGCAGCCAGCAAGACCAGAAGCTGGAAGGATAAGGTGGCCCAGCACGAGGGCCTCATTCGATTAATAGAGCCAGGTAAGGGCTCTGGGAAGTCAGCACCAGGTTCACCTGGGCTTTTAGCCCTGTTTGTGTGTGTGTGATTCTGCAACAAGGATCCTTGCTGGTTCTGTGGCATGGAGTCTACACACTTCTCAGAATAGTGTCTTCACATGCATGAGATAAAATGCAGTGGTTACAAAGGAAACATTATACTGAAAGACACTTATGAAGACATGAAAAAGTCAAGTTCATGGACCCCAGGTTAACCCCTCTTCTAGAGTGTGCTTTTGGTCAGAAAGAATAGAAACCAAGGCTATTTATGGTAATTTTGTTTCAACTGTTCCTGGGAGCCGGCCTCTTAATTTGGGAAAATGCTCTGCTGATCAAAAGCATAACCTCACACAGTCTAGAATTGTAAATATAGGCAGGGCACAGACAAAGCAAGGTTTCATTTTGTTTCCAGGCACTACTATAATGCAATATGGTGCCTGTAGCATGGATGTGTACTGTACACATCTGATAAAAAAGCTAGCTCTGTAAGCATATTTGTTTTTCAGGTTCAAAAAATCCTCACTTAATTACAAACTGGGGGCCGGCAGCCTTCACTCAAGCAGAACTTGAAGAGCGAGAGAAGAGCTGGAAAGGGAAGAAGGGCACGGAGTGACTGTGAGGGCGGACGCCTCCCCCCATGGAGCCAGAGGTCAGGTGGAGCCGGGGAGCTTTGTGCCAAAGACCTTGCAGCGTGTGTCCCTGCCGCGTCGCCTCCTGAGTGCTGCTGGCAGGGCCAGCACGCAAAGGGAGACGCTTTTGTGTGCACCTCTCTGCCCGAGGGCCATCTCTGAAGCAGCGTCACAAATGTCCACCCCTTTGTTTGTTGGTCCTTGCTTCCCCTCCCCCGCTTAGAAGACAGCTCTCACTTTTCTACCCAACTGGCGGGAACTGGCGGGGAGCTGTGTTTCGGATAATCCACAGCAGCCTACAGTCTCCAAATCCGCCCTTGTCTTTGTAATGCATCCTCCTTGCTCTTGGCAGCCAGGAAGCTGACCAAGCACACACCATTCATACTGATCACTGGCCAACCGATGCTCTTGTGGGGGGATCAGGAACTGTGACTTCCTGGTTGCTCCTCCAGAATATCATTGGTCACATGGGGTTTTCCCGAGTTTTCCAGGACTCTTTCCTTTCCTTCCCAAGAAAGTGATACACTGTCACATGTGCCTTCTTCCTCTTGAGTCTAATATTCACCTTCCGTAAATTCCCAGCCAGCTGTAGGCTGGCCTGTGTTAGTGGACATTCTCTACAGCAGCCCACAATTGCCTTGTGTTCCCTAAGAGCCCCACAGCTAGGCTGCAGAGAAGAGGACCTTGGGAGCAAGCTAGTTTGGAATTCAAAATGGGCACTGGGTGCTCCAGACTCTCTGCAAGTGAGTAATAGAGAATGGCAGACCATTCTGCATCAGACTGGTGGCTAACTTGGTGGTTAGAAATGATGGCCTGTCATTGCCTGTCTGACTTCCCGGGACCCACTGGGTGTTAGGTGGTGCTGAAGATGACATCAGATAAAAACAAGAGATGAGAGACAGTGTGGTGTAGTGGACAAAACCCAGGCCTTGAAGCCGGGAAGGCTCACATGCTGATAGACTGGCCATGTGCCTCTCTTCGCTCTCTCAGGCTATAATTTGCCAAGAAAGTGCTTACCTGTATTGGTAGAGGGTCTTTCCTCACATGAGAGTTCTCTCTGCCACTGAAATTGCAGGTCTAGTTCCTGTCCCAGAGAATTAGGTAAAAGGGGTTGCTTGGCCTCACAGATTGCCCCGTGCTTCTTAGGAAGCCTTTCTGTATTTGTTTTGGGTTTAGAAAACAGTATGAGAACAAAGCCTTTTGAATAGAATTTAAAAACATAAGTAACCCCATGAGGGGGTAATACATGATTGATACAGCCATCTGGGGATAATTCATGGGAACCAACTTCTGAAGTTCATTATGGCATAAGGAGAGAATTCAACATTGATTTCTACTAACATTCTTCTTTGCCACCTAACATTAAATGAAGGAAGTGTCCTGGTCAGACGTCTGACACCCTCTCCCCAAGAAGTGACAGTGGTGTTTCAGATGAGATGTGATTTCAGCGGCTTGGGCACCCGCTTCCACATCTGCCTCAGTGCAGATGTTTCCATGAAAGCAGCTGAATGAGTTTTTCTTGTGAGCACTCCAAAAAGCCCACCACCTTGCAGCCAGTCTTCAGGGACTGAGCCTCTCCACACTCAGCGAGGCTGGTCCCAGGCTTGAAACCTTCTCAGCATCATAGGACAAGCCAGAGCTCATGTTTCACTGGTAGAGCCTTCAAGAACCCAGGCTTGTTTTCACACTGTACGAGACATCAGAGGAGTGTTGTTAGTGGGAGATGAATATTAATAATGTTAAACTGTTCTTTAACGTCACGCTTGCTGATTTATTATTTTAGACAAATGTAGATACAATCAAAAGGGATATAATCCTCTCAGTTACTGCCTCTTGTCTGAGTAAAAGACATTAACCAGTGAAATACCCTTATGAATTTTTAATCATGTTGCCTTTGGCAGTTAATTGAAACATAAGTTTTATTTAATGTTCACTCCTTCCTGCCTTTGTAAACTTTATTTTCTTCTTTCAAAGTTACTTCCCATTAGGGTTCTTGAAAATTTACAGATGACAGTTTGGGTTTCTGCTTTTCAGATATTTATCAGTATTATTACTTTGTTTATTCAGTAATGTATTTTACAGGTATGGGATGAGGCCTGGAGTCAGCCTTTTGGAGTCAGTCTAAACTGTGCCAATAGGATCTGCAAATGTGGAAGAGGCTGGATAATTTTCTCTTAATTTGATTAAGGATCCTACATGTGACTCTAGTATAACAAATCACTAATAAGGAACTTTCTAAAGAAGTATAAAGCGCTGCATGAAAAATGCTTATCTCCGAGGAAAACACAGTGGTTTCTGCTTTTAAAAGAAGGGCTGGTGAAGGTCCTCTCTCCCTGCTGAAATGCCTCCTCTCTTCTGAAGCCAACAGACCGTGGCCCCGAAGGCTCAGCTCCATTGTTGTTGGCTCTCGAGAATCTGCCTTTGTGCCAGCTGCTTCTGCCTTGCTTGGCTCCCACAAGCAGTGTGCTTAACTTCATTTCAGCCCTGACCAAGTGGTTAAGTGATTTTCAGTTAAATAGCAGTGTCAGAGGTCATCAGTGGATATTTGTCATGTGCACAGTGTGTAGTGTTCTAAATCCCCTAGTTACCATAGAGGGAAAAGTAGCATCATGTTAGAAACCATTTAATTCCAGTGGATTTTTGTGGATTATGGACAGCATGGAAATGTGTTAATTAAATTCATAATTGGATGAATGTTCCATGTTCATCTGGTTCAAACTCTCCCTGGAAAGGATAGCCTCTGCTCTCTCCCCAACAGGGGGCCCCCCAGACTTGGCTGAAATGCCTCTAGGGAGGGTGAGCCAAGTGCCTTCTGAGGTCTCCCAGCTCAGCCTGGGGCTGCTCTCTTGGTCAGGAAGTTTTTCTTGATATCAAGCTTTACTCTGCTTCTTTGCAACTTGTGTGGTCTAATCCTCTTCCCACTGATAGCCCTTCAGCCACTTGAAGACAGCTGCCATGGGCCTTCCCTCCTACCCAAGACTTCTCTTAACATTCAGAATCTCCAGGTCCTACAGCCAGGCCTCATATACATGAACCCAGTGCCATTCTCATTCCTCATCAGTATTCTTCCTGATGTTTGAAGTAAACTATTCTTCGTGGCAGAGTGCCCACAGATCACACGCTGAAATTATCAGCAGTATCTGGATTCTGCTTGGCATGGGCCATTGGTTTCCTAAATGACTTAGCAGTGAGATTGTTTAATGGAGAAAGAGTTAGAAGACACAGGTAATGCAAAGGTTAACGTACTTTTGTGTTCCGTTGGGTCTGAAGATGCAGAGGAGTGTGTATTGTGTAATTCACAAGCAGCCTCATTGTCTGAACACTCCAAGATTGGCCATGTTTAGCTTTCTTAACTTTTTGCTAATTTTCCTAAAATATTTGTGACGTGTTTTATATCTTTTTTAAGGAAACCAGACCAAATAAGAACAGGAAAAAATACATGAATGACATGAATTTAGAACTATCCACATTAATAAAACAGTGGGGGAAAGTATGGTGTGTTTCTTAATAAAGAAATATATGCATATGCTCAGTTTTGTGGCTGTTACTCCAAAAAAAACCCCAAACACAACAAAATAGCACACTGTGTGGTTAATTCAGTAACTTAGCAAAACCAGTGGTTGGCGGGAAGAGAGGTTTTCTTACATTTGGCTTCTGAGCCATTAATATGGGGAAGGTAATAGCTGAGGTGCTGTGTCAGCTCACATGAGAAAACTTACAAAGACGTTTCACCCTCATGCATCTTGTGTCTTCATGTGCCCCTGGGCTTTCCTTGCCATGCTGTGCCATTTTGGTTTTTGATCTGCAGTTTGAACAGTGTGGAGGATTTTTTTTTTTTGGAAGAGCCAGAGCAGGCTGAGAGCCCCCTGGTTTCATCTCCTCACCTTCCACTTCTCATAAAGATGTCTGGGTCTGCTCATGACTGCTTGGGTCCTTGGCAGAGAGGGAACTGGGGACTGGGGATCTGCATCTGAAACCAGCAGATTAAATTTGGTGCATCAAGAATGCATGTATGCAGTTGCATTATTTTGGTCTTTTATCTGCCCCCCAGGTGTGACCCTAACTCTTACTGGGTTGGGGGGAGGCACTGACTTTTCTGATACTTGGTCATGTCCAACTCTCCATGACCCCATCTGGGGTATTCTTTAGCAAAGATACTGAAGTTTTCCATTTCCTTCTCCAACTTATTTTACAGATGAGGAAACTGAGGCAAGCAGGGTGAAGTGACTTGCCTGGGGACTAGGTAGGAAGCATCTGAGACTGGATTTGAACTCAGGTCTTCCTGACTCTCAGCCAGGTGCTCTCTCCCTGCACTCCTAATACTTAAAAGGTCGGGAGCTGCTGCTGTACTGCTGGGAATGTCCATTCCTCTCCTGCCTTTTCTCCCTCATCCTTCTCTCCTCTTTCATGTGATCCTTTGCAGGCTCTGTAAAGAACTCAGATATTCAGCTTTTCTTCTATCTGTTTTGAATTTGCTTTCTTTAATTTTTTTTTCACTTCTACCTCTTTTAAAATCAGCTCCATTTCCAGATGCATGCCTCTTCCTCCCCTACCACAGGGCAATCCCTTGTCAGAATAAGAAAAAAAAGCTGTTTACCAAAACCAACCAACACATCAAGTCTCAGTATATTCAATATTCACTTACAGTGAGATTTTACTTTTCTTCTTGCCTGCTCCCTTCCTTCCCCAAATACGTGCATGTGTGTGCACACACATAGAGAGATGAGAGCCCTGTTTTCTTGTTTCAAACTATATTTTCTCCAGCCACAGAGGTGAGAGTCCATTCTCTTTTTAGTCCTGTTTATTTTCTTATGTCTTATTTTATCCCCATGAAATAAAAAACTTTTTTTTTCCTCAGTACTGTTCCCAAATCAGTCGAGATTTATTTCAGGCTCTGTGCTAAGTGCTACGAGTATGCAGATAAAAGTGAAGTAATTCCTGCCCTCAGAAAGCTTACCTTCTGATAGAGAAGACAACATGAACATGTCTAAGTATATACATAATGTATACAAACTGATTACAAGGGAGTTTTAGGGAAGGATTGTACAAGCAGCTGGGGAATCTGTAAAGCTTCATCCAAGCGTTCAAGTTGAAAGGCTGAAGGGAATGAGGGTTTCCAGGAGGTGGAGGCCACAGGGGAGTACATGGGGGACAGCCGAGTACAAAGGCAAGGCCACTCGTGGTTGATGGACTGATGTGAGGGACAGTGGCTGGTCAGGATGGCTGGGCCTCAGTGTGAATGAGTTGTGGATGTTATACTGGAGTTGGACCCCAGGCACTCCATCTACCTTTGTTACTTCTGCTGGAACTGCCCAAGCTTAGGGCCTCTGGCTTGGCAGAAGTGGGGATGGGACCTTTCCTCATTGGCTCATCCCTCCAGAACCCTAAGCTGCAACCAGTATGCAGGCCAGTTATCTTGAGTGGAACAAAATGTTTTAACTTGAGGCTTGAGACTTTCGAAGAGTATGAACCACATATAGGTAAAGAGTTAAAGCTTGCTCTGGCTTTCACAGGAAATAAATTGGAAGTGGAGATCCCACCATTTTGAGTGGCTGTCCAGCTACTAAGTCCAATCTGTTCTTGGGACCTGATTAGCCAAGATGTCACTGCTGGTCAAACTGGTCCAAGTAAGAGTGTTTTCTAACTTCTTAAAACTGAAGAGGCAGTGAATGTATTTGGTGGCCTTGGCCCAGGCAGAAGGTGGCTGAGCCTTGTTCCTTATGTTTCTAAGCCATAAGTCCACTCTCGTGTTTAGGTCCTATAGATTTCTACTTCTCATTTTGGCAAAAATTCAAATATTTTAAAATACCTGTTGGATATGAAGAACTCTACAATAGCTTGGAGACATAAAGGCCCTCCCTCATTCCCCCAAAATCCCTGTCTTTAGTTATTTTATTTTGAGGGGATAAATCAAAAACTATTTGTTAAATGCTTACTAAATTCTGGAGGAACAAAGAAAAAGCAAAACCAGTCTCTACCCTCAAGGAGCTTACATTAGAATGGGGCAGAATAACATAGACATTAGTCAATACACAGGGTAGACACAGAAGAGGTGGAAAGCCATCCAGCGTCCATAAGAAAGTAAACTTGAAATCTGGGAAAGACAAGGACAAACACGCATGTGCTTATAACAATAGAACCTTAGTGAGGGAGGCTCTAATAGGTGAGGGGAGAGAGGCATGCCAGGAAGAGATGGTGCTTGAGCTGTCTTAAAGGAAATCAGAATTCTGGAAAGTGGAGATAATGAGAACGTTGCAGGCACAGGGCCCAGCAAATGCAGTGACCATGGAGACAGGGATAAAGGATGGATATGGAGGGTGAGGGAGTGAAGGAGGGATCAGGCAGCTCCAAGAATATCTGGGGGAGAGCCCTAATGTCTGGGGAAATTATTTTCCTTCATGTTTCCCCCTCTCAGAGGCTTCATTGATTGGTCCATTGTTTCACTGGGAACATCAGTCTAATCTGGTGTCAGCCTACGGGATGCAAACATTCTCAGTGCCTTGTACTATGGGTGACAAGTCACAGATCACAAAAAATTGAGGGTTGAAGGGATCTCAACAGTCGTTTAGTCAAACCCACACAAGAAAGGAATCCTAACCATAGCAGCCCCAAAGTAGTTGTCTGCTTGAACGACCTCAAATGAGGGGGAACTTGCCACCTCTCAAGGCATCTTTAATCATCAAGAAATTTTTCCGGAGAGAAAGCTTTAATTTGCCCTCCTGAAGCTTCCATTCATCGCTTCTGACTGTTAAGAAGAGGGATGAACCAGTGAGGAAAGGGCCCATCCCCCCTTCTGGCAGCAGAGGCCCCAACCTTGGACAAAGAAAACAAGTCTAATCCCCTTCCACATATGAGCTCTGCAAACAGCCAGAGACAGCTACCATATCCTCTCAGCTCTTCTCCAGGCTCAGTATTGCCCGTTTCCACCACAGATTCCCTGGCATAAGCCATCCTGGCCCTTTCCCCTCCTTGCACTCATCCGGATGCTCTCCAGCTTTGTATCCCTAATCTCTGGGTCTGGTAACACAGGGCTCCTGACATCTGCCGAGGCAGAGAACCTAGGGCCTCCCGCCTCTTCATTGCTGGAGGCTCTCCGGCCTTTGATGCAGCCCCAGATGGCAGCAGCTGACTCACGCTGACTTTGCATTTCACTAACATCATCATCTTTTTCAGATGCACATCTACCCAAACCTGCCTCATCCTGTGTTTGTGAAGTTGATTTTGTGGACTCAAGTATGACTTGACATTTATTTCTCTTGGCATTTCATCTTGTTAGCTCAGCTCGATGCCCCTAGCCTGTCAAGGGCTTACTGGATCCTGACCATCATCCAGTCTGCATTACCTATTATATATAAATATATATATGATAGTATATATTACAGCACCTGCATATTTGATAAACATTTCATCTAGACCCTTGTCCCAAGTCTCTGATGGGGATGGAGAATAGACTTGTGGCTTCATTGGGGTAAGGAACTTCCAAGCGAGGAAACTCCCTCTACAGATGCAGGTTGGCACCTTCACTGCATCTTAGTCTCAGCACTGAGGTTAAGCGATTTCCCCAGTATGTGCCAGGAAGAACTTGAACCCAGATCTTACTGGCTGACTATCTGTTGCTTCACACTGAATGAATGAATTTATTAAGCATTTATTATGGGCAAAGCATTGCGCAGGTGCTGGAGATACAAACAGAAAAGCAAGATAGTCCTTGCCCTCAAGGAACTCACATCCTAATGGGGAAGACATGTGCAAGTCAGGTGGAAAGGTGCCATGGTCTTTAGCTTGCAACAGCAGAGCAGATGGTAAGGCCTCTTCTTTTCTATTATTTCCAGTGATAAAATTATGTCAGTTTCTGATGTAGAATCATCTGATAATGCCAAGGACTTTGGTGGCAAGAAGTCTATTTTCAGGGTCTTTGATAGCTGTGACTAGCCCCTGCAGGAGCAGTGGCTTCTTCCAGGGATGAAGGCTGAAGGCAGTGGGCCAGAAGCATTGGTATTCCCAGTGCTCTGGACTGTCTACAGATGGGTCTGAGGGGAAATGGTAGTCAAGATAATGTAGAAAGGCCTTCTCCATAGTGCCTGCATTTAAATAAAATACACTGATCCCATAATCTCTGAGAGCAAGTTCCCCCTCAAGGGCAAGTATGAGCTGCAGTTAGAAATAACAAGTGGGTAATTCTGGGAAATCCAGAGGAGAATAACTCTAGAAGCAGAGGGCCAAGAAAGACCACAATTGTGATCTAAGTGGATTTGCTCAAAGGAAAGTCTTCTGTGATCTCCTCTTGGACCGTGACTTGGAAAGGGATATTGATGTACATGTAAGACTGATGATATAAGCTGAATAAGCTTTTGAGACTTGATGGTTTTCTCTTGAACTACACAGTGAAAATAATGGAGGTACCATGTAGTGAAAAAACCTTTAGTAAGAGCTTGATGTGTATCAAATACTGTGGTAGATCCTGGGAATGCAAATACAGTAACAGGACAGACTTCTCAAGGAAGTCAAAGTTGGGGGAGACAGGGAGATGCAGGGTCGATGGAAAGGCCCAGGAGTCTGTAGGGTACAGGGGCAGGGCATATGGTACGTTCTGGTGTTCTTCCATCTTCCTTGTCATCATTACCTAAGGTGCCTGATTTCTGTTTTGACAGGATGACTCACAGCCCCATGACACACTCTATGTAAATAAGTAT
Source organism: Pseudochirops cupreus (assembly GCA_028627135.1). Classification (NCBI taxonomy): domain Eukaryota; kingdom Metazoa; phylum Chordata; class Mammalia; order Diprotodontia; family Pseudocheiridae; genus Pseudochirops; species Pseudochirops cupreus. The sequence goes on along the minus strand of CM053583.1, from coordinate 44,707,497 downwards.
TAATCGAGAATTGTCAGATAGATACTATAAGCAGCTATAAGCAGTTATTATAAATGCTGAAGTAGGCCTGGATTGGTTTGAAATTACGTCTAATATCTTGCATGGTTCATGGCACGTAGAGAATGCTGAATAACTGATGTAATCAATCCACAACAGGTCATTGTGTAGATGATTAAATACACATGCTAACACAGAGGCCACTAGCCAGTCACAATCCACAGCACTATTGTGTAAGAAAATGCTGCCTGCAATGGAGCATATGAAGGATCTACCCAACACTAAACCTTGAAAACCCCAAACTGGTCATGGTGGCCACTAGAAATGCTACAACTTGCCTACTTGGGGTTTCAGAGCCGAGTTTCTCCATCCATTTGGGGTCTGGGGAAGTTGAGAAGACCTCATGAGGCCATGCCAACGTCCATTGGTGTGTGAAATTCCTTTGCAAGATGAAGGAATTGTACCATATGAACTTTCATAACCTAGCAGGGATTGCTAATCTATATCAGGAGGGGCAGTTCCAGACCACTGCCCATTTTTGTACGGTTTGTGAGAACAGTTTCTAAAAATCAGGTAGCAGGCTGGATTTGATCCTTGGACCATAGTTTGCTGAACCCTGGGTTAAAGTCACTAGAGTAGAGGAGCATATAACGAGTGTCTGGTGCCTTCTAGCTGGCCTCTGAAGTTGACCATTTAATTACTGGGCTGTGAGCTCCATCCTTGAAAATCGCCTTTGGGTCATTCTCCTTGATGGCCACCACTTCCATCTGGGTCTCAGGTAAGCGTTCTCCCTAGCACATTCTGTAGATTTGGCCACGATGGGTTTGTATTGAGAATGGAACCTGGTCTTTTGTCCGCTCTTGTCTCTACCCCTGGGACCCTGGGATTGATTCAGTTGATTTGGCTCTTGAGGTGAATCAGTTTGTTTCAGTTCTGTTCTGGACCTAGAGATTGTCTCATTCCAGGACAGGCCTTGGATATCCACGTTGGTCTGGGTTCTTACACCATCTGACTCAAATCCTTGCTTTAACCCAAATCTGTAAGCCAACCTAGATCCTTCAGGGTCTGAGGGACTGGGACTTGAGGCTGGGTCCAGTGTGCAGGGACATTTCAGACTGTAGCAAATCAGGAGCTGGTCAAGAACTAGATCAGGCTCTAGGCTGAGAGTTATTTGTCTTTTACTCAGGTTGAATTCAGTATGTATCTGCTGAAAAGTTACATACAACACAACTGTACCTAGAAAAATAATAGCTATCATTTATATAACATTTTAGGATTTGCAAAGCATTACGTTGTCTTATTTGATCCTTACAACAAACCCTGTGGGGTAGGTACTATTATTATCCCTGTTTTGCAGATGAAGAAACAGTGTTTAAGTGACTTATCCAGAATCACACAGTAAGTGTTAGAGGCAGGATTTGAACTCAGGTCTTCCTAATTCCTGATCCAGCATGCTACCCTCTGTGCCACTAGAACCATATTTGATAGGGGACAAAAGTGGCCCTTCTTCAGTAGTCTTAAGAGCCGTGATTTCATCCATGAGAGCACCACCTCTTCTTCTAGCTGTCTTTCTGACTCTCTGGATTCTGCCACTGTGCCTCAGCCACCTTCCCCATCATCCACCTCTGAGGTCTCCTTAACCTGGAGCATCCCTCCACTCCTTCGTCCTCCTTTTTCAACTGGTGAGTTCCTATTGGAACTTCCATTGTGAGGAAGGACCCAGATCTACCAAACTTCATTCCTCTCCCAACTCTGCTCTCTGGACTTTGCCATCATGACCTTCCCTATTACCACTTTAACTCTCATTTATGTGCTGTCTTCCTTCATTAAAATATAAGCTCCCTGAGGACAGGGGTTGTCTTTCTTTTTACTTCTCTTTGTATCCCCAGTGCTCAGCACTATACCCAGCACATAGTAAGTGTCTGATAAATGCTACTTACTTTGACTTGAGGCACGTCCCACACCTCCATGACTCAATAGATGATTTGGAGAGTCGCCACTTAAAAAAAACAACCCAAAGCAAAACTCGGTGACCGTTTCTCCGCTGCTAAGTCTCTTTACCCTTAGCAAGGCCAAGTCCTCCAACAACTAGCTCATAGTCCATCATTAGATCTGTATCCAATGCCTTTCCAACCTTGTAGGATCTGCCAATATTTGCACTCCATTGAAATAGCTGTCAAGAGCTCAGGGTCACCCTGATCCCATTATGAATGACCAGAACAGGTTTGTGTATTGATTTATCAGGATCCGTGTTGTTTTACCCCAGTGATCTCTTTGAAGGTGGTAGGGTTGTTTTTGCCTTTGAATCTCCAGTATTTGGCACAATGCCTTTCCCATTAAGGACTTAATAGAAATGCCAGTTGAAGTGAATTGAATTGATTCCAGTGTATTTAGTAGTTTCTCCCAGCTCTGGGTCACCTGTCAAGTTGATGAGCATGGCCTCTATGCCTTTATTCATGTCATTGATAAACTGCTTAGGACCAAGCTCACATCCTGGGAGTACATCACCACGGACCTCCTGAGCTGATGGACAGTGGAGGGAAATGGTGCTCAAACAGCTTCAGGGACTTTTCCACTGTGCCACAAAGGAGTGATCAGGGACCGAACACATGCAGGTCTTTGGATGCTAAATTCACTATTTTTTTCTATTGGATGTTGAATGTTGAACTTGGTCTGTCAAAGCTACGTATTCTCTGTTTTTCTGCAAAAGGCAGAGAACCCACAGTTATGCAGGTTGAAGGTAACAAGTATAACCAGCAGGTGTCACTCTCTGGCAAGGCATAAAGATTAGTTTAGCTAGTGAAGAGATCAGTGATCCTATTTTCCAGCTCAGTACTACCTTGGTAATGTAAGCAGGACAAATCCTTTAGAGACCACACCCTCCTCTTCCCGCTGGGTGGCCCAAGAGGCATATGGTTCATATCTCTACTCCTCCTCCTTGCTTCAGAGGTCAGAGCTTCTCTGAAACACCTGTGCTCTAAGTCACCTGAATCTGGTTCAGCAATGACTCAGTACAGTTAGGGGATACCTCAGACCTGAGTCATGTGGTTCATCTATCTCTCCTATTTAGGAGCTTATAAGGATTACTAATAAAATCAAAACCATAAAGTTCTCTCACAATCAGCTCAGTCCCCAGCTAGAGAAACCCTCACATTCTGGATAGAGGGCTAAACCTCTGACCTGTTTTAGTTCTGTGTATAGTAAGGTAGTTGTTAATGTCCTCCATTGGACTCCTCCCTGTTCCCACCCCCTTCACATGCAGTTAATTAACAGGGGGTAGTCAGAGATCACTTATGACTGATCATATTTTGTAGGAGACAGAAAAAAAAATCAGAAGATAGAACTTTTTGAAAAAAAAAAGAGAGGAAAACACAAAGAAACTATTTGCCAGCAACAGGTATCAGAGAGGGAACTAAACCTCTACTATCCTATAGTTGATTCCAAGGAACAACCACCTCCATTTTGTCCTAGCCACCCCCATTAGAATTCTTATTTCTAGAGCCCAAAATCTTGATTGATGGAGCCCAGCAAAGCTCAGATGGGTCTCTAATCTCACATTGCAAAATCCTCGCAGGTGGCCATTGGGATACAGTTCCATGCTTACTGTTTCCACAAATAGTCATTACCACTGGGGCTACCCAGTGAAAACTTCAGTCTTGGTATCAGGCAGCTCTCACTCATTGCCTTCCCCGTCAGAGCCTCAATCCCCCATCTCATAGTCACCACCCCAGAGGTTCCATTCTGACCTGTGGAGCTTGCCTTCTCATCATTCGCCTGTGTCTCTGAAGCACTCAGATGACACAAGCATAAAAAAGATGCAGACAATGGCTAGGACCAGTCTTAAGCAGCATCCTTTCACCTTGATCCAACTGCTTTGGTTTGGACTTCTCAGCTCATCTTATTCTCTCTTAATTCTAATCTCTTCTCATTCCTGCCTTCCTAGCAACTTTTGGCAGCCCTGGTCCTTGCTGGCCCCATCCTCCCTACTTCTGAACACCTCCGTTCTACTTCAGGTTTATGAATTTCCCTAGAAGGCAATCTCTTAAATCCTCAGATCCCTCTGAACCCAGAGTATGTGCTTTTGCATTTCCTGTTCCGTTTGCGGGCCAGACTCCTGGGCTCTTCTCAGCTCTGCTGTTCTCTTTGGGATGGAGGGCTGTTTGCTACCTCCTTGAGGGTAGAGAGTATTATAGAATGTTAGAGCTGGAAAGGCCTTGGGGCATATTTAGCCTGGAGAAGAGAAGATGGAGGGGAATGGGGGAATGATACTGTGTTCAAGTATTAGAATCACAGTGCTGGGGAAGATGGTTTAGACACACTGTATGGAAGGAGGAACCAAGAAGCCTCTAAGGAAGGGGAAAGAGAGCTGGGCTTCTTGGTTCTGCCACTTAACACCTGTGTGACCTTGGCCAAGTCAGGTCCTTCTCTGGGCCTAGGTTTCTTCATCTGTGACATGAGGAGGTTGGGCTAGATACCTTCCATCTCTAGTCTCTTACCTGTCAATGCAAATGAGAGGAGGGGTGTTACATTCTGAAGACCATTGTCCTTTTTCTACAGAGTAAACTGGGACTCAGAAAGAAGAGATTTAGCTAATGTCACAAAGCTTATTAGTGGCAGACTAGAAACAAGTTGTCTAGGCTCCTAGGCCAGGGAAGACTCATCCTGCTGCAAGATATGAGGGAGGAGAATGAGGTGGAGGGCGAGATGCAGGTAGAGGTCACTCTGCAGCCCACCCTAGGATTCTGAGCAGAGTCCATGGCTTAAGCAGCAGGGAAAATGTTCCACCCTTTGGCCACTGGGTGTCAGGCTTAGACCGCCTGCTAGCCTTGGACCCAGCCCAGCCCCCAGGCTTCAGCAACAAGTTGCAAGTATCTCTCTCTGTCTGTCTCTCTGTCTCTGTCTCTGTCTCTGTCTCTCTCTGTCTCTGTCTCTCTCTGTCTCTGTCTCTGTCTCTGTCTCTCTGTCTCTCTGTCTGTCTCTCTGTCTCTGTCTCTCTTTCTCTCTCTGTCTCTGTCTCTCTCTCTCTGTCTCTCTTGCTGATTCTGTGATTCTAAGGTTGGATACCAAGAATCCCCTTGCCCAGCAAGATGGACTCTGGCCAGGAGGGGCTGGCAAGTGCCAGGATGCATGGAGCCTCCTGGTTGTGGTTTTAATTATTTAATTTATTATATTATTATATATAATATATTCATATAATTTAATTATTTAATATGGTTTTAATTAACAATGACTGCTGGACTAGGAGCAGGGCACCTGGGTCCTAGCCCTGGCCTCAACACTAACCAGCTGGGTAACCTGGAGCACATCCCTTTATCTTGCCAGGTTCCACTTTCCTTCTGAGCAGATGGGAGGATGGGAAGAGATGATGTCCTAAGGTGCCTTCCAGCTCCAAGTGCTCTGTGACTATGAGTCTCAAATTATTCTTCAGGGCAGGAAGAGACGACGCATTGATGACAAACTAGAACAGAGGGGTGAAAGGAGGCAGAGAGGCTCCAAGGCTGAGCAGTGCTTGGGAGAGAGGCTGTGTCCAGTGAGCTGAGCCGCTCTTGGGTTCAGACTTTGTCCCCAGCCCTGGTTGGGGCTGGGCAGTAACTCAGGAAGGCAGCTGGGAGAGTCAGCCAGTCCGTTAACAAACAATTATCAATCACCTACTACATGCTAGGGCCTGTGCTAAGCACTGGGGGTAAGAAAAACAAATGATGTTCCTTGAGGTTGAGGAGCTCATATTCTGATGGAAAAGGGGTCTGGCTTCCCCAGCAAGTGTAGAAGAAGAAATGAGACTGATGCTCATCCTATCCCTGATAAATCTCCCATTGCCAAGGCTGGCCACCCCCTCGTCCTAATACCATCCTTTCTTACCTTCATATACTATGATATTTTCAGTTATTCCCCAATTGATGGGCATCCCCTTGGTTTCTAGTTCTTTGCTATTACAGAAAAGGCTGCTCCAAATATTTTTCAACTGATGGGTCCTTTACCTCCTTCTTTGAACTCTCTGGGATATGGACAAAAGTAGTAGTAGTATGTCTGGGTCAGTGAGTATGTACAGTTCAATAGCTCTTTGGGTATAGTTCTAAACTGCATTCTTTTCAGGAGAACTGGAGCAGTTCGCAACTCCACCATTAGGACAGCAATCAGGCTGGCAGTTTTCCCTCAGTCCTTCCAACATCTACCATCTTTCTTTTTTATTTTGGACATCTTTGCAAACTCTCCTCACATCATCCTCAAAGGGCAGCTGCATCCTTGGGGTTGGGGTGAGAAGGGTCAAGCATCTCAGGGAGGCCCTGTCTGCTGGTGCAGGATCAACCCAACAGACATTCATTAAATGCCTTATGTATAAGGCCCTGTGCCAGGGACTGGATGCAAAGATAAAAAAAACCCCAAACCTGACCCATTTCCTGATGTTAAAGAACTTAGCATAGCAATCAGGTGGCACAGTGGGTAGATGCTGGACTGGGTATTCAGGAAGACCTGAGTTCAAATCTAGGTTCAGACATTCTCTAGAGTGATGTGGTTGGTCCAGGGTCACACAGTTAGTAGACAGAAGATCTGGGATTTAACAATGGGGTTTCTTAATTCCAAACCCAGTATTCTTTTTACCCTGCCTGATGAGGACTTGATCCTCACTTTGGTGGTGTTGGGATTCAAACTCAGCATCTCCAAGTTCAGGGCTCTTTCCACTCTACCAGATGGCTCTGGGACAGAAGAGGGGAAACTGGACTTGTTGGTGTACCATTTAATAGAGAGGATAAGACAGTTTTACAAGTAAGTGTTCTAGAAGATCGAATGTGAGACATACAAAGTTCTGGGGGTGGAGAGTGGGGAGTGAGAATCATAGAAGGCTTCATGGAGAAGGTGGCATCTAAGCTGGGTGAGCCTTGAAAGATTTCACCACTGGAGGAGGCAGGAGAAGACAGGATGAGAATGGGTTAATTTGACTGGGACTTCCAGGCCTTGAATCAGACCAGGGTGAGCTAAGGATGGAAAGATATTTCTGTTCCTGGAAGGTCAGGCTGCGAAGTTTGTACATTATCTTTTAGGCAAAAGGGATCCAGTGAAAACTTCAGGGCTGGGGAGTGATGGGGTCAGGCCTCTCCACCAGGAAGCTTAATTGGA
>CM053583.1:44669560-44690722 GCA_028627135.1 Pseudochirops cupreus | reverse complement strand
CACAGTTATAGGACAATTCTACAAGTCTCAGAATGGAAGGAGATATCTACATTCAGAGAAAGATCTAGAAAGACCAGAGTTTAAATGGAGACTGAAGCAATCTACATGCTATTGCTCTTTTTCAGGTTTGGTTTTGTTTCCTTTTTTCCATTGTCCATGCCATTGGTTACAACCCTTCTATACAACCAGACTAATGTCCAATGTGAAAGTATTTGCACATCTTATACTTGACTGCATGCCGCCATGGAGGGGGGGAGAGGGAGAAGAGAAAATTTGAAACTCAAGGATTGTGGAACTGAATCTTGTAAACTAAAAGTAAATAAACAAATCAATGAAAAAAAATCTCAGAGAGTCTTCTAATTTTGCTACTTTTTTAGGGTATTCCTGTTTTATTAAGTTTTCCACCATTTGCTGCACGTCAATTCTCCTGTTCACCTTTTTTAATTCTTTAGGAAGGTCGGGCTTCCCTCCTTTTAGCCTCCTTCAGCTTTTTATTAAGTTTTTCAATGACTCTGCCAGGCTCTTGCAGTTGTTTCGCTCCCATTTGGGGAGAAGGGATTTAATTGTTATCACAGTATGATTCCTCCCCCTCTCCCCCCCAAAGATTTCTTTTGACTTTCTTTTACTCCATACTTTTTATTCATTTTATTAAATGAATAAATTTTTTAAAAACTAAATATTAATTTAAACAATTAATTTTAAATCAATTAAAAATGTATTTCTTCAGTGTTTCTTAATTTTTCTTAAAGGTTTTCCTTGTAGGGATTTCTTCCCTTTCCTCTCTTTTTTGTGATTACTCCTTTATTTTATTGGGCACATTTCTTGCTTTATTTTAATAGTTGATTAATCATTCACAGATATACTCCCATCATTAACTCCAATCCTCCTCAAACACTGAGCAATTTTTCTGTAACAAAGAAAAAAGATTAAGGAAAACTAACCGATTCATTGACCTTATTTGACTGCATATTTTATTCCTATCAGTGGGCCTCCCCTCCCTCCACCTCTCCATCATAAGGAGGAAGGTGTGTTTCATGATCTGTTTTCTAGGAATAACATTGGTCATGATGATTATTTAGAATTTGGTTTCCATTTAGTGTTCTTTTTGTTTATGTGATTGTAGTCACTTGTATATATTATTTTCTTCACTCTACGTCAAGCCATAACCTCCCATGTTTCCTTGGAATTACTCATTTTTAATAGTACAATAACATTCCTTTATACTTACATACACAATTTTGTTGAATCCTTCCCCAAACAATGGTCCATCACTTTGTTTCTAGTTACTCTCTATCACAAAAGTGCTGCTATGAATACTTGGGCTATCCATGGGAAGTTTCTTTCTGTCTTTGACTTTCTTGGGATAAGTGCTTGGTAGAGGGATCATAGGACCATTCGTTTAGAGTTGGAAGGAAACTTAGCATCTAGTCCAGTCTTTCCTCATTTTTTTTTAAAGGAAACTGAGGTACAGAGGGAAAATGACTTACACAAGATGTTAGGGGCAGCCCTAGGATTTAAACCCAAACTCAACACTCTTAATTGCTGGGTCAAAGGACATGAACAAATCAGTCACTTTTCTTGCATAAATCTAGTTGCTAACACATGCCTTATCTATTAGAACATGAATTCCTTCAGAGTGAGCACTAATATTGTCTTTTTTGGTCACTTCTGTGCTTATCACAGTACATAATAAGCCTAATAAATAATAAATGAAGTTGAGGGTTGAGAGGGTTGGAGAAATTCACTGTTTTACCAATAATATGTTATTATGTCTTCCCTCAACCCTTTAAAAAAATCTTGGATATTCTTTTATTAATGTAGGTAGTTACAAACTACCAAAAATATTTTATAGAGCTAGAAAAAATAATAGCAAAATTCATCTGGAAGAACAAAAGGTTCATAATATCAAGGTAATTAATGAAAAGAGAGGCAAAGGAAGGTAGCCTACCCATACCAGATCTAAAACTGTATTTTAAAGCAGAAATCATCAAAACTACTTGGTACTCGCTAAGATATAGAGTGGTAGATCAGTGGAATACCATTGACATGGTAGTCAATGACTATTGTAATCTACTTTTTGATAAACCCAAAGACCCCAGCTTCTGGGATAAGAACTCATTACTTAACAAAAACTGCTGAGAAAACTGGAAAATAGTATGGCAGAAACTAGGCATAGACCAACATCTTACACCGTACACCAGCGGTTCTCAACCTGTGGATTGCGACCCCTTTGAGGGTCAAATGACCCTTTCATAGGGGTTGCCTAAAACCATTGGAAAACACATATTTCTGATGGTCTTAGGAACTGAGACACCGCTCATCTATCCATCTTCAGGCAGGTCTGCCCACATGCAGATATGCCCACATATGAGTATTAAAGGGTTGCAGAATTAGGAAGGTTGTGAACCACTGCCATATACCAAGATAAGGTCAAAATGGGTACATAATTTAGACATAAAGAGTGATACCATAAGCAAATTAGAAAAGAAAGGGATAGTTTACTTGTCAGATCTATGAAGAAGGGAAAAATTTATGACCAAACAAGAGATAGAGAACATGGTGAAATGCAAAATGGATAATTTTGAACACATCAAATTGACAAGTTTTTGCACAAACAAAACCAATGTAACCAAGATTAGAAGCAGAGCAGAAAGCTGGGAAACAATTTTTACAGCCAATGTCTCTGAAAAGTCCTCATTTTAAAAATATATAGAGAACTGAGTCAAATTTAAAAGATATCATTCATTTCCCAATTGAGAAATGGTCAAAGGATATGAAGAGGCAGTTTTCAGATGAAGATATTAAACCTGCCTATAGTTATATGAAAAAATGCTCTAAATCACTATCGACTAGGGAAACACAAATTAAAACAACTCTGAGGTACCACCTCACACCTATCAGATTGGCCAATATGACAAAAAAGGAAAATGATAAATGTTTTAGAAGATATGGGAAAATTGGAACACTAATGCATTTGTTGGTGGAGTTGTGAACTGATCCAACCATTCTGGAGGACAATATGGAACCATTCCCAAAGGGCTATAAAACTGTGACCCAGAAATATCACTACTAGTATCACAAAGAGATCATAAAAAAGGAAAAGGACCCACATGTACAAAAGCATTTATAGTAGCTCTTTTTGTGGTGGTAAAGAATTGGAAATTGAGGAAATATTCATCAATTGGGGAATGGCTGAACAAGTTGTGGTATATTAATGTAACGGAATACTATTGTTCTATAAGAAATGATGAGCAGGTGGACTTTATAATAACCTGGAAAGATTTACATGAACTTATGCTGAATGAATTGAGCAGAACCAAGAGAACATTATACACAGTAATAGTAACACTGTATAATGCTGAACTTTGATAGACTTAGTTCTTCTCAGCAATACAATGACTTACTAAGACAATTCCAAAAGACTCATGATGGAAACTGCTATCTACATGCAGAGAAAGAACTATGGAGCCTGAATGCAGATCGAAGCATACACATTTCTTTTTTCTTTTTTTCTTGTGGTTTTTCCTTTTTGTTCTGATTCTTCTTTCACAATATGATTAATGTGTAAATATGTTTAATATGATCATACGTGTATAGCTTTTATCAGATTGCATGCCATCTTGGAAAAGGGGAAGGAGATGAAGAAGGAAAAATATGGAACTCAAAATCTCATAAAAGTGAATGTTGAAAACTAAAAATAAATAAATAAGAAACCATAGGTAATTAGGGATATGTTTCTAGGTCTTTCAATACTTCCCAGATATTGGAACCTAGCTTGTACCACATGTCCCTGATTTCAAAGCTAATCTGCCTCTTTGTGTTGCCATCCTCGTAGAGTATTTTGACTCTCTTAGCACTAGAAAAACTCTCCAATAGCCTCTGGTTCTACCTTTTACTATTTTTAGTCACATTAATTTTTTTAAATAATATTTTATTTTCCTTCCCTATTTCTTTTTTTTTGATTAACTTTTGTTTATTTTTAGTTTAAGTCATTCATTTCCATGAGATTTTGAGTTACAAATTTTCTCCCCATCTTTCCCCTACCCACCACTCCAAAGCAGCCCTATCCCACTGTATAACCCCTCCCCCAATCTGCTCTCTCCTATGTCCTCCCCCATCACCCCCCTGACTTTCCAGTGGGGCAGGATGGATCTCCCTACCCCAGTGCCTGTGTGTCTTAATTCCCAGTTGCATGTAAATAATAATGATAATGATAATATAAAGCACATTTCTTGATTAGTTTGAGATGAAGAAGAGTTCCTCTTAGGCAAGATGCTTAGCCATCTTGCTGGAACCATTGGGCCTAGTGTAGGGAAGACCTGAGTTCAAAGCTGGTCTCAGACACTTGTTGTGTGACCCTGGGAAAGTCATGTAACCTCTGTTTGTCTTAGTTTCCACATCTGTTAAATGGAAATAATAATTGTACCGACCTCACAGAGTCGTTGTGAGCACCAAAGGAAATAATATTTATAAAGTGCTGAGCACAGTGCCTGGCACATGGTAAGCATTATATAAATGCTTATTCCCTCCCCCCCCTCCTCTCTGGCTCTAATTATTAGGATGTTTTTCCTTTTATCCAGCTGAAATATCCTTTCTTCTTATTTCCATAGATCTACCTTCTAGGACCAAGAAGAAAAAGCCTAATCTTTCTTCCCCATGGCAATCCGTCATGTCCTTGAAGATAGCTTGGCCTTCTCTCCTCATGGTTCCTTCAGATGAACCTTATGTTGTATGATCTACAGTCCCCTTGGCAATCTGGCATAGAGCTGGACATCCACATCTGAATTCAGAGATCCCAAAGTGATTGGAGCAGTCCAGAAGACATTGAGATTATCTTGTCCTTTGCTCTGGATACTGGATTTCTCTCAGTGCAGTTTTAACAGCACACTGGGATTTTTGGAGATAGTCACATTGCACTGTGGACTCCTGTTGAACTTTTAATCCACTAAAACCCCCACATTTTTATCAAATGACAATCTAGACATACTTCCTCATCTCATTTTCAGGAACCTCTTTTTTTTGGACCCAAGTACAAAACCTTACATTTGTCCTTATTTAATTTAATGTCATTGGATGTAGCTCAACATTCTAGTGTGTTGAAGTATGTTTGAATCCTAACTCTGTCATCCAACATGCTGGCTATCTCTTCCAGCTATGCATCATGAGTAATTGTGATAAGCTCTCTATATTTTCCCTCAGGTTATTGATAAAAATGTTCAACAGTACCGATTCCTAGATCTCTTCCCTAAGATCGCTTTCCAAGTTGACTTAGACTCATTCTCTCCTTAACTAATTCTTTAGGTCTGAGGTCCAAATTTGACTATTTACAAATATTTACATGGTGCACCATTTCAAGCCCATAGCTCTCCATCTTATGCCCAAAGATAGCAGGAAACACTCAGTTAAATGTTTTGCTAAAATCTAGGTAAATTGCATACAGATAAGTGGGAGACCCAGAAAGGAAGGAAAAGGCCAAGAAAACTAATGAAGCACAGTGCCCTCGGGAAGTTCAGGGAGAGAGAAAACACTTTCTTTGGGTTGGCCAACGAAGTCTTCATGAAAGAGGTGGCATCAAAGTGGAAAGCCTCGAAGGAAGAGGATTCTGAAAGTCAGAGATCAGATAACAAGTAAATCCAATGAATATTTATCAAGCCACAACAATGCACTAGGCATTGTGCTAAGTTTTGGGGACACAATTAATAAAAAGAATAACAGTCCTGCCCTCAAGGAGCTTACAATCTAATGAGATAAGAACAGTGAGTGAGGAAATGCACTAAAGTAGGGGATTTTAAGTCTGTGGAATAGTTGATAAGTCCTAGTTTTCATTTTGTTTTGGCTTTTAAAACTGTTTTCAACTCGACCCCTTCCTATGTTTCTTGTCTTCATGTACTTATTCCCCTCCATAAAGTCCATGATCCACTATGTTGGTTTACTTTCTGGTTCCTTGATCGTGATACCCCACTTCCCAGCTCCTGCCTTTGCCCTGACTCTTCCCCAGACCTGGAATGCCCTGTTTGGCCTCTTTAGAGTCTCTGGTTTCCTTCAAGTCTCAGCTCAAGGATGACCATCTGCATTGGGCCTTTCTCAGCCTCTCCTACTGCTAGAGATTTCCCCTCTAAGATCACCTTTCATCTAATCTGAATATATTTTTATGTGTTTAGTAATGCACATGTCTCCCCTATTAAATGGTAAACTCCTTGAAGGCTGGAACTATTTTTGTCTTTTTTTTTTTTGCATCCCTAGTTCTTACAACTGTGCGAGGTACGCAGTAAGTGCTTAATAAATGTTTGCTGATCGCTTGTACCCCCTGTATCTAGCTCTTCAACAGGGCATAGCACGCAGTAAGTGCTTCATAAATGCCCATTGATTGCTTTTGTCTCCTGTATCTAGCTCTTACAAAGTGCAAGGTATACAGTAAGTATTTAATAAATATCTATTGCTCGCTTTCATTTCCTGTATCTAGCACAGTAACTTGCATAGAATTATTGTTTCATAAATGCTTTTTGGAATAGGTTGGAGTCATGAGATTATAATATTTAGACCATCTAATTCAGGTCTCTCATTTTAAAAATGATGAGAAGAGGCCTCTGGAGGTGATACTTACATGCCAGAGGTCATACATACAGCTAGGGCACAGCAGAGCCCAGATTCAGGCACCAGTATTCTGTTTCTAAATCCAGGGCACTGCCTACTAGACCTTGGAGCTTGCCAGGGTCTGACAGCACAGAACCAGGACCAGAAGCCAGGAATCCTGTCTTCCAGCTCAGGATGCTCTCTGGGAGGGTCTCTGGAGCATGAAGCCTGTGGATGGGCTCTGCTTGTCAAACAAGGTCTGAGAACCAGAAGGCCCTCAAAACACCTCTTTGTTGGGCTTTTTGAGGTCTGGTCCTGGCAATCTGGCCTATGTTTATGTGGCTCTTCCCTCAGTCTTCACTCCAGGGCCCCGCTGCTGATAGTGACAAGTCTGGAGAATGTTAACTTTTAAGCAAATGGGTGGTAGGAGCTGATGCCTGAATGCATCATGCAAGGAGGCCTGACAGGCCTGCTCCTCAGCAGGACGTGCTTCAGGACATGCTGGGATGCTGAGGCCAGAGAAAGGCCAAGCTTGAGGCAGGCTCCCCCTTTAGCCACCGCCTCCCCCAGCCTGTCTTCACTCGACTAGTGGGCTGTGGAGCTGATAGTGTGCTAATGAGGTTCAGAGTTAGCCCCGGGCTGGCTGGTTTCACGCACAGACACGTGTGTTTATTCGGACGGAATGAACAGAATGTCCTGCCGACAGCATCTGACTCACTTTTCATAGGCTGTCTGTCGGTTTGGCATCGTGACATGAGACCAATGTCATTTTCTTCAACGTGCTGACTTGGGGCCCTGCAACAACCTTTTTAGTCCCAGTAACAATAGCTTATGCTTTGTTGCTGTTTGGTCATTTCAGTCATGTCTGCCTTCATTACCCCAGTGGGGATTTTCTCGGCAAAGATACTGGACTGGCTTGCCATTTCCTTCTCTGGTTCATTTTACAGATGAGGAAACTGAGGCAAACAGAGTTAAGTGATTTGCCCAGTATCACACAGCTAGTAAGTGTCTGAGGCCAGATTTGAACTTAGGAAGAGGAGTCCTCCTGATTCCAGGCCCGGTGTTCCATCCACTGCACCACAAAATCCTCTACATGTATGATCACAGCAACTCTCTGAGGTAGATGCTGTTATTATCTTCATTTAACAGATCTTCACTTAAACTGACCCTGAGAGAGGTTAAGTGACTTTCCTGGGGACACACAGCTTGTAAGTGCCAGAGACAGGATTTAAACGGGGTTGTGCTTTGCAAACCTTAAAGTGCTATCTCTATGTTAATTACTGTGATTACCTCCCTGTCTTTCTGGAGGGGTTGGAGTGGAAAGAGTCCTGGATTTGGAGTCAGATGATCTGCGGTAAAATTATGCCTCTGCTGCTTAATTTCTGTGTCACCTCCAGCAAGTCATCGAACTTCTCTGTGCCTCAGTTTCCCTGTCTGTAAAATGAGAGAATCAGACTGGGTGGCTTCTAAGGTCCCTTCTAACTCTAATCTGTTGTCCTGTGTGACCATTGTGTCCTTAATGGGGCCCTCCCTGTGAAGAAGGAAGAAGTACAGTGTGATTCATTAGCTGTTTGAAGACACCCCAGCCCACCCCACAAGGAAGGAAGGAAGAACATTCAGCTGACAGCAGGTTGGCCACCCTTGACTAGTTCATCAATGGCTTTTTGCCGCCTCCTTCTGGCAGGCCCGGGTCCTGGTTTCCTCTAGGGAGGCCCCTGGGGAGGGAGATGGGTTAGAGTTTGTTTTTCCCAAGAAGGGGCAGTTCTTTTTAATCAGCTGTTTATAGCTGTCTTGCCTGAAACTTTCTGAGGACTGTGTCAGGCAGGCTAAGGACAAGCAAAGTAGGGAGGATTCTGGGAGGGGGCAGGGGGCTGTCCTGGAGTGACCCTGAAAACCAGAGGTATATTTAATTGCTAGGCAAGTTTTTAGAAGGGAAAATAATACAACAGAAGTGTGAGTTGCAGATACAGCTTGAAGGAGGCTGGATAGTGGGATGGGGGAGCTAGATGAAACAGTGGAAAAAGCTTTGGCCTGGGAGATGGCAGACATTAAGAAAACTATTATTAGATGGCATTTATGTAGCGCTGGAAGGAGGACGATGATACCAGGTAGCATTTATGTAGCACTTTGTAAACATTTCAGAGGCATCTTTCCTTTCAATCTTCACAACAGCCCTGTGAGGCAGATACTATTGTTACCCCCTTTTGCAGATGGATTAAAAAAGGCTCACAGACTTGCCCGGGGTCACCCAGCTAGTACACGTCTGAGGCAGGCTTCAAACCTAGGAGTCGAGACGCCCTGTCCAGCAGAACAAGCCACCCCCTTCATGGAGTGCTAGGTCCTGGTCTCCTGCTTGATTACTGTGTGGCCTTGGGCATATTTCTTCTTTCTGAGTCTCTTTTGAGGTATGGGTTGGACTTGATGTCATCTAAAAGGGCTCCACTTCCGACAGTCTGTGATTCTGGGGATCTCAGCCTTGGAAAGATAAAGGATGGAGCTGGCATTTCTACCTGGAGTCAGGAACTCATGAGCCCCTATCCCAATGAGACAGGCTCCCAGTCTTAGGTGTAGGAAGAAACAGTAGCCTTTATGCTAGCCACAGAATATGTGGGTCTAAGGGGTGGAAACCTATGGGAGTCTTGTCTGAGGGAAGGAATAAGGAAGGAGAAGAAGGGGAGCACCCAAGAAAGCCAAGCTGGAAGACAGGGGTCAAGGAGCCCAGGGGGCTGGAGGGGATGCTGAGGGAGAGGGAGAAGTAACGCTTGCTACCTTCCTGCCACCAATTGGGTTGGCTCACCCCTACCTGGGTCCGGAAATTCTCCACCTGAAGCTCAGTTCCTCCACCCAGGTCCCAAAAGGACTTATCCTTAGCCTTGGGCATAGGGTGGTTGAGAAACATGTTCTTTTCTTTTGAGCCCAGCTCAGAGTGGAAAAATACAGGCCCTAAATTGGGGTGTTCTGGGCACATGGACTGATCATCTCTTTATCTCTCTGGCTCTGAAGCTTGAAGACTTCAAAAATAGCTCTGGGCAGTGAAAGGTCCTGGAAGTCCTTAAAGGGCCCTCCCAAAAGCCCTTGTAACCTGCCCAGGCTTCACCTTCTTCTGACTTAAAGACAAGACAGTGAAGAAGGAGAAGAAAGAGGAAAAGAAGGGGGGGAAAGGCCCTGTCTCTTAAGTATGTCACTGTGTCCTGACAGTCTGTCTCCTTGGGAGGCTTGGAGTGTGGGCTGGGTGCCTGCTGAGGCAGAAGCCTGGGCTCTGGGGGCTGCAGGAACAGCCCGGTTTGAACAGGGGCCAGGAAGTTTTCATCTAAATTGATTAGGACTTGGAACATTCCTTCTTGAACAAATTGTATTCTGATGACTTGTACACTCCCTCACAGCTGGAGAGCCAGGAAGCCAAGCTGGGCCTTTGTTCCCTCTCTAGAAACCAACCATCCCATGGTGACCCCTGCAGGGTCCAGTTTTGCTAACCGAACAAAGTTTTCTCGGAATCTCCTCTCCTTTCAGGTGGGGTTCATGGGACTCATTTCCCCTTCATGCTTTGACTTTCCACTGCCAGGGACAGGTCTTTGCTCATGAAGTCAACTACTTCCTGGTGAAGGCTCTGTTGACTCCTGTGGGAGGTCCTTCCTTCTCTGTCTGCCAAGGTGCAAGGGGACTGCAGGCCATTGAAGTCCAGTCTGACCTTGGCTTTGCCCAGAATAATGCTAAGGGCTCAAGGCAGTGGTGTGCGGGAGCCAGCTTGGGATGGCTTTCTTTGATTTTCTTTGTGAGCATTTACACCTTGGAAACTGGCAAGCCCTACCAATCAGGCCTTGATTTTGTTGTTTTGTTGATTGTCTAGGCATAAGATGAAGAAACTGTTAAAAAATGCAGATTAAACTGAGTTTTTCCTCCCCCCCCTCCCCCCAAAGCCAATTGTTAAACATTTACTAGCACACTCTTGGAAGGTCACAGAGACCTGGTGTCCAGGATCTTCTGATGGGAAGTATGGGACTATGGAAGGGAGAATGGGATAATGGGTCCAGTTGGTTCACATGGGAATGAAGGCAGCCCCTGGAGAGATGCTTAGCATATACAACAGAGGCTTGGGAGTGTTTGTGGGTTGCACATTCAGTGAGTCCAAAGTATGATATGGTTATGGACTGCTCTTTACCCAATGTAATGCTGTCTTAGACTGCATTAATGTAGTAACAGTATCCAGAACCGGAGAGGCAATAGTCCTGCCATACTTTGCCCAGTTGTACCTTGTCTAGAGGACTGTTCTGTTCAGGGTGATGAAGTTTAAGAAGAGGTTCTGATAAAATGGAGAATGTCTGAAAAGGGCAAGTAGTATGGTGAGGAGGAGACTGGAGACCAGGGCAAACAAGGATGAGGCGAAGGGAATGAGAAGAGAAGATGGGTATGCTGGGTGACTTCCAGAATTTCAAGGGCTATCAGATGAAAGACTTTCTTTGCTTGGCCCCAGGAAACAAAGCAAGCACAGGTATGTAGAAGCCGTAGGAAGATGGGTTTAGCAGCAATGTATGGAATGACTTTTAAGCCATTAGAAGGGTCCCACAGGGGTGGCTAGGTGGTGCAGTGAATAGAGCACCGGCCCTGGAGTCAGGAGGACCTGAGTCAAATCAGACCTCAGACATTTAACACAAAAACTAGCCGTGTGACCTTGGGCAACCCCAATCACCCTACCCTCCCCCCTCCAAAAAAAAGCAAAAAAAAAAAAAGAAGAAGAAGGATCCCACAGTGGAACAGGCTGCCAAGGGAGGGGCAAGCTCCCCCCTAGCAGATTTCAGCCGGGGGCTGTATGGTGTTGAGGGAAGTCCTATTTAGACCATGTGCCTCTCAGGTCCCTTTCAGCCCTCAGTTTCTGGGATAGGATGGCTTCTGTTCTTTGCTTCATTGGTGCCTAGGAAGAGCTGCTGCCTTGGACATAGCAGGTAAGGCCTCTGCTGTGGGTAGGGCAGACCAAGGAGGTCTCAGTGCAGGTACAGGGTGAAAGAAGAGCCCCATCTGGGAGTTAAGGGGTTAGATCATGTACACTGGAAGGTCCTTACAGGCTCTGAACTTTGCATTCCTCCACCCCTAACTTCTTTGCTGGGTTTTTATCAGGGATATAAATAGCTCCTGAGCTGGCCCCTTGGCTTCAGGTTCTAGATGTGGGAGTCAGGGCCAGAGGGTGGGGAGCCTCCAACAGGCACATCTTGGACTGGACACTTAGGTTTTGAGCCCCCTGGGAAATTCCTCAGCGTTTATGAAGCTGGGAGGGAGGCAACCTGAGTCCCATGGCCCGCCCTGAGCCTCCTCACACTCAGCTGCCTCTCTGCTTAATCCCCAGAATCACAGACTCTCTGAGCTGGAAGGGAGCCCAGCCTGTACCTAACTAAGAAACACTTCTATGGTACTTACGAGGATCACCTTCGGCTGCACAAAACCAGAATGCTCCAGCCGTCGCTCTGCCAATCCTTTGCTTACATGCAAGAAGGGAAATTATCTTTTCTATCTGCAGAAAAAAAAATCATTTCAATTCGGCTACCCCAAGACTCAGAGAGGGATCTCATTCAATTCACAAGGCATAGATTTAGAGCTGGCAAGGACCTTAGAGGTTGTCTTATC
The DNA here is from genome assembly GCA_028627135.1 of Pseudochirops cupreus. Classification (NCBI taxonomy): domain Eukaryota; kingdom Metazoa; phylum Chordata; class Mammalia; order Diprotodontia; family Pseudocheiridae; genus Pseudochirops; species Pseudochirops cupreus. The sequence continues at coordinate 44,678,533 of CM053583.1, read as the reverse complement.
CAAGCCCCTAATTTGACAGGTGAGGAAATGGATGCCCAGGGCTTTTGAAGTGACTTGTCCAACATCACTTGGGGAGTAGAGATGGGCTCCACATCCAGGACTTCTGACTCGAAAACTAGCATCCTTCAGATTGTATCCCTCTGCCTCCCCAATTCAATTGTACAAAGACATGGTAAGCCCCTGCAGATGGCAGGGACTGGCCAGGGGTGGAGACTGCAAACCCAAACAATCCCTGCCCTCAAGGATCTTACAGTCTATTAGTAGAGTCCAACTATAGACAAGCCCAAGTAGTTTATTTCTGTTCTGACAGCAAGACCAGTGTGATACTGAACCATTAAGGGGTCTGTGTGATTGTGTGTGTGATGGGTGTCTTGGTGGAAAGGAGCTATCTTTATCTCCAGATTTGAACCATGAAAATCTGAGTTTATAAACTGTTTAAGAGTTAGATAAGAGACCTATTCCAGGGAGGCAGCATGAGATGCTACAGAGGCTTCTGGATATGGAAACTGAGGACTTGGCTTCAAATCTTATCTGTCACTCTATAACTTTGCTCAGAAATCACTTCAATCGATCAACCATAAACACTTATTAAATACCTACTATGTTCTGGGCACTGTGCTAAGCACTTACCCCTCCAAGCCTCAGTTTCCTCATCTATAAAATGAAGGAGTTAGTTTGGATGACCTCTAAGGTACCTAGGTCTGGGTTCAAATTTAGCCTTAGATACTTCCTAGCTGTGTGAGCCTGGGTAAGTTGGCCTCTTTTCCCTCAGTCTTCTCAACTGTGAAATGGGGACAATAATTAGCATCTACCTCCCCGTGTTGTTGTGTGGATCAAAAGATGGGTCAGAAACTCTTTTTAGGGGGTTGTCCAGAGAGGTGTTGCCTTTCTTCCTTAATGCTCCAAAATCTTTTTCTTTGACCAACCCATCTTGGTTCTGGGCTCAGTTCTTTCAGTGAGAAATTAGTGTATTACCAAATCATCATTTGTTTTGGCTAAGTCATAACCAGACAATGGACCCTGATAACAATCACAAAACAGTTTTGAATTTCAGGGTTTCCCACTTATTAATTTCAAAGCTTTCTTTGTGAGAAAATGCAAATGAACAGTTGGGAAATAAGGCACTGATGTCAGTCTTTGCCCTGGCTAAGATTGCCATCTCTTCCAGCTGCTTCCTCCATGGATTTCATATATGTAAGCCTCTCCTTTGTTTTTGTTTCTGTTCTCTTTTGATCAGTAAAATTGCCAGACATCATGCTGGAAAGCCCAGTGTCAGACCTGTCCTTTTAAAGAAGCATTTCTGACTAATATTTTTTCAGTGACTCTCTTCTGAAAGCTGCTTTGGGACAAGGGGATGAACCATCGAGGGAGGTTCCGGGACCAACTGGCCATGGCATGAGCCATGAGTGCATGTGGAGTGTTGGAACATTGGAATGAAACTGGGGACTAAACAAAATAATATTTGTGAAAGCACCTTGGAAGCTGCAACCTGCTCTATGCACATGAGGAATAGTGGTGCATTGTTGTTGGTCCTTCATTTTAAAAGAAGACCAGTGACATCATGGGGTGAAGTCTTGACTTGCCAGTGAACTGGATTTAAGTGAGGCAGAGCTGTGTAAAGTCATAAGCCTCACTCTCTCTTCTAGAGTCATCTGAATCCAGTGATAAGGCAAAAATCAAGGTGACTGACAATGGCCCAGGATGTAGTGGATGGCCTTGGCATCTTTGATAGTCAAGCTCCAAGCGACTGCTTCAGCCACCTTCATGGCCATTGGAACAAATTGTTCTCATCCGCCCATTCTGCCAGGGGAAGTCCTCACATGCTTGGGGGTAGACATCCTTCTAACTTGCCAATGGGTCTGAGGCTATTGGTTATCCTCAACCTGGTTTAGCCAGCTGCTAGGACAGTTCTTTTGAGGGTCATAAATCAGTATTTAAGTTCAAAAACAGGTGATGAAGGGGGTGGAGCTTACCCTAGGTGAGGGGGGAGGGAGGAGACAGGGATAGCAGCATCTCTTCCGTGTCTGCTTTAGACGGGGTTGACCCTGTTTCGGAGCCTGGTCCAGGGCACACAATGCAGAATACAGGAAGGTGAAGTTCCAGGGGGAAGAGTTTTAGGAACATCAAGGGGTGGCCAAGGTGGCCATCCAAGCCCAGGTGGGGCTGGGATTCTCCTTGGATCCGGCAGCAGCGCGGCTTCCCTGTATGGAGCTGGAGTGGAGAGGTTTGATAGGCTCCATCGGGTGCGTCTACCTTCTTGTAGCTGAAGCCTTTGTGCTGAAGAATTCCTTCATTGCCTTCACCTCCTGGGACTTTGCTCCTAGGCCCTTGGCATAGGCATATCCCTCTTCAGCTGCCTGCTCCAGAGCTCCTGCTCGCTTCCCAATCTGGGATCTGATCCAGATAAGCCCTTGATTGAGGACACTTCTGTGCTACCTGGCCATGGTGCTGGAAGACCACAGAGCAATCAAGATGCCTGTTGAAACTGAGTACACTCCTCTCCCTTCCCTTGTTCTTTCCTCCCCTCCTTTGTCCCCTTCCTCTCCCTTCCCCTCTTCTTTCCTCCCCTCCTCTCTCCCCTCCTCTCCTTTCCCCTCTACTTCCCTCCCCTCCCCTCCTCCTCTCCCTTCCCTCATTCTTCCCTCCCCTCCCCTCTCCTCTTTCTCTCCCATCCCCACCCTTCCTTCCATCCTTTCTCCTTCCTCCCTTCCGCAGCCTAGATGATGCATTGGTGGAGAAGACGTAGGAGACCAGAGGGCTGTGCAGGACACGTTCTCCAAAAAGGCCACATACCTGACAGGTGGACTGATAGCCACCAGTGAAGACTACTGACTTCTGGAAAATATGAACAACTTGACTGGCTTGAAGCATCTAGAAAGACATTGCAGTAACCTAAGTAGACACCCAAAGGACGGAACCTGAAATCTGCCAGAGAAGAGGGGAGGGGAGGGAAGAAGAGGGGAAGGGAGAGGAAGGGAACAGAGGAGGGGAGGAAAGAACAAGGGAAGGGAGAGGAATGTCTTCAATTTCAACCGGCATCTTGATTGCTCTGTGGTCTTCCAGCACCATGGCCAGGTAGTACAGAAGTGTCCTTAATCAAGAGATTGCCTTAAACTCTAATCTTTACCATTCATGTTGTTCGTGAAACCTCCTGTATCCTCTTCTCCTATGAAGAGGTATTGAGAACAGGCTTTCTTTAATACCTAGAAGTTTAGCAAGGAGTTGTTGGGGAAATGGGTGGCAAGAGTACTTGCTACTTGTTTAAATTCTTTGTTAGCCACCTTAGATCTTTTTAAAGTAAATTACCTCGCTTCACTGTGATGCTCTATGTTTTATTCTTCTATTGAAAAAAGGAAGGGAGAGAGGGATGATTTATCATTTGCCCAAGGCTCAACTGAGTCCAGTAATAGTACATATTTCTTTTACTCTTTAAGCTCAATAAAAGTGCTATTTTCTATAACCATTCCTTGAGTAAGGGGATATCAGTGCCATTATCTGCATCATACAGAGCAGGAAACAGGATCAGAGAGGCTGACTGGCCCAAGATGTACCCAGTTAGCATCAGAGTTAAGACTCTACCAACTCCAGTGATTTTTCCATTTCATCATCTCCTCCTCAGCTTTAGGGTGTCTGTCTGAGAAGGGGTGGGGCAGGTGATTGGCAGAGGTCCAGGTAGGTAAGAAGTCACTTTCAGGTAACTCCATCAGGAGGTATCAGGGATTCTGCCACGTGGATGCTGGGGCTTAAAGGCTGGAGTTTCATTCTCATGGGGAATTAGGGGATCAGGCAGACCCTTGGGCAAAAGGAGAAACATGGTAGCAGTTACTGAGAGTATCAGAGATACCAGGGTGGGAGGGGGACCAGCAACAAGGCTGACAAGGCTGAACTAGGGCTGCCTGTGTGCCCAGGCCAGGGGTTGGTCCCAGTGTCTAGCTGTAGGGATGAAGAGGTAGGTAAGTCATTCCAAAACCTTGTGTCAGCTCCCTTTGCCTGTTCATGCCAAGTCGAATCCATCTTGGCATTTCTAGCTCCATTGTCTTTGTCTCCACCTTCCCTCAGTTGGGGGAGGGAGGAATACCCTCAAATTATCATATGTTTTTTTTGCCTTTTTGAGGGGAGAAGGCAGGGTAATTGAGGTTAAGTGACTTGCCCAAGGTCACATGGCTTCTAAGTGTTAAGTGTCTGAGCTCAGATTTGAACTCAGGTCCTCCTGACTCCAGGGTCAGTGTTCTATTCACTGTGCCACTTAGCCGCCCTGATACTCCCAAATTATTGAGGTTGGAAAAAAATCAATAGGCTGTGGTTTCCATCAGGCACAGGTGGAAGTAAAATAAAGCCTGCTATCCAAGCTAGGCTTCATGGCCTAATTCCAGGGAGTTTGGTCATTGCCAGAGGTGACCCCCTGGAGTAGGAGACATTCATTATAACAAAACCAGATGCTCCAAACAGACAGGCTTAAAGGTCCCCTTGTCAGTCTACTTGTTCTTCCTTTGGACCTCAAGTTAACTTCCGGCTGCCACCTGCCAAGGGGACAGTGACAAAGTTTCCCCTCCAGAGTTAACGGTCTTGGCTCCCAGTCTCTCTCATTCATTCACTCATTCATCCATCAATGTACAGTGTTCCAAATAAAGAAGACACTTCCCTCATAAGAGCTCAGAGTGCGTGGGGGGACTAAAGAGACAGGAGGAGATAATAAGGCATAAATAAATATCACACAAATTAGGATGTGATGAGGGCCACCGAATCATATGAGATCAGAGCAGGGAGACACCACTTTCAGCTCAGGAGATGATAGAAAGCTTCACAGAGCAGGAATTTGAGTTGGGTCTTGAAGGGTGGGAGGGGTGTCAACAAGGGAAGGGTATGGAAAAGAGGAAGATGGTTTCAGAGGCATAAAAAAGAGAATACAGAGAGGGCAAGGCAGGAAGTCCTGGGCCATGTGTATAGAATGAAGAGTGGTGGGTGTATCCACCTCCATGGGGGGGGGGTATCCTTGCTTTATCTTTTCCCCCCATCTGTTCCCCTCCCCACCTTCCTCAGAAAGGTAATTGGCAGTTCTGATGTCAAAGCCAAATGCCACAAGATGTACCATGGCCAGCAAGCATTTCCAAATACATTTTTAAAGACCGAGTCTGAGGTTTTTTTTGTTCTTTTTTTTTTTGGTGGGGGAGAGAATCCTGGAGATCTTGGACACAAGGCATCATGGGAAGGGAGTCACAGGGCCACATCCTGGGGGTGGAAGTGTCTGTGGACCTCTGGGATGGCCATTGGAGAGGAAGCAAGGTAGAAGAGATCACCCTGGGGTAAGTGGGTAGGGAAGGGGCCATGCTGTCTGGTCTCTTCCTCTTTTAATTCATTTTTCTCACGCTAGGTGCTGAACTCCATGCTTTCTACCTGCTGAAGGAGCACAAGTACCGTTAACATCTTCTGTGTCTTTAGCACCCTGCGGCAAAGGTCCAGCTGCCCCACCCCAATCATGACCTTGTCCTGGCCCCTACAGATCAGCACACTAAGTCACAGCTGACTGATTCTGCCCTGCATGTCTGCTTTCAGGAAAATTTGCAAAATGCCAGAGCTGGGAGAGATCTTAGAACACGGAACATCAGAGGTGAGGAGGGTCTTGAGAACACAGAATGCAGGAGCAGGAAGGCCCCTTGAGGACATAGAACACAGGAAGCCAGTGCTGGAAGGGACCTTGGAAAATCTAGTATAGGAAGACATCAGACCTGGGAGGTATTTCAAGGTCAGCTACTCTAATTCCCTCATTTACCAAGGTCATGCAGCTCAGATGGGCACAGATACGAGCAGCGTCCTCTGGGTTTCACTGGTTGTCACACCAACTTCCTAGCCCACAGACTCCTCATCAGGCAGCAGAGCCCAGGGCCCCAGTTCTCCTGCTGATTCCACCCACTTCCTCACTCTGGGCCAAGGCCGAGCATTTCCTTCCTCCCCTGGTGGTCTCTGACGGCTCAAGCTTTTTGCCTGCCTTGGCCCAGGCCCACTGTCTTTGGCTTCTGTTCGGAACTACCGCTGTGGCAGCCACCTGCCGCCCTGCTGGGCAGTTTGGAAATGGGCAGTATCGAATAACCTGCTCCCTGGGTTAGTTTGGCTATCCCCTTGGGGCCACATTTTGCGGCTGACTCATCCAGGCAGGCTGAGGCCCATCCAACGCAGCCCTGCTCACACTCAGACATTCCATGGGGGCCACATCAAAGCTATTTTCTATTGACACCTGACCTTAATGTCTCAGCCCAGGACTATCCCTTCTAAGTTCAAAGGAGCTGCTGACAAGAAATGTGAGCTAAACTTCTGCAGATGAGGCCACCAAATATCAGAGAACCCAAGTGATTTGCCTCAGGTCACACACTGAGGGACAGTCAGAGCTGGGTCCTCTATCCATGTATTCTGACTGAATATTCGATTTCTTTTTCCCTTCTTTTCAAATTTTAATTGGATCACAGTTATAAAGCTAGAAGCGGCCTCAGAGGTCACCTTGTTTAACCCATTCAAATTTTTTTTGGAGGGGGGAAGACAAGTCAGTTAGGGTTAAATGACTTGCCCAAGGTCACATAGCTAGCAAGTGTCAAGTGCCTGAGGCTGGATTTGAACTCAGGTCCTCCTGACTCCAGGACTGGTGCTCTATTCACTGCACCACCTAGCTCCCCCTTTCGATTTTTAAATAAGGAAACTGAGGCCCAGAGAGATTAAATTCGAGCCTGAGGTTAAATGACAGGTGTAAGCATTTGAACCCAGGATCCTGGATTCCAGGGCCCAACGCTTTTTCTATTGTACCCCATGGCTCGCTTATCACATTTTTTCATCCCCTTCATGTCCAGGATTAGCAATGCTTCCTTCCTTTGTGCCAAAAATTAAACAGAGGGAAAAAAAGCCATCCACAGAGGAATACATTATCTGAGGCTAACAACGTGTGTGATGTCTGGAACCCACGGCCCCTCTCCCTTCCCTTCCCCTCTCCAGCACAAAGCGAGATCACTCTAATTGTTCTCTGCCCTGCTCTCATTGTCTTGTTCTTTCCATATACATTGTTACAGCCATTGGGTATTTTGTTTCTGGCTACTTCACTTTGTATCAGTTTGTAACCAGGGCTATTATGATTACTTTAAAAAGAAATAGACTTTTATTGATTTTTTGGAGTTTTTCTATCTTCTACAGGAATTCTGTATTCCTCCCCTCCCAGAGAAACATCTCTTATAACAAAGGATTTTTTTTTTAGAGGAAGAAGAGGAAAAAAAAAACCCTCAGCAAAACCACTCAATATATTGGGGAAAAAAGGATGCAATCTGCAATGTTCTCCAGAGGCAGATTTCCACCTCTGAAAAAGCCATTTGGGGGTTGCGGCGGGGTTGATGAAGAACTTGAGGATCAGCTCTTTGAGGGAAGTGTCAGCCAGGCCTGCAGGCAACCCTGGCCTCTCCTTCCCTCCCTGTGGAAGAGTAGCTGACTCCTTCTGGGGGATACTGGGAATCAGGCTTGTAAAGCTGCACTATAAAACATCTGTCTGTCATTACTGCCTTCCACACCTCTGGCGTCCAAAGCTCACAGGTGCCGGTAGCAGTTTTCTGTTATGCCTAAACAGAATTCAAACTCCTTAGCCTAGTATTAAAGGGAAGGGCTCAGGGTATCTCATGCTTGCCAGGGTGGGAGAGGACACACAAAAGGAAGTGATAGGTCATGTAGGGAGGGGGAGGGCATCAAATAGTTCCAGGAGGGGACAAGGGCTCAGGGCAGCTCATGCCTCAATACTGCATTCAGCCTCCTGTGAATCAGAAAAGGCACAGTGGGAAAGTTGGGGTGGGGTGAGTGGGGTGGAGCCGAACTACCCTGGGGAAGCTTAGGGGCAAACCTATGACCAGAGATGGTGTTTCTGTGTGGTTACAGGGGCTGGAGTGGGCATATCACAATTATTCCCTCCCCAAAGTAAAGTCTCTGCTCTTGAGGAGCTCACAGTCTAATGGGGAAGAAAAAACATATAAACAAGTATGTACAAATATATATATATATATATATATATATATATATATATATATGTATATATATGTGTGTGTGTATGTATATATATTATAAATATGTACAAATAATACACACACAGGATTAATTTCAGAAGAAAGACTCTAAGGTTATAGGGCAAAGCAGAAGGTGTGACTTCGTAGCTATGCCTAGAAGGAGACCAGAGAAGCTAGGAGTCAGAGCTGAGGAAGGGAGAATGCCTGGCACAGGGTCAGTCATTGAATATGACCCTTGGTCAGGAGATGGAGTGTCTTGTTTGAGGAACAGCCAGGAAACATGTGTCACTGGATCAAATGGTGAAAGGGATAAGAAGACTAGAAGGGGTCAGGTTATGATGGGCTCAGTTGAACTCTGTCCTAGGACACTGAAAGAATGGGGGAATGTGATTGCTGAGTTCCTGCCAGTGGTCGTTGAAAGATCCTGAAAAATAGGAGAAATACCACAGAACTGAAGAAGGGCAAATGTCCTGATTTTCAAACAAAAGAAATAGAATGATCTTTGTTAATTACAGGCCAGTGAACTTGATTTCTATTTCTGGCAATATTCTACAATATATCATTAAAAGAATGGCTAGTGAAGGTCTAGAAAAAGAAGTGATCATAGAGTCAGCATAGTTTCAGTAAGAACAGGTTACACCAGACTAACCTTGCTTCCTTTTTTTGACAAGGTTACTAAACTAGGAGGTGAGGAAAATGCTTACAAAGATTTTGGCAAAGTACTTAACAATGTCTCATGTTATACTTGTGTAAAAGATGAAGAGATGTACTCATTGGATGGCCAGATCCAAAGAATAGTCATTCATGTTTTGATATCAACTTGGATGGAGGTCTCCAAGGGACTTCTTCTTCTTCTTCTTCTTCTTCTTCTTCTTCTTCTTCTTCTTCTTCTTCTTCTTCTTCTTCTTCTTCTTCTTCTTCTTCTTCTTCTTCTTCTTCTTCTTCTTCT
>CM053583.1:44642427-44669060 GCA_028627135.1 Pseudochirops cupreus | reverse complement strand
TTTGATTTCTCATAAAGTCATTTGCTTCCATTTGCTCCACTCTAATTCTGAACAAATTATTCTCTTCAGAAAGCTTTTGAGATTCTTTTTCCATCTGGCAAATTCGATTTTTTGAGTCACTCTTCTCCTCATTGGCTTTTTGGGCCTCTTTTACCATTTGAATTAATCTATTTTTTAAGGTGTTATTTTCTTCAGTCAGGTTGTTGACTCTCTTATCATGATTTTCTTGCATCATTCTCATTTCTCTTCCCAATTTTTCCTCCACTTCTCTTACTTGATTTTCAAAATCCTTTTTGAGCTCCTTCATGACCTGTAACCAGTTTACATTTTTCTTGGAAGCTTTTGGTGTGGGAGTTCTGACTGTGTTGTCTTCCTCTCCTTCCATTCTTTGATTCTTTTTGTCCCCAAAAAAGGAATCTAAACTTGGATTGCTTTGCTTCCTTTGCCTGCTCATGTTGCCAGTCAATTACTTGACTTTTGGGCTCAGTAGAACTCTGCTTCCTGAGGGGAGAGCTTTGTCCCAAATTGATCAGGTTTACACAGCTGCCAGAGCTATTAGGAGGCCACTGTTTCTGCAGCCCCCACCAGCTTTGGCTCACTGGTCACGCACCTCAGGACCACCCCATAAAACCACAATCCCAACCTAGGCAGGTTAAGGCAAGAGCATGTAGCCTCTGAATGATTGCTTGGCCTGCCTGCAACCTGCAGGCTGAGAGCTCTGAAGCAGCCATGGGGAGGCGGCTGCAGAGCCGCCGCTTCTGCTGCTTTCTTGCCCTGGAGGCAGATGGCTGGACCTGTTCTTCTCCCCCAAATTTAGCCAAGTTCCACTGACCTTTCACTTTGTCCTTGGCTCTTATGGGTTGATAATTCTGGAAACAGCCACAACTGCTGCTGATCCACTCACCTGAGTGCTCCAGCCACAGCTTGTCCTGGATGCCCTTGGTTCTCAAGCCGCTGTGGTTTCAGTCCAGGCTGGGCTCTGCTCTCAGCACACTGAGATTAACCCTTCTGGTCTGCCTGCTGAGTTGCCTGCAGCAGGAGCTTTGTTTCTGTGTCATTTTATGAGTTCTGGAGCTCTAAAATTTGTTTAGAGTCACATTTTATAGGTATTTGAGATGGTTATGGGGGGAGCTCAAGGAGTTCTCCTGCTTCTGTGCTGCCATCTTGACTCTGCCCCAGAGATAATTATCTTTATGATATTGCTCTTATTGTATACAGTGTTTTCCCAGTTTTGCTCATTTCACTTTGCATCAGGCCATACAATTCTTCCCAAGTTTTTCTGAAACATCCCATCCATCACTTCTAATAGTAGAATTCCATCACACTCATATGTCATATTTTTTTCAGTTATTCTCTAGTAGAAGGATATCCTCTAAGTTTCTGATTACTTGTTAGCACAAAAAGAGATGCTATAAGTATTTTTGTATATATGGGTTCTTTTCTTTTTTCTTTGATCTCTTTGGCTCATAGACTTGGTAGCCGTGTTGCTGGGTCAAGGAGTATGCACATTTTAATAGCTTTTTTGGGCACAGTTTCAAATTGCTTTTCGGAATGGTTGGATTAGTTTATAGTTTTACCACAATGCATTAGCATACTTACTTTCTTATGGCCTTTCCAGTTGCCATTTTTCTTTTTTTTTTTTATTTTAGTCAATCTGGTGGCTGTGAGTTGGTATCTTAGAGTTTCTTAAAATGTGCATTTCTCTTATTGTCTAGTAATTCAGGGCATTTTCTGCATGGCTATTGATAGCTTGGATTTCTTCCTCCAAAAACTGCCTATTCATATCCTTTCACTATTTAGCGGTTGGGGAAATGGATCTTTTTCTTCTAAATTTGATTCAGTTCTCCATACATCTTAGAAATGAGAAGGAGAAATTTGTTGCAAAGATTTTCCCTCAGTTTCCTGCTTTCCTTTTAATTTTAACTACATTGGTTTTATTTTACAAACACTTTTAAATTTTATCTAACGAAAATGGTCCATTTTACCTCCTGTAATTCTATCACTTGTATGGCCATGAATTCTTCCTCTATCCATAGATATGAGAGGAAATTTCTTCCCTGCCCCCCTAATTTGCTTGTGATGCCACCCTTTATATATAAATTATGTGCCCTTTTTGAGTTTCTCTCGGTTTATGATGTGAGATGTTGGTTCATACGTCGTTTCCGCCAGTCTGCTTTTCGGTTTTCCCAGCAGTTTTTGCCGAGTTCTTACCCCGATAGCTGGGACCTTTGGGGTTACTGAGGACTGGGTTACTGTGTTCATTTGCTTCTATATATTGGATACCTAATCTGTCCCCTTGATCAACCACTCTACTTCTTACTCAGAACTGAAATTGTTGTGATGATTACAGCTTTGTAGGATAGCTCGAGATCTGGTCCTGCCACGCTCCCTTCCTTCTCATTTTCTTCCCCCCGATTTCCCTGATTTTTTTGACCTTTTATTCCCCAACATGACTGTCGTTATTGTTTTTTTTCTAGCTCTATAAAGTAATCCTTTGGTATACTGATTGGCATGGCACTGAAAAGGTATCCTTTACTTCACAAAGGAGAAAAACAGATCTGCAGAGATTAAAGGCCCAAAGTTAGTAAGAGGCAGAGCTGGGATTTGAACTCAGGCCCTCTGGCTCCAGAATCAACATTTTTCCAACTATACCCTACTATGTTTCCCAAGGGTCTCATCTCTCTCTCTGTTCTCTCCTTTACCAGTCTCAATCACTATACTGAGTTACTTGCTATTCCTTGCTCATGACATATCCTCTCCTGACCGTCCCCTTGCACTTTCTGTACCTGGGACCTAGAATGTTCTTCCTGTTTCCCTATTGATTCCAAGTCTAACAACTGTCCTCACTACATTGAATTACCTCTAGTACAATATTTATTGAATGAACAACAGAATCAATAATAATGAATGGATTGGAAAAGGGAGAGGTTGGAGGCAGACATCATTTAGGAAGCCATTATAGTAGTCTAGGTGAGATACCTGAACTAGGGCAGTGACTTGTGAGTGAAGAGAAGGGACATGTGTGAGGGAGGGTTCCAAGGCCTTGGCAACTGGAGGGAGTGAGGGGAAGGATGAGTTGAGAATGACCTTGAGGTTACCAACCTGGCTGAATGGGAGGATAGTGGCAGCATCGACAGAAAGGGAGAAATTTAGAGGAGAGGTGAGGTTTGGGAAGAAAATGATAAATTCTATTTAGGACATGCTCTCTCCACCAGAATAGCAATCCACTCCTATCTCGTCATGCCCTGCCCCAAGCCTAGCCTCGTTGGCCCATTCTTCCATTCTTTGATCTTCCTCTTGTACCCCATCTAGCCAGAAAAGGGTTCCTTTTGTTGTTCTGTATTTGTCGACAGCCTTGGCCACCTTTTGAAGACTTGAGCCCCTCAAACTGACCTGTATAAGTTGAGGACATGCAAGAAAAGACAAAGCTTTCAGGAAAATATCTGGATAGATCATAGACTTGTTATGAGTCAAGAGCATGCCTTGACAGCCCGAATTGGGCTACAGGATTTGGGTTACATTCAGAGAGACAGAGGGTCCAGAACAAGGGAGAGAACAGCCCCACTGTCCTCTGCTTCAGTCAGACTGTATTGTGTCCTTTGCAGAGAGAACATTAACAGCCCGGGGCATGTCTGCATCATAGTTACTGGAATAACCAGAACACAAAGGGATCATTTGGAGAAATAGGAAACCAGAAGCTGAGGGGAGACAAGTTAGCTGTCTTCAAGTATTTGAAAGAAGGATCTGGTTCTGGTTGTTCTGGTTGGCCCCAGAAGACAGGGGAGCAATGAATGGAAGGTATGGAGAGACAGATTTAGGCCCCGTTCAATAGAAGATTTTTCTAATAGTTAGAACTGATCCCAAGTGGAATGGGCCTGATTAGGGGGGTGGAGAGTTTCCCTCCATGGGAAGGCTTTGAGCAGAGAGAGGCTGGATGTCTACTGCTCAGGGGCATTGTAGAAGGTCAGGTCCAGGTCAGACTCAATGGCCTCTGAGGTCCTGCTGAATCTGAGACTCTGAGAGTCCATTAAAAGTTTTGTTTCTCTCCTCCCAGAATTTGGGCCTGGCTTTACCTTGCAGCTGTTTCTGCTGGCCTCACCAAACCCAATTCCTTTTTCTTTCTCTGTTCCAAGGCTGGGAATTCCACAGCCTTTCTCAAGTTCTAGGGCTCCTGGGCCTCTTCTGTCTCCTTTCCTGGTTCTTCTGTGTTTGAATGACCTCAGTGCTGTGACCTTGACCTTTTCTTGTCTCTGCCATCCCCTTCAGTGATCTCATTAACTTCTGGCTTCAGTTATTATCTTTGTGTAACTGACTCCAATTTATTTCTGTCTCCATCCCTGATCGCTCCCTAGTCTCAGGCTGGCAGCACCCACTGTCCGTTTAGCATCTACATGGTTCACCCCAAACTCAACACATCCCACACTGAACCTATTGTCCTTCACTTTGAACTTGACCTTTTTTCAAACAATGGTCCTCGTGGCTTCTAGTCAATGAGGCTGGGCATTTCAATCATCTTTGACTCCTTTCTCTTCTGTGATCCTCCAGCGGAGAGAAAAAAGCAGAGGACCCCAAACAGAGCCTTGGGGGATGTCTACAGTTGGTGGGGATGGCAGGGACTAAGGAACGAATCAGAGAACCAGGCTAGTGTGGTATCCTACAAACTCAGAGAAGACAGAGTATCCAAGGGTTCGGGCAACAATGCAAATGCTGAAGAGAAGGGTTAGATTTGCTCAATTAAGAAATCACTGGTGACTTTAGAGAGAGTAGGTTCAGTTGAACAAAGAGGTCAGAAGCCAGAGTACACAGAGGACTGAGAAAGAGTGAGATAGGAAGTGGGGCCACGAAGGATGAGCCTTCTAGGATGTCAGAGAGTGGAAGAGCCTCGGGCAGGAAGTCAGAAGCCCCCTGGGTTTCCTCGGGAGGAGGAGTTACTGAGGAAAACCACCAAAATGGCTCTGTGGTCACCATCCTAGGGACCCCTGCTGGGCTCGGATGACTTCCTGTCTGGCCTCCTTCCTTCGGGGCTTCCCTGCTCCTCACCATCCTGTCCCCCCTCTTCGCTAGTGCTGGCTTTCCCTCCTGCCCCCAGGCTCCCATGTGGAGGAGTCAGGGCACAGAAACTCTGACTCCCTGAGCTGGCGGCCTGGGCAGCAATGGCCAGGTCAGTGTTCTCTCTTGTGGCTCCCAGGGGTCACACGTTTTTCTCTTCAGCCGAGCAAGCAGTGCTGGGAATAGGCTGTGGCTCTTCCCTCTCTTTCTGTTCAGAGACACAGGTCTCTTCCGCCTGGTGTTTGCCTTGAGCCACTTCCACAATAAACAAGGAAGGCTGCTGGTCTGGTCTTGTGTGATTGTCAAATGTTTCACAACCAGCTCTGGGTAGGGGCACTTCCTCCCCTTAGACCCACAACTCACTGCTTAGGTGGAGGGGTTCTGAGGATACAAAAACTGATCCAGGGAGCCTCAACCCAGGGGCTTCCCGAGTCCCCCGTTGGCTGCTTCTGTCATTTCCTTATAAGAGACGGGAAGGGAAGAGGGAAAGAACACACATTTATTAGGCACCTACAATTGTGCTAAGCACTTTACAAATACCTCATTTAATCCTTATCACAATGCTGGGAGGGTCAAATCCATTTTATGGTTGAGGAAACTGAGGCAGGGGTTAAGTGACTTTCCCAGGATCACATAGCTAGTAAGTGACTGAGGTTTTCCTAATTCTAGGCCCAGTGCTCTATCCACTGGAAAGGGGGGTGGAGGTGAGGCTTCCCCTTGAGACTCCATCACTGGAAGCACAAGGCAACCCTGTTCTTCTCAGTTATGCCCTGACCTTTTGGGAGCTGATTAGCAGCATGCTCTGTGAGCTGTTCCAAATGAGAGACCAATTTTACTATGGTACTTCAGAGTGGGAGCTGGGATTGAAACTCAAGGAAGTTACAGGTGTTCAGCTTGTCCATGAAACCTACTTGGTGTGACTGGGGCTGGGATTTTTCAGCTGCAGCTTGTTTTATCTCTAGGTTAGCCATCAGCCTCTTAGTTCAAGCTCTGAAACTCACAGAAGACCCAAAATAATTGGTCTCTGGAACCCAGGGGTATAATTACAGCCCATGTAGCTGGAGAAGGGCCCATTTGTCACTGACTGGTGACAAAGGTCAGATTAGAACTTGGAGACTCTTAAGGATCTGAGCTATGGCTCTGTTCTGCACCCCATCCCCTGAAAAACAAGAGGTCCTGCTGGCTGGGCACCAGGTGTGCCCTTCTCCCCTGCCCTTCTCGGTGTTAAAATGATCACGGTTCTGCAGTTAATCTGACATCCGGGCTTGCCGTCTGCAGCACTTGCTTGCAAGCTCAGACTTTCTCTAGCTGGACTCTTTCTACGGCCCTGCTTGGGGCCAGTTCCCAGGGACAGTTATCCTTTCTTTGCTTTACAGCCAATATATATAGAGTCCCTTCTTACCATCTGTATCGACTTCAATGTGCTTGGCAGACCCTGGTCGAGGTCTGATTCATCTCTACTTTCTTAGCCCCAAGCTCTCTGGACTATTTTTACCCATGATCCATTTAGGGTCTGGTCATAGTCCTTTTTTTTGGGCCTGTTTTCAAAGTAACCTTCTTTGAGCCCCAAGAAAATGAGTGCCTACACACACACACACACACACACACACACACACACACACACACACTCCCAAACTTACATCAACGGCATAAAATAAGTAGTTGTCTGAAACCAAGGTATGAGGGCCCCAGGGAGCCAGGAAGGGTTAAATTAATCACAAGATGAACACCTAAGAGCCTTATTTGCTCCCCTGGCCCGTAATTCCCATTCCCGGGCCTGGGCTTTGATTCCCACAAGGCACCTGGCCCAAACTGTGGAGGATGTGGCAGCGCAAAAGGCTCATTTAGGCAATAGCTAGTGCTAAAGTATTGCCTTGGGGGTCTTTAGGAGGGTCCTAGATAGGGGTCTCTGAGGAAGTGGCTGCTCCATGCTCCATGGGGAGCCCAGGGATCTTCCAAATGTGCATTGATCCTGATGACTTTCTTAAAAAACCAAATCAGGGCTGGTCCTTGTCCTCATACACACCAAAAGGGTGCAGCGGGAAGGGTTCTCTTGCCTTTTAGTTTGGATACCTAGAGTTTAGCACATAGCAAAGGCTTAGTAAGGGCTGGTGGATTTGACTGAACTTGGATTCACAGAACCTGAGTTTGAATCTTGTCTCTGACACTTAGCACTTAATGACCTTAGGCAAGTCACTGTAGGTCTCAGTTTTTTCATCTGCAAAATGAGAGTTGGACTAGGTTACTTCTAGCTCTGGATGAATGAATGAATGAAAAAGAATTTACTAGGACTTACTAAGTGCTAAGTACAATGCTGGTGATGCCCAGCACAATTTTTTTTATTTGGAAATTCAAATATGAAAAGAGAGATAAGATAGCATCTGGCCTAAAGGAATTTCCATTCTAAAGGGCCGAGGCTCGGTCACCTTTCTTGTGTCCTGATCCCTGGGTGGTCTGGAGAACTCCATGAACCCCTTGGGTGGTCTGGGAAAGCTCATGGATGGCTTTCTTGGTCTGAAGAAGCCCGTGGATGCCTTGGGGGGGGGGGTTGGGGAAGCCCATGGATTCCTAGGAATATAATAAAAATACATTAGATTACAAAGCAAACCAGTTATGTTGAAATATGTTTATCAAAATATATATTAAAAACTAAGTTCATGGAGCTTTATTAAGAGACTCTATATTTGGGGGAGGTAGTATTTCTGGGGCTTGGTGGTCAAGGAAGGGGAGTTGTAGGGATGGTGAATCCTGTCCTTTCCAGAAGCAATGGAGGCATGGATTTGATTACTGTGCCCAAAGCAGGAAGTGGAAAGCCAGGGTGGGGGGTGGCCATATGGGGTACGTGCAATGTCAGGCTGATGGCAGAGAGATTGGGTGGATGACTGCATGGGACAGGAAGCTGGAGTGAGGCCTGGCCTTAGGGTCTGGGGCCAGTTAATAGAGAGAGTAGGCTAAGTGGGCTTCTAGGGCCAGAGCTCCAGAGAGGAGGGAATTAGCTTCCCCAGGGCCTGAGGGCCTGGATTCCGGAGCTGCAGAGGTCTGAGTCTAAGGAGGAGGCTGCTGTCCTGAGGGTCAGAAGGTGGGCAACAGAGAAGGACGTGGCCTAGCAGGACGGCTGGATGAGATCTGCTGAAGCCGTTGGCTCTGTTTGCAGAGGTGACAGAGATGGCTTAACAACCCTGGAGGGGGCCCCTGGGTGGGCATGTCTGCTGTCCCTGCAGCTTGATAACAGGGGCCAGCTGGTTCCTGATTTGATTAACAAAGCCAGAATAGAGGAATAATTCAATCCAGAATGCCCTTTCTGTTCTCCATCTCCAGGTTAGTTCCTTTTGGTGGGAGAGGTGCCCACGGGCTCTGACTCAGTGAGGCTCTGGGTTCTTCTGGCCATATGGGTCTGGGGTCAGGTGGAATTATGAGGTCACCCTGTGACTGTGAGGCGCTCCTCCTTTGGCTCCAGGAGTGGGAGGGATGCAGGGTGGGGCTTCAGGGCTCTGCCCCCATTCTGGCCCCCAGGTTAGCTCTGGCCTGACTCAGGGGTCAGAATTTGACCACTTACCCAGAAGATTGTAAAGGGGAGTCTTTCCAGTTCCGAGCTGACCCTTCCAGCTGGGAGAGAGGACAGGATTGTGTAATTTATTGCTAGCAGGGATCTCACGGATTATTTCCTCCAGTTGTCCCCTCCCTTTGATAGATGAAGGAAACTGAGTCCCAAAGAGATTCAAGACCTTGCTCAAGAAGGCCACGGTAATTAGGAATGAGCAGAGCAGGATTCAGCTCCAGGTCCTCTGGCTCCTTTTCCCATCACACCATTCTCAGAAGAGACTCCAAGCTGGCTGCATGATGTAAGCATGGGGGGCAGTCTGTCCTTCCCTTCTACCACTCCTTGGGACCATGGGAAGCCAGTTGAGCCAGGCCCAGCTGGCCAGAGCCCTGGGGCTGCAGAGGATTCAGGCCCAGAGGAGGAGGGGGATGCTGGAGGCCCCATGGAGCCCCACCCTGTGGGCCTGGGGGGATAGACCTCGGCTCGGTGGATTTTGGGGCTCTTGGACCTGTATCTCAGCTGGGCCTGTCTCCACTGGGCTCACGGTGGACACTGTGAGTATCTGAGCCATAGGAGGCTCCCCTAGACACCAGCCAGGTAGGCCCCAGGCCTGGCCTCATTCACCCCTTCCAGTCCTGATGTCCATGTGTCTGTACTCTGAGGTCAGCTCTGAGGAATGTGGAGCTAGGGGGGGTTGCAGGCCGAGGAGGGGCTCCTGGAGGGGCGGGGCTGAGCTCTGCCAGGGATTTCTCAGAGGACCAAGAAAAAAGGGTTTCATAATAAGCAAGGGGATCGAGTTTCTGAAAACATACTGTGAGGGTCAGCAGAGCAGCTGGCAGTGGGGGAGCAGGGCCGTGACCCGCCTCTGAACCCTTCCAATTCATTTCCTGTCAGAGTGCAGACCCAAGGGGCCAGGCAGCCAAGATGTGGGGCTCTTTTGGAGACCAGGCCTGCTGGAAAGCTGGATTCCAGGGATGGCTGACATTCCTTTCAGCCTCTTAGCCCCCCCGCGGCCACTTGCAGTTCCTGGGATTGTTGAGGGGGGGACGTAGGGGGCCCTCAGGGGAACCTGGGGGTAGGAAAAACAGGCTAGCAAATGACTGGCTGCATTGCTCACTTCCCAGGCTGAACAGAGAATAGTGGTAGACACAGGGGCCTTCCATTAATCACTCACTGATCCAGTAGGTACATATTGAGTGTGGGGACATGAAATATGTCCGGAATTGAGCAGGATACAGAGGACAGTCGCAGCTTCCTCTCACTGACTCTGGCGGAAAACAACACAAGTCTCCAAGCATCAGAATAGATGCTTTTAAGTGCGTGCCCTACAAGTATCTTCCTTGTAGAAGGAAGGTCCCATTCAGGGTTCATTTACCTTCATTTTACTTATAATTTCGATAATCTCGGTGATTTAGGTTTTGTACACAGGGGGCTCTTAAGACATTGTTTTTTTTTAAATTTGAAATCAAGTCCAATCATAAGAAAAGTCAATGTGGGTGGAGCTGCTAGTAGCCCCTGACATTTGTTAGGATACTAAAGAACTATTTAAAAAAACAAATTACACAGCAGACTGGGCCAGTTTGAGGCTGGAGCCGGCAGCCCACCTTCCTTGGATGGGCTGGAGGGTATTCGGGGGTCAGAGCCCCTCACAATAATGGAGGCTGTGTAAGAAGGTAGGCATGCCTGGGATACTTGTCCTCAAGCATAGACTCCATATTTGCTTGTGGATGATGTTCTCCACAAGGTTGTCTACGAGTCTCCAAGGCCGTGGGAAGTTTTAAAAAGCTCCAAAGGACATCTTGGGAGAAGCCCAGGTAGACATCCATGGAAAGACAAGAAGACAATGACAACTGAGTTCTGAGCTCCAGTGTCCCATCTGGATCTTGATGACGATGAAATTCAGGGTTAGAGTTTCTGGGATCATCCGGTTCTTGGGACAAAAAGCCAAGCATTCTCCAGCTTGCTCTTTCTATACCAAGAAGGTGTCAAACACTCCCTAGCCTTCAGTTCAGCAAGTGAGTCAACAAACATTTGGGGATGGTCCATGGGGCAGGACGGTAAACAATCTAAGGGTTCACTTCCAGAACAAGAAGGCAGCTGAGACATGATGGTAAAGTTCAGAGAGTCAGCAGCAGAGATGGGAAAGGGAAGAGGGAGAATTGGCCTGGGCTCTTCTTCAAAATGGAGCTTCCCAGAGCAACTTACCAATGGGAAAAATGGGCCCTTGGGATGGAGGGATGTTTCAGGATTCTTGTTCCCGGAAGCTCAGAGCTCCTCAGAGTCACAGCAAAAGTTTCCTATCACCCCACTATGAATGCCTTGATGTATGATGCTACCAATTCCTAGGAGACATGTGTAAGGACGGAGAGTAGTTCCTAAAGGGACCACCAAGCCTGGGCTTCTGGGATAGTGTCCCTTATATTTGCATACTGAAAGGCTTAAAAAACCCCCCAGCAAAAAACCCTTTCACTTAAAAGGGTTGACCCTCAGCTCTTCGGAAGCTTGGCTTTCCTGAGTAATTGTTTCCCCAAATCCCTACCCTCCAGGAATTTGTAATTTAGCAAGGGAAAGACTTTGCCCACTGAGCATGGTGTAAGTGGTGAACTCTAAAATCGATTTCCTTTCAGATTGAATGGGGAAATTCACCGAAAGCCAAGGGATTATATAGACTGAGAGAGGTTGGTACTCCCTGCTCTAAAATCTGTATTATTGTGCTGTTTCTGCAGGAAAACCTCTTCCACGCGCTGACCAGAGACTCCACGGACGCAGACCCCCCTGGCTGCATCCTCAGTGATGAGGGGCTCCCCGCCCCATTCCAGCTCTGAGACGTGGCCTTCTCCCTTTAACCTGGGTCAGCTTGGCTCTCCTGAGGGCCTCCGAAAGACAGTTAGGACAAGACGGGGCTCCTTATCTCTGACGCTGCCGCCGCCCTGATGGACTCTAAGGGCCTCATTTCTGCTTGGTCTTCTTGCCTCAAGGCTCCCCCGGCTCCAATCCATGCTCCGCTGAGCGGTTGGGTTCTGAGCGTGTCACTCCCTACTCAATAAGCTCCAATAGCTCCCTATCCGGCAGCTAGGTGGCGCCATAGTGCAGAGAGCGCTGGGCCTGGAGTCAGGATGACTCATCTTCCTGAGTTCAAATTCAGTCTCACACACTTGCTAGCTATGGGACCCTGGGAAAGTCACGTCACCATGTTTGCCTCAGTTTCCTCATCTGTAAAATGAGCTGGAGAAGGAAATGGCAAACCATTCCAGTGTCTTTGCTGAGAAAACCCCAAATGGGGTCATGGAGAGATGGACACAATCAACCAACAGTCCCTTTACCACCTCCAGGATCAAATATGAAATCCTGCTTTTAGCTCCTAAATTCCCCCCCTCCTAGTCTTCTTAACCCTTTCCTTCTCTCTACAAAATAGAGACACCGCCTTTCTTGTTCTCCTTCCTACACATTCTCCTCTCTCCAGGACTTTCACTGGGAATCTCCCCCAGGTCGCGAATGTTTCCCCTTCCTCTCTTCTGCCTCCTGGCTGCCCCGGCATCCTTCTAGTTCCAGCTCAAATCCCACCTTCCAGAGGAGGCCTTTCCCTGCCCCTGCACCTTCGCTCCCCTCCCCTGCTAGGGTTTTTCCTCCAAGGTAACCTTCCTTCTACTCTCTCTTCACGTTAGATGGTCAGCACTGTCCCTGGCTGTCTTGTACCCTCAGACTGGGAGCTCCCTGAGAGCAGGGACAATGCTTGTGTCTTTCTTTGAAGGCGCCCCTCAGCACCGGGCAGGCTTATCCTCAGTGCTCTATAAATTGCCTGTTGGCTGACTGATTGAGATGATGGAGGTGGATGAGGTGAGAGAAGAACACATCTTCTGGCTGGAACGGGGCAGGGGGAAACCTGGGGGATCCCATGGCTTCAGGAGGCTCCCCAGAGCAGGATGGGGATGGGGTAGGGTGGGGCCGGAAAGACGTGCCCAGCGCGGTGACAGCAGGAGCAGCCGCCGTGGGTCCCGCAATGGCTGGGGAAGGCAGGGCTCCGTCCCTAACCTGGAGGCTGGGGCAGAGATGGTGGAGGTGGGGTAGCAGCCCCCATAAACCGTAGGAGGCAGTGCGCCCCACTCCGTAAAGGCTAGTCAGGCAGATCCGGGCTTGAATCCTGTCTCTGACCCTCCTGGCTTTGTGAACCTAGGCATCATCAACTTATTCAACTTTCCTGAGCCTCGGTTTCCTCACCTGTAACACGGGAATAATAATCCTTGCGTAGTACCTACCTCACCGGGTTATTGTGGGGATTGAATCTATGTAAAGCATTTGAAAACCTTCTGGAGGTCTGGAAATGTCAGCTGTAATTGCTTTTTTTGGTCCTGACCTGTGATTTCTTCAGTATGGGGAACTCCCAGTGGGGAAACTCCCTCCCCTGGTGCAAATGATGTCAAGTCAACAAGTCAGTGAGCATTTCTTGAGTGTCTCCCGGGTGCCAGACACTGGACTAAGGTCAAGTAACCCCTCTGTGATTTGTGGTCTTAAGCGATTTGCTTGGGGGCACTGAGAGTTTAAAGCGAATTGCTTAGGATATCACCTACTATGTGCCAGAAGCAGACCTGAATCCAGGTCTCCCTGATTCCCCACCTCCCCCTTATACCCTGCTCCAGTCCCCCCCCCCCCCCAAATCCCCTGCTCTAGCCCCCTTTTTATCCCCTGCTCTGGCTACCCCATGGCATTATGGGCAGAAAATTCACAAGTTCAGAGATCTACTAAGAATGAGCTTCCCTGTGTTGAATGGGAACAGTTGGTATTTTTTTTTCTTAGAATGCATTTATTTTGCTTGTTGTAATTTCCTACTTTGTATTTTTTGGGGGACGTTTTTATTACTCTTGCAAACAGATCCATTTTTGCCATCAACGTAATTGCATTCAGTGACTGAAAGGAAATATCTGATGACTTGTTGCTTATTTTAGCACTTCTGGAAGGCAGTCTTGAAAATAATCTCTCAGACATGTTACCAGTAGTCACCCTGAAATAGATGTTAACTCTCTCTTTTTCCCCCTGGCACCTGAATAATTTAGTTTCTATCTGTCCATCTCTCTTTTTTTAATTCAATTTTCTTATTTTCAGTTCTGAATTCTCTTCCTCCTACCTCCCCTTCCCCCACCCATTGAGAAAGCAAGAAAACCAAAACCATTCTTAGTTTTCTTTATAGATAATATCTTGGCAATAAGATCTTGGACCAAAAGAGAATTTGGATGTAAAGAAAATAAAATTGATTTAAAAAAAGACAACCATCACCTTCGGAAGACTTTGCTTGTGCTTTGGAAGACTGGAGTGTTCAGTAGGGGGTGGGGAGAGGGTAGTTCCAGATCTCCTCACCCGAAAAGAACAAAAAAAGAATTGTCTCCTTCAATCATAGCCCTTCTGGGACTTAATAGATAAATCTTTTGAGTCCATTGAAGTGCATAGAGTTTAATGTACTTTAACTTAATCCAGTGGGTCTAAAACCCAGGACTCTACAGCCCTAGCCTAGCTAGGTGGTGTAACAGGTAGGGCACTGAACTTGGATTGAGGAAGATCTGAGTTCAAATCTCACCTCAGACACTTACTAGGATTACATAGATCCTGAACAAGTCTTGCCTCAGTTTCCTCTTTTGTAGAAAAAGGGATTGGACCAGACAACCATCTAAGGTCCTTTTTAGATTTAGATCTGCTGTGTCAAGCTGCCTCACATGTGTGTGCATATATTATTGGATATTGATGTGCTAAATTTATTGAGATGAGACTTATAATGGCTTTATTCATTTTTTGGTAACTTCAGAAAATGTTTATGACCTATATTTTCTCCCTAAAAGATCCCTTTGGATACCTTGGGAGGTAGTGAGTTCCTTATCACCCAAGATATAGAGGAAGATGGATTCCTGTGTAGGGAACTCCCTTCCAGCTCTGAGATTCTGATTCTGGAGCTTTCCTGGTGAGGAGGCGGGGCATGGTGTAGAGAGAGAGTGAGAGAAGCCTAAGCTAAAACAGTGAGGCAGGAGATGTAGTGTGTGTTTTGGACAGTGAAATATTCAGTTTTCCTGGCGTATAGAGTGTATACAGGGGAATAATGTGGAACAAAGCAGGAAGGTGGGGTGATGCCAGGCTTTTGACAGAGGAAGGGAGTTTAACTTTATTCTGAAGGCACCATGGAACAAATGAAGGCTTCAGCAAAGGAAACAACATGACCAGCCCACTCTCACTGTCAGTCAGTTGGTCGAAAAGCATTTATTATTGTCTACTAGGAGCCAAGCACTGTGCTAAGTGCTGGGGATACAAAAAGAGGCAAAAGTCAGGCCCTGCCCTCAAGAAACTTACACTCTAATGGAGGAGCTCTGTACAAACAAGCTAGAGACAGGATAAACAGAAAGGAATGAATGGAGGGAAGGCACTAGAATTAAGAAGGGTTGGTTGGGAAAAGTTCTTGTAGAAAGTAGGATTTTAGTTGACACCTGAAAGAAGTCAGGGAGGGTGCAGTAATCATAGTGGAGGAGGGAGGGTGTTCCAGACACAGGGTCAGCCAGAGAATGCCCGGAGCTGAGAGATGGAGTGTATTGATGGTGGAACAGCCAGAAGATCAGTGTCATTGGATTGGAGAGTATAAATAGTCCTCTATTGGACAATGTGGAGGCATTGTTTTCTTTCCAAGGGTTCGGATGTCTTCCCCAGAGGTGATGTTGGATTCTGGACAGACTTGAAAGGGAGAGCGAGCTAGGTTGTGAAGGGCTTTGAATGCCAAACAGAGCATTTTGTATGTGATCTGGAGATGATAGGGAGTTACTGGAGTTTACAGGGGGCAGGGGAGGGTGACATAGTTGGAACTGCATTTTACGGAAATCATTTTGATTGCTGAATGGAGAATGGATTGGAGTGGAGAGAGGCTTGAGGCAGGCAGAGCCATGAAAATGTTATGGAAGTAATCCAAGTGTGAGGTGATGAGGGCCTGCACTAGGGGAGGCTGTGTCAGAGGAGAGAAGGGGGCATATATGAGAGATGCTGCAAAGTTGGAGTCAACAAACCTTAGCAACAGGTTGGATATGGAGGGAGGGAGGGAGAGAGAGACAGAGAGAGAAAGAGAGAGAGAAAGGAGAGGGAGAGAGAGAGAGTGTGTATGAGAGAGAGACAGAGAGGAAGAGACAGAAAGAGACAGAGATAGAGTATGAGACAGAGAGAGAAGAGAGAAAGAGAAACAGGGAGAGATGGGGGGAGGGAGGGAGAGAAGGAAAGGAGGAGAGAGGAAGAGAGACAGAGAGCAAGAGAGAGAGAGAGAGAGAGAGAGAGAGAGAGAGAGAGAGAGAGGGGGAGAGAGAGAGAGAAGAGTCCAGTATGACATTTAGGTCTCAACCAAGCGACTGGGAGGATGGTGAGGCCCTCTACAACAGTGGTCCTCAACCTGTGGGTTATGTTCAATTTGTAACAATGAAAATACATCCTGCATGTCAGGTATTTACATTATGATTCATAACAGCAGCAAAATTACAGTTATAAAGTAGCAACGAAAATAATTTTATGGTTGGGGGTCACCACAACATGAGGAACTGTATTAAAGGGTCGTGGTATTAGGAAGGTTGAGAACCACTTCTCTACAGCCATAGGGAAGCGTGGGGGGGGAGTGCATTTAGGGGAAAAGATAAGTTCAAGTTTGGACATGTTTAGTTTAAGATGTCTACTGGCCATCTGGTTTGAGATGTCTGAAAAGCAGTTGGAGATGGGGACTGGAGGTCATGGAGCAGCATGAGTAGATTCAAGAATCATCTGCATAGAAATAGTAATTAAATCCATGGGAGCTGGTGAGATTGCCAAGTGAAGTGTCCACAGGTTGTGACTAACCAAGATAAATGGACTCATGGGCTAACTCATTAGATTGCCCATCCAACTATATGTCATCAGCCAATCAATACACATTCTTGCCTGTTTTCCTCCTCTGTACTGCTTTTTCTGAACAGCCTTGGATTTCCTTGGAGTGGCCCTGCAGTGTTCCAAGGCTCATTGTACTTAGCACAATATCATCTACAAATAGGAGCCCCCATCTATTAGGAATCCTTCCACTTGAACTATGCATATTCTTCAGGACAACGGTGCACTGCTTTGATTGGAGGCTTTGCTTGACAGCTGATGGGGGGGCTGTTGCACCAATTTCTCCCCTGGCTGCAGTTATGAAGGAACTGTATGTGTTCTTAACATGGTGTGGCTCTGGCATTGGGAGGGAGACAAGAGCCCCAAGCTGAGGCTGTTATGTCTGATTCTGCTGCTTTTGCATTCACCTTCTTGGAGCCCTGCTGGGTTTGTAGCTGGTCCCAGGGCTCAGGCTGCTGGAGGATGAGAGTAAGGGGTGTCCACAGTCCTGTGGTGACTCAGAGTCTGGTCAGGTAAAAGGACATAATTGCAGTGAGACTCAGCTCCTTATTCATCCTGCCACATTCCTAATGGAAAGTATTTGGAGTGCTTATTGCTCAGTTCATTACCTTTTACTTGATTTAAAATGTTTTTGTTGTATTACACCATGTATGTTGTAGCTTAACAATAAAAAATAGTTTATTAACACTTTTATAAACAGGCTCCCAAGTTAAAAAGAAAAAAAAAAAAAAAGGGGGCAGCTAGGTGGTCCAGTGAAAAGAGAGTACCAGGCTTGGAGTCAGGAGGAGCTGAATTAAAATTGGGCCTCAGACACTTACTAGACCTGTAACCTTGGGTAAGTCACAGCCCTAATTGCCTCAAAAAAAAGGGCTGCAATTTTCTTAGGCATTATTCCATTTTATAGATGAGTAAACTGAGCTTCAGAGGGCCCAAATGACTTGCTTTTGATCACACGGTTCTGGTGTCAGAGGCAGGATTGGAACCCAGGTGTTACTGGCTCTAGTCTCTGTACTATGTGACCTTCTGTACATTTTCAGCTCTTTAGCACAGGGGATCTTAACATTTTTTTTTTTTGGTCATGGATCACTTAGGCAGTCATGTGAAACCCATAGACTCCTCAGAATTATATTTTTTAATGCATGAAATAAAATACAGAAGCTTACAAAGGAAACCAATTATATTGAAATAAAGATGTAATTTTTTCCCCACTCAAGTTCACAGGCCCCCTGAAATCTCTCCACACACCCAAAGACTCCAGGCTAAGAATCTCTGCTTTAAGGTTTTCAAAGGGCTCTCTTCAGAATGACCCTGTGAAGCAGGAAGGACAAGTGTGGTTCTCATTATTCAGATGATGGAACTGAGACTTCGAAGGTATTAAAGTGACATCAAGGTCACAAGCTAGTGAGTTTCCAAGAACTGGGACCCAAACTCCCAAGTCCAGGGTTCTTTCTGTTACCCTGGTGCTCAGAGAACTCAGTAATGCACGTCTGGGGCAGGAGGAACACACCAGTGCCAACCACAGGAAGGACTGGAGACTTGCCAGCTGCTTTCCTGTCACCAGCAGAGGCTGAGCAGAGCCCTGGGCCTGGGGGATGGGAAGGGCCTGCAGATCAACATCTCAGAGCCCTTGGAAACCTTTGCTTCTTCCTGAGTCTCAAGACACAGCTTCCTCTTCTAGCTGGTCTGTTGGGTTCTTGACCCATACATACCCCTGCCCCATCGGGGCCTGAAGGGTGGGAGAGATTGTGAGGGCTTTCCTAAGATGGGCTCAGCCCCCATTCCTGGCTGGCTGCCATACCCTAGGGGCTATGATGTTTGTTGTTCTGCAAAGCCAACTCATCTCAACACATCCACCAATCAGAATGAGAGGAAGGGCCCCTGGGGCGGGGGATGGGGGCAGTCTAAGACCATAATTGAAGGAACCAGGATGCCAAAGACTATATGGAAAGAACACAAACTCTCATTTCTAGGAAGTTTTCCTGGCCCAGCCCCACAGTGTTTCGTCTCAGGCTGTAGATGATTATCATTGCTTTCTTTTCTCTCTTCTTGCCTCCCCTGTGTCATCCAGGGAGTTCAGTTGGACCTTGGACCTGCTCTGGACAGGCAGCACCTGGTCCCGGTCCACTGATGGGTCCGCATCCTGCTTGAAGTTGAACATTTCCTGGAAGCACCCATGCTGGCTTGGGTCCCCAGATACCTGCCTGCTGAGACACAGGGATGGCTGCTGGCCTAGGAAGGGAAGAGGGTCTCTAGCCAAGTTCATAGCTCACAGTGCTGATCTCCCCCGATCTCTGAAAACCCAGACATGGGACAGCTGGTCCTTCGGGTGGGGGTTAGAGGGAGGTGTAAAGGATTGCCCTAGATGCAGGTCCCTCCTGGGATTTAAGCTTCCCTGGGGAATTGGATCCTTGGCAGAGCTGAATCAGGAAAACTTTGACCTTGTCCCAGTCTTCCTCTACTTTATAATCTAAACCTTGCCTCTCTCTAGCCATGACTGGAGGTTAAGGGTGGGCCAGGGAACCTTCTGACTCTCTTTGTCTCTGAGCTATTATATTCTCTGGATACAAAGTGCTGCTACATCTGATCTGTCCAGCCCCAGAGGATCATGTGATTTAGAGGGAGAAGAGTCTGTGCCGGGCACCTCTTCTCTCCCTCTGCCACACCCTTACTTTACATTTGAGGTCACCCAACTAGCCGGTGGCAGCTCTTTATGCTCCACATTCATTTCTATTACATCCACCACCAGAAACCCATTTTCTGTGCTCTCCCTCTGTCTGCCAGATCACTTTTGCCAGAATCTATTTAAATAAAAACGATGAAAGATAGTACATTTCCTTAACAAACCAGCAGACAACATCAGCCGCTCTTCGAGGAAGCAGAAGATAGCAGCTTGACAGACAGAGAGGGATTCTAGTGGGGATACAACTCTATTAACACAAGTTATCCAGACTTCTCATGTTTCCTCTCTCTCTTCACACCAGTGGGGTCTAATGCTCTTGGAGACCGTGTCCCTATGTTTATGGTGGAGGAGAGAGGATTTTTCCTTCTCGACTACCGAGCTATTTGATGTAATTTAATGAAACAATAGAATAATATATTGTTATATAGAATAAATATTCTGGGGCAGCTAGGTGCCAGGACTGGAGTCAAGAAGACCTGCAGTCAAATCCTGCCTTAAACATGTCCTAGCTGTGTGACCCTGGGCAAATTACTTTACCCTGTTTGCCTCAGTTTCCTTATCTGTAAAATGAGCCGGAGAAGGAAACGGCAAACTACTCCAGTATCTTTGCCAAGAAAACCCTGAATGGGGTAATGGAGAGTCTGGCCTGACTGAAACAACTGAACAACGACAAATAATAACTGTTATATATTTATAATAAATAACACACAACAAATACTATAAATTATATGAGTTAAAGCTTTCGCTTCCGCTAATGCTGTCCAGCCGGCCCGTTAAAAGGGAAGCAGGACGGGGCTCACGGGCTGCGGCTCTGAAAGGGTGAGGACTCGCCGAGTTCCACGAGTTTACGTGCCGTTTTCTGAGGCTATTTTGAGGTAGGCGAGATTCTAAATTCTCCACAGGGTACAGGCTGTTCTTTGTAAACTCAGGATAGAGATTCTTGCTGACAGGGATCCAGGCTTGGGAGGAGGAGAATTCAGGGAAAAAGAAGAGATGGAGAGCCAGGCTTTTAAGGGGTGGATTTTAAGATGTATGGACCTTTGGTAATATTTTGCAGGGATGGAAAATTTTGCTAGAAAATCTGCTTTCCCAAGGTGGGGAGGGGAGTGTGGAGAAGGAGAGTTCTTATCCATTACAGGTTTTCCCATCAGCCCCTCAAACCATATCTCAACCCCTGACCCAGTTGGTTTCCAAGGGTTCACAGAAGAGTCCTCCCCAGACACCTAACTCTGCAGGGGGTAAGTGAATTATTAGTCCAACTGACTCCAGGTCCCTCAGCCAGGAGTGGCCCATGGGGCTTGGGGGCATTGCTGTCTTTCAATCAATCACCTCCTCTTTCTGTCTGCTTTTTTTTTTCCTGTCCTCTCCTTTTCCTGCCCTTCCCCTTGGACAGTCCAGAAAAGGGACAGGGGCAGCCAGGGCAGCTGGACACCAGGTGGCTGGGCTGTTTGTGTTCTTCTCTCAACACACCAAGGCCTGAGAATGACTCTATGACCTCCTCAGCTTCTCCCAGGCCAGCCACAAATCCTTCTTGACCTGGCCTGGGACAAGGCTTGAGTCCAATTTCAATCACCTTAAACGTAGCTTTCTGCTTTTGGGTGATTGTAGCATAGTCCTCACTTGGCCTATATCTTACCTTGTTCTTAAGGTCTCAGACCATGGAATATAAAAGGGCCTGTGGACCCTTAGAGATCATCCAGTCTCTTTTTACTGATGAGGAAACAAAGAGAAGTGACTTGCCCAAGGTCACACAGGTAGTAAGGCTTAGAGGTGGCATTAAACTCAAGTGCTCTGAGACTCTGAGACTGTAGAGCCAGTAATCTTTCTACTGGAACTTGAGCCCTGGTCTTCTGAGTCCCAGGACAGTATTGACCAGAGGGCACAAGGAAGGGTTTTAGGTATCATAGTGGATAGAGCATTGGGCCTGGAGTCAGGAAGACCTGAGTTCAAATCTAGCTGCAGACACTTACTACCTTTGTGACCCTGAGCAAGTCACTTCACTCTGTCAGCCTCAGTTCCTCATCTGTAAAATGGGCTGGAGAAGCAAATGACAAATCACTCCAGTATCTGCCAAGAACATCCTCAGTGGGGTCACAAAGAGCTGGACATGACTGAAAACAACATGCCAGGCACTTTGTTAAGGGATTTACAGATATGACCTCAGTTGATCCTTACAACTCCATCAGTGATTCAATGGCCTTTCTTCTCTGCCATCTTTCTTGAGCACTTTGCAACATTTAACAGTGTTGCTCATCATCTCCTCCAGGATACTCTTTCCTCTCTTTGGGTTTTTGTGATGCCATTTTCCCTTGGTTGTACTACCAACTATCTGACTGCTCCTTCTCAGTGACCACTTACATCATGGCCCATAGCTGGATGAACCCCAAGGTTTTGTCATGGTGCCTTCCCCACCTCCTCTCTTTCAGTGATCCCATCATCTCTCAGAAGTTCAGTGAATGTCTCTATGCAGATGACTCCTCCTCAGCTCCAGTAGCTCTCCTGAGTGGTGCCATATCAATTGCCTATTGAATACTACAAACTGGTGATTCAAAAGGCATCTCAGATTCAAGATGCCCAAAGTGAGATAATCATCTTTTTTCCAAAACACTTCTCTTCTGAACTTCTGGATTTCTGCCCTGGTTACCATCATTCTTCATTTACATTCTCACCTTGAGTTATGCCCCACTCCTCACTCTCTCTCTTAACCCACAGATCTAACAAGTTGTCAGATTTGGGGGTTCCTCCTCCACCTCTCTTCCATTCATCTTTTTCTCTGCAGCCACTCTAGTTCAGGCCCTTGTTACTTCATCTCTCCATTATTGCAATGACATTTTAATAATTAGTCCCATTTCTGATCCAACCTCTATACACTCTGCCAAAATGATGTTTCTCAAACTCAAGTCTCCCTCATCACTCCCTTGTTCATTTAACTCCAATGGTTCTCTCTTATCTCCAGGATCAAATGTGAATTCTTTCTTGCATTTCAAACCCTTTACAATGTGGATCCAACCTTTCCAATCTCATGATACATTTTACCCCATAATGTATTCTCTTCCCTAGCCAAACTGGTTTTCTTGTTATTTCTCAATATGATGCTCCATCTTTCACCCCTGAGACTGTGCACAGGCTGTTCCCCATGGCTGGAATATACTTCCTCCTCATCTCTACCTCTTTTTTAAAATTAAATTTTATTTTTTCAATTAACTAGCATTTTTCCCTCTTTCATTCCCCCTACCCCCACCATCAGGAAAAGAAGAAAAACAAAACTATTGCAACAAATATTCAGAGTCAAGAAAACCAATTCCCCTATGGGCCATGTCCAAAAATGTGTATCTTATTTGGAATATTTAGTCCACCTCTGCCTCTTTGCATGCCAAGTTTCCTTCAAACTCAGCTCCAATGCCACCTCCTTCATGAAGCCCGTCCTGCTCCTCCTGGCTGCTGGTACTCTCCCAAATTTCTTTGCATTTTTTGGGTAGGTAATTTGAGTCTGTTTTTTATGCACATGGTATTTCCCCTTATAGCAGTGGTTCTCAACCTGTTGGTTGTGACCCCTTTGGGGTCTAATGACCCTTTCACAGGGGTCACAGGGGTCACCTAAGACCATCAGAAAACACATATTTCCGATGGTCTTAGGAACCTCCTCTATCCACCCTCTATTCTCCTCTATCCTCCAGGCAGGTCCGCCCACATGCAGACACGCCCACATACCGCTATTAAAGGGTCGTGGCATTAGGAAGGTGGAGAAGCTCAGCCTTAGAGACTGTAAGCTCCTTTAGGGTAGGGCCTATGTCACTTTTGCCTTTGTAGCTTTGGTTTCCAGCACTGTCCCTGGTGAATAGTAGATGCATAATAAATGTTTGTTGTGGGAAGGGAGAGCTTGGAGGGAGGGAAGATGGATTTTTGTTAAATAAAACAAAATAAAAAATCAAGAAAAGTTTCTTGATTGATTTATTAACCATTTCTTTAATGATTCCTTCTAGATTTCCCCCCAAGAATCTAAGTCAGGCTCACTGGCCTATAGTTTGCAAACTTTATTCTTGTCCCTTTTTTGAAAATTGGAACGAAGATTTGCTTATCTGCAGTCCTGTGATGTCCCCTTGTTCCCAAATGGATCTCCAGGATCTTTTGGGATAGAGCCTTAAAAATTGCTACATAAATCTCCCCTTTTCTTTGTCATTGAAAGATATGGAATATGTAGAAGAAAATGAGAATATGGTAAATACAGTAGGAGGCTAAGTGAGGCTAAGGTAAGTGAGGTAATCTCTCTTTATACCTATAATCCAGCATACCCCATTTAGCCTGTGGAGTCAAACAGAATTTGATTCTTTCTTGTATATGACAACCTTTCAAATACTTGAAGGCAGTTCTCATGTCCTCAGGATTATTCTCTTCTCTGGGCAAAAAATTCCTAGTTCCTTCAACCAATCCTCATACAGAGTGAGCCTACAGTCATAACTATGCTGGTTTTCTTCCTTTGGATAGTTTATTAAGATTCTCCCTAAAACACAGAGCCCAGAACCAAATCTACTATTCCAGATCTGAGGAGAACAGGTTTCAAAAGGTTAGGGAGGAAAAATAAATAGGATCCTATGGCCAAGGGGAAGTAAACCCAGGGGGGATAAGTGACTCCCAACAATAAAAATCTAAGGCATCCAGGGGAACAGGTCTGATGAGGAGGACAAATGACACCTGTCTGAAGAGAAGGATGTGGGTTTATAGAGAAGTTACTAACCAATTTACATATTAAAAAGATAGGTCCAGATGTTTTTAAAATTTCATTTCTGTTTTAATTTTGTTTTGTTTCTCAGTTTATATTTTGTTTTTTCTTTCTCTGCCAATGAGAATGACCTTTCACCTAGAAAGGACAGAACAAAAACAGTTAATAGGGAGTAGATACTCAATATAAATCAGGAGCTAGCTTGAGAACACTTGGCTTCCCTTTCGTGAGTTCAAATCACCTGAACCACGGATCAATATGATTGCCACATTACTGTGAGAGTAAATATTTTGAGAAATAGGAGAAGTACTGGACAGGAATGAAGAAGGACAAGCATTGTTCCAATTTTCAAAAGAGGGAAAAGAATAGAACTAGTCTACAAATTATAGGCAATGATCTTGACTTACTGGCAAAAATCTAGGAGTCATTACTAAAGAGATTGTTAGTGCATAACTAGAAAAGGAAATGGTGATGATAGAGTTAGCACGGCTTCATCAAGAAGAGATTATGCCCAAGAGGTCAAAGGATATGAACAAACAGTTCTTAAATGAAGACTTGCAAACTATTAACGATCACATAGAACACTACACTCACTATTAGATTGCACAACAAAACCACACTGAGGTTTTATCACATCCACAAAATTGGCAAAAGTGACAAAAAAAGGAAATAGTTAATGTTAGAAATGTTATGGGAAGGGAGAGGAACTAAGTGGTAAGTTGATCAACCATTCTGGAAACCAATCCAGAGTTATGTTAAAATGCAAAATAGGAGTCCATCTATCCAGTAATGACTAAAACAAATGTGTGTTCCAAGGATGCAATGGGAGATTATTCTACAATAAGTGATGAATAAGGAGAATTCATGAAATCACAGTAAGATTTATGCGAACTGATACAGAGTGAAATAAATAGAACCAGGAAAACAGTACACATACTGACTACAGAAATACAAATGGAAAGGACAAAAAACTGCCACTAAATTTTATGGAATTGCAATGACCTGCTCTTACTCTGATGAAAAGTTGAGAAAATGTACTTTCCTTCTGCCTCATATCCATCACACGAGGGAAGCTGACAAAGAAAGGGACATGCTAAATGCTGGAGGAGCTGAGGCAAAATAAGCCCACGAATGCCCAGTTGGTGGAGCTATGACTAGACACAGCTGCTCTTGGAAAGCAATTTGGAATGCCAAACTGTGCCTGCACTGTCCATTCCCTTTCACTCAGACCACCTAGTAGTGCATACCATGACCAGGTCCATGCCCCAAAACGATAAAAGAAACAGGAAAAGGACCCCTGCATGCAAAAAATAATTTTAGCAACTCTTTTAGTAGTGGCAATTACTTAAGGAGATACCCATCAATTGAGGCATGGCTAAATAAATGATGGTATGTGGATGTAAAGGAAAATGCTATTGTGCTATAAGAAATGATAAAAGGGGCCGTTTGAAAGAAACTTGGGAATTTTTGCATGACCTGACCAGAATGAGGTGAGCAGAACCAGGGGAACAATTTATGTAGGAACAACCACCTTGTAAAGACAAATGGCTTTGACAGATTTAACGACCCATGTAACGACCAATCACTATTTCAGGGTTCGATTACACTTGCGATTTACTTGCTCTCTGATGCAGAGGCGATGGCCTCAAGGTACAGAATCAAGATTTGTCTGTTTTTGGACATAGCCAATGGGGAAACTTGTTTTGCTTGCCTACACAAGTTTGTTACCAGGGTTTTTTTTTTCTCTTGTTTAATGGGGGGTAGGTGGGAGGGGGAGAAAATGAGAACTTCTTAATTGAAAGACAAGAAAAAAAGTACTTTCTTCCCTTTATTGCAGAGATAGTGAACTACAAATTTAGAATACTGTAAACATTACCAAGCCAGGTCAATATTAGCTCTTTTTTAAAAAAAATTTTTTCGGGAGCAGGGTGGGGCAGAGCCAAGATGGTGGCATAGAAGCAGGAAAACTCCATGAGCTCCCCCCATAACCACCTCAAATACCTATAAAATATGACTCTAAACAAATTTTAGAGCTACAGAACCCACAAAGTGACAGAGATAAACAAATCTCCTGCTGAAGGCAGCCCAGCAGGTGGACAGGAAGGGTTCATCACAGCACTTGGAGTCTAGCCCAGCCCCATATGATCCCACGGTTTTAGCCCCAGGGCAGCTTTGACCAGCTGTGCCTGGAGTGGACTTTGGGAGAGTGGATCACTAGCAGCTGTGGTGGTTTCCAGAAATATCAACCCATAGATGCCAAAGACAAAATAAAAGGTCAGTGTAGAAATCTGTTGGAACTCGGGGGGGAGGGACAGAGTGTGGTCTGACCTCTACCCCTGGAGCGAGAAGCAGTGGAGACACAGTGGCCATGCAGCTGCCTCCATGTGGCTGCTTCAGAGCTCCCAGCCTACAGATCATGGGAGGACAAAGCGACCATTCAGAGGGATAATCACTCCTGCTTTAACCTGCTTGGATCTGGATCGTGGTCTTTGATGGTGGCCCTGAGGGGTGTGACCAGTGAGCTGGTGGAGGCTGTAGAGATGGTGCCCTCCTAATAGCTCTAGCAGCTGTGATAACCCCAGTGATTTGAGACAAAGCTATCCCCTCTAGAGGCAGAGTTCTACTGTGTCAAAGAGCTCAAAAGTCAAGTAATTGAGTAGCAACATGAGCAAGTAAAGGAAGCAAAGCAAGCACAGCAATCCAACTTTAGATTCCTTTTTGGGGGACAAAAAGGATCAAAGCATGGAATGGGAGGAAGACAACATAGTCAGAAC
>CM053583.1:44614793-44641927 GCA_028627135.1 Pseudochirops cupreus | reverse complement strand
CAAGCAGCCAAGAAGAAACAATTCAAACACTGTGGAAACACAATCAGGATAACACAAGATCTGGCAGCTTCTACATTAAGGGATCGAAGGCTTGGAATATGATATTCCGGAGATCAAAGGAACTAGGATTAAAACCAAGAATCACCTACCCAGCAAAACTGAGTATAATGTTTCAGGGGAAAATATGTTCATTCAATGAAATAGAGGCCTTTCAAGCATTCTTGACGAAAAAACCAGAGTTGAATAGAAAATTTGACATTCAAATACATGAAGCAAGAGAAGCATGAGAAGGCAAACAGGGAAAAGAAATCATAAGGAACTTATCAAAATTGAACTATTTACATACCTACATGGTAAGATGATAATTGTAACTTATGAAACTTTTCTCAGCATGAGGATAGTTGAAGGTAATATAAATGCATATATATATAGATATGTATACATACACATACGTCTATATAGGAGGGTACATGTGTGTATGAATACATATGTGAGTGTATGTGTATATGTGTACAGGGTCAATTGAATAGGAAGGGATGATATTTAAAAGGTGAATTTGAGAGGTGAGAGAGGAATATAATGAAAGGAGATAGAGACAGAATGGGGCAAATTATCTCATATAGAAGAGGCAAGGGAAAACTGCTACTATGGAGGGGAAGAACAGGAAGGCAAAAGGGAATGGGTCAACCTCACTCTCATTGAATTTGGCTTAGGGAGGGAATGACATACACACTAAATTGGGAATCTTGCCCTACAAGAGAGTAGGAGGGAAGGGAATGAGAGGGGGGATGATGGAGGAGAGGGCAGTTTGGGGGAGAGGGTAGTTAGAAGCACACACTTTTGAAAAGGGACAGGGACAAAATAGAGAATAGAACAAGTCAGGGGGGATATAGGATGGAGGGAAATATAGTCAGTTTTTCACAATATATCCACTATGGAAATGTTTTGTGTGTACAACCTATATTGAATTGCTTATCTTCCCCATAAGGGTGGGAGATGAGGGAGGAAGGGAAAGAATCTGGAATTTAAAGTTTTAAAATAAAATGTTTAAAAAATACTGTTATTAATATTATCATTATGATTATTATTTCACATGCAAGTGGGATATAAGATATACAGGCCCTGGGGTATGGAGATCTATCTTGCCCTACCGGAAAGTTGGGGGTAGGGGTGGGGGAGGATATAGAAGAAACCAGATTGGGGAGGAGGTATACAGTGGAATTGCTGTTTTGGGGTGGTGGGTAGGGGAAAGATGGGGAGAAAATTTGTAACTCAAAATCTTGTGGAAACGAATGGTGTAAACTAAAAATAAACAAAAAAATTAATTAAATTTTTTTTCAATATTAATTCTAATCTGATTTTAAAAATTTCTTTTAAAATGCTTGTCAAAAAGATGGCTTGCTGGGTGTGTATATATATTTAGAAAGGAATGTAATTAAAAATAAAAGATATATATGCATATACACATGTATGCATATATGTACTATGGCATATTGAATAGAAAGCTGGTCTTGGATCCAGAAAGACCTGTGTTCAAGTCCCATCTCTGAAACTTATTGAGACTCAGTGACTCTGGGTAAGTCACTCACTTAACTTCTCAGGCCATATATTAAACACATGACCTGCAGGCCACATGCAGTTCAGAAAGGACCCAAACCAGATTGAAAATGTGAAATATTTAACAAAATAAATTTTGTAAAAATACCATAAAACAGATAATATTGCATTTTAAAACTAAATCAATAGGCAGCCCATTGGGATCCTTATGTAGGGATTATGGCCCCTGTTGCTCTTTGGGTTTGACCATTTTTCTAGACATCTCTGTAAGGCCATAAAGTGCCTGGCATCAGTAGAAGGAGTTTCCCAAATCAATGGAACCACAGGCCCAGTTCCCATCTCTCTCTATGTGTTGATATCCATAGATGTATATTGATACATATATGTATACACAATGTAAGTTCATATATAAATACATGTGTGTATTCATGTGTATATATAATATATATGTAACACATATCCATACACAGGGAAATGTAGTAGCTCTACCTACATTTTAGCGAATCACTTGATAAAATGTCTCATGCTGACCTGGTGAAGAATGTCAACATAGTTAGATTCAGAACCAGTTGATTCAGAGAATAGTCCTCAATGCCTACATGGCCTTCAGTGTCAGCTTGGAACCACTGACATTCCAAGTGAATGACTGAAGGAAGCTTGCAGTGGAGAAGGCAGTCCAGAGTCAGCTAGGCATCCAAGAAACCTGCTCTCTGAACAGATTCCAGCTGTCAAACGGGAAGTAGAAACGGCATCTACCTCATAGGGTTGACAGGAAATGGGTATATTTCCTCATTTGACTTCCTTAGGGGTAATGCTTATGCCTTTGTCCTTTAAAAAATCATTTTGAACTTAAAAAATAAAAGAAGCATTTCCATAATATAATAGGAAAAAAGAGGATTGTACACAAATCTGCAAATGTATTATGTACAACTCACTGTTCCTTTTAAATATATAACAAAGTTATCATGTAACTTTCTTTTCCCCCCTTTCCCCCTCTTTCCTGCCTTAGAGACGGCAACCATTAGTCACAATTGTGCATACAGATGTGTAAAATCATCCTACGTACACTTCTGTTTTCAGTTTCTTTCTCTGGATGCGCCTTACCTCATAGGCTGTTTGTAGTTAATTTGGGTATTTATAATAGAAAGACTTAGTTGCTCAAAGTTGTTCTTAAAACAATATTGTTGTTACTGTATACAATTCTTTCTTGGTTCTGCTCATTTCACTCTTCATGATTTCATGTGAGTCTATTCGTGTTTTTCTAAGATCACTGAGCTCATCATTTCTTATAGCACAGTAGTATTCCATCACCATGATATACCACAACTTGTTCAGCTATTTCCCAATTGAAAGGCATCTTGGAAATTTTCAATGTCTTTGCCACCACAAAGAGAGCTGCTTTAACATTTTAGAATACATAGATTCTTTTCCTGTTTCCCTAACCATCTTTGGAAACAGATCCAGTGGTATTTTGGCTGGGCTAAAGTGTATACAGAGGGTATGCACAGTTTGATAATTCATTGGGCATAATTCCAGATTGCTCTCCAGATGAATGGATTGGTTCACAGATCCACCAACAGTGAATTAATGTCCCATTTTTTCCACATCTCCTCCAACATTGTTGCTTTCCCCTTCTATCATTTTAACCAATCTGATAGATACAAAGTGATATCTTGAGATTATTCTAATTTGCATTTTTCTAAGCAATAATGATTTAGAGCATTTTTTCATGACTATAAATTGTTTTGATTTCTTCATCAGAAAACTTCCTGTTCATATCCTTTGTCCATTTATCAATTGGGGAATGACTTATATTCTCAGAGATTTGACAAAGTTCTTTATATATTTGAGATAATAAGACCTTTATCTGAGAAATGGTCTATAAAACTCCCCCACTCAATTTTCTGTTTTCCTTCTGATCTTGGCTACTTTTGTACAAACACCTTTTAATTTAGCGTGATAGAAATGATCAAATTTATACCTCACACTGCTCTTTATCTCTTCTTTATTCATAAATTGTTCTCCTCTTCATAAGTCTGAAGGTAATATGTTCCATCTTCTTCAAATTTTCTCGTAATCTCTCTCTTTATATCTAGGTCATGTATCCATTTTGATCTTTTGATTTTTTTTTAGCCAAACAATGAATTCTTATCTTTTTACCCTTTGAGCCCTAATCTTCGGGGCACTCTTTCCCTCTTCCTGATCTTCTACATGAAGTTCAGCTGTGGACAGCTACTGGCCCCTTTTAGTTTTTCCTGTATTGGAAGCATCTGAGTTCACCCCACCAGGGTCGTCTTCCTTTAAGACTCAGCTAAAATACCAATCCCTTCATGAAACTTTCCGTGTGGCTCCGAGTCAGAAATGATCTCTGCCTTTCTCTGACCTGTAAGAGTCCTCTCTCCCATCCTGACTGCCCCTTCAGACTCAATTCTCCTTTTATACTCATTCGAGTGACTGGCTTTGTAGCCTTGAGCTCTGAGAGATCCAGGAGGCTTCTGATTCTTCTTTGGGTCTTCCAGAACACTGGGTTTTGACTGAAACTGGGGTTCACCCTTGAGTTAGAGCTCAAGGGCAGCAGAGCCAGTCTGGCATCTTTGACCTCATGCTCTCTCGCCTTTAGGGAGAATACTCTTCTTGACCCCAACCACTCTGTCCAAAGCTCTTGTCCCATCCCTCTATTCAAATATGCTTCATTCACTTACTCTAATTAGTGACTAAGGACAGTTCCAGTACAAACTTCCCTGGGATAAACCTTGGCCTAAGATGATGATGATGATAATGCTAACCAGCATTTATATGCCACTTTAAGGTTTGCAGAGATACATGTTATCTCATTTGATCCTCACAACAGCCCTATGAAGTAGATGCCATTTTGCAGATAAGGAAACTGAGGCTGAGAGATATTAAGTGACTTGCCCAGGGTCATGCAGCTAATAAATTCCTATGGCAGAATTTGAACTCAGGTCTTTCTAGCTCCAAGTTCAAAACTCAAGAAGCTTTAATGGCAGAATTGCAGGCATCAGCTGGCACCAGAGTTGGTGCTGCAATGGACTGATTTTTCTCTCCTGTAGTTAGATCGGCCTAAGTATGAAAGCAGGCCTATGGATGTTTAGCTAAGAGAAGAGAAGACTGGGGGGTAGGTGGGAGAGTCCATGATACTCTTCAAGCATTTGAGGGGTTATCCTGCATAAGCACGAGGTCCACCAGGAAGAAGCAGGGGCACAGGGAGTTTACAAAAATGCAGATCTAGGCTTGGTCTTGGGACAAGCTTCCTAACCATTAGAGCTGCCCAGGGAGAGATGAATCATTCTGAGGCATAGTGGGTTCCCTCCATGACAGGGCTTTAAGCATGAGTTGGATGACTTTGTTGAGTTTGGTCATGAGGTCCCATCTTACTTTGAGATTCTAGGCTTCTGTGGGACCAGACCTCACACTCCCACCTGGAAACTTACTGGTCCTGTCACCAGGGGCTCAGCAGGGAAGTCGTGGGCCCCTCCTCCCTTGCCTGAATAGTGGCTCTCAGGGTGCAGAGAGAGACAGAGAAGGAAGATGCAGTGGTCCTTTGTCCTTCTGCTAGGGCTCCAGTCACAGAGACCCTGAAGCCAATTCTGTCACTCTGACCAATAGTCCCAAGGGGCAGCTCCCGCCCACAGGGAAGGAAGAGGACCAGCTGGATTCATTTTGGCTTGTTGGGGAGCGGAAGTACTGCTCTGTTCCCACACCCACATGGGAAGGGGTGATTGGCAAAGGAGAAGGATGCTAGGAAGAGTTCTGTGGCTTCTTGGCCTCCACAGGTGGGTGGCTGGAGCCCCAGGGGACTGTGGCTTGGCTGCCTCTGGCCGTGAACAGAGTGGGGCTTGGGAGAGAAGGAAGAGCTGGGAACAGGGAGGCCTTGCTGGGCTCTGGAAGGCCTTGTGATAGAGGAAAAAGAGTGCTGGTTTTAGAGCCAGAGAGCCTGGGTTCAAATCCTGATTTTGTCCTGAAACACGCATGTGATCTTGGGCAAGTAACTTAACCTCTCTGGGCCTCAGTTTCTTTATCTGTAAAGGGACTAGATGGTTTCTTCCCGGATCTCAGTCTGTGATCCTCTGATCTATCCCTTCTGTCCATCTCCTTTTCCAAATCATTTGTGACACTGGAATTATTTTTGCCATCTGATGCAGGAGTAGGTAGCACTTTTTTGGGGAGGAGGGGGAGTTGGTATTAAGTTCTTTAGCTTTTCCCTCTTTAGATTCAAGGAACATTTCAATTTCTGCTCTTATTTCATCTAATCGGGGCTTAGGAGTGAAGCTATTTCTTACCATTGCCTTGCATCGATCTGCAATTTGTGGTTGTGTAACTTGGAACTAAAGATATTGTTGTCAAAAAGCAGCATGGAATCCTTGCCTACAGCTGGCAAAATCTGTTTCCAATTTTGTCATGTCATCATATTGGCACATAATAAAAGCATTTTTATCTTGGGTCCGTCTCACGCGTATTTGTGGTTTGCCTGTTTTTGTGGACAGTGACATCTGCCCTGAAGCCCTC
This sequence comes from Pseudochirops cupreus, assembly GCA_028627135.1. Taxonomy (NCBI): domain Eukaryota; kingdom Metazoa; phylum Chordata; class Mammalia; order Diprotodontia; family Pseudocheiridae; genus Pseudochirops; species Pseudochirops cupreus. Next base: position 44,635,843 of record CM053583.1, on the reverse strand, counting down.
CCCAGCAAAGGCAGAAATGCTATTTCTGATCTGTACTGATTTATCTTTCTTGCCTTCTTGAGGTGCCAGACCACAAAGGAGGGAGACTGGCTCTGCTGGTCTCAGTGTCAAGCTGATTGTCCTGACGCTCTTGAGGAGGCTTCATCTATTTCTGAGGTAACCCAGGTTTTCAGCCGAGCCAGGGGCATTTCTTCTGCATGCTGTCTCTGGATGACTCCAGATTGGTAGAGAGAATGCTAGGCAGAATGTGAGACATAGTACTTAGATTCATAAGAGGAGTTATACTGACTGGAGCGTTGACCCAATTGCTGAGAGTGTCAGAGACCATTTAGCCCATGTTTGGGGGTTCCTGTCAGGCCCTCACAGCTAATTGGAGTGACAGAGACCATGGTACATGGTATATCACTATGGTAATATCACATTCTAACTTGGTCACTGCCCCCTCTGCTTCCCCATGGCATAGATGATAGACTCTGATTATTACTATTATTGATAGTAATTGATAAATGAACTGCTCCCAACTGGCTTAATGATTTACAATTTTAAATACTAATTTCTTTCTCAAATATTTTAGAATACTGGGTTTCTGAATTTCTCATTTAAATTTGGTTCTTTTACTGGCTTCTTGATAATAATTTTGATTTGATCTATTTTTTCACTCCATAATACAGGGGTTATGATCTCTGCTGATAGAGAGATCATCTCTTATCTCTGAAGTCCCTGACCCTAGATGTAATTAAAGTATGAAAACTTGAATATTTCAAAGACCTTTGATTTCCCTCTCTCTATGTAGACTGTGACTTCTCAATCCTTAACTAGATGGCCTTCAGGGATGAATGACTGCCGCCAAAACTTTCATCTCCCCGAAGGTTGTCTACTCGATGAACCTCTCCACAGTTAGAGAGGCTGGTCATTGGATGACCAACAGCTGCCACATAGCCAAGTCCATCTCCGCAGCTCTTCCAGCTCAGTAGGACTTCCCAATGCTCATATGCCACTGGCATGGCCTTTGAGAACCCAGAGTCACCTCTTTGTCATGATGAAACATCAGAGTAGGAAGGCTTTGGTGGGAAGGAGCCTAATAATGATAACATGAATGATGTTAACTAACACTTCACAGTTTACAAAGTGCTCTCTTTCTAACTGCTCTGTCAGGGAGGTTGGGCAAATATTATTACTCGTATTTTACAGATGAGGAAACTGAGGCTTAGGGATGTTAAGTGACTTGTCTACTGTCACAGAATTAAATGGAGAAGCAGAGAAACTAGCCTAGATTGTCTCACTCCGAGTCCCAGCTCTTTCCATTGTATCTGCTGCCTTCCTACAGCTAAATTCCTTTTCCTGGGGAATGAGTAACACTATCATTTTCCTCTTCTTTCCCCTCCTCCTATTTTCTTTTCCTAAAAAAAAGCTTAAAAATTGTATTTCCTGTATTTCCCCAATTAACTCCCCAATACCACTAGAGCCCCTTCTGGTAACAATGAAGTACCATTAAAAAAATAACCAACCAATGCATGGGACTTGTCTGACAGAAAGTGGTTCATCTCACTCTTCTGAGAGGAGGGAGCTTAGTTTGACAATTGTCAGGTCTCTGAAGTCAAAATGGGTCTTGGCATTGATCGAGGTCTGATAGTTTTGTTTTTTTTTTGGAGGGGGGGAAGGCAGGGCAATGGGGTTAAGTGACTTGCCCACGGTCACATGGCTAGTAAGTGTTAAGTGTCAGAGGCTACATTTGAACTCAGGTCCTCCTGACTGCAAGGCCAGTGCTCTGTTCACTGCACCACCTAGCGGTCCCAAGGTCTGATACTTTTGGTTTTTTCCCTGGCAGTAGCCCTTCCTTGCCCTATGTTCTCCCCTGACCACTCTTTTCTTCAGGCCTACATTCTCTTCTCAACCACTGCATTCTATGTGCCCATGTAGATGTTGAAGGAAGCCCCTCACCCACACCCATCACACATACTTCTTGCCTTTTAAAATCCACCTGTGCTGGGTTCAGACCATGCTTCTGCTCCTATCCAGCGCTCCTCTCTTTCTTCCTCTCTATGAGTTCCTTGGGATCAGGGACTATTTTTCCCCCCTTTCTTTGCATTCCCCATATTTAGAATTGTGGCTGGTATGTAGCAGACACTTAATTAATGCTTGTTGACTGACTCATGAAATTTCCAGTCTAGCAGGGAGACAAGACATGAATACAGAAAACAATAGTCATACACGGCACTATGTGACATCCTAGAGAGGTACAAAGCAAACTGGTTTGTGAGATCAGGTTGGGGGAGGGGGAAGGTACTTACTGATCAGGGGAATGAGGGAAGGCTTCCTGGAGGAGGAAGAATTTGGACTGGGCTTTATTTATAAGCCAGGTAGCAATTCATTCAGCATGGAGACGGAGAGGGACACTTCATAGACATTGAGTATGGAGGCAGGAGAGCATGCGTTTGGGTGGGGGGCTGAGAGTTAGCCAGTTTGGCCAGAATATATGATCATGGAAGAAAGTAACTAAGTTAAGAATGGAGCAGAAGGGTGATACTGGATTCTGGAGAGTTTTAAATGCAAGGCGATAGGGCGCCACTGAGTTTTTACTTACTGATCTTCATTTGAACCACTGGGGCCATGTAGAATGCATTGTCAGGGGTGTGCTGGTAAAAGTTTAATAAACAATCAGGGGAAAATGTATGCTTGACATACTTTTCAGTTTAATGATCCTTATTAACATTTTCTCCATTATTCTTGAGTCTAGACAACCAAAGAGCCAATCAAGACCTGATTGTGGGGTTTGCCAGTTTCCGAGATGTAAATGCTCATTCTGAAAACTTGACAGTCAGTTCCTAAGAGTCAGTTGGAGCTGGTGCCAGCACTCCCCTGCATCTGATCCCTCTTCTGCATGGCAGCCCTTCAGAAGTCAAAGATGGCCCCACCCCAATGTTTCCTCCCTCATTTCTTTAGCTGATGACCCTGGTATGGCATGGTCTTTTTACCACCCTGGTTGTGCTCTACTGGACATGCTCTGCCTGATCATTTTCCTTCTGAAATATGATGCTCCCAAACTGAACCCAACACTCTCCAATATGAGTTGACTAGGCGCTATCACCATTTTGGATACCAGGCTTGCATCATTGCAATTAAAGATCAGTTCACTTGGCTTCCATATCATGCCATTTATTCACATTGAGTCATTATTGTCTTATTTAGCAACTTTTGACTGTAGATCAGGACTTCATCTTTTTTGTGTTGGATATTCCCTTGGCAGTCTGGTGAAGCCTATGGGACCCTTCTCAGAACAGGGTTTTTAAATGCATAAAATAAAACACGTAAGGTTACAAAGGGAATATTGAAATACATGACCAGTGGGTCCTTATCTTCTCCCTATGTGGGCTTTGGACAAGATCATCAGGGTAGTGATGCTCTGCCCTGCTTGGCTCCCTCACCCATGTTGGGAGTAGGACAGGGTAGAACAGTGACCAGCAATGGGCAGGCAAATAATGCCATCTTGGCCAGGCTCATATCCAAACCAAACGGCACGGCTGAGAAGAGACAAAAGAAAGGTCTAGAGTTACATTTCTCAAACCACGCATGGTATGTCTAGGCTGCCAAGAATATTGATTCAGGGATGTCCTTCCAAGCCACGAAGTGATGAATTCTAAGCTCTTTTTATCTGCAGAAAATTTAGGTTTCTCTTTATTTTTATTTTTATCCCCAATCTCCCAACCTCTCCTTTTACTGAGGGGAAATTTATCTCATAGATAATGTAAACTAGCATAGAGTGTAAACCCCCTGAGGGCAGGGACTGTTTTTGTCTTTGTATCAGTGCCCAGAACCACGTCTGGTACCCAGAAGGCACTTAAGGAGTACTTGTTGAATGAATATTCCTTGAATAGCACAATTTTTATCAGTATCTTTCAAACTTCCAAGCACTCTGTGGCTCAATTAATTTGGGAAAGGTTGGACTAGTACAGAATCTTACACTTGGTAGATCTCATTCTGGCTGGCCAGGTGACCTTAGGCAAGTCACTTGTCCTTCCCAGGCCTTAGCTTCTTTTTCTGTGGAATGAAGATATTGTGCTGAATGATCCCTTTTGACTGTAACCATCTCTGATTCTGTGACCAGATAAGATCCCTAACCACCATCTAGCTCCCCAGTGCTCAGGAGAGGCTGAGGCTATTCTGGGATGGACTTCTGGTGGAAATTGGTGAGAAAATGGTTAGCAGAGGACATGCTTCAGGAGACTGAGCAGGACCCTAGGGTTTGTGTTGCATGGGTATATATGGATATGTACAAGACGAGAGGCTCCCTTATTCTTTCTGGTGCATGGATGTTCTCTACATTTACTTCATTACAGAGAGATTTTCTTTGCTTTTTTTTTTAATCTTATTGAATTCTTAGTATTTTATTTTTCCCCAATTACATGTAAAACAATTTTTAACATTTGTTTTTAAAACTATGAGTTCCAAATTCTCTTCCTTCCTCACCCCACTTACTGAGAAGGCAAGCAATTCAATATAGGTTATACACATGTAGACATGCAAAACACATTTCCATATTAGTTATGCTGTGAAAGAAAACAAACAAAAACCCTCGAGAAAAGTGAAGTAAAAAAAAAAAAGTATGCTTCAATCTGTATTCAGACACCATCAGTTCTTTGCCTGAGGATGGATAGCAATTTTCATCATAAGTCCTTTGGAGTGGTCTTGGATCATTGTATTGCTGAGAATAGCTAAGTCATTCATAGCTAGTCATCTTATGATATTGCTGTTACTTTGTACACAGTACATTTCACTTTGCATCAGTTCATGTAAGTCTTTCCAGGTTTTTCTGAGAGCATCCTGCCCATCATTTCTTATAGCACAACAGATTTCCATCACAATCCACACAGTGCAATTTGTTTGACCACTCTCCAATTGATAGGCATCCCCCCGTTTCCAACTCCCTGCCACCAGAAAAGAGCTGCTATAAATATTTCCATACATATAGGTCCTCCCTCCTTTTAAAATCTTTTTTTGGACATAGAGCTAGTGGTGGCATTGTTAGGTCAAAGGGTATGCACAGTTCTATAAGCTCCAAATTGCTCTACAGAATGGCTGAATCAGTTCACAACTCCACCACCAGTGTATTAATGTCTCATTTTCCCCACAGCCCCTCCAACGTTTGTCATCCTCTTTTTTCTGTCCTGTTAGCCAACCTTAATAGGTATGAGGTAGTACCTAAGAATTGTTTCAATGTGCATTCCTCTCATCAATAGCAATTTGGAGCACCTGCTCATATGGCTATAGAAAGCTTTGGTTACTTCATCTGAAAACTGTTCATATCTCTTGATTATTCATCAGTGGGGAACAGCTCTTATTTTTATAAATCTGACTCAGTTCTCTATATATTTGAGAAATGAGGCCTTTATCAGAGAAACTTGCTTCAAATTTTTTTTTCACAGTTATGATACCTAAATGTATTTCTCTCTATCCTATCTCCCCCCTTTCCTTGCCCATTTATTCTATTCTCTCTCTCTCCTTTCACTCTGTCCCTCCTCAAAAGTGTTTTGCTTCTGACTGTCACTTCCCCCAATCTGTCCTCCCCTCACTGCTCTCCCTTCTCTTATCCTCTGCCCCTCCTAGTTTTCTGTAGGGTAAGATAGATTTCTATACCCAATTGAGTGTTATTCCTTCTTTGAGCCAATTCTGATGAGAGTAAGGTTCACTCACTCACCCCACCCCATGATCTTCCCCTCCACTGTAAAAGCTTTTTCTTTCCTTTTATGTGAATTTACCCCATTCTACCCCTTCCCCTTCCTTCTCTCCCAGTGCATTCCTCTTTCTCACCCTTTTTTAAAGATATCATCCCTTCATATTCAACTCACACCTGTGCCCTTTCTATATATATATTCCTAAGTGCCCCATAATGAGAAAATTTTTATGAGTTACAAGAATCATCTTCTCATATAAAAATGTAAACAGTTTAACCTTAATAAGTCTCTTGATTTCCCTTACCTGTTTACCTTTTTATGCTTCTTTACAATCTTGCATTTGAAAGTGAAAATTTCTATTCAGCTCTGGTCTTTTGATCAAGAATGCTTAAAAGTTCTCTATTTCACTGAACATCCATTTTCCCCCTGAAGGATTGTACTCAGTTTTGTTGGGTAGGTGATTCTTAGTTATAATCTTAACTCCTTTGCCTTCTAGAATATTATATTCCAAGCAAGCTGATCCTTTAATGTAGAAGCTGCTAAATCTCTTGTTATCCTCACTGTGGCTTCACAATACTTGAATTGTTTCTTTCTGGCTGTTTGCAATATCCTGTCCTTGACCTGGGAGTTCTGGAATTTGGCTACAATATTCCTGGGAGTTTTCACTTTGGGATCTCTTTCAGGAGATGATTGGTGGATTTTTTCAGTTTCCATTTTACCCTCTGGTTCTAGAATATCAGGACAATTTTCCTTGATAACTTCTTGAATGACAACGTTTAGGCTCTCTTTTTTTGATCATGGATTTCAGGTAGTCCAATAATTTTAAAATCACCTCTCCTGTATATATTTTCCAGGTCAGTTGTTTTTCCAATGAGATATTTCAAGTTGTCTTCTGTTTTTTCATTCTTTTGGTTTTGTTTTATTGTTTTTTTTGATTTCTTATAAAGTCATTAACTTCCATTTGCTCAATTCTGATTTTAAGGAATTGTTTTCTTCATTGAGATTTTATGCCTCTTTTTCCATTTGGCCAATTCTACTTTTTAAGGAGATTTTTTTTCTTCTTCAGTGAATTTTTGTGCTTCTTTTTCCATTTGGATAGCTCTGCTTTTCAGGGCATTCTCCTCCTTGGCTTTCTGTACTTCTTTATCATTTGGCCTTTTCTGTTTTTTTTTTTTTTAGGTGTTATTTCTTCAGTATTTTTTTGTGTCTCCTTTACTAAGCTGTTGACTCTTTCTTTGTGAATTTTCTTGCCTCACTCTCATTTCTCTTCCCAATTTTTCTTCTACTTCTCTTACTTAATTTTCAAAATCCTTTTTAAGTTCTTCCATGGCCTGAGACCAATTCATATTTTTCTTGGAGGCTTTGGATGTTGTTATCTTCTAATGAATGTATTTTGATTTTCCTTGTCACCATGGTAACTTTCTATGGTCAGAATTTTTTTCTGTTGTTTGATCATTTTTCTGGTCTATTTCTTGACTTTTAATTTTGTTAAAGTGGAGCTCTGCTTCCAGGGTGGAGGGGGCACCATCCCCAGCTTCAGGGGGTTTTGTGCAGTTGTTTTCAGAGATATTTCTGTAAGTTTTCCACTCTTCCAAGGTAGTAAGATCAAAGAGAGGTGCATTTACTACTCTCTTGGACTATGCTTTGGTTTGTGAATGACCCAAGCACTCTTTTCTGCCCTGGGACTATGAGGAGGCTCCCTGGTCCACTGTGGCTACAAACTCTTGTATACTAGTGCTCCTCCTCACCCTGTGACTGCCACCCAGGACTGTGACCACCACCCAGGACTGTGACCTGGATCTGAGTATGGGCAAAGCAACAGACTCCTGCCTCAGTGCTACCAAACGGACTCCTGTAATCTCCTTCTGATCAGTTGTTTGACCCCCTTACTGTCTGTGGGCTGAGAGCTCTGGAAGCAGCTGCTGGGGTTGCTGATTCAGTGACTCCCAAGGCCTGCTCCTGGTTTCCTGGGGCTGAGTCTGTATTGGTGTGGCCCGTACTGGACTATACTCCACTCTTACCCAGGTGCAACAGACTTTTCCTGCTGATCTTCTAAGTTGTCTTTGACTGGAAAATTATTTCACCCCATCCTTTTGTAGGTTCTGTCACTCCAGAGTTTGTTTTATGGCATTATTTAAAGGTGTTGAGAGAGGCTTTAGGAAGAGCTCAGGTGAGTCACTGCCTTTTCTCCACCATCTTGGATCCACTTTTCTGTTTTTGTTTACTTTAAAAATGAACAGGGAAACTCCAGCCACACTCTGGTCAAAGGTCACTGAAAGGTAAAAGTTTGATGTTCGAAGTGGACTGGACTCAACCAGAACAAAGGGTCAAAACCCCAACCAGTTGGAATTTCCTGGTGAAATCCCATGAGGACAACACATTGCTAGAATAACATAGTCTAATGGTTTCCCCTGGAAGGCTAGCTCTGGGGAGCGACACCAGAGGGAAAGTGGGATGCCATTTGCTGCTCCAGTCTAAGCAACTCTGAGAGGATGAGCTTGGCTCCCATGATTGAGCTTCTGGCCAGTCGTCTCTACAGAACAAAGGGGTGTCAGTCACAGTTCCCAGGATTCCATGCCTGCTACAATGCACCTGGGAGGGTTTGCACTTCTGCTTAATGAGTTTCAAGAAGAGGGAACCCATTACTTCCAGGGAAAACCCATTCTTTTGGACTGCTCTAATTACTGGGAAGTTTTTCCTGACACTGCACCTAAAATCTGTCTTTCTGCTGTCCCCCTGGTTCCTCCTTGCTTCTTATCTGTCTTCTAGGGTCAAGAAGAACAAGTCTCATTCCTCTTCCATGGGATGGACCTTTCAATACCTCAAGAAAGTTGTGTCTTTCCTAAATCTTCACTTATTTCTCCAAGCTAAACATCCCTACTTCCTTCCACCAAGGCCTTGAGACTCCGTTTTTCTGACTGCCCTCATCTGGATGCTCTTCAGTCTCTCTCAACATCTTTCTTACAACCAGCCCCTCCCCAGCCTCTCCCCTCCCTGGAGCTGAAGCTAATACTGCAGATTTATATTCTGGCTGGGGCAAAGCACAGTGGGATTATGACCTCTCTGTTCTTGGACACTATCCCTCTTAATGCAGCCTAAGGTTAATTTAGCTTCCTAGGGTATAATACCACAATGTTGACTCATACTGAGCTTGAAGTCCAATAAAATCCCAGATCTTTTTCAAATTAGCATACAATCATGCCTCCCACGTCTTCTACCTGGGAAAAAGATTTTTCTGAACCCAGGAAAAGACTCTATATTTATCCCTACTAGTCCATCATTTCAGCATGTCAAGGTCTTTTGGAACCCTGACACTGTTACTTAGTATATTATTTTCCTATCCAGATTTATATCATCTGCTAATTTAATCAGTGTTCCATTTGTGTCTTTATCCACATCACTGATAACAATATTAATTGCAATAATCAACAATGGTTAGTATTTATATAGCATTTTAAGATTTACCAAGTATTGTACATGTTAACTCATTTTGTTCTCGCAACACCCGTGGGAGGTGGGCAGTATTATTATCCCCAATATATAGATGAGAGAACTCAGGCTGAGCAAGGTTAAATGACTTGCTCACGATCACGCAGCTAATAAGTGACTAAGGCAAGATCTGAATTCAGGTCTTCCTAATATCAAATACAATATTCTTATTGGCTATACCACCTAGCTGCCTAGTAGTAGAAGGATAATCACATATCCCTGTTCACTTCTCTGGAGGGGTCCTTCCAAGCTGATGGAAAAAAATAAGAAGGGGCTGTGATTAATCAGTGTAGATAACTCAATATGGAGGGAAATCAAATTGAAACCCATCTACAAGTTGACAGACAAGGCCTACTGATTTGCCTGAGGCAAACAGGTTTAAATGATTCACCAAGGATCACACACCTAGTGTCAGATGGGGAATTTGAATTCAGGTCTTCCTCTCTCCAAACCCAGCACTCAATCTGCTCTATACACTGCTGTTTCCCAAGCTGACACTGAAATACTCTGGAGTCCAGTAATTCAGTCAGTTCTGTAGACACAGAATTATCTAGCTTACATTTTTTTTCCCACAAGAACAGAATGACTTCACTGAATTCTTTGCTAAAATCTAGATAAAGATTGACAGCATTCTTATCTACCAGTTTAGCAATCTTGCAGAAAAAAAAAAAAGAAAACTAGTTTGGCAGGATCCATTCTTGGTGAAGACATGCTGGCCTTTTGTCATCACTGTTTCTGTTTCTAAATGTTCACTAACCATCTCTTTAATAAATCCTAGAATTCTGTTTGGAATAAAATTCAAGCTCAACAGTTTAGGGTTTGCAGGTTCCATTCTCTTCCCTTTCTTGAAAGTAGGAATATTGACAATTAATTTTCTGCTGTCTCTTCCTATTCTCCATTATTTTTAAAACCTTAACATGTAGTTCACCCTGGGTAAAGTGACGAACTTTTACCATCTCACCTCTTCTTTTTTTACCTTTTAAAAAAACCCATCTTACCCTTTCTATCCACTGATTTTCTACCACACAGTTTTCCTGCCTTTTGTTGTCTTTACATTCCTTATCAGTCTTCCTACATTCTTAGCTTCAGCATTCCTGACACTTTTACAGGTGGGTGTCACTCTTTTGAATGTATCCTCTGTTAATCTTGCTTCCCTACTTAGTACAGGTTTTTAAAAAAGATCTACTGGTTAGGGAGATCTCTTTGTATTTGCATTGTTCCTTTTAGACACTCTCAGATTTCTAGTTCTTCTTTCTATTTCATGATCTTCTATTAGGACATAAGTTCCTTCAAGGCAGGGGTTAGCTTGACTGCTAGTATTTGTAACCACAGGCCTTGTAGGTAGTTAGTAAATGCTTGTGATGCCTGCACATGCTTGTGTGTTCACACGTTCTTTTTCTTTCTCTCCTCTTTCTGTGTCTTCTATCTTTTGACAATTCCCCCCTTTCCTCCTCAATGGAATGGGTTTTCTCTGTGTTTTCAGAATTATATCTTGAGAGTTTCTTGTGGAATTTTAGTCCATGTATTGTCATCTATATTTTCTTGGCACTCTCAGTAATTTCATCTCCCAAGACCTTGGGAGCACGTTGGACCATTCCTGGCTTTCCTCTTCTCTAATGCAAATTCTAAGACTTGGAGTCTTTCCCCCACCAAGATTCCCATCATTTTTGTCCCAGCCACCAGTTCTTTCCTATTGTAGATCCTATCCTTTGAAGATTGACGGAAGGGCCTGGAAATGTTTGACCTGGAGAAGGTGGAGGCATAATTGTTATTTTCAAGTATCTGAAGGGCTTGATGTAAGGAAAAACTTGCTGACAATGAGTATTATCCCAAAGCAGAACAGGCTGTCTCAAGAGTCTGTATAAAGGCTTGCCACAGTTGGCTGTGCTGGAGAGGGGATTCTTGGTGAGGTAGAGAGTGGACTAGATGACCCTGGAGCCCTTGCACCTCAGAAATTCCATAAACTGAGATAAAGCTGGAAAGTCACAGAGGGCCTTGGATGCCAAGCTCAGGAGTTTGGAGTTCATCCTTCCATTGACAAGCTGCTGAAGGTTTTTAAGCAAGAGAGTTTAAAGTTTCAGAACCAGGGTGATTACTCTGTTGGTGTGCATAGGAGAGACTTGGGAGAGAAGATACTGGAGCCCCTAGGTGGACACTGCAATAATTCCCAGTATACATCCAATGTTTCCCCTTCTCAGGGTCTTTGTTTATACCTGGGAGGTCCTTCCTTTATCTCTACTCTTGAGATTCTGTCTGTTTTTGAAGACCCAGCACAAAAGAGGCAATGACATATAGTGGAGTATAGAAAGCCATGGGTTTTAAGCCAGAGGATATGATTGGAAGCTTGGGTTGGCTATTTACTGGCTGTATGGTCTTGGACAAGCCATAGTGTTGGCCTGCTCATCTTGAAGACAAGGGTGGTTGGTTAGATGATCTAAGGTCCCATCCATCTCTAAAGCTTATGTGCCTCCAGGAGGCCTGTCCTTATCTTTCCTCTCTTCCCTTCCATACTGTGTGAGTTGTAAATGGTCTTTTCTTCTTCTGATCTCTCAGAGTACGCTGCATTTTTCTTCTGTGCAGATTATGGTCATTTTATTATGCATGAGTTACTGAACATTTGTTTACGTATCCATAGTAACCTCCACATGCTGCCAACCCTGTCTTCTCTAAAGCTTAGCATGGCAAATGTCTTCCCCCTTGCCTCTCATTATGTCTTGCACATGGTAGGCATTTAACGGTGGTTAATTGAATTAGTGATCTAGGTAAGAAATTATGAAGATCTGGACTAGGGTCTAGGGAGCTTCAGAAAGAGAAAGGGGGGGTACTGATAAGAAGTCACAGATGTCTGTGAGGTTCTGAATCAGGGTTACTGGCAGGATATGAAGTCACCAAGAGAAATAGGGAAGTTGGGAAAGCAGGACTGGACATGCTGAGGGGCTGGTGGGACTGCCAGCTGGATGTGTCTGGTAGTCAGCATGCTGCATAGGCTGCTGGGAAAACGGTCTCCTCACTTGGAAGGCTCTCCCTGGTTGGGTTTCAGCCCCATATCTGAATCCTAAATCTATTAACTCCATTAACTCTATGCATGCAAAGCACAGAGAGTGCCAGGCTGGGCTTGGATTCCCCAGGAAAGGAGGGATTGTGCTTTTTTAAGAAGTATGTTTATTACAAGATGGTTATAAAGTCATGTCACACCTACATAAAATTGTTAAAATAACCTCGTTACCAAAGAGTGTTGTGCACAGTTTCAACCTATGAAACGATGGGGTCCATATCTTACAAAGTACATAAAAAAGTACTTCATATACAAAGAAAAATACCAATTGTGTGCCATGGCCATGTTCACAAGCGGAAGTGTGTAAACTGAAAGTGACAGAAAAGTCCTTCATTCTACTGCCTCCCGCCCTCACCCAGTTCCTTGGATATTCAGACAACTCTTTGTTCCTGGTATGTATACAGTTTGAAATTGGACATTTTACTCTTATTCTTCAACCCCCAAAGAGAGTGATTTTTCTTAGAAAAAGGACCCACTGAATAACCAAAATCCTATGAGTGAATCAGTTTGGTTAGTTTTATATTAAATTACAAGCAAGATGTCTGAAAAATCAGAACATACTAAATCATATATACATATTCTTTGAAATATTAGTCTGATATTTCACATATTAACATTTCCAAACAAGACACGATGCTCTAGCTCCCTGCTGACAAGGAAAAGGGTGTCTGCTCTGTAGCTTTTAGTTTAATAAACACAATGTTTTCAAATGTAAAAATCTAAAATTGTTCTTACAATTTATGTGCAAAAAACACTGCCTTCAATATCCAATCCCACCCCCCAGCCCGTGATGACCCTCCTGGGCCTTTGCCTCTCCTTCCTGTCCCCTTCTCTCAGACAGGCTTGGTTTGGAGGCACGTGGCGGCACATGCCTGCCTGCCCACATGGCTGCACCGGGAGGATTTCAGGGCCTGTGCCTGCTTTATTGTTTAGTGCATTTATCATTATGTTACTTTGTGAATACAAGTTGAGAGAAAGCAGAAGAGCACGCAATGAGCATTCTTTCTTTCAGCCTTGGGAAAGCAATTTCTTTTAGAGTCTATACATTTGAAGACTAATTTTTCTCCCATTTCCCCAGAGGTCAAATCACTTGACAGGGTCACACGGTTTGTCTCTTCCTTCAGTCCCACCAAAGCTGGAAACCTCAGAATGTATTGGAAACAGCCCACAGCTGGCAGAGCCAGCGGCTGGCCGTGGGATGTAGCCCATGCAATGTTTGTGTCAAGTCTGCTGGCAATTACTGCTCCAACTACGAATGGATGGCACTAGAGGTTTTCTACTTTTGCTTATAAAACCACTGGCTCTGCTAAGTAAAGAGTGACCCAGGCAAATGGTTTTCAGAATGGTGACAGCAGGTTCTCAGGTCCCCCTGGGCTAGACCCAGAATGCTGTCATGGCCTAAACCTTCTCCATGTGGAGGCTGGGCTGGACACACTGCCCCATCAGTGCAGCTTAGCAGGCCCCTGGCTGCCTTCATACTGAGGCTGCATGTGACTGACAAACACAACCTGGGGAAGCAGCCTGGGGAAGCGAGTTAGATTAGAGATCTGCACAGTAAGTGAGGCTGGCTCAAGGGTAGAGAGAGCTACATCCTTGGTACTAGTGTTCCCCAAAGTCTCTCCTGTGACTTTTCCTATTGGTGCAGCCAAAGGCCTCCCTCTCACTCCTATGTCCTGGAGGGGGCTCTGGTCAAGCATCAGAAATACAGCTCTGGATCCGATCCATCCACTGCTGGGCACTTTGTGAGTCCTGGGCACAGAAGTTATACACGCGTTTGCTGGTCTTCAGCTACACAACGAAACAGAAACATCAGAGATGAAGAGGAAGACTGTCTGAAGGCTTTTTGCCAGGGCAGGAGTCAAACACTGTGATGATTTTAAGCCTGCTTTGCTTTCGCTTAGTCAGCTGTCAACAGCAGCTAGCCCAGAGGCCTTCTCTGGATAACTCTTCTACTTCCTCTGGCTCTCACTAGGCAATCACTTTCTTACCCTCGACACCTCTGATGTGGCTTTCTATAAATACTGTTCTTTGCAGTGCTCCAAGGAAGAAATACTATCAGGTGGTCTGAAGAGATGGATGCAAGCAAGGCACAGGGAGTCAGAGCTCTGGGTTTTCCTGCCAGAGTATCTGCCCTTGGAAAAAGACTGCCTGGTCAGAGCAGGAAAGGACAGGGGTGAAGGGGAAGGAAGACTGAGGAGCAGAACTGCACTGACCAAGGGTCTTGCCATAGGTCATGGTGGTGACTGCCTATCTGCTCTATGCCCTCTGTGCCAGCTGCTGGGGTTGGGCTCTCTCAAGAGATCCATTGATATTTAGCGAAGAACAGGTCTGGGAAGCCTGGTCTTTGGTCTTTAAGGAAGCTTGACACAACCGGGGGGCCATTTTTCTACTAGTGGAGTTATTGGGTAGAGAGGCCACTAAGCCTGGACATAAGACAAAGGAAAATAAGGATCAGTTGCTGCTCTGTGAGATAAACTGACAGGAGAGTGAGTGATTTCAGAGTAATTTACAGACTTCATTTTTGTCCAAGGAAAGTGGGACTCTCATCTGAACCAATGGAGTAAAAGAAAAATGGGATATAAACCCAATGAAAGAAAAGTCTGTGGTGAAGATGTTGTCTATGTGTATCAGGAAAAATTAATCTTCACAGAAGAAATGGCTCTGGAACTTGAGCTGGAAGTCGACTATTTCACAGCCATGCACAGCCCCCTTCAAGTATGTCTGTTCTTGCATGCTAATAATACCCCACCCACTCAGACGTCAGAAAGCCAAGGGCCCCTAGGGTAGAGGGGAAGGGACAGAGGACAGTGAGGGCAGAGACAGCTCTCCTGGCTCAGGCTGGAAAAGCTCTACTTTTCATAATAGTATTCCAGGAGATCAGAAATCCTTGGGCTTGTATGACATGAATTTAATTATAGAATTACTGACATTTCCCTTTTATGGAATTAAATCCAAGCTTGTTCCCATGATACCTGGTTGCAGTCCATATCAAAAGAGGGTGATCTGGCCCTACTAGCTTCTGGGAACAAAAGAACAAAAATGTTTATCAATTAGCTAAAATTTTTGTTTGCTAAATATTTCAAGTGGGCTGCACCTTGGGGACGAGTAAGTCCCTCTTGCCTTTAGGCTGCAAGCGGGCCACCCAGGCCTAAAGTAGCAGGTGTGTGACACTGCTCTCTAGTGACTACTGAGCTCTCCCTCTCCCTCTGGGCTCCTGGGAGCATGAAGATGTATGTGAGAGAATGTGTCCTAGTTTTGGAAGGAGCTGGTAAAGGCATGATCTACTTACGTCAAAAAAGGCTTTGTCACTGGCATGCTTTGGAGCACCCATGGTGGGGGTTGCTGGAATGATGGTTTCCACTTCAGCTAAGTCAATGTGCCCTTTACAGCTTGTGTCCTCACCAGAATCATAGTATCTCAACTAGAACACACAGGAGACAAAAGGAAGGAATTAAAGACATGTGAACAAAACTGGAGGATCATCTGGTCTAAGTGTATGGACTCAGCATGGTACAGTGGAAGAAGCAATGACTCTGGAATCAAGAGGACCTGGGTTCAAACCCTACCGTTCTCATACTTGCTACCCACCTCTAACATGGAGAGGTGGCACAAGAATTCACACCTCCTCTGAGCTGACCCATCCACACCTCCTGAGGATCCCACCTGTCTAAGAGGCCCAGGATCATGTATCTGGAGGCCAAGAACATCCAAGGCCCCAGTCAGGGTTCTGTTTAAAGATTTGCCAGGTGCGGCTTGGTTCAGCAATCCCAATGCAGGTTGGATAAATACCTGCCTAGGATGTCACATGGGGATCCTTTTCAAGGATGGGTTGGACTGGATGGCCTTTGAGGCCCTTCCTCGCTGGGATGGGCAATGGATGACTCCATGATTGAGACTGGACCCTGGGCCTGGGTTTCTTTTCAGATCTAGTCCCACTGTTGTCTTTTACTGCTGGGCTCAGACTTCCCTTTATGTTCCCTGTGGCCATCTTCCTGGCTTGGGATCAATGGAGCTAATGAACAGCCTGTGTTCTTGGGTTTTCAAGAACTTAAAATGATCAGCAAAAAATGTGAGTGTGAGTATAATTTCATGTAATTGTTAATTATGGTTACAACATGAGAGAGTCTCCTCCTATGGTTAGTGGTTGGATGGTGCTCCCTTATGTTCTGCAGATACTAGGATTGCCATGACATTTCAAAGTCCATCAAAAGGGCTTCCATCTGCATATCTGGAGACACATTCTCTACATTCCTCTGCCAAGAGCATGGCCTTTGCCAAACTCTTGGAGCAAAGGGAGAGCAAAGCAAAGCAAAGTCTTGACATGGCCCTAGTAGAGGGCCCCAGGGCACCGGGGAGATGGGAACACTCACACAATGAGACACTGGATCTTTGGTATGTATCTGGCACACTCACATAATGTGGAGATGTGGCATTGTGGGTATCATGTCTTTCTCATCAGACTGTAAAAAAAATGCTTCACATACTATTTGCTCTCTCTTTTTTGTTTTGTTTCATTTCTTTTTTCTCATGGTTCACTCCATTGGTTATAATTCTTCACAATATGACTAATGTGAAACTGTGTTTAATGTGAATGTATATGTAGAGCCTATATCTGATTGCATGCCATCTTGGGAAGGGTAGAGAGGGAGAAAATGTAAAACTCAAAAGCTTGTGGAACTGAATGTTGTAAACCAAAAATGAATAAATAAATTTTAAAAAATGCTTCAGTTTTATAGAGGAGGACAGGAAGCCTTGGAGAAGGACAATCCCTAGTGCTCAAGAGGACTTCCTGATGGCATGGACTGTAGGATGGTACAGGAGGGGCTGCCCTACCCCTACACCTGTCCAGGTAAGAGTGCATGTCCTAGGGCCATAAGCTGTGAAGCTGGAGGGGGTCTCAGTAATTATCTGATCCAAGCTCCTTCTCTAAATACAAGGGAACTGAGGCCAGAGAAGCAAAAGGTGGTTGACATGGCACTTGAATTCAGCTCTGTGACCCCCTATCTAGGACTCTCCACTTTGTTGCATTGTCCATCCTGTTACCCAAGAGGGCTGTGGGTGCTAGTGACAGCTGAACATGTGGTCCCCATTGCTAAGGACACCAGAGCACAGCAGGAGCAGTGAGCGTGGGATGGTATGAGCCACAGATCTCTAGGGACCAGCTGCCTCATTGGGGTCCTTCATTCTGGGCCCCCTACACTAGAGGATGCCACCCCCCTACTGAAGGACACTCTCCCCTGTTCAGATAGCTCATTCCCTGTCTCTGTCCTCAAAGGTTTCCTCTGACTTGTCATCATGGTGGCCACATAATCTCAGGACAAAGGACAGAGTAGGGCTGTGCAGAAGGAGCCAGTAAGGCCGATCACAGGAAGTGAGCAAGGCAGGGATAGGAGCCATACAAGTGAACCCTGATACTTTTATAACCATGAGTGTTAATCATAGCTTCTGCCAAAGGTGGTGAGGACAGTACTGAGAGATCAGATGTTCTGTCTGAGGCTGTTCCTAGATTTTTTGATGCAGACCAGACTCAGTGCCTTTATGAAACTGATGATTATTGACATGGACAGAGGGTCTGGGATCACCGGGACAAAGAGAAATAACAGGTGCATGCCTGTGTGTCCTGCAGCAGGTGGACACATCATCTGGTCACTCCAGTAATTGTCCTAGTCACTCAGAGCCTCATGGGAGGTCACTGAAGGGGACTGGAAGGAAGTGCCCTGCTCCCTCCCAAAGGATTACCTGATGCTTTGTTACATCCAGCACAAACCAGCGGGGCTTCCAGCCTTTCAGCAGAGCTCCTCGTTTGTAGAGTGTCCCCTCAAAAGACCTGGCAGGATGGAAGTGGGGGAGATGAGCAGAAAGGCCTTGGCCACATCTGGGCCTCACTCTCTCCCCTTGAAACCTAAGCTGGGGGTGCTGACATTCTCTGGTCTGGCTTTGTGCTTCCTTTGGCTGTTTTTGACTGTGGGTACAGCTCAGTCACCCCCGATTTTAGAAGTGAGGAAACTGAAATGCAAAGAGGCAGAGGGACCTCTGCTAGGTTATGCAGCTACTAAGTGACCACGCTGGCATATGAGCCTGGTAGGTCTCCTGACTCCCAATTTTAAAATGAATTTGATAAGTGCTTCAGATTAAATTAACATTTACTTTATACTCAGTGGCTTTAATGTAAAGGTAAGAATAGAGAGGATGGTGGAAAAAATAGGTCAGGAAAAAGAAACAAAAAAGGTCAAAGGCTTATATACTACACAGAAGCCTCACAACTGTATGTCATGAATATTTTAAAAAGCTGAATCACATCACAAAAAATGAAACTGATTGCATCTTAACAGACAGAAACTGTTACCAATGTGAGAATAATCCCCAAATTAGCCGTCTGATAGGCTACGAGCTTGTTAAAGAAGAGATCAAAACACCAAATAAAAAGGATAAGATGAAAAGATGTGGCCTAGGATGAAAAATAATCTTTCAATTTTTCATAATGTGAAACAGATAAAGGAACAGATATATGTAGACAAACTACTGTAGAACAATCACCAAAATGAGGCCAAAAAATCTAGAAACGGCCTCAGACAGAACATCTGATCTCTCTGCTGCACAGAGAGATGTGGTAACCAAGGGCAACACAGGCTTAGACTAGAAGCTCATTTGATAATTTTCAAATACCAAGTATGAGGATTATGGATGATTATGAGCAAAAATCACTGCATAAAAAAGTGGGAAGTAACTTTAGAAACAGTAAGTTTGCAGAATAGCGGCCTTAGGTCTAATTGAGAGAGATCATTCTATAGCTATTTAAAGATGAAATTGGAAGGATGACAATAAAAAGACAGAAATGGAAAAGATCTGTCAACAAACAGTTTCTTCCCTCAGTGAGAAGAGAACCACCACACGTAGACTCTGAAAACTCCTCCTAACTTCACAGTCCCCCGTGTGCTCTGCACTCCACAAGCTGAACTAGACCAAGTACGACACAAAGAAGAGGACCATGATACGAAGAACATAATTTTGAAGGCACCAGGAGATTGAGTCTCCAGATGTTTAAAAGAGGGGTATGTACCAAATGATTGGGAAAAGAAAGCAACTATAGAAAAAAGGTGATAGAAAGAGGACATGAACAATTACCAACCCACATACCTACTTTTTTTGTCTTTGTGAAACTGTCATCAGAATTATCTATACAAAGAACAAGTGAATCTCTGACAAAAACATGAGGAAAAAATATGCAATCTTTTGCAAATGAAATTCTATAGCAAACCACACCTTTACCTAATTGGCTAAAAGGGTTGGAAAACACAAGATTCTATGACGAATAGTGTTCTTTTACAAGACTAGGTGGAGGAAAAATGTAGTCTTAAAGGCTCTCCTCCAAAATGTGTTTAAAGGTATTTCTGATGCACACATTATGATGGTATGAGATTCCCTGATGGATGTAACAGGAGAGGCAACTTAGCTCTCTCATTATTAATATTCAGTGAAGTATGAAACTGTGGAATATATGTTCACCAAAGGGATTTTCCATTGTCATAGAGAATGTCCAGTGCAGAATGCAAATGAGAGACTGATTCTCTATAAATGATGATATTACTTAGATGCTCCTGTTTACAGATGACATTTTGTCACTGTGCTTCTTAAACTGTGGGTCACAACTCCACATGAGGTCATGACCCATAGTTTGAGAAGCTGAAGGGGTCATAAGTGGAAAAAGTTTAAGAAGCCCTACAACACTGAAGAGCCTTGTAAATAAGATTCACAACTACTCTTCATTCACCCTCACAATTCATGTGGTAAACAACAAGTGGATGAAGACTATTCAGTGTCCAAACTATAATACATGTAGTGAGATGGATGAATGAATGAAAAGGCACTTGCTATGTGGCAAGCACTGGACTAAGCACTAATTACACAGGACCTTTTGTTCAACAGAAGGAGACAACAGATATGAGGGACACGGTCTCAAGGACTTATGCAGACAGACAAAAATCTCATTAAAGAGATTCTGACCAATTCTTAGCACAGGTAAGGAATACCCAAGGAGAAGGGTTAGTGCGGCACTGGTACTCACAGAATGCTAAGAACAGTAGGAAGGACCCTCGATGTGAAGCTGGCCCCTGGCAAGGAGTTACAGAAAACATGGGAAAGAGCAGGAAAGTAGGAGAAGGTGTGGGTGGGTGGTGACCTACCTCACTGGAGGGAGTGCCCACACCAATGAGATCACAGAGCCACTGAAGTATATTAAATGTTTACCTATGCAAAAACTAATCAAACATTCCATAAAAGAGAAATGCATCCTAGGATCTGCTGCCTGGCAGACAGTAGGCAATCCCACAAAGAATGCCAAATTAAGTTAACTCTAGGGACAAATGAAGAAAAGGGACACAGAGATGACCATCCTCCTTGCCTATGTAGTGACCACAGGGACATATGCTCTAGGTGGCAGGAAACTGGAAAGGATGCTGCATGTCACCTGTTCTCATCAGTCTTGGAAGTAAACTGGCTGTAGAGTGTGGCTGCTCTCCGATCCACTCCATTGGATGGGGGGATGTTGGCATGCTGTTCTTCCCCCAGGCCACTGTCAGGAAGATGAAGCAGAGATCTCTTCTGATAGGAGTGTAAGTTGGTAGTCATGATTCCTGAGGAGCTAGAAGGATGTCTCCGGGGCTGAAAACAAAACACATTTCTTATGCCACCTTGGATAGAAAGTTGGAAAAATCATTTTTTCTTTTTTCTTTTTTTTTAAAAATTTTATTATAGTTTGCATCATTCATTTCCACAAGATTTTGAGTCACATATTTTCTCCCCGTCCCTCCCCCACCCACTGCCCCAAAACAGAC
>CM053583.1:44599370-44614293 GCA_028627135.1 Pseudochirops cupreus | reverse complement strand
AGGCGGGTGCAAAACCTCTGCCTTTTGCTTTTCTGCTCTGGAGGCCTTTCGCCAGACTGCTTATCTCCCCCTTTCGCAATCTCCACTCGCAGCTGCTGCTAATCCGCTCACCTGAGAGGCTCCTCGGCTCCTCCTGTCCAGCCGCCCCCAGGGCACAGCTGCCCCGGGGCACAGCCGCGGCTTCAGGGCAGGCTGGTTTCGGTTCGCAGTGCTGATATGGTTCCTCGTAGCCGAGCTGACTTTAGTGGGAAGTATCTTTGTGTGCGTTTTGGAGTTCTAGGATTGGTTTAGAGTCCTGTTTTATGGGTATTTTGGGGTGGCTATGTGAAACCTGCGATATGTTGCTGCTGCTATGCCACCATCTTGGCTCCGCCCCCCCCAAAAATCATTTTTTCAAACAAATAATGAACTTAAAAATTGTTTAATATTTATTTTCCCTGTTACATATCAAAACAATTTTTAACTTTTGTTTTTAAAAATTTGAATTCCACATTTTCTTCCTTCCTCCTTGCCCACTCCCTCTCATTGAGAAGGCAAGCAATTTGACATAGGTTATACATGTGTAGTCATGCAAAACATTTCTATAACAGTCATGTTGTGAAAGAAAACATAGATCAAAAAAACCTCAAGAAAAATAAAGAAAGTAAAAAAGTCTGCTTCAATCTGTATTCAGACACCATCAGTTCTTTCTCTGGGGATGGGGAGCATTTTTTGTCACAAGTCCTTCAGAGCTGTCCTGGATCATTGTATTGCTGAGGATAGTCGTTCACAGTTGACCACCTTACGATATTGCTGTTACTTTGTATACTTACATTTCACTTTGCATCAGCTCATGTAAGTCTTTTCACATTTTTCTGAGAGCATCTTGCTCATCATTTCTTATGGCACAATAATATTCCATCACAAACATACCACAATTATTTAGCCATCTCTCAATTGATGGGCATCCCCTAAATTTCTAATTTTTTGCCACCAGAAAAGAGCTGCTATAAATATTTTTGTACATATAGGTCATTTTCCTTTTTTTTTTAAATCTCTTTTGGGATATAGATGTAGTGGTGGTATTGCTAGGTCAAAGGTACGCATGGATTTATAGTCCTTTGGACACAGTTCCAAATTGCTCTGCAGAATGGTTGAATCAGTTCATAACTCCACCAACAGTGCATTAATGTCTCATTTTTCCCACGTCCTTTCCAACAGTCGTCATTTTCCTTTTCAGTCCTACTAGCTAATCTAATAGGTACGATTTAGTACCTCAGAATTGTTTTAATTTGCATTTCTCCAATCAATAGTGAGCTACAGCATTTTGAAAAAATCATTTCTAAAACTCAACAGCTTGCCAGAAAACCTGAGGCTACAGACATCATCCTGTTCCTAGGGTACTACCACCAGGCAGCCGTCACCCACTCCTATGAGTAGTCTTTGCATCCCCAATGGAGAGAATCCAATTCAACAAATACATATTCAGTATCTACTGTATGCGAGGCAATGAGATTGTTCACAATAACTTCATTCTATAACATCCAATGGCTTCCTGTTTTTTTTTTCCATACCTCTCATGAGATTGTAGATTTAGAACTAGACAAGACCTCAGGGACTCTCTAGTCCATCCTTTGTGTTTTACAGATGAGGAAACTGAGGCTCAGAAGATTCAGTTACTTGCCAAAGGGCGTATAATTTCTAAGTCTCAGAGGCAAGATTCTTAACACAAAACTTCTGACTGCAGAGTCAGGACTCACAGCCACACTGGACATTATTTCATATTCCCCTCTCTATCTTTTTGGGGCTTAACGACTATTTACTGAATGTTTACCAGGTGATTATAACAAAACTGACATTTACAGAGGACCTAAAAGTTTCTACATCATTCCATTGTGGCTTTACAACAGTTACATGTAGGGATAGACATCAGCATTGCCATTTTACAGATATGGAAGCTGAGGCTCACAGAGGTTACTTGATTTGACCCTAGTCTCACAGCTAGTAAGTGTCACATGCAGGTTCTCTTGATGCTAAGGCTAGACTGTCTAGCCTGAAAGTGTGAATGAGGAAGTAAGAAAAGCTGATTGGAAACAGGCAGTGAAGGTCTTTTAAAAGCTCAACAGAGTCAGTCAGTTAACAGACCCTTATTAAGCACCTACTACATGCCAGGCATTGTGCTGAGGGCTGGAGATACAAAGAAAGACAAAAGACAGCTGCTGTTCTGAAGGAGCTCACAGCATAACAGGGAGACAACATGAAAATCACTCTCTACACACAACATGAGAGGGAAGGCACTGGTGTTACAGGGGATTAGGAAGACCTTCTTGCAGAAGTGGAGACTTTAGCTTTGACTTGAAGTAAGCCAGGGAGAGTAAAAGTACTGGAGATGGTGGGAGAGCATTCCAGACATGAGGGACAGCCAATGAGACACCTGGAGCTGGGAGATACAGCAAGGAGGCCAGTGTCACTGAATCACAGCAGATAAAGCTGGGTGTAGGGTGTAAAAAGACTGTTAAGGCAGAAGGGATCAGGTTATAAGAGGGCCTTATAAGATGAACAAAGTTTTTTATTTTTGATCCTCAAAGGAGAAGGGAATCACTGGCATAAGTTGATGGGTGTATGTGACAAGGTCAGCCTTGTACTTTAGAAGATCACTTTGTAGGAGAGTGGAGGATGGCTGGAGGGGGCAGGGAGACTATGCAGCAGGATACTGCGATAGCCCAGACATGAGATGAGGAGGGCCTGGGACAGGTGGTGGCAGTATAAGAGGAGAAAAGGGAGTGTACGTGAGTGGTGTCGCGTAGGTAGAAATGAAAGGACTTGGCAACTGACTGATGAGGGGGGGCGTGGTGTAAATGAGGAGCTGAGGCTGACACCTTGGCTGGGAGGGTACGTGGGAGGATTTTGGGACCTTTGACAGCAATAGGAAAGTCAGACAGAGATCAGGTTTTGGGGAAAAAGATAATGGGTTTAGTTTTGGACAAGTTGAATTTAAGATGTATACGGGACAATCAGAATGAGGTATCTAGGAGGCAGTAGGAGATTTGAGACTGGATGTCAGTGGAGAGGTGAGGGCTGGACACATAAATCTTAGAATCAACTGCAGAGAGATAATAGTTGAGTCCATGGGAGCTGATGAGATCACCAAGTGAAACAGTACAGAGGGAGAAGGCCTAGGGCAGAGCCTCGGGGACACCAACAATTAATGGGCCTCACATGGATGAAGATCGAATAAGGAGGCTGAGAAGTCGCCAGACACATGGGAAGGGAACCAGGAGGGAGCGGTGCGCTGAAAACCTAGGGAGAAGAGAATATCAAGGAAAAGAGGGTGACTGATAGTGTCAAAGGCTACAAAGAGTTCAAGAACAATGAGGATTGAGGAAAGGTCATTAGATGTGCCAATGAACGGATCATGAGGAACTTTAGAGAGCAATTTCAGTTGAATGAGGACAGAAGCCAGACTGCCGAAAGGTAAGAGTGAGAGGAAATCTGCCCTTCTTTCAAGGCTTAGCTCAAATGACAGCTCCTTCAGGAGGCAAGGCCTCCCTGGAAGTGGAAGGGCCTCCGCCCTCAGCTGGAAGTGAATGCTTCTCCTTACCTCTCGTAGCACGTCATCCTCTCCATATGGACTCATCATCTATCAGCACACATGTATATGCATGTCTGGTTCAGTCATCCCCTGCTAGACCATGAATTCCTGGAGAGCAATGTGACCACATCTCCTAGTAGTTATACCTGTATCTCCCCCATTACTTTTATTTTATTTTTTGTGTGTGGAGGCAATCACGGTTAAGTGGCTTGCCTAGTAAGTGTCTGAGGCTGGATTTGAACCCAGGGCCCGGGTGCTATCTACTCTGCTGCCTAGCTGCCCTACTTTTAGCGCACTGCCTTACACATAACAGGCATGTAGCCCATGCCTTTTGTTGAAGATAGGAATGGATCAGTGAAACAAGTGTGATTTGCTTGCACAAGGACACTTGGTGATGTGAGACATCTATGCAGATGCACCTCTCGGGTCCTCTCACTATTGAGAATATCTCTGTGATGGCTTCAAAAGTCTCGTATGTGGGACCTGAAAAATTATGGCCCAGAAGATGTAAAGCTGACACATGAAGGGACCTGCCTGGAGCTACTTACTTGGTCTTGTCTTGTATCTTCCTTAAGATTCACGCTGACTCTCTCCCATAGCTGCTGCCACCTTTCTGGGGTTTGGTTCAATTTGTGTTCTAACCTTTCAATTTCCTGTAGTCAAGGAAAAGGGGTTTGGGGGAAGGTCAGTATTTCAGGTTGACTGATTCATTAGCTGTTTCACATTTACAGCAAAATCTGTGAAGGACAGCAGAAAGTGGACACTGAAAAACCCAGGTGAGGAGCATTAGAACCCAATATCTGTGTTCTTTCTAAACAGCAACCAGGGAGAGAAATGAAAGCCAGGGTCCCTGTGGCCAGGTGGTGAGACTAGCCTTATGCAATGCTCACATGTGTAAAGTGATGTCTCAAGAACTCAAAGAAAGTGTTTTAGTGAGTGAAAGGGCTTAGATAATGAAAGATGAAAATGCTCCTCCCAAACCACTATGGAGCCTTGGGACCTGACTCTCTTGGTGCATCTGCTATAGCCAGCAAAACAAATCCCTACAGGAAAAACCCCTAGTGTGGGAAAGATGTCCTGAGGGACATCTACATAGGCCTGAGGTAATGCTGTCTGGCTGTGCCCACACAATCTGGTCTTACTGGTCTAGATTTCATGCTTAGAAATCTCCCAGCACAGGGTCAGTAGACATAGCACCAAGAGAGGCAGACAGTCAGATAACTGGAGTTTACTCCATTTCCAAACGTTTCTTGGTAGGGATGAAATTTGTCTGGGAGTAGTCCTCCAGCGGGAGGCAGCTCGTTGGGCCACCATGGACACTACAAAGGAAGGGGGGTTCTTGGTTGGGGTAGTAATAATTACCCTGGCATATTTCACATAATTATGCCACAAAATTAGCCTTGCTGGGTCCCAACTACGTAGCCATTTTGTTTATTTCAGCAGAGAAGACCAGTTAGTACTTTAGCAGTGACATCAGGACACCAAACTTTGCCAGCTCTGCTTTTTCCCATGACAATGTTTCTAAGCAAAACTGGTTTTCAATACTGTGCATACTTTGGGGCTCTCTTACAGTACTGTCACTGAATAACAAGAGCAGTGTGCACATCTGTTTATGAAAACAACAGAAACCCAGGCCCAAGGTCAATTGCACTGACTTCCTAAGGTCACAGGAAAAAAATCTCCTAAGCTCAAGACTCTAGCTGAGTATGATGCCTAGCTTTCTATCTGGAGGAGGAAATGGGCACTTGTGTCTTAAGGCAACTTAAGAAGTAGTATTTTCTGAGTGTGCTGACGTACATCGAAGAGGCTAGTGATTGCATCTGGTTGCACCTTATTGACATCATCATAGCATGGCCACACTATTCTCCTCTGGCTCTGTGGCCTGGTTCCATCTGCTTGGTCTGTGTCTTCACAAGGTGTGGATTTTGTAGTTAGCATTGTCCAGTCATAAGAAGGCCCTGTGGACAGTGTTTCTTCCATGTAATAATCCCATTTCTTGAGGCTGGATACATTTATACTGGGCTTTAGTACCTGTTTAAACGGAATGGTGTAATTTATACCACTACCTTGAAGACTGAACATTTTTCAATACAATGAGAATCTGCTCTCTCCATACCTACATGCTGGGCTCCAAGAAGTGAGGCAGCTTGCTTTAAGTAGTAAATTTACTCTTCCTTTGAAAGTGTCAGGAATTAACATGAAACATTTTGACCATCACCTTGGGCAGACATTCTCTCAGTACCAGTCCTGGTGACCTGACTTTCCTAAGCAATTTATTTAAAAGCATACAAGAACTGTCTATGAACTGAGCCAAAAGGACTCTGCATGAAGGTAAGGAGTGATACCTTTATCTAATTTCCCCTTACAAATCATTCCTGAGCATGAGAACTGTCACTCTGAGTTATTCTTTTCAACCCTGAATTCTTCTGTCTTTGCAACAGGCATGAGGGATACGGGCTGCTTCTACACATTCTGCCTTCCATGACAGCCTCCTATGCTAGGGCTATGCCCCAAACAGCTCTGTTTCGCTTAATAAGCCATTATAGCCCTGCTCTTATATAACTTCACTGAAATCTCTTCAGAAATGATTTAGACTTTCATCCTGGATTAAGGCTAATGAATTTGACCAGTTGACTTCCAGCTATACAAACTTCCTTCTCTTCCTTTTATACGTCCTAACCTTGCCCTTTTCAAGCTTTGTACTCTTCCAGTGACAATGTTCCAGGACTGAGGGAGCCAGCCCAAATCCAACTCATCCTGGATGTTTACAATTTTTCAGACTTCAATCATAATCCTAGAATCCTCCTTTTAACCTTGAGTCCTCATCATCTTTTTGTCTGACTTCATATAGGACTGTCCCCTCCCTTGCCCCTTCTAGCTTCTTGTTCAGAGGCTACCAGGCCTACCCTTAGAACTCCAGATACAGACATACCATGATTCTGTACTAGTGTGAGATTCCTCTGCTTGATGAGAGCCCAACATCTGGCTGGCCTATGTGGTTGTAATACCTCAGCCCTGTCTGTGATGTTTAGGAGTCCTAGGTGCCTTTGGAGAGTTCAGATATTGTCTTGGAGTAGAGGAGTTTGGTTTACTTTCCTCTTACTCCTTTATTTTGCATTTAGAAACACTGAAGCTCAGCTGCCCCTTTTTATCTCACCTATGTATCTTCTTAAGATCTTCCCCAAGCTTATTCATCTGACTTCTTATGATCTGGAAGTGCTTACTATCATTTCACAAACTTGGAGGATTCCACTGAGCATGTCTTCTTTCAGATGGTTTATTAAAAAGCTAAATAGGACCAGATTTGGCATTATTCCTTGGGGAACAGTATTTTTGTTTCCTGTCTCTAAATTAGGAAAGTTCTTTCCCTGACAAAACAGTCCCCTTAGCCCCTACCCCAAATCATCCCAAGGTGCCTTTGGTGTTTAACTTTTCTGAAAGACTAAACAGTTTATATTCAGTTTGTGCTATTTTGATTAAACTCAACAAAACAATAACTCCAGGGCAATGTTAAAAAAAAATCAAACAAGAATGATTTCTCTGAGTACCTCTGTTTCCACTGGTGCGTATAAGTAATTAAAAAAGATGGGACTCCTCTTGTGCATCCTCTCAATACATTCCCAAATGCAAATTCCCTTTTTGGCATGCTTGTCTCCTTTATCTTCAAATAATGTTCCTCAAAAACAACACAGGAATGCAAGTTACATAAAATGAAGTTTAGGATAAAAATGGGGGTGAGAAAAAAGTTCCAACAGGAAAGAGAGGAACACTTTATATGGAATAGCGAAGCAATCAATAAACACTTATTAAGCACCTTCTGTGTGCCCGTTACTATGCTAAGTGCTGGCAAAATGGACTCAAAGAAACCACAGCAAATGCCCACAGGTCTTAAAACCAAGAGAGTTTTATAGAAATGAAAATAACAGCTTTCACCAATCAATGGGAATAAGAAAAAATATGAAGTACGAAAGAAAGGACACTGAATTTGGAGAAAGAGGATTTGATCAGCCTCTCCCTTACTACCTATGTGACCTGGGCAAGTCATTTAACTCCTCTGGCCTCAGTTTCCTCATCTGTAAACTGAGGAGGATTGATGGCAATGACAAACAACTCTGAAAGAATTAAGAATGTCAATCAACAAAATGACCAATTATGGCTCCAGAGGACTGATGATGAAACATGGCGCCCACATCTTGACCTCGAAGAGGTGATGCACTTCAGGCACGGACTGAGATGGAGATTTTAGGAACACAGACAGTTTGGGAATTTGTTTTTCTTGACTATGTATATTTATCACGTGGGCTTTGATTCTTTTTATCTTCCAATGTTGGTAGTGGGGGAGGGGGAGAAAACAGATTAAGTGGATTTAAACAAAAATGGGGGTGGTTGGACTCATTGACCTCTCAGGACCCTTCTGGTTCTCACTCTATAATGCACTGGCTCTGGACCAAGGCCTGACTGAAGCTCGGCCTTGGGCCCCACTGTTCTGACTGGCGACTGCTTCTCTAGGACCACTCCTAGAGGAAAGCCCAGAGCACATTTCACTTCACTCTTTGCTCTCTGGCCAGCTTCCCCAAAGTATCTCCAATCACCTTGTCCTATACTCAAATGTCCATATACCTATCACCTATATCCCTAAATCCCCAATTCTGGAACCAGGATCAAATCAACTCTGTCTGATCCTAGATGAGGTATGTCAATTTACTCATCTATGGTCTTAATCTAGACCAAAGGTCCATTGGTCACCATTCCTCTATGTGTTTATCTTTCCCATTAGAACATAAACTCCTTGAGGGCAGGAGTGATTGCTATTGTATTTGTATCCCTAGCATTTAGCACTGTGCTTAGCACATAGAAAGTTTTAAATAAATGCTTTTTCCTTCCTTCCTTCATAGAAACTCAAAAGTCTGAGAGCTGGAAGGGTCCTGAGAGGTTCACTAGTCCAATCCACCCTGAACAAGAATTCTTTCTATCATGCTTCTACTAAGTGGCCATCTAATCCTTTTTTGGAGGGGGATATTCCTACCTCCCTAAAACAGTCCACTCTATTTTGAGACAGTTGTAATTAGGAAGTTTTTTCTTAAAATAAAGCTTAAAAGCAAATTCCTTGCACCTTTTACCTAGTGTTTCTAGTTCTGTCCTCTGGGATCATGCAGAATAGATCTATTTCAGCTTCTAAATGTTATACTTTCAAATATTTGAAGATAATTATCATGTCTTTCAATCTCTTCTCCTCTAGGTTAAACATCCCCAATTCCTTCAACTAATTTGTCTGCACTCAAGAGTCTAGCAGTTTCCTCTCTGGTGACAGACAGAATGTTACATCATGGGTGCCTTGGAGTTGTGGTGGGTCATCATGTTGATCAGAGTAACTGAATCTTTCACAGCTGATCACTGTTACCAATATTGCTGTTACTGCGTATACTGTTCTCCTGGTTCTGCTCACTTTACCTTGCATCAGTTCATATAATTCTTCCCAGGTTTTTCTGAAACCATCCTACTTGTTATTTCTTATACCACAATAGTATTCCACCACACTCATAAACCACAACTCATTTAATAATTTTTTAATTGATGGGCATCCCCTTAGTTTCCAATTCTTTGCCAAACAAAAAGCTGCCATGAATATTTTTGTACATATTAGTCTTTTCCCTCTTTCCTTATTCTCTTTGGAGGATAGACCTAGTAGCTGTACTGCTGGGTGAAAGGGTATGCATAGATTAACAGCCTTTTGGGCACAGTCTCAAAGTGTTTTCCGGAAGAGCTGGACGAGTTCACAACTCCATCAGCAGTGATTATTTTCCCACATCCTCTCCAGCTTTTGTTATTTTCCTTTTTTTGTCATCTTAACCAACCTGATGGGTGTGAGGTGGTATTCCAGAATTGTTTTAATTTGCATTTTTTAAGTTATTACTGATTTAGAGTACGTTTTTCTCATTGCTATTGACAGGTTTGCTTTCTTTACCTGAAAACTGCCTATTCAAATCTCTTGACCATTTATTAATTGGGGAATAGCTCTTATTTTTTGTAAATGTGACTCTTCTCTATATCTTAGAAACAAGACCATTATCAGAGGAACTTACTACAAAGATTCCACCCTCCCCCCTTTCCCTTCCCCCCCCCCCCCAGTTTCCTGCTCTTTTTCTAAATTTGGCTGCATTGGTTTGGTTTGTGCAAAAACTTTTTAATTTTGCGTAATCAAAATTATCCATTCTATCTCCTATGAATCTGTCTTATTTGATAACAATAACAGTCTTCACATATCCATAGATCTGACAGGTAATTTCCTCTTTGCTCCACTAATTTGCTTATGATAATACCCTTTATATCTAAATTATTAGCCTATTTTGAGCTTATCTTTGAATATGATGTGAGATGTTGGCTTATGCTTATTTTCTGCCAGACTGCTTTCCAGATTTCCTATTAGTTTTTGTCAAAGGGTGAATTCTTGCCTCAATAGCTGAAATCTTTGGTTTATCAAAGATTAGATTACTGTGTTCATTTGATTTTATATACTGTGTACCCAATCTGTTCTACTGATCAACCCCTCTATTTCTTACCTAGCACCAAATTATTTTGATAATTGCAGCTTGACTTTTTGTTTCTCCAGAAGAATGTTCTTATTTTTTTTTTTGGCTCTATAAAATAATTCTTTAGTAGTTCAAGTGGTATAGAACTGAATAAGTAAACTCAAGTAGTATTGTCTTTTAAAATTATATTGGCTCAACCTACTCATGAGCAATTAATATTTATACAATTATTTAGATCTATCTTTATTTGCATGATACAGGTAGATTCTCTAGTATTTTATATTTTCTGTAGTTATTTTAAATGGAATTTCTCATTCTACTTCTTCCTGCTGGATTTTCTTTGTAATATACAGAAATGCTGATGATTTTTGTGGGTTTGTCTTATATACTGCAATTTTTATGAAGTTATTTGCTTAAGTTAGTTTTTTTATTTGCCTAGTATTGTCTATATTACCTCTATGCACCTCTTCACCCTGGAACTGTGACCTAGAACTGGGTAATGAGTAACAGTGCTGCCAGATGGCACTTGTTCCTGCTCCCAGTGCTAGTTCATGGGTTCACTGGGGTCTCTTTCTGCCCATTTGCTTTCCACCCAGGTGTTCAGTCTTAGCCCCCTTACCACTCTCCATGGGTGCTAGAGTGTTCCCCACTGCTGCTGCTGGACCATGTTCCTGGCAGCCCTTGCCCCAGTGTCTGTAGACCTCTCTATCTTCCCAAACTGCTATGAGGCTGGAAAAATAACTTTTTCTGATTTTTTCTTGGCTTTATTGATCAGAATTCAGTACAGTATGTTTCCTAGGTTGTTGTATGTAGAGGATGTATATTAGGTGAGCTGGACAAAAATGCCGACTCTTACTCCACCTCCATATAGGTTTTTATAAACGCTTTTTCATTCAATTATCTGTTCATTCATTACATTTCACATTATTTGATTCAGACTCATATTCTAGCTTGCAAAAATCTTTTTGGATCCTGCCCTTTATCCAATGTGTTAGTAATCCTTTTTAGCTTTAGGTCATTTCCAAATCTGAGAAGCATTCGTATTCATATCATTGATCTGGGCTAAGCCTAGATTCCTGAAGTATTTCATGAGAGACCTCTTTCCAAACTAATAATCAGATTCTTAATGGCTGCTCTTTGACTCTAGCCATTCTGTATCCACTAAATGGTACGATGGTCTAGTCTACCTTATTCCATCTTGTTCATTAGCATGAGAACCTTTGTCAAATGCTTTGCTAAAATCTAGGTAAACTAAACAATATCTACAGTGGTTCTGTCTGGTAAGCTTGTAAAAAAAAGGAAATGGGGTTAGTCTGGCATGATCTGTGATTCAGAAAGCCATGCTGACTCTCTGACCCCTGCTTCCTTTTCTAGATGTTCGCCACTCCTCCAATACTATATCCTTGATGTTTGCCAGGAACTGAAGTCAGCTCACTGGCCTATAATATGCAAACCCTACTCCTTTCCCTTTGTTGAAAATTAGAACAATGTGCAATCATATGCTGCACCCCATTACATAATTAGAGTTTTCTCCCCAGTCTGTACTTGTCAGACATGAAACCATTTTAAGGAGTTTTCTTAATTGTTTAACCATTTACATACGCCTTAAATAATGATCCTGGTGATTTCAGATGATAGAGAATAGGTGTGGTTTCAATCCTGAAGCACTAAACTTAAAAAAGGTGATAATCAAAGAAATATCTGGAAGACCAATTCAGCATTTGCTCTATGCAATTCTCTTATATTTTCTAATGAATTAAAACAGGCTGTAACCTCTTATCACATTTTACCTAGAATAATTCTGTAAGTAAACTGGGCAAGCTGGGGTAAGACTGGACTGGAGACATGGGACTAAAAGCCAGGAGCCTCTTCAAATATGTTGGTTCCTTGATAATTAAGAGTGGTGCCTCATCTAGGAGTGACTTCTTGCTATGGTATGGTTCAAATGAATCATGTCAACCAGCAATTTATTCATTTAAAAGAAAGGAGTGGCTGAAGCTTGTTTTAAAATTCCTGCTCTGCTAGATTATCTGAAAGCTACATCAAATACATTATGATTGACAAGACTTCATCTACCCATAATGAATGAACTTGTTCATTCATTGAGCCTTAATGCAGGTAGAGAAATAGGGAATGTTCTCACCCACTATGTCATTCTATCTGTGGGATAACATCAATCCAAATCATCTGTGATCACTTTTTGGAGAAAAGGACTGGAGCTGTATCTGAAGATACAATATCCTGCCTCTCATATCCTAACATAAGCTCATCCCATTTGGGACATGATATTTACTGGTATTTGTTGGTGAGTGAGATGAAAAAAAGGTCAGTGGGGAAATTAAAAAAAAATCACACATCACACACCCTTTTACATTATCAACACCTCCTTTAGTAATTCGTAAAGTGTTTGGGCATGTAGGGTTAAATCTTCCAAGGCACACATTTGACATCTGTTAGTGTATGCTCAAGTCTTTAATATTCTATTACATAATTATATGGATGGGGTCCCTGACTTACATTCTTTTTAAAGAGTATTTTATTTTTTCTGATTATGTGTAAAGACAATTTTTAACATTCATTTTTTTTATAAGATTTTGAGTTCTAAAATTTCCTCCCTTTCTCTTTCCCCTCCCTCCTCCAAAACATGGTAAACAATTTGATATAGGTTTTTTATATATATATGTATGTATGTATGTATATATATATGTAATTACATAAAACATATTTCCATATTCTGACTCTTGCATTCTTGACAATGGTGAAGGATAGAGAGCCAAAGTTATTCCTCAAATATATTGTTAGTGATTCACTATAGGTATTCCTAAAATATAGCTATCCTCTAAACTTATTAGGAATAGGAGTGAGAGAGGTAGTGGTACAGTGGAAAGGGCATACACTAGGAGTTAAGAAATTCTAAGAAGAGTGAAATATGTAGAACGATGAGAACAATGTACATGACAACCTCAATCATGTAAAGGAAAGATGTAAAGATTTCAGAACTCTGACTCTATGATGGATCCAGATTTCAGAAGACTGATGGTTAAGCATATCTCTTATCTCTTGGCAGAGAAGGGGTGTGAAATGGACTAGGGGTGAGAAATGGACTAGGGGTGTGAAATGAGGCATACAGGGCGGAGTCAAGATGGCGGAGTAGAAACAGGAGAACTCTGCAAGCTCCCCCCAATACCACCTCAAATACCTATAAAATATGACCCTAAACAAATTTTGGAGCTCCAGACTCCACAAAAACGACGAAATAACAAAATCCCTGCTGAAGGCAGCCTGGCAGGCAGTCATTGCAGTGCAGTGTGCTGGAAGCAGAGCCCAGCCCCATGTGGTTTCAGCCCCAGGGCATCCAGGAGAAGCCCCAGCAATAGCGTTCAGGACAGCAGATCATCAGCAGCTGTGGTGATTTCCAGAATCACCAACCCACAAAAGACAAGGACAAAGGGAAATGGTCAGTGGAACTCAGCTAAATTTGGGGGAGGTGGTCCGGCCAAACTGCCTCCAGAGCTAGAAGCAGTCTGAAGCAGCAGCTCTGCAGCTGCCTCCACATGGCTGCTTCAGAAGCTCCCGGCCTGCAGACTGCAGGGGGGCCAAGTGATCTTCCAGAGGGTAAGTGCTCTTTCCTTGAGCTGCCTGGATCAGATTGCAGTCTTGGGTGGTGGTCCTGAGGTGCATTTTCAGTAAGCCAAAGATGGTAGGGGCTGCAAAAAAACGGTGGCCTCCTAATAGCTCTGGCAGCTGTGAAAACCCCAGTGATTTGGAACACAGCTCTCCTCTCTGAAAGCAGAGTTTTACTACTGAGCCCAAAAGCCAAGTAATTGACTGGCAATATGAGGAGGCAAAGGAAGCAAAGCAAACCGAGCAATCCAACTTTAGATTCCTTTTTTGGGGACAAAAAGGACCAAAGCATGGAATGGGAGGAAGACAATACAGTCAGAACTCCCACACCAAAAGCTTTCAAGAAAAATACGAAGTGGATAGAGGCCATAGAGGAGCTTAAAAAGGATTTTAAAAACCAAATAAGAGACGTGGAGGAACAACTGGGGAGAGAAATGAGAATGATGCAAAAAAAATCATGATAAGAGAATCAACAACCTGACTGAAGAAAATAACACCTTTAAAAAATAGATTAACTCAAATGGCAAAAGAGGCCCAAAAAGCCAATGAGGAGAAGAATGCCTTAAAAAGTCGAATTTGCCAGATGGAAAAAGAATCTCAAAAGCTTGCTGAAGAGAATAATTTCCTCAGAATTAGAGTAGAGCAAATGGAAGCAAATGACTTTATGAGAAATCAAGATACTAAATAGATCCAAAAAATTAAAAAAAAATAGAAGGCAATATGAAATATCTCCTTGAAAAAAACACTGACCTGGAAAATAGATCCAGGAGGCATTTTAAAAATTATTGGACTATCTGAAAGCCATGACCAAAAAAAGAACCTAGAAATCATCCATCAAGAAATTCTCAAAGAAAATTGTCCAGATATTTTAGAACCAGAGGACAAAATAGAACTTGAAAGAATTCACCGATCACCTCTTGAAAAGATCCCAAGAAGAAAACTCCTAGGAATTTTATAGCCAGGTTCCAGAGCTCCCAGATAAAGGAGCAAATATTACAAGCTGCCAAGAAGAAACAATTTGAATACTGTGGAAACACAATCAGGATAACACAGATCTAGCAGCTTCTACGTTAAGGGACCGGAGGGCTTGGAATATAATATTCCGGAGATCAAGGGAGCTAGGATTAAAATCAAGAATCACCTACCCAGCAAAACTGAGTATAATGTTTCAAGGGAAAATATGATCATTCAATGAGGT
>CM053583.1:44571005-44599270 GCA_028627135.1 Pseudochirops cupreus | reverse complement strand
GTATACATACACATGCGTCTATATAGGAGGGCATATATGCATATGAATACATATGTGAGTGCAGGTATTTATGTGTATGTAGACAGAGCGCACAAGATCAATTGAATAGGAAGGGATCATATTTTAAAAGGTGTAATTAAGAGGTAGGAGAGTAATAGGATGAGAGGAGACAGGGAGAGACAGAATGGGGTTAATCATGTCATATAGAAGAGGCAAGGGGTAACTGTTACAATGGAGGGGAAGAACAGGAAGGCAAAAGGGAATGGGTCACCCTTACTCTCATTGAAGTTGGCTTAGGGAAGGAATGACATGCATTCTAAAGTGGGTATCTTGCCCTACAGGAGAGTAGGAGGGATGGGAATGAGAAAGGGGAGGATAGAGGGGAGGGATGTTAGAAGCACACACTTCAGTAAAGGGACAGGGACAAAGTAGAGAACAGAACAAGGTGGGGGGGTGGGATAGGAAGGAGGGAAATATAGTCAGTGTTACACAATATGTTCATTGTGGAGATGTTCTGTGTAACTACACATGTACAGCCTGTATTGAATTACCTGACTTTCCAGTGAGGGTGACTGACAAAGGAGGAATGGAAAGAATCCAGAATTTAAAGTTCCAAAATCAAATGATAAAATATATATATATTTATTATTATTATTATTATTAATTACATGCAACTGGGAAATAAGATATACAGGCACTGGGGTATGGAGATCCATCTTACCCTACCAGAAAATCAGAGGGGTGATGGGAGAAGACACAGGAGAGAACAGATTGGTGGATGGGGTATACAGTCGGATCGCTATTTTGGGGTGGTGGGTAGGGGAAAGACGTTGAGAAAATTTGTAACTCAAAATCTTGTGGAAATCAATGATGTAAATCAAAAAATAAAAAAATAAACAAAAGTTAAAAAAAAAGAAATGAGGCATACATTTTCAGACATGGCCAATACAATGACTTATTTTGCTTGACTATTTTTATATGTTACAAACTATTTTTATTTCTTACTCCTTTGTTGGGGTGCAGGATGAGACAGTGTGAAGTAAATGAGATGGAAAAAAGAGAAACATTTAAATAAGAAATATAGGTTCTAGTCTCACTTCTGTCACTAGCTCTTGGCATTACTTTGGCAAATTAGCTCTATTCCCTGGGGTGATTTCCCGGCTTGTACTAAGCAATCTCTAAAGGTTCCTTCTGGGTATGACATCCTATGGCTGTAGGATTCTAAGAAAACAAAACTAAGAGAACGATCTTAAATGATAAATGTTTTTATAGTTCTTAAACGGTGATGATAAGTTTTCACAAATGGCTTCACAACTCACAGTACTGTTTGATGTACCATATTTTCATGATGACAGAAAGAATGAATGAAAAAAACATTTATTAAGCCTAGCTCTATGTCAAGCTCTGTGCTAAGCTCTGGAGATATAAACAGAAAAACAGAGACGGACTCTGCTCAAGAGGTTCCCTTTCTAATTGAGAAAGGCAATACATCAAAGGTGCTAGAAAGGCCCACAAGTCCTAAGTTCTGCAGCACGGAGGATGATTAGTCCCATAGGGTGCATTAGGAGGTCAAGTGAAAGTGCCTAGGGGTCTGGAGGCTGCAGAGGAAGGGCAGATGGTAAGAACCAGTGGATCTTAGGATGCAGTTGCAAGGCAGAACAGATGGCTTGGTAGGCCTCCTCACCAGGAGTACTGAATAATTGACTCCTATCCTATCTATACTGCATAAATAGTCATTTTGCTTTTCTTCACTATCAGTCTTGACAAGGTCTAAGTGGTCCAGGAAAGACAAATGGAGAGACTGCCAAAACAAGTGGTGAGGCTTGCCAGTTCAGTTAAACAACCATTCAGATTCCTCTTGGAAAGGCAAGGAGATCATGTTGCTATAACCAGCTTTAATCAGCCTCATCACAATGGCTACACTTGGGAGTGCTAAATGAGGCTTTCTGATTATGTTCATGATGATCATTCTCTTAGGCAACAGTAAAAATCAGAGGTGGACACATGGGTGGGCACTTTGTGATGGACCATTCAACTTCTGGTGAGATAGTCTTTTTTTCTGGGTCTGTGTCTTCTTTCACAATATGACTAACATGGAAAAATGTTTTGCATGACTGCCCATGTATGACATATCAAATTGCTTACTGTCTCAGGGAGGGGAGGAAGAAGGAGAGAATCTGGAACTCAATTTAAAAAAATGAATGTTAGAAATTATCTTTACAAGTAATTTGGAAAAAATAAAATATTTTTAAAAAGATGACATTCATCAGCACATTAAACAACTAATCTAAATTTACACTGTTTGTTCTTCTATAATGTTGTCTCCTGCTGTGACTTGTGACATGGAGGTGACCTTGAAGGCTCGGGTTGAGAGTTCCAGCAATAGACTGCTTGCTGGCATTTGAAATGAAGAGCTCACCACCAGAATTCTGGGCACCAGGCAGGTGTGATTACTTTTGGTCACAGCTATTCATGAAATTGTTTCTAAAGGTATAAAAAGGGCTATAATTAGTGCTGGATAAGACCAGAGGTCACAGGCAATCTCAGAAGGAAACACTAGCATTGAGGGGGACCAGGAAAGGCTTCATTTAGAAGGGGGGATTTCAGCTGAGTCTTTAAGGAAGCCAAGAAAGCCAAGAGGCTGGGAAGGAAATCTTTGCTTAAACTTAAGCTCAAGTCAAATCACCACCACCAATACATGTTTTTTTAACTCTTTCCCACAAAAGCCCCCCAAGTGTGAATATTTGGACACATGTTAATATACAGAAAACACATTTTTCAGAATAATTAGATTCAGAATAACAGCAACCACAAGAAGCCCATTAAGTATAATTTCAAAGAATTAGAATATGAATTGCAGAAGCCTTTTCTTAAAAATAAAATTAAAAAATTGTACTGTGACAGTTTTCTTTTCCTCTCTTCCCAAAGTAAAGAACCATAGGGATGCAATTACCACATATAAGTTTGCTTGAAGTACAATGATGAACAGTTTCATGAAATTAGCTGATGTAATGAAATGCAAAGTAGTTCTACTTTGTATTTGTTAACTTTAGACAGTTTTATCCCATTCTCAAGAGTGAAATGTTTGCCTTGAAGAAGAACTATCTAGAGTTCAAAATCCAGGTCTGACATGGCTAATTTAAGGCAAACTGCTCCACTACAAAACTCCCCTAGCCTCATCACGAGAAAAATACACAAACCTATGGACAGAGATGTAAGGACTATGTATAGATACATACCATGCTCTAATCGCTCGTGGTCCGAGTTCAGAAGAAAGGTTTTAAAGCGATTGGAGACGTAATGGAAAGCCAGGAATTTTAGGTAATACTGATTGAATTCAAATTCTGTTGGATACTGGTTGTGAACCTAGAACAAACAATGAGAAAAGTGATCCATGTGATAAAACAAAGTTGTCACCTCACTTTATCAAAGATCTCAAAGGAGAACCTGTGACAGCATGATCTTGTGTATGTTCACACTACTTACACACAAATATGTCTCCAAATGAACTTAATCATCTAAATTCATTAAATCAGGAAATATTTACTGATCATCTCCTATGTACAAAGCATTGTAATAGGTTTGTCCTTCAGGAGCTAATACAGGAAATAAGATACATAAACAAATAACTAGAATATGAGGTAGAATGTGACAGGTGTCGTATAACTGGCACATATATATTTATGAATGTGCACAGATAACAACTGGTGTGAGGATTTAATTTCCTCCTCTGAAAAATGAAAGGGTTGGATTGAAAACTTCTAACACCTCCTATAGTTCTGATAGTGTATGGGTTTAGCATAGGGGAAATCACAGTGGATTCTGCTAATAATGGAACCTGACATTTCTATAAGGCTTCATGGATAGAAAAGAAGTGCTGTCCAGTGAGAGTGTTACTTTTGATTCTCACAACTCTGTGAGACAGGTACAGTATTCATGGAAGACTTTATGGAAGACAGAAGGATTTGAGAGGGGTTTTAAAATAAGTAGAGGGAGGCAGAGCCAAGACTGTGGAGTAAAGGCAGGGATTCACCTGGCTCTCTCAAATTACCCTCTGAATAATGTTAAAATAACACCTCAAAACAAATTTAGGAGTGGCAAAACCAACAAAAGGATGGGGTGAAACAACCTTCTACTACAAGATAACTTGTAAGGTCAGCAGGAAAGGTCTATCTCACTGGGATTAGAGCAGAGTGCAGACTTGTACAGGACATGCTTTGGAAACAGGAGTCTATTGCATTGCTCATAAGCAGTTCTGGGTTGCATTTACAGGTGAAGCACAGGCCAGGAGAGCAGTGATCATACCTTTCCTTAGGTCATATGACCCTGAAAGAACTGAGAGATTGCAGAGCCCTAGAGCTAGTTTTGAAAATAGTGGCATGAAAAACCTGAAACTTGGAACAGTGTTCCCTCAACCCTGGAAGCAGAGTCTAACTTGAACATATAGTTAAAAGTAAAAAAAAAAAAGCTTGAAAATGAGCAAATAATAGAAAAAGAACCGGATCATAGAAAGTTACTATGGTGACAGGGAAGATCAAAACACAAATTCAGAAGAAGACAGTTAAATCAAAGCAAACCTTAAAGAAAAATGTCAATTGGTCTCAGGACCTTGAAGGGCTCAAAAAGGATGTAAAAAATCAAATAAAAGAAGTAGAGGAAAAACTGGGAAAAAAAATGAGAGTAATGTAAGAAAATAATGAAAGAAAGAGTCAACAGCTTGATAAAGGTGGTCCAAGAAAATACTGAAGAAAATAACACTTAAAAAAAAAAAAACCAGAATAGGTCAAATAGCAAAAGAGGTGCAAAAATCCACTGAAGAGAATTCCTTAAAAAGCAGAATTGGCCAAATGGAAAAAGAGGTATAAAAGCTCATTGAAGAAAATAATTCCTTAAAATTTAGAATTATTGGACCACCTGAAAGCTATGACTAAAAAAAAAAAAGAACCTAGACATTATCTTTCAAGAAATTATCAAGGAAATATGTCCTGATAA
This sequence comes from Pseudochirops cupreus, assembly GCA_028627135.1. Lineage (NCBI taxonomy): Eukaryota > Metazoa > Chordata > Mammalia > Diprotodontia > Pseudocheiridae > Pseudochirops > Pseudochirops cupreus. The sequence goes on along the minus strand of CM053583.1, from coordinate 44,594,278 downwards.
CGTAGAACTAGGGAGTAAAATAGAAATCAAAAGAATCCACTGATCATCTCCTGAAAGAGATTCCAAAATGAGAACTCCCATGAATATTATAGCCAAATTCTACAACTCACAAGTTCAGGAGAAAATATTGCAACCATCCAGAAAGGAACAATTTAAATACCATGGAGCCACAATCAGGATCCCACAAGATGTAGCAGCTACCATGTTAAAGGAGCAGAGGGCTTGGAGTATGATATTCCAGACAACAAAAGAGCTAGGATTACAATCAAGAATCACCTACCCAGAAAAACCGAGTATAATCCTTCAGGGGGAAAAATGGACCAGAGTGGAATAGGAAATTTAACTTTCAAATACAAGACTCAAGAGAAGAATAAAAAGGCAAACATGAAAGAGAAATCATGAGGGACTTGATATGGCTAAACTGTTTACATTCCTATATAGGAAGATGATACTTGTCACTCCTAAGAACTTTACTGTTATCAGGGCAATTAGAAGAAGTACACATAGAGGGTGGAGGTGTGAGCTGACTATGATGAAATGATATCCAAAAAAATAAAATTAAGAGATGAGGAAGAGGGATGTACCATGAGAAGGGGGAATGGAGAAGTAGAATGGGGTAAATTATCTCACACAAAAGAGCTTTTACAGTGAAGGGAGTGGTGGGCAACAATGAACCTTACTTTCATCAGAATTGGCTGAAAGAGAGAATAACATCCACCCTCAGTGGATATAGAAATCTATCTTACCCTACAGGGAAGTATAAGGGGAGGGACATAAGAGAAGGAGTGGTGGTGTGCTGATAGGAGGGAGTTTATATGAGGCAGGGATAGCAATTATGATTTCAGACAAAGTAAAAGCAAAAATAGATCTAATTAAAAGAGATAAGCAGGGAAACTACATTTTGCTAAAAGGTACAACAGACAATGAAGTAATATCAATACTAAACAACCTACACAAAACTTGACCATGGACTCCTAGCATTAAAATCCCACAACCAAAAGCAGAAAAGCAGAAATAATAAATGCATAATCTTCAGATGATAATACAATAAAAATAATACTCAATAAGGAGTTGTAGAAACAAATTAAAAATTAATTGGAAACTAAACATTATAATCTTAAAGAATGGGTGGGTCAAAGGACAAATTATAGAAACAGTAATTTCATTAAAGAGAATGATAACGATGAGACAATACAGCAAAATTTAGGGAGAAAATTATTTCTCCAGGTGTTTATATCAATAAAAAAGGAGTGAAAACAGAAAAAGAAAACTATAGACCAATCTCCCTAATGAATATCAATACAATAATTTTCAACAAAATACTAGTAAGGAGATTACAGCAATATATCAATCATACACTATGACCAGATGGGACTTATACCAGGAATTCAGGGTTGGTCATCCTCTTTAATGGAATTATTAATTGTTCTGTCCTAATGCATGGTCAATTTTTGGGTAGATGCCATGTGCTGCTGAGAAAAAGGTATATTCCTGTCTATGCCATTTATTTCCCCAGAGGACTTTCATAGTTAACTTTTCTAAAATTCTATTCACCTTCTTAAATTCTTTCTTGTTTGTTTTATGGTTAGAATTATCTAGTTCTGAGAAGAGAAAGTTGAGGTCCCCCACTATTATAGTTTTACTATTTCCTCCTGTAACTCATTTAACTTCTTTAAAATTCTGTATGCTATACCAATTGTTGCATATAAATTTAGCATTGATATTACTTCATTTTCTTTTAGCAAGATGTAGTTTCCTTCCTTATCTCATTTAATTGGATCTATTTTTGCTTTGTCTGAGATCGTGATTGCTATCCCTGCTTTTTAAATGTGAGCTGAAGCATAACAGATTCTGCTTCAGCTCCTAACCTTTCTCTGTGTTTCTCTGCTTCACCTATGTTTCTTGTAAACAACATATTGTAGGATTCCGGTTTTAAATCCACTCTATTTGCTTCTGTTTTATGGGTGAGTCCATGCCATTCACATTCACAGTTATGATTACTATGCATTTCTCTCCATCCTATTTCCCCATTTATCCTTTTCTCTCTCTCCTTTCAATCTGTCCCTCCTCAAAAGTGTTTTGCTTCTGACTACCAACCCCCCACCTCAATCCATCCTTCTATCAGCTCCCCTCTTCCCACCTTCTCTTATTGCCCACCCTTCCTACTTCCCTATGGTAAGATAGATTTTGATACCCAACTGTTGAATTGAATGGGTGATGAAAACCATGGTGAGGGGTCAGAAAACCAGGAATATTTTTCTTGGAATGAGTGATTGAATGAAAAAGCATTTATTAGGCACTTAGAATACGCCAAGCATGGTAGATACAAACATAAAAGTGAGACAGTCATTGATCACAAGGGGTTGTATACTCTTAATGAAGACAACACACTTGGGAGGCGATCATTTGCAGAATAGATAGAAAAGCCTCTGAGTCCTAAGGGTGCTGAAGTAATGTAAAGACCCAGGAGTCCTCAGGGAACAGTGGTAGGTTAGATGGCAGTACCCAAGGGGTTCTGGAGGGTAGAGCATCAGGGAAACTGGTAAGGCCGGTGGTCCTTCAATTTAGCAAAAGAACTTTAGTCAGTGACTCCTGGTTCATCCAAATGGCATGAAAGATCACCTCTGTTCTGGACGGTGGGGGATTTTAAGGGGTCTGACCCACCAAGCGGAGACATAACAATTTTCTTTAAATATCTAAACAGGCTATCATGCATTATCAGACTCCTAGAATATTAAAGCTGGAAATAACTTCAACTCCTTGCTTTTACAAAGGAAGAAATTGATGCACTGAGAGAACAGACTTGTCCAAGGTCACCTAGCTTGTTAGTGACGATAATGGGATTGGAAACAGGAGATTCTCACCTCTAACTCTAATGTTTTTTCCCCTCACAAGCTCTACCTTCCTGGAGACAAGTTGCATTCTGTGTTGCCTGTGAGGACTGAACCTGGGCCAAGTTTGTCAAACAGTGGGAGAACTGTCCTTACAAACAAAGGCTGAGCTTTCTGAGGGCGGTCTGGCAAGGTCAAATGTAGGTTTTTTCAAGATAAGGAAATTCCTTGACTGGGTATAAAGAAGAAGAAAAAGCAAAGTAAGAATAGACTGAAGATAAAAGAGAATAAAGGGGAAATTTGAGGAACAAAGTCCTAGAGGAGATGGGAGGGGAGAGGGTCAAAGGCAATGGGAAAAGGGCTGGTCTTGGAAAAGAAGAGGGAAGAAAGAGATAAAGGAGGAGATAGATGAGGTGGAAAGGGGAGAAAGTGAAACAAATTAGAGCTGGCCTTCATTTTTTTTCTGTAAAAGAGGAGACAAGGTTATTTGTTAAGATTGAGGAGGTTAGGGGTGGCACTGGGCACTGGAGAAAGGTGGAAAAATTTTAGAATAGTCATTGAGATTTTGCTAAGGGATTTGCTGGGATTCACATAAATTAAATATTTGAAGATATATTTAGAAGGCAATCTGGCATTAGCAGAAGATGGGTTTAGTTTCTAGGATTCAAATGGACCATCTGACTGCAGATTTATGATATATTCTTTAATCCTTCCAGGATCAAGAGTGGAGAGAGTAAACGAGAGGGGAGGGGAAGGGAAGGGAGAGGAAAAAAGGGAGAGGTGGAGAGGGGGAAAGGGAGGGAGAGGGGGTAGAAAAGAGAAAGAGAGAGACAGAGACACAGAGAGAGAGAGAGAGAGAGAGAGAGAGAGAGAGTGAAAGAGCGCACAACTCCAACTTCATTCTGCCTAAGCCAAAAAATATTTTTGTTGGAAGATGAGACATCTTTGGCTGGATGAATAAAGTCCCGATCATAATTTTACTCTATTAAAAAGCTGTTTCAAATTAGCATTGAAGTTGGAATTTTCAAAAAGCGTTTATGTCAATTTCGTTCTTTCTTTAAGCTGATGATCTCCAAAATGCATCTTGCATCAAATACATTGAATTGTATTTTGTAAGCCAAGGTAAACTTGGCGCTTTATAGTATGTTAATTGCTCCAAAAGGAAATAGGAATTCAAAGTCATGTATGCTGTTTCTGCATGTTGTTTGCCATAGTTTACACAGTTGAACCTTAATTTCCCACAGTGAAGAAAGGCTCCTTGAACATATTTTTAGCCTTCTTGTTAATTGTATCACGGCTAAAATGCTCTTAATTTATCCAGAAAAGACATGGAATTCAGGAAGAGGCAATAAGAGGACAGTCAGGGCCCTCATCAACTGCACACCTGGACAGTCAGCCACCACTCTCTCTAAGCTGCCCCAGATGCTCCATTCGAATGGACAGGAAAACTTGCCTCAAGAAACAGGGCCGCAACTCCCTGTTACTAAGTTGTTAGTAAACCGATGGAAAAAAGCCCTTGATTTGGGAGTTAGAAGATACAGATTCTGGTCCCAGCTCTGCCACAAAGTTGCTCTAAGCAAAGCACTTGACTTTTCTGGGTCTTAATTTCTCTCTCTGTATTTTACAAAATGATCTCTAGATTAGGCCAGTTTCTGAACATGCCTGAGGAGCAACAAACTATGAATACTGAGTGAGTGCACATGAACAGAGCTTAGTGTTTTAATCATATAAAACTCACTCAAACTAACTTGACATGCAAATTAGCCTGCTGCATGGTAATTCAGTATAATTAGCCAGAAGTTCACATAACAGGACTGTAATTTGCATCATGCCTAGATTTTCCTTCTTTGTTAGTATTCTAGTATCCACAACCAACATGCTGGTTGACAGTTTGCCTCCATATGACATAGACTCTAATTCTAACTGCCCAGAGACATGCTGACATTCAAAACCTGAGTATCAAAGACAGAAGATTTAGATCTGATTCTGTAATACCTGGGCCTGAGCTTCTGTAACCCCTAGGATGGTAGGAGAACTCCATGTCCTGCCTAGTCATCCACCAAGCTTCGCCCACTCCCCAGCAGGTGCCTGGCTAGCTAGGGTGTGGCCATTGCACTCAGAGCAAGTTTATCTGCCTTTGGGAAAGAAGCCGCTGCCACATTAGCTGGTGGGCTAGCCATAGATTCCTACTATTGGATACATAAATATCATAGACTTCATCGGCATGAACAAACCAATAGCTGACAGCCACTGGAAATCAGACTTGAGGCCTTGAAATTCTCATTATAAACAAAATACTTTTTCTCCATTTGTTCTAAATCTAATGTACCTTTACAAATATAAGGCTTCATTAAGTTCAAAGATGGCTCTACATGGTTTCAAAGAAAACTGTCAGAACTGGAGTTTCAAAGACTGAAGCATTTCAATGATCTCTCCTAATATGGAAGGAAAATGGAATATCTCAGTTCTTTAAGAAAGGAATCCAAAGTGGCTTTTGGTGAACTATATATTTTACATCATTTCTGACTGTGTACCATTAAATACTTTCCTAAAGTGAGAGGCCAAGATGGTGGATATATGGGCAACTAATGAAGCCCATCAAGTTAAAATGAATTCTCACATTGATGATTTATCATGCTACTGCAAGTACAGAAAATTTTAGAAAAGAGCCTAACAGCAGATGAAAATCCAATGTGGAAGATTGATGTGGCCCCATAGAAAGAGCAATAGACTTGGAATTTTAGGTTTTGGGTTTGAATTCCAGCTCTAATACTTAGTAGCTATGTATTTTGGGGCAAGTCTCTTCCCAGATCTGGGCCTTGGATTCCCTTTCTATACATTCAGAGAATTGTACCAGATAGTACCTTGAAGCTCAATCACTCAACTCCAACTGTGGAGCAGGAAGCCATGATACTGCTATGGTTTGTGCTCCCTCGACTGAATAAAGCAAGGTGCTCTTTTATGACACTCAGTCTGCATTAGCTGTGCCTGTGTAGGCTGAGAGCTGAAAAGTGAGACAGAGGGTTAGTGTTTGCTCCACTTGCACTGGCTCCATCCCATCTGGCAATGCCTCAGAAGAGCCCAAATCTGCACTCCCATTTTATAGCTTAGCTGACACCTCATGACACCAACCAGAGAATTCAAATCTTGAATGAAGGAGATTACTGCCTCACTTTTTTGAACAGTTCTAATTAGATTGCTGGCATTTCGTAACTATGTCTATAGACACACTGGTGTTGTCAGTTTCATTAAAGTTTAGAATGCAAAAAATGTATTGTAGTTATTTCTTTCTCCAAATTTGTCCTGGAAGCATCTGTCAGAATTCCAAGGGAGAACTCTGACATACTCAGAGAAAATAGATTCCCTGATAAGGTAGGCCTTTTTGCTGGCACATAATTGGAAAAGCAACCTACTGTAATAATTGGCTCTTGGCAGTTTGGTGATTGTCCTTCTGACTTGAGTTCCATTGTTGAAAGCAAACGAAGCTTCCTGTAATGACATCACTTTAGCCAAACTGTCATTTGGAGGAGAAACTTGCCAGATGTTGCTATTATGAAACAGTGATTTAGCATTTGTAATTCAGCTGACACCTGGAGCTATTGGCATCAACAACAGCTTTTTATGCCATGAGGCAGTTCTAATTTAAGAGGCAGAACCTCCTGTGTTTTCTTTGTAATTTGATTTGAATTCATGGACAAGCTCAGGTAGTGTTTCACTGGACTGCTCTGAGGCTTCAGGATATGAGTCTGAAAGAGTTAATTGGTGGAGAAAACAGTCAAAGCGGGATGTTTTCATGGGGTCACTGTTTCTGAAATTATTTTGGTAGCAACCTTTGGTGTATTGGTTTAACTTCTGGTAGCAGCCAGGCCAACTGGAGTCTGCCTGTGACTTTGACATCTCCCTGAAGTTCAGTGGAAAGGGAACCCAAAGAGGCATTTATTCTCCTCCTTGGACCAGCCTGCTGGAGATGATGGAACACCTCCATAGAGTTAAGTAAGTCAGGGCAGACAGGACACTTGTTACCAGTGGCACTCTTTGGCCTCCACTGCTCCAGGGAAAGCCAGCCCCACTCTAACATAAAACAAGCTGCTCTCTAAAAGCCACAGAATGCTCTGGGATGGTCAGCAAATAACAACAGCATATTTTGAGTGCTCTGATTAAAGAGGCCTGCCCACTCTGCCACTACTTGCTTCAGCTGAAGTTCTGGTTAGAGGAGTTCTTGAGTCAAAAGAGAATGTGATGAGACTTGAAGTGATGCTGAAAAGTCTTAAGGCAGCCCTCTTTATTCTTTCATTGTGTTTGGTAAACCATTAATGTGTAATACACGAAAAATAACTTGTCTTTCATCCCAGAATCAAACAATCTGACCAAAAAAATACTTTTAAAATGGATTTTTCTATATTAATATAATAACTAACAGAGTGGCAATAAGCCCGGTCTACTAGAAAAAGCACAAATCTGCCATCTCTTAGTTATGGCTTTATAGCAAGTCATCTGGCCTCTCTGGGTCTCAGTTTCCTCAATTGAAAAGTGGGAACAACTAAAACTGAGCCCCTTGGGGCTGCCATGAGGCACAAATGAATGTATTTAAAGTACTTAATTAACTATGGAGTATTGTATTAACTTAAAAGAAACAGTAGTGGGAAACCTTTGGTGGCTGGACAGCTCTGGTTTGTGTTTTTCTTACGTCCCCATAGCATTCATAGTGTGAATAGTCAGAGGTCTTTGCCTCTATCATGGAGAATACTTAGCATCATATCCACAGAGAAGGGGGAGCCACCACAGAGAGTGAAGTCCTCCATCTGCTCCTGTGTGCAGATGAGACATTTTACTAACTGCATCAAGGCCCAGAATACCACAGAACCTCCTAAATGAGATTCATGAACATTCTGTAATATAGCTGAAGTTTGGGAGAGTTAGACCACTTTTATAATTCCTTTGAAATTCTTGCCCACTTGTTTTTCCATATAACTTTCATATTGATTTTATTTGGTTTCATGAAGAAAACTTTTGACATTTTCATTGGTCTTGCACTGAATATATAAATTAATTTAGTGAGTCTTGTTATTTTTACTATAGCAAACCAACCTATTCACAAACACAGAATGTTCCTCCAATTATTTAGTCTTCCTTTATTTCAGTCATTATAGTTTTACAGTTTATATACATTTTTAACTAAATTTATCTCTTAATGACTTCATCAGCTCACATGGCTTTAATTATCTCAGTGCTAATGATTCACAGATCTTTATATCTAGTATCAGTTTTGCTCCTGAGTGCCAGTTATGCACAACAAACTTCTTATTGGACATATTAAACTGGATTACCATTGGGATCACAAACTCAACATGCTTAAAATAGAACTCATTATTTTATCTTGAAAGAAATTTCTCATATTAAGTCAATTATTAAAATTGGGAAAACCCAAGTTTTTTTCCCTGTCCTATTTCTTTGTCCAAAGCCCAGTCTTCTCAAGGACAAGGCTGATGGAAAATAGGATTAACATTCTCCTCATTCTGGGTATTGCTACTCCACCCAACTAGATCAGACTTCTAATCTAAAATGAATTCCTTCCCATAGCATTCTACTAAGGCTAATTTGGGCAGAGGTTAATTCTGTCTAGGTTGCCCAAGGCTGTAGGTGGTCTGGGTGTAGAGGTAGTCCCCCAGTCCAAGAAAGACAGAACGTCACCACCCCCCCTCATTAGAATATGTGTACCTATCATTAATTGTTAACCAATCAGAGTTGACTGTCACCCTTTGAAACATCCACTTTTCCAAGGGCATATAAACTGTGAGCCTTGCCACCATGACTATCTTTGGTCTAAGAGAGCCTGCCAAATGACCATTTGTTTTATTAATAAAGTGATCAATTACCCAGAAATTATGTATCTCAAACTTTTTCAACACCACAGTCTCCTAAACTCATCATTCTTTCAAACTTCACTGTTTTTGTCTGGGTTACTACCATCTTTCCAGGCACCTAGGTTCACATATCCAATTGGTTACCAAATCTTACTGTTTCTGCCCCAACATCATCTCTGTCTGCCTCCTTTTCTTTTCTGCACTGACGTGAGCTCCACTATCACTTAGGTCCTTATCACCTCTTGCCTGAACTATTCCAACATCCTCTTAACTGATTCTCCCTGTCTCAAGTTCCTCCTTACTCAAATACATCTTCCATGCAGTTGTCAGAGTGATTGTTTCCAAAGTGCCAGTGTGGCCATGAGTATTCTATAGAAAGTTCCTATCACCTTTAGGATCAAACATAAACTCCTGTGTTTGTTTGGAATTCACAGCTCTTCACAACCTGGCCTCATTCTCTGTTTCAAGACTTGGGCATCAATCCCTTTTGCTACCAGCCATACTGGAATGCTCTGCCTCCTCTGCTTGTCCTCTCCTGATCCTCTAGGAATGAGGACTTTCCCTCACCTAGGTTGTCTTGTATCTGTTTTGTATGTACATGATACACACACATAATACATCTGAGTATATGTGTATATGTATATGCATATACATATGTGTGTATTCTTCCTTTCTTCATCTTTATTGCAAATAAGGATGCGAATGATTTTTTGTGGGCTAATGTTATATCCTAAGACCTTGCTAAACTCACTGTTTCAATTCATTTTTTGATTCACACTGCTCGATATCCTAGACATTCTAGCATATCACCTAAAAATAATGCTATCTTGATTTCTTCATTTTCAATGTTAATCACTTAAATTAATTTTTTGTGTATGTCTTATTGAAACTGCTAGAATTCTTAATATTCAGTAAAATAAAAGTGGAGAAAGTCAGTAGCTTTGTTTTTTATCTGATTTGGATGGAATGTTTGGAATTTTAAATAATTCTGTATTATGTTGGCCCTTGGTTTAAGATAGATAATTTTTATTGTATTGGGGGAAAAATCCCTATTTTCCTGTTCTTTTAGGTTTCTAAATATTATGAGTGATAACAAAAAATTTATGAAGTTTTCCACAAATTTACAATGGATAGTCAAAAAATACAATTTCCAAAAAAAAGGAACAGAAACTGTCAATACTCATTTGAGAAAATGCTCAAGCTCGCTAATGATCAGAGAGCAACAAATTAAACCCCTTATCAGGACCATTTCCCACCCTTCAAATTGAGGAGGGAAATTAAAAGTAATAAAATTCAGTGTTGGCAAGTAGCGGACAAACGGGCACACATACACTCCTTCACTGCCACTAACAGGATCTTTTTGGAAAGAAATCTGGCAGTACGCAGTCAAAGTTACATTTGATCCAATGATGCTCTTCTGGGGAATATACACTGAGGGTGTTCTCAAAAACTAAAAAGAGCTATCTGTTCACACAGCTTTATGGAATTCTATGTAATTACAACAAACTGGATGTGTAATAAGAGGGGAATTAAATAAACTGAGGTAATAATATAATGCAATTTAAGATCGACAAATGTAATGAACATAGGAAAACCCTTTAAGAAATATTGCAAAATGAGAAAAACAGAGCCCAAAGAACACACCCTGTGACCACCTCAGAGGACAGTAAGTGAAACCAGCAGGCCAATAAAGCACCCTGATAGAGAGTCAATGGGGGAGGTGGGAAAACTAGGGGGGTTTCTAAAAGTGGAAAGAGCAGTGGCCTTTAGGGTTCAGGAGACCTGGGCTTGAAGCAAGGTCGTACGTCTTGTGGGCCATGTGAATTCCCTGTTCTTCTGTTTCCTCTTCTGTGAAACAAGTACTGGACTAGGTCATTGAATCAAAGGAGTTAGAACAAGGAAAGGAATTTAAGGGTAACAAGTTAAATTGGACCTACTGATGTTTTATATTTAATGTTCACTGCTTTTTTCCTTTCCTGAATCTCGTGACTTTTGCCACCATGTAACAGCGGCCTTCTCACCCTGGAAGATTATGCCATGCCTGCAGCCCCTTCCTCTGACTGGCTGATTCTTCCAAGAACCTCCATTTGAAGCAAAGTGACCAGGTCAGTCATGTCCGTCACTTCATTCCTCTCAGGCTCTTCTCCTAACTCTCTGGATTTTCTCTACCATCCTCCCTCTTGCCCTTTCACCTTTCTGCTTCTTTTCATGTACTGTATTTCCCCACCAGAAAGTAAGCCCCTTGGGTAGGGGCTGTTTTTATTTTTGTCTTTTTTGTATTCCTAGCATTTAGCACAGTGCTTGGTACAAAGTAATAGCTTAATAAATGCGTGGGACTTCACATTTAAGTGTATGATAAACCATTAAAAACTAAATTTACATACACTCACAAAAATGGTAACAACCTATGCAAGAAAAACCAAGCAGAAGAACAGGTTGTGATTTGAAAGCTGGATAGAGAGCTCACTGTACTTGTCTATCAGCATATGTATTTTGGGTAGACATTGCAAATATTCCCAGAATTAAAAAGCAGGAAAAGAGCAGATCTGATTGAGCTTTCCTCTGAAAGACCCTTCTTTTCTTCTTGTGATGCTACATTGCTGGGAATAAGGGAAAATCACCATTTCCAACAAATCAAAATTTTAAGTCCCCTGAGAGAGGTGTATAGTGAATATAAATGATCTGCAGCAAATTAAAAATGACCAATTATGTGTAAGAAATGGTATAAAAAATATCAACAGAGATCTCTGGCCAAACAAGGGTGTGATCTAGCTACAGAACAAGAAAAGGTGCTAGAAAGAAAACGACTTTGGTATTCACATGATAGTAAAAAGACCTAGAAGACGACGAACACTAAACTAGGTGGACCCCCATGTCAGTGATGTATGGGAGGATGTGGACAAGAGAAAGACGAGATGACACAGCGTGGATGAGTTTTGAGTTACACCATTAAAGGATGTACCTCCCTCAGGTAGTGTACTAGTGCTGAAGTACTGAAATAACAAAGACAAAACACATAAAAAGAGAGCACAGCAGAGGGGCCAGAGTAACAGATCAAAGGTCTGGTGTGTAGTACCTGTAAGACATGGGGGCAGGTCACCTTTCTTCTCAGAGTCTTGGTTTCCTTGTCTGTACTATAAGGGGGTTGGGCCAGATCCATCTCCAAAACCCAAATTCTAATCCTGATTGCTTTTCGTGGCTCCGGGATTCCAGAAGCCATTACATATCATACTGTGTAATGATTAGTTCATTCTAATTTATATATTGTTTCCTTGTTATATATTGTTTACTGTTTTACCCCTTGATATGCTTGTGATGTAGATTACCTTTAAATGCACTTGTAACATATTCCCCCTTCCCCGACCTTTTTGATAACAACATTTTAAAAAGGCATCCAAGGTTCTAAAAAATGATTAATGTGCTAGGGAGACAAACATGCTGGAAATGTGTGATGACAATGACTTTTGTGTCACGGCCTCACATATTTTACTGAGTCAGGCTTGGCATCTGGGCCATTTTCCACTGTTGAACTCTACAGAATTCTGCAGTCTTAAGTTCTTTCTCAAACAGATCTTTTTTTTCACATGTGTACTAGTATCTGAATTCAGTCTTAAGAAACAGATCTCTAGCAGAAGAGTAGAAAGAGCAGAAGACAGAGGTTTGAATCCCAGCTGTTCTCTTTGCCCTCTATGACCTTGGGCTAGGAACATCTCTTCTCTTCAGCTTCCTCATCTGTAGAATGAGTCAGGTGGTCTACATGATCTTTAAAATCCCTTTCAGTCATAACCTCTTTGAGTTGATAAAGTTGCCCAACACTTATTTGACACACAAGGGAAAATGATTTGCCCAAGTTCACACAGCCAGCTAGTGCCTGGGCCTGTCTTTGAACTCAGGTCTCCCGAATCCTAGTCCAGGGCTATTTCCACTATAAGACACTATAGTCTGCACTGAATTAAATTGCATTGTTTTCCTGGGGGTGCAACTTGGATACTTTTGTAGAAGGCATATTTGATCTTGATCTGCTGGCAAAAAAAGCAATTTTCAGGAAGACTGGGATTTCCTTTGATGGAAAATGGATGTTCTTTTTGCTGACAAAGGTTTTTCTTTTTTTTTTGGGGTGTGTGTGTGCGTGTGTGTGTGTGACCAACTCCACCAGATGCTGCTTACACACAATCAGTCAGAATTACTCAATAGACATTTTCTTAAAAGAGCCTAGTCAAACAGTTTAATGCCAGTAAGGCTTGTTCTGAAGACCAAGACCCTATTCTGGCATGAAGACATTTTCCTTTTTCTTACTGATGGAGACATTGAAGATCAATGCATACCAGAAAGGCTTGCTCATCTTAATAATAATTACAACTAGCCAGTATCAGTTCATCAATTTCTTCAAGAATTTCAATAACTTTAATAAACTGATGAACGGAAGAAGTTACTTGGTGCAATGGATAAAGCACTGGGCCTAGAGCCAGGAAGACTTGAGTTCAAATCCAGATTTCAATATTTACTAGCTGTGTGACCCTGGGCAGGTCACTTGAACTCTGACTCCCTCATTTTCCTCAGCTATAAAGTGGGAATAATAACAGCACCTGTACCGCAGATGTTTGTGAGGATCAAATGAGACAGTATTTGTAAAGTGCTTTGCACGCACCCTGGCACATGGCAAGTGCTTAACAAAGGCTTCTTCCCTTCTCCTTCCTCTCCCTTCCCTTGAAGACTATACAGATCCAGCTGTATCACGGTTACCTGGTGCACACAGTCCAAGAACTGCAAGAAGATGGGAGCGAAGCCACTGCCCTGGCAGTTGAAGGTCAAGTTGCTCCTCTGACTGAATTTATGGCCAAATGAGAGCCACTCTTTCTCCACCAGCATCCGGAAGCCTGCCAGAGTCCGATAGAATGGGTCGCTGAGCAGCTGGGCGAGGGATGCGACCTAGGACGCAGACAGGGAGGACAGGGCATTAGTAGCAATCCTGAAAGGGCTCCTGAGCTCTACGATGAACCCCCATGACAGGAGGGAAGTTATAAAGGAAAACAAACAAACTGTGAAAGCATTGCCACCAGATCAAGTTGGTTGCAACAAATTCATTCATGAATTTTTCTAGGAAGTTGGAAAAACTCAAGATCAAACTGGACCATAGTGTTCTCTTTAAGGAAACAGAATGTGAACGATGGTTGGATAAACTAGCCTATAATATATTTGCTTAGGGTGAGTTTATCAGCGTTACCAGAGGTTAGCTAACAAGTCAATGTTATCTAGCATTTATTGGAAGACCCCTGGTAAATGGATCCCACTATCTCTTAAAGCATCCCATTTACTTTTGGATAGCTCTGAAGTTAGGAAGTGTTCCACCTCTTTGTAATCTGCACTCATGTCTCTTTTTTTCTGTCCCAAACGGGAAGAAAAGATCGATGTTTAAAGAAGGAATTTATGCTAAAAGAATTTCACTGAGCTATGATGACCAGTATACTGCAGCGGAAAGAGGACTGGATTTGGAGTCAGTGGATCTGAGTTCAAATCCTGCCTCTTCCACTATGAGTTTGGGTAAGTCCCTTAACCTCTTTATGACTCAGTTTCCTTAACTATAAAATGAAGGAGTTGGACCACATGACTATGACTTCTAGCTCTAAATGTATGAACCTATAAAGCCTTCAAATACACGAAGACAGCTATCTTGTCCATGCTTTTTTCTAATATGCCATTGCCTCTTCTGGTTCTCCTACCTGTCTGCTTCCTTTGTGGGCCTGCCATTCGATTTCTGGTCCTTTAGTGTGAGTATTTCTCAGGGCTCTGTCCTGGGCTCTCTTCTCTCCTCTCTCCCCCTCTCTCAGAAAGTTTATCAGCTCCCACTGGCTCAAGTCTCCTTTCTACAGAGGACTTCTCATGCTGCCGGTCAGACCCCTCTTCTGAATCTCAGCCCTACATCAACAACTGCCTGCTGGAAATCTTTCCTTGGATGGCCCACAGGCACCTCAAACTCATTATCTTCTCCCATAGCCCTTCTCTACTTCCAATTTCCATGTTTCTGCTGAGGGTACTGCCATCTTCCTGGTTTTATCACTTCTTGTGTCCTATCTGCTGCTAAGCCTCGTTGATTCTGTCTCCCCATTCCTTTTTCATCACTCACACAGCCATCCCCCTAGTTCAGGCCCTCATCACCCATCATGGCACTATGATAATTGCCTCCTATTAAGTGTCCCAGCTTCCAGTCTCTTCCATTCCACTCTACCCTCTGCGCAGCTGCTCCACAGGCCTCCTTAAGGCATGGGCCTGAACAGGTCACTCTACAGCTCAAAAACAATCTCTGGTTTCCTGAACACAAATCTCCAGCTGTGCGCTGAGGCCCTTTGTAACCTAGCTCCAACCTCTCTGTCCAGTTCTCTTTCATGCTAACCCCCTTTACAAACACTAGGTTCTGGCTAAGATCCTCCAGCTCTCACATCTGTGCATGGGTTATTCCCCCATGCCTGGAACGTCTGCCTTCATCTCTGCCTCCTGGAATCCTTGTTTTATTTTGATTAGGTACTGTCTCCTTTGTGAAGCCTTCCCTGATTCCTCCCCGATGTTATTACTTTCTCTTTCTCATTTTTTTTCTACTATACTTATGTACATGTTATATTCCTTCCCTCCCCCTTTCTCTTTGTGTCTTTCTATTCAAAGCATCTAGCATAGTGTCTTGGACATGGTATGTACTTAATGCCTGTTAAATTGAATGAAAAGGGCTCTACTGCCTTCTCTATTCTCATTATCCACCCCAGGATACTTTCCTGTTTGTCAATGTCCTTCCTACACTGAAGAGAACACCACTCCAGTGGCGGTATGATCAGGGGAGAAAAGAGTCTGACCACAGCCTCCGAGGTTTTGTGCTCCATGTTCCTCTTAATGTAGTCTAAGATCACATTAGTTTTTATGGCAATGACTTATATTGAGCTTATAGTTCAATAAAACCTCCAACTCTTTTTGGTGATTCACTACTGTCTAACCATATCTTCCCAATCCTGTACTTGTGAATTTGTATTATAAGGGAAATAGTTTGAGAATTATGATTATTCCAGTTTTACAGATGAGGAAACTGAGGCTCAGATAGATTGTTACTTGCTTATTATCATGTGGCAGAACCAAGAACAGAACCCATGATCTCTTCCTTTAATTCTAATGCTTCTATTCTATTAATCAATCAATGAATCAATATGATGAGTCCATATGCAACTCACTCATATTCTCCTTGTTCCACCCATAATGGTGGTTTTTTTCTCTCTATTTTCTTGACCATTTCAGGAAAAATAAGGAGGATTCCCATTGCTAAGAAATGGAGAGAAATGACCCAAATCTCTGCCTAAGTGCGTCAGGGTAAGCCCAAATGGAGGCTGGTACTCATTACTTTGTCAATCCATCATAGCTGCGAAGTGTTGGTATTTTGCCCAGCTGTGCTAAACAAGTGCCTGATACGTGCTGAAATTCCACAGTCAGAGTATTTGGAGGGAACACACATTCAAAACAGGATTTCTTCATTTGACAAAGACAATGCTCATCTGATGACTAGATTTATTTGTTGAACTTTGCAACAAACTAAACTGACATGTAAATTCAAGTTTCAAATATGTTGTGGGTAGGCCGAGCTAATATAATAAAAATGACAATTCTACCTAAATTAATTCACTTATTCAGGGCCATACCAATCAAACCGCCAAAAATACTTCAAAGAGCTTGAAAAAATAACATAAAATTCATTTGGAAGAACAAATGTCCAGAACACCAAAGGAATTAATGAAAAGAAATCCTAGGGAAGGTGGCCTAGCTATACCAGATATTAAATTGTATTATAAATTGTACTAGCTAAGAAATAGAGGGGTAGATCAGTGGAATAGGTTAGGCAAACAAGTCACAGTAGTCAATGATTATAGTAATCATCTACTGTTTGATGAACCCAAAGACCCCAGCTTCTGGGATAAGAACTTACTATCTGACAAAAACTGCTGGGAAAACTGGAAAATAGTATGGCAGAAACTGGGCATAGACCTGATACCATATGCCAAAATAAATTCCAAATGGGCACATAATTTAGATATAAAGGCTGATACTATAAATAAATTAGGGGAGCAAGGAATAGTTTATCTGTCATATTTATGGAGAATGGAGGAATTTATGACCAAACAAGAGATACAGAACATTGTGAAATGCAAAACGAATAATTTTGATTACATTAAATTGAAAAGTTTTTGCACAAACAAAGCCAATGCAACCAAGATTAGGAGGGAAGCAGAAAACTGGGAAAGAATTTTTATAACTAGTGTCTCTGACAAAGGCTTGATTTCTAAAATATATAGAAAACTGAGTCAAATTTACAAGAATACAAGTCATTCCTCAACTGATAGATGGTCAAAGGACGTGAACAGGCAGTTTTCAGAGGAAGAAATCAAAGTTATCTATAGTCATATAAAAATACTCTAAATCACTATTGATTAGAGAAATGTAAATCAAAACAACTCTGAGGTACCACATCACACCTATTAGATTGGCTAAGATGACAAAACAGGAAAATGATAAATTCTGGAAATGTGGGAAAATTGGAACACTAATTAATTCATTGTTGGTGGAGTTGTGAAGTGATTCAACTATTCTGGAGAGCAATTTGAAACTATGCCAAAGGGCTACAAAAATGTGCATACCCTTTTACCCAGCAATACCATTTTTAGGGCAGTATCCCAAAGAGATCATAAAAATGGGGAAAGGACCCACAGGTACAAAAATATTTATAGCAGTTCTTTTTATGGTGGCCAAGAACTGGAAATCGAGGGGATGCCCATCAATTGGGGAATGGGTGAACAAGTTGTGGTATATGAATGTAATGGAATAGTATTGTGCTGTAAGAAATGAGGAGCAGATGGACTTCAGAAAAATCTGGAAAGACTTATATGAACTGATGTTGAGTGAAGTGAGCACAACTAGGAGAACATTATATACAGCAACAGCCATAGTGTGCAATGACTGACTTTGATAGACTTTGCTCTTCTCAGCAATGCAAGGACCCAAAACAATTCCAAAAGACTCATGATGGAAAATGCCATCCACATCCAGAGAAAGAGCTATGGAGTCGGAATGCAGATCCAAGTAGATTACTTTCTTTTCTTTGTTTTGTTTTATATTTTTCTTTCTTATGGTTACTCTCATTCATTGCAATTCTTCTATACAACATAACTAATGTGAAGATGTGTTTATAGGAATGTATGTGTAGAGCCTATATCAGACTGCATGCTGTCATGGGGAAGGGGAAGGAAAGGAGGGGGAGAAAACTTAAAACTTATGGAAGTGAATGTTGAAAACAAAAAATAAATAAACTAAAAAACAAATAAAAAATATGACAAAATTCATGCCAGTGTTTACCTGAGTGGTGATATCCCAGCCATCTTCCAAACAGACCAGGACAGAGGAGCCGCTCTCCAGCACTTCAGCTACAACCACGGCCAGCAGCAGTAACCTATGTAGCTGAGTGATGGACAGAAATGAGACCACAATTAAACAGAGTACTGCTTGGCAACTGTGGACACAGAGACTTCATGTAAACCTGGGATGTATTGTGTTATCGTGCCACAAACACGGCTGAGTCATTTGGATGATGCAACCCCAGGAGTATCTTGTAGACTTTGTAGTTTCAGTAAAATCAAGACAAAATGCCTAGCACATTGTTTAAATATCTGCTTTTAAAAGTTTCCAATTAATAAGGTTGTGAAAGAATTTGACCACATAGAACTCCTTGGTAAGTGGTAAAGCTAGAATTTCAAAGCAAGGTAGTCTGGTCTGAGATGATCTTTGTGCTTAAGAAGACTGTCTTGGAAATGCTGAATGATTGTTCTTTTTAAAATGTTTCCATCACTTTAGCTAAGTACTGCTGAAAATGTCTCAAATTAATCATGATAATTATTATGTAATCAAATGGGAAGATTGATTATACTAAGCCAACTGACTCAAAGCCCTCCTAATAGACTCACAACTTGAGCTCAGTAGGTAGATTTCATAGTGAATCTATCTGGGCCAGTCAGAGCCATGGAGACATTTAAAAAACCTGTGATCACATTGATCTGGAGATTTCCTCAAAAGACAATTCTTCTGTGCCTGCCCATCCAGTGTTACTTTTGCCTGGGTCCTCCCATAAATCTTCCACAGAGTTCTATCCAACATTTCAGAAGCCTTCATCACTTTTCCTCGGCAGTGCCAGCAGGGACTGTGTCCACATTTTTAAAACCATGTGCATATTCTAATAAGGAGGAGAAGCCCCAAGAACAAGGCTGGTATCATTAAAAAAATATTTTATTTCCCCCCTAAGTACATGTTAAAACAATTTTTTACAATTAAAAAAAAAGTTTTGAGTTCTAAATTCTATCCCTCTCTCCCTTTCCTCCCCTCTCCCTGAGATGCTAAGTAATCAGATATGGGTTATACATGTGCAATCATGTAAAACATTTCCATGTTAGTCATTCTGTATAAGACTTCAATAAAAGAAAATGAAAAAAAGAAAGTGAAAAATAGCATGCTTCAGTCTGTATTCAAACAATATCAGTTCTTTCTCTGGAGGTGGACAGTATGCTTCATCATTAGTCCTTTGGGATTGTCCTGGATCTTTGTACTGCTGAGAATAGCTAAGTCATTCACAGTTCTTCATTGAATAGTATTGCTGCTACTGTGTAGGACGTTTTCCTGGTTCTATTCACTTCACTTTGTTCATGTAAGTCTTTTCTGGTGTCACTTCTAAGCAGTGAATAGTAGGAGGGGAATGCCCTCCTGCACCTGAACATCTATCTACCCAACATGCCGGCTCATCTTTGGCTTGCCACAGTAACTGTAATACTTTTGGAATAGGCCCCATATGTCCATAAGTTCTCTGTTAAATTTCCTCTGAAGATAGCCCATGACTGTTATTTGTTATTCGCACTTTGGTTTGCTGGGGAGTTAGGTACTGGGGGAATCTAACTTGCCTAGAGATTGGGGCCTGAGGGTACCAGAGACTGACAGACAAGCCTGCATGTAGGATGACAAGATAAATCTGAAGGTTAAGGCACAGGACTTGGGAAGGAGACCTTCTGTGATATCTCAATTTTGGAGCAACTTGGTTGAGCATCAGATATTTGAGTGTATATATAAGGGCTAAGGAGGAAGGAGGAGCCAGGAAGAGGAAGAGGAGCTCTCAAAGGAGAGGTGGAGGGTACTGAAAATACATTCTATTTCCTAAAGTTGCCAAGGGACAGCTCTACACATGAAGATGATCAATTTTGCTCCAACTTAGATAAAATTATGGTTATCTCTTTTGTCCAAGAGAGATAAGGAATAACCAAAAAGTGCTTTGAATGAAGGAGGTGAAGGGGTTAAATTCTCTCTCAGACATAGTGTAATCTAAATAATCTTTTCTGAACATCATATTTTGGTTTCTCTTCATTTAGCTTACTACCCATACCACCTAATGATGAAAATCATAGTTTTGGACAAAAAACCCCCAACAAACTAGGGCTAGGACTTTCCTCAAAGTCATTAATTACCACCCTTTTCTTTCTTTCCTTCCACACTCTCTCTTCTCTTAGTGAGTAGACTATGCCTGCTGCTTCCATAGTCCCTCCATTTCCCTCCTCTAACTCCTAGAATCTGACCACCTAAGGACAATCTTACTGCTGCATCCAAACGGTTTTTCTCCATCTTCATCATCCTTGGCCCTTTTCAGCATTTTATGCTACTGATTTCCTTCTCTGCCCCCCTTTCTGGAAGTTCTAGCTTCTTTTAGCTTCCCTGGCATTGTTGTCTCCTGGTTTTCCTCCTTCCTCTCTGGTCATTCCTTCTCTATCAATCATCTTTGCATTCTTTTCCTTTCCTTCTCCTGTCCTGAAAGCAAATGTTTCTAAGGTTCTCTTTTCAGTCCTCCTTTCTGCTCTATGCTTAGAGAAGTTTTCTGTTTTCTCACTTTCAGCTATGCCTTTATATGAGAGATGTCCAATTTCATACGTCTGGCCTGACCTTCCGGAATTTCAGTCCCATGTTTCCAACAACTTACAAGGTGTTTCAACTTGCATGTGTCATCATCATCACAAATTCAACCAACATGCTTAAAGGAAAATTCTGGGCGTGTGCATTTGTGCTTGAGTGAGTGTGTGCATACAAAGATAAAAAATGTGGTAAATCTATAAATAAAGTATAAATAAAGTATTAGGGTTGGTCAAAAGAGAGGAAGATCACTCTCTAGCAGGAAGATCAATAAAAGGTCCCTAGAGGAGTTGGTCTGGTACAACAGCTTGGATTTCAAAGGATACAGAGGGAATGTAAAGCCTAGACAACAACATGAATAAAGGCAGATGAATGAAAAATGCTAGAAATGTTTGTGGCATGGTGTGTTGTTAAAATTGGCTAGTACATGTTGGACAGCAACAAAATAAAAGTTGGAAAAGTGAGTTGAAACTTTGTGGAAGGCCTTGAATGTC
The DNA here is from genome assembly GCA_028627135.1 of Pseudochirops cupreus. Taxonomy (NCBI): domain Eukaryota; kingdom Metazoa; phylum Chordata; class Mammalia; order Diprotodontia; family Pseudocheiridae; genus Pseudochirops; species Pseudochirops cupreus. Next base: position 44,573,125 of record CM053583.1, on the reverse strand, counting down.
AGCCTAAGGCACTTGGTAGGCAATGGGAAGTAACCTGATGTGTATCAGGCCATTTTTTATGCAGGACAGATTGAATGGGTGAGAAATAGGAGACAAGAAACCAGTCAGGAGATCATTGCAATAGTTCAGGTGGGAGATAGTGAAGGCCTGATCTAGAATGGGGGCAGTTGAAATGGAAAGACTGAAACATACAAGACATTGTGGAGATTAAATTCACAGGATTTGGTGACTAATTGGTAGTGACTGATAAATGGAAGGGAAGAGTCAAAGGTGGCATTTTGGTAACTTGGAAGATAGTACTATGAACAAAAAAAATGGACTGTCAAGAGGAAAACTAGTTTGGAAAATACAATGTGTTTAATTTTGGATGTATACTGAATTTGAGGTACTGGCAGCATATCCAGTTAGACATGCCTTGGAATTAGTTGAAAAAATGTCTGAGGTTCAGGAGAAAAATTGGGGCTAGAGATTCAGATTTGAGAGTGATTTGCACAGGGATAACAGGTGAGAACTGTCAAGGGGGAGAAGATTGAGCCTGAGGGAATGTCTGTTTTGAGAGAATAGAAAAAGAAAGAAGAGGTGAAGAAGGAGCAGGTCATAATGGTAGGGAGAAAGCCAGGAGTAGAGAGAGCCTCAAGGAGGGGACTGCCAATAGTGTCAAATGTGGCACAGAATCCAAGGAGGATGAGGATGAGCACTGAGGTCTTTGGACTGGGTCATTAAGTGGCTTGTTGATATGAAAGAGAACAGTTTTAGTAGAGTGACTGGACTGTATGTCAGATTTCCAAGGGCTGAGGAATGGTAGTAAAGAAGTGAAGGCAGACAAAAGAAATCTTAGATAGTAGGACAATTGGGTAACAGTGTTAAGAAAAGTGTCTTAAGATAGGGGAGGAATACATGTGTTTTGAGGTGGAAGGGAGAGTGTGAAGGGGTGTGTGTGTGTGTGTGTGTGTGTGCAAACACACTCACGCATGTGAGTGTACACATGAGGGGGAGATGACTGTGATGACAAATCCAGTGAGGGCTCAGAAAAGGAAAGAGAAATGGGGGCACATATAGAAAAGTAGGCCTTGATGAACAGAAGAGCTGCCTCTGGCTCAGATAGAGGAAGAAAGGAGAAACAGGTCAGGAAGATACAGAGACATGTGGAGGCACGTAGGAAGGGGGTTGAGAATGCTTGTATTCTACAGTCTCAATCTGGCTTCTCAGCGCAAGAGAAGTCAAACACATCTGCTGAGAAATGGTAGAAAAGGTTTTTGAATAGTCAGTGTGGGTGATCTGATAAAGAGCAAAGAGATAATGGTGGGGACTCAAGCTATGATTGGTGATTGTTGCTGCTGAATTGATCTCTGTGACTCCATTTGGGGTTTTCTTGGCAAAGATAATGAAGTGGTTTATCATTTACTTCTCCAGCTCATTTTACAGGAAACTAAGGCAAACAGGGTTAAGTGACTTGCCTAAGGTCACATAGCTAATAAGTATCTAAGACCAGATTTGAACTCAGGAAGATGAGTCTTCTTGACTTGAGATCCAGCACTGTGCCACCTAGTTGCTTCAAACTATGGTTAAGAACCACGAATTTCTAGGAAGTCAATCAACATAGTTTTATTACTTTCTCTAGTTATATTTGTCTGTTTAGGAGTGTAAGCCAAGAAGGTGGATTGTGGTAGTCCTGTCTACTAGAGTTCCCAAGATAGAATTTTGGGATTTTCAAAGCAGTTACGTTTAAAGATCAAGGACATGAGGGATTCTAGAGGGCTTAGTGAGAGCATCATTGAAATGACCATGGTGTTTTAGCTGGGAAGGAAGGCAAGTAAAGCTAGAAGAGGCCTAAAGATTTGGAGAATAACTCAATGGTCAAGGAAGTAAAGGTCATAATAAAGGTTCAATAAGAATGAGGGAGTGATACAGGTAGATACAAATGTTATGGTCAAGAAATAGTTAAGAAATATTTTCTGAAGTTGGTGGTCAGCCTGGTGAAACTCTATGAACCTGGGAAGCCTCCCTAGAGTGATTTCTCTGTACCTGGGAAGCTGGGAAGCCTCCCTAAACCACTTTCTCTGTACCTGGGAGGCTGGCCTAGGATAATCTATCTTTCCCTTAGCTTACCCCCTCCGTTT
>CM053583.1:44551315-44570505 GCA_028627135.1 Pseudochirops cupreus | reverse complement strand
GATGGGGAGAAAATATGTAACTCAAAATCTTGTGGAAATGAATGATGCAAACTAAAATAAAATTTAAAAAAAACTAGTACAAGGACCCACATAAGATAATTAAAAAAAAAAAGAAGAAGAGAGGTTGGAATATGGTATTCCAGAAGGCAAAAGAAATAGACTTAAACCAAGAATAACTTGCCCAGAAAAATTTGAGTATAATCCTGCAGGAATAAAATTGATCTTTAGTGAAATAGAGGATTTCCAAGCATTCCTAATGAAAAGATCAGAGTAGTCTAGAAACTTTTAAATAAAACTTGAGACTCCAGAGAAACAAAAAGGTAAATGTGAGAGAAAAAGTCATAAAAGACTAAATAAGGATAAATTATTTATATTAGATTAATGGATGGATTAGTCTTAAGAAAAATAAGTTCTGACTAAGAAGGGTTGGTTTTAAGGAGGGCCTTAAAAGAAAGGATTAGAATCTATTATTGGACTCTGGTCAAGGGAAAGAGAAGAGGCGTAGATGAGCAGAAGCAGATCACACTAAACCTAGAGCAAACCTTGTGCTGAATTCACTCATACTCTCTCACCACATTTGTGTTCATTTTTTAAGAAGGGGCAAAAAAAACAAAGAGAAGGAAAAATATAAAAGAATGGATGGAAGTTCACAATTAACATTCATCACTGTGATTGTAAATAGTATAAACTCACCCATAAAATGGAATAGGATAGCAGAATGGATTAGAAAGTGAATCCAGCAACATGTTGTCTCCAAGAAAAGCATTTGAAAGACAAAAGACACACAGAGTTGTGAGGAGCAGGGGCAAAATATAAGATGCTTCAGCTAAAGTTAAAAAGGCAAGGGTAGATTAGGTAGTTAGGTGGCACAGTAGATAGAGTGCCATGCTTTAAGACAAGTTCAAAACAGGCCTCGAACACTTACTAGCTGTGTGACCCTGGACAAGTAGCTTAGCCCTGTTTGCCTAGTTTTGTCATTTGTTAAATGAACTAGAGAAGGAAATGGCAATGCACTCCAGTACCTTTGCCAAGAAAACCCCAAAAGGGGTCATGAAGAGTTGGACACAACCGAAAATGATTAAACAACAACAGCAACAAAGCAGCCATGATCTTAGACTAAGCAACAGCAAAATAGACTTAATTAGAAGAGAAACAGAGAAACTACATTTTGCTGAAAGCAACTATAGATTATGAATTATTATTAATCCTAAGTATATATGCATCAAATAACATAGAATCTAAATAATTAAAGGAAAACTTAAATTAGTTACAGGGAAAAATAGTGAAATTATAATAAGGGGTTTTCTTAATTTACTCCTTAGACCTAGATAAATCTAAACAAAAAAAAAAGGTGAAGAATCTAAGTAGAATTTTAGAAAAGTAATTTATAATAGACCTGGAAACTATCAAATGGGAATAGAGAGGAACTAAAAAGGAGTGTGTGTGTGTGTGTGTGTGTGTGTGTGTGTGTGTGTGTGTGTATTTCTCATTGTGCATAGTACCTTCACAGAAATTGGCAATGTAGTAGGGCAAACAACTTCACAAATAAATGTAGAAAAAGTAAAAATAGCAAACATTTTTTATGGACCACAATAAAATAAAGAAAAAATTCAATAAAAGGCCACTGAAAAAAATCAATAGCAATTAATTTGAGACTAATTGTAAAGAATGTGTTGACTAAAGAACAAATCATAGAAAAGAATCAATCATTTCTTTAAAAATAATGACAACAATGAAACACCAAAATTTTGGGGATTCAGTCAGAACAACCCAAGGGGAAGATTTATGTCTCTAAACATTTTTGTCAATTAAAAAAAAGAATAGAAATTGGCCGTACACCTAAAGAAAAAAAAACCTAGAAACCCAGCAAATTAAAAACTCCAATTAAACACCAAAATGGAAGTCATAAAAATAAAAAAGATTAAATTTGGAAGCAAAAAGCCCACTGAATTACCTAACCAAAATAGAAGCCTTGAAAATCAAGGAAGAGATTAAAAATTAAAGCAAAAACCCATTGAATTAAAAAAAAATCTTGGAGTTTTTTTTTAAGCATCAGAGTACATAAACCATTAGCTAACTTGCTGAAAAGAAAGAAGAAAAACAAGTTATAAATATCAAAAATTACAAGGTAAATTCACAACCAATTAAGAAGAGATAAAAGAATTTGTTATGGGGCTGCTAGGTAGTGCAATGAATAGAGCACCAGCACTGGAGTCAGAAGGACCTGAATTCAAATCCAGCCTCAGACACTTTAACACACTAACTGTGTGATCTTGGGCAAGTCACTTGACCCTAATTGCCCTGCCTTCCGCCCTCCAAAAAGCAAAAAGAAAAGAAAAGAAAATTACTAGGAACTATTTCACCTCGTTATTTGCCAATAATAAAGACAATTTAAATGAAATAAATGAATATTTATAAAAATATTAATTGCCCAGATTAACAGCAAGAAACAAAGCACTTAACCCAATAGTAGAGAAGGAAATTGAACAAATTGTAAATAAAAACTCCAAAGACAAATACTCCAGGACCAAATGGGTTTACAAACAAATTCTGTCAAATATTTTACAATATTACATAAACTATTCAAATAACTAGGGAAGGAAAGCGATCTTAGCAAATTCCTTCTGTGACACCAATACGGCCTTGGTGTCTGAATAGCGAGAGTCAAACCAGAGAAGGCACACAAAATAGAGATATCCCTAATGAATATTGATCTCCAAAAAATTTTAAATATTAGCAAAGAAACTATAGCAACACATCTCATACTATGCCCTGTTGCCCAATTGGATTTATACCAGGAATGCAGAGATGGTTCAATATCAGGAAAATGATAAACGTAGTTGACCATGTAACGAGAACAACAAGTTTCACAGATCAATAGATACAGGAAAAGATTTTGACAAGATATAATACCTATTCCTATTTTTTAAAAAAAAACTAGAAAACATAGGGAATAAATGGAACTTTCATTAATGTGGTAAATAATATTTATCTAAAAGCAAGAGCCAGCATTATCTGTAATGGAGATAAACTTCCAGTCAGATCAGTGGTAAAATAAGAATGTCCATGATCATTTTTGCTTTTCAGAGTAGTACTAGAAATGCTAACTATAAGACAAGAAAAAGAAATTTCAAGAAAAAGTGTAGGCAAAGAAAAACAAAATTTTTGCAGAAGATATGATGGCTTACTTGGAGAACCTTAAAGAGACAACTAAAAAGCTAATTAGTTTTATTGAAGTTGTAAGACATGAAATAAATCCCCATAAATTATTAATATTTTGTATATTACCAACAAAATCCAGCAGGAAGAAAAAATAGAAAAAAATTCCATTTCAAATAATTACAAAAAGCATAAAATCCTTGGGACTTTACTGCCAAGACACATGCAAAAACTATATGTACAAAACACTCTTTATACAAATGAAAACAGATTTAAATAATTGGGGAAATATTCATTACTCCTGGGTAGGCCAAGCCAATAAAACAAAAAAATGACAATATGTCCTTAATTAATTTATTCAGTGCCCTACCAGTCAAGCTGTCAAAGGATTACTTTGCGTAGAGCTTGAAAAATTAAGAACAAAATTCACCTGGAAGAACAAAAGGTTAAGAATATCAAGGCAATTTGTGGATAAAAGTGGGAACGAAATGGGTCTAGCACTATCAGATCTCAAACTATACTACAAAGTTATATCAAAAAAATTGATACTGATTAAGAAGTAGAGAGGCTGATCATTTGAACAGGTTAGATACATAGTACACAGAAATAAACAAGCAGCTATTTAGACAAAAACTCGCTGTTTAACAAAAACTTGGGAAAACTGGAAACCTATCTGGCAGAACCTAGGTAAAGACCAACATCTCATATCATAAACCAAGGTAAGTTACAAATAGGTATATGTCTTAGATATAAAGAGTGACATGATAAATAAATTAGAGGAGCAAGAAAGTAATGACCTATCTCCCCCTAAAGGGGGGAGAAGTTCATAACCAAACAAGAGAGGTTTGCAGGAAGGAAAATGGACAATTTTAATTACATAAAATTAACAAATTTTTGAACAATCAATTCAGCTAAAATTAGAACAGAAGCATAATTGGATAGTTCATAAGAAAGATTGCGGCAAACCTGAGTATGATATGAATTTTAAAATAAAACCATTTAGGAACAGCTTAAAACAGTAATTATTTTATACAAATGAGGTGCAAGAGGAAGAATTGATACACAGGAATTAGATGGGGAGGAGGGCTGATAGTTCTGGTAACCTACTTTCATTGGAATGGGGTTTAAGAGAGAACAATTGGGGGCAGCTAGGTGGCGCAGTGAATAGAGCACCAGCCCTGGAGTCTGGAGGACCTGAGTTCAAATCCATGCTCAGACACTTGACACTTACTAGCTGTGTGATCTTGGGCAAGTCGCTTAACCCCAATTGCCTTGCCTTCCTCCCCTCCAAAAAAAAAAAATCACAAAGAAGGAACAATACATATATATTTAAAAGAGTATAAAAGTCTTCAAAATTCAGAAGAAATAGAAAGGTAGGGGCATAGGGAGGGGGGAGAAGATAGGGGAGGGATCTTTAGAGGGAAGGGTGAGGGAATAGGTAAATAGGGGCATAGAAGGGTGTTTAGATTTATAGGAATGGGAAGATAGGGGAGGGATCCTTGGAGGGGGATAGGGAAGTCATAGGAGTGCAAGTCATAGTGGGTAAAAGTAAAGTAGAGGAGGCAGGAGGGATAGAAAACAAGAGATATGCACATACATAAAAACAAAGATCAAGAGTAGAGTAGGTTTGGGAAAGTATATGTATGTGTATATGTGTATGTATGTATATATGTGTATGTATGTATATCTGTAGCTATAGAGAAACATCTAAACTTTATCGTAGCCTTCTTGGGGGAGTTGGAGGAGGGGGAAAAAAAGAACAAAGTAAAAAAACTACACAGCAGAGAACAAAAGAAAACTCACAAGGAAGCAAATATGGACATTCTCAACACAACGAGTATTATTTATCATATAGGCTTTTTTTTACGTTAAAAGGAACTTTAATAGTAACTAGTTGAAATTCCCACCGTATTCAGAAATCCCTACTGAAACATACACTTGCATACAAAAATAATCAGGGGTTTCTTCCTGGAGGCTGCAGTACTGAGTGCCTAGTTCTCATTTATGCTATAGCCTGCTTATTCCCCATCTTATAGAAGCACAGAACAGATTTTTAAAAACCTAGAGTTTGAAAGTTATCAAATTTATCTTTTAACCTCAATTGTGACCCAAAGCATCTTCGATAAATGAATAGCCAGATTCTGCTTCAAGGACTGAAGTTGAGTGCTCCTGGCTCTCAGGAGACCAGAAGACTACATGTTTAACAGGACAGATGAATGACAGATCCTCATGAATCTCTGCAGAATGACACTGATTTGTTAATCAACACTTTTAAGTCACATTTCAACAAATTCCAGATCTACCTAATTATATATAATTATACATATCATCCAACACACGCCTCTTTATCATGTCCACAAGGCCATTATGACAGAGTTGGTCAAATAGCTCCCTAAAATCCAGATCCTATGCCTATGTTATTTATCTCATCTATCAATCTAAGTAACCAAATTAAAAAAAAAAAAGAAAAGAAAAGAAAAAAGAAATGAGGTTAGTACAGCACAACTTATTGTTAATAATTACATGCTGGCTTCATCATGGCGGCTCCTTTCTTTTCTATAAACTATCCCTTTAATAATACTTTAAGGTATCCCAGCAACTAAATCCACGAGTACTAGTCTGTAGTTTGACAAATTTCCCCAGATTTCGCCCTTGAAAATCAGGTTATCTGACCATCTGTAGTCCTCTTGTTTTGCATGATTTTTGAAAGATCATGGATGATGACCTAGCAATCACATAAGCTTGTTCTTGAAGGGGGGTAGAGGTCACTCAGGTCAAATGACTTGGAGTCGTTGAGGGCAGCTGGTGTGCCCTCCTGTTAAACTGGGAAGCACCTGGGCCTGATAAGATCCATAATTATTGGCTCACAGAGTTACAGGAATTACTACAACCCGGTCACTTTATCAGCTTCATCTCAGACACAAGTCTGATGCTACCTTTTTTTGTCTATCTTACGTATTTTTATTGATTTTATTCAATATTTCCCAATACCATTTTAATCTGATGGAGTTTTGTGACTGATGGTGGGCCAAGTTTGACACCTCTGATCTTTTTTTTTTAATAATTGACATCTTTTTATTTACTTTTAGTTTACAACATTCAGTTCCACAATCTCTGTTTTCTCCCCCTCCCTGTCCTCTCCCTTCCCCCTCCCCCATAGTGGCATGTAATCAAATATAAGTTCTACAAGTACCTTCATGTTGAACGTTAAGTCATGTTGCAAAGGATTATAACCACTGGCTGACCAGTGAAAAAGAAGGGATAAAACAGAAAACAACACAGATGAGAGAGATCAAACAGTTTGCTTCAGTCTGCGTTCAGACTGTAATGCTCTCTCTGGATGTGGATGTCCCTTTCCATCATGACTCTTTTGTAGTTGTCTTCTAACCTTGTATTGCTGAGAGGAGCCCAGTCTCACTTAGCCTTTCTTGAAATGAAAATTTATTGCTACACATTTTGAATCCTCTCTTATATTCTGCTATGCGCATGACATGCTTTTTGTTTCTTTTCTCTATTCTGTATTTGCATTCTGATGTTTGAGTCTAAAAGAAAATTTTGAAGAAAAGAAAAAAAATCCTTTCAAATAACCCAGGGCTATTTCTTTTCTTTAAAAAAAAAATTTATTTTAATTTAATTTTAAAAAATAATGTGAGTATCCATAACATATCACCAGTTTGCTTACAGATAAATAAATAAAGGATGAGATCCTTTCTGTAAGTCAGGGTTTCTTAAACTGGCATCCATGAATTTGTGTTTTAAAATAGGTGAGTAACTATATGTCAATATCATTGGTTTCCTCATAGTATGTGTTCTCTTTTGTGCATCTAAAAAAATTACTCTGAGAAGGCATCCTTGGGCTTCACCAGAGGGGTCAATGACAAGAAATGATGAGAAACACTGCTCTGACTTATTCCCCCCCAAAGAAAGAATAAAGCAAGATGTGGGAAGCAGTTCTGCCTATGACCGCCCCCGTGCTGCTTAAACTACCTTTAGTTCTCCTAGCATCCTTCCATGTTTTCACCTTTTCTAAAGTCAACTGCCTCCTTCTGTCCCATTTGGCTCAGTGAAAGCAAAGGCATCCTCTGCTCCTGGTATAGAATAATTTAAGACCATGTGTATTGTAATTTTAGGTAATTGACTTCCCTGAATTACTGGCCCTATGGAATTTGCCCAAGTTGTATTGTAGTTTTATAATAGTATATAAGTATATCTGAGTTACATAACAGCCCTGAGTCATTCCTGTACTCCTGATGAGACTTTCCATAAACTTGTGATGTTAGCATTTTTTTTTTGCATAAGCTTTTCAGTAAAGTGCTACCTCTTTCATCTAAATATTTTTCACTTTTAAATGGGAAAAAAAATCTAAACTTTTTGTTGTTTTCCTGTTTTCTAGTTGTTTTTTTTTAAAGCAGATTCAAATTATAGACGTTGGCTAGGTTTGTGGTGAATAGATAAAGAAAATGCATCAACCCTTCAAGTCATATAAAACAAAACATTTCCATGTGGGTGGGCTTAGAGATATGAGCAATACTTGCTAATGTCTGCCGAGGGCAGCAGCTCTTCTACATATCCACAGAGCCCAGGGAAGGTATAGGAATTTTAAATGAGCTTCTTTTGTTCTCAGCTCAGAAGGACATTGCTTATTAGATATTGAAAAAAATTAGCTACCTTCTGTTACAAATGGGGAAACTGACATCTGGACTGGAGAAGTCACTTGCCCCACTATACACAGCTAGCAAATGACAGAACATAGGTCTGTTAAGTCCTCATTCAGGGCCCTTTCCTCTCCACAGAAAACCAAATCTGTATTCACATCAAGTACATGGCTTTCAGATATGACACTAGCAGTTCCAGTTTCTTCGGTTCTTCCAGACACTGTAGAAGCAGCAGCTACACCATCAGGAAATTCACCAGTTGTATTTGTGAACTTATGTTTGTACCAGTCTTATGTGGCAGAGTTGCATTGAAACACAGTAGCCTGCATGGGATGGAGAGCCATTCTCTCCAGCATGACCGAATCTGGCGTGCACAACCAGATTTGTCCAGAGATCCTCACTCAGCTAAATTTATGAGAAATGACAAAACTGAGGGGATTTTCACTATGAATATGTTCTGTATTGCTTGAAATGGGGTTATTTCAAGTAGTTTGGGGGGTGTGTGTGTGTGTGAGTGAACTGGTAACATGAAGCTGAGTTTGACATGAGCATGAATAAGCAGCTGACAGGTTCTCTGGGCCCAAGTTGCATTGGTGTAGTCATTGCTTCTCCCCTTTGACCTTGTCTTCTATCTCTCTCTAGCTCCCACCTCCTCTTTGGAAACATCCAGTAGTATAGAACAGGAGAAATACCTGCAAGCCTTGCTGAATGCAATTTCAGTTCATCAGAGACTCAGTGGCAGTAACGCGCTGACTGTCAGGCCAGCACTTGCTCTGTCTCCAGGTAAGGTCTTCCTCGGGCAGGAGCGGCGCAGGACTGCTGAATCGGTTACTTGTTAGTTTTCCTAGCAGTTTGTACTGCTCCTGTCAGCCGGGGCTCACTGGGAGATTGCTGGGCTCTGGCTACTTAGAAATGAGGCTGGTTTCCTCTCCTGGTCAGGAGTGACCAGATTGAGATGTCATTTTAAAGTTGGCGTGAGGGGTGGAAGACTACTAAAGCGGGAGAAGTTCCATTTTGTTTGAAGCGAGAATCTTTTTTTCAGGTAAAATTTTATGAAGTGGTTCTATATCCCAAATTCTTAATGATGTTACAGAAATTAGAGGGGAACATGTATCTGCATTGTCATATGTGTAGTTTCAAATTCCCCAAATTACTGCACTATGTTATTGCCACCTGTATTTTAGGTAAATGGAGCTCAGTGTTTTGGCTAGATCTGGATGAAGCCATTGAGACTTACATTCATATTCTGTTTCAGTTATCATGTGATGAAACCCGATAGGGTTCATGTAAAGGTAACCCTGATGTGTTAGACACAGGCGCATGTGACTTGAAAAGTTGGTCTACTTGGCATAATCACCTGTTTGAATCAGCCCAGCAGACGCAGAAGATGGCTTTTCTTGTAAAGTAACACCATCTAGAAAGCATGCTTGCTTTGCTGCATTCTTCATTGAGTTCTCTGATTGCGTTAGATAGACCTAACCCTCCATAATCTTGCAAATGTGTATGTTACCTCTGACAGAGTAATCATGTCTACTTATTATCTCTAATACAGCTTTGGGTGCTTAAAAAGTACAACATTTGGCAGCAATTGGACATGTTATTCATGAAGAGAACAGTATGTCATTTGAGTAATGTTAACTTGAACAACATGATAGTTTTTATTCTTCTTTTTGGCTGACTTTAGGCTCTGAGAGAAAGACTTCAAGAATGTCCACTGTGCTCAAGCAGGTAGTGCCAGGACATTTGGATGTAAATCCATCCAATAGCTTTACCCGAGGAGGTTAGTAGGATTAATTTTATAACTGAGCACTGATATAATTAAAAACAAAATGCCCCATAAAAAGTGAAAGTGGAAATCATAAGCTCATAGTTAATTGTTTAAGTCTCCATGGAGCACCTTATATCCATTAATTTTTCATGTTTTGTAATTGCCTTTTTTTATAAATTATTGCTTAATGAATTAATAAAATGTTAAGAGACAAGCTTGAATGCATAATCAAGTGGTATCATAGTAATCTGAGGCTTATAAATTTTTTTACTTGAGGACATCAGAAAATCTCTGAGGGGAGAAGGGAATCGCTTGGGGAAATGCATAAATGACCCAATTTGAAGAATGACTCAACTTGGTGAGAGCTCCAGAGTGGTCCCAATTTTCAGTCATCGGCTGGCCAGGTCCAGACCTGTAGCTAAGCAGACACAGCAGATGTTGGACCCTGGGGTCTTATGCTTATCCAGGGACGACTGTTGTTACCCCTGAGCTGCTGATTTGGAGGGTTAGGTGTCATTATAAAAGTGAAGCCTGCATGCTGGATTATTTGCTAAATGCCTCCTTCCTCATAAAGAGCAGCTGATGTTAGGAGGAAGGGAGATAACAGTTTAGAAAAGACCATGGTAGCCCCAAGAGTTCCATAGCGCAGCACAGTGTGTGCTTCCCCAAGAGAGACACGGAGAAGAGTGCCGTTCCTTCTCTGGGTGAATCAGGGAAGACACCGCCTCGTTCAAGCTGCACCCTTCTCCCCTCTGCCTCCTGCCACACGTGTACAGCTCCTTGGAGCTCGTAATTGGTCTCCATTTTCTTCTTCTCCTTTCTCTCCTTAGTCCAGATCATGGAGAAGTGACTGAAATAGGCCTCCATGTATCACTGAGGACAGACCTACTGCCCAAGACGATGGCTGAACTTAATTGTCAGTCTGTACGATAATCCTATCGAGGTCTTCCAGCTCCCTTCTACACATATGGCAACAAAAGTCATCGGACATCATTAGGAAACTGCTGTAGCTTCTGGGGTAAAATGCTGACCAAGCCCTTTGGCAGTGCTAGCTCCAGGAATGCCTCTGCATGGCAGCCAGTCGCTAGCCTGGGTCAGTCCCTCAAAGCCCTTTTTCCGTTCTTCTACTGCCATCTCATAACCACGGCGTTTGTGCTTCATAGAGATCCCCCATAGCCTAAAGCCTCTGTTCAGCTGTGCTGACTTTAGTTATAAAAATCCGTTTTTATCAGAAAGAGCCTAATTTATATCACTCAAAATGCACAAGGACCATCTCTCATTCTGCCTCTCACTTCGGTGCAAATAGGTACTTGAGGGAAAATGTCACATGTGGGGCCTCCCAAGAGCACTTGTAGATGTAAACAAAGACAGGATTACGGACCCACGCTCCTTCCACAGATGCCTGTGTAGTCGTGGCAGAGAGATGCAGCTTATGAGTAAAGGCATTTATTTTTGAAATGAGAGCTCTTATCGTGGTGGTGGTTGTTGTTTCTGTGCTTTTTAACAAACATGCCCTTGGTTATACCAAATGGTTCCATGATTTCTTCATCTCAGTTTGCTGCTGCTCAGGTCTGATTTATACTGGCTTCCTCAAGTGCTCAGACTGCTCTCTGTCATTTCCCTGTCAGCCCAGGAAACTCTAAAAAGATGTGGTTATTTCATTGAGGAAATGTGTTTCTGGCTGAATGGAGCTCCCAAGCATCTGGTTCCTTTTGGTATAATTCAACAATGACGCCTCTCAGTTGCACTGCCCATTTCAAGTTTCATGGAATATTTATGAAATTTGGTACCTTTGAAAAAACAGGTACTGAAATTTCATTGCACAGGAGTGTGGTTCATCTTTTGGTGCGGGATGAGTTGAATCTTGTACTTTTTTGCTGTGGTTTCTTAATATTTTTTCTTCAATGTTAAATTCCTGGGAAAATTAGTAACCAGTTTCTTCTTTCTCACTCTACTGTGACTTTTGCTTCACTGCCTATCCCATGCCTTCTCCCGCCTTTAATTCTACCTACCAGTGTCTGGGCACAGAGATAAATGTTTCATTCAGACAAACCCCAAATCAGCAGCTAAGGAAAGAGTCCATAATCAAGGTACAGTTCTCTGTGTTCTGAAACATCCATCATTTTCCACCATGTCCATAACTGGGTACGTTTTCATCTGTTCAGAAGGATACTTCTGTTTTTATTTCACAATTTAATTCACTGTGCATTGAATTATATCTCTTTTGTCATATATATGTATATATGACAAAAGGGATATTATATATATGTATATATATGCATATATATATATGTATATATATATATATATATATATATATATACACACACACACACATATAAGGGCAGCATGGCATAGTGGGTAGAAAGCCAACAAAAGAGTCAGAAAGACTTGGGTTTAGTCCCTGCCTCTGGCATCTGCTGGCTACAAGTCCCCAGGTGCCACTCCAAGACTATATGGTGTGAAGCAGTTGCCATTGTTCATTGGCAGAGCACATTTTCTCACCGTGAGATCCCTATCCCAGTGAAATTATTGGTCATGTTCCATATTCTTAATTATCAAGTTCACTATTCTGTTTCCCTAAGTTTAAAAATATCCATTAGCATGAGCTCTAAAGCAAGCTCAGTGCTCCATGTTTGAGGACACTTTGTAACTGGGCAGATGTTCACTAGAAAGTGTTTTCCTAAGATGTGGATATGCTTCTCCTCTATCACAAAAGTGCTTGCAGACAGAGAAGCATACAAGGGGTTATCATGTTGGCTTCTAGCCATGTAGAAACTCAGCCCTATGTGATGCCTGTTAGAGAGGACCCTTCCCAGAAGAATGCAAGCTTTTCTTTGCAGGGGCACTGGAAGTGGCCCAGAATCACTGTCACCCCATCACTGGTAGAAACATTTCTGTCTGTGTGTGGCTAACAAATATTTCTGTTGCTCTAAATGTGCTGCAGTAGGTGTTTTATGATTATATGTGAAATAAACCCCATCCCCATTGCCCTATGATGTGAGATGTCATGCAACATGATTCAGATAACCCATCACACTTCCTGGAGTTTGTAGGTTTGTAGAAGCCACACAAATAACAAATTATCTTTTTCACTAACTATGTGATATCCTTGCCTAAAGAGAGAAATTCCTAACGTTAATTGATATAATGAAGACAAAATTAAAACCTACATGGGCTTCTTCAAACATCAAGAGCAGATATTCTTTTAGAACATATCTGCATCTGACTGTCCTTTTGGATTTGTCTTCTTCCCTGGCTTCAGCAAAATGCAGAATTCCAAGCCATCGTTACTTACTAGGCTTTAAGAAATTGCATGTTACGAGAAAATAAGGGGAAATTCTATCATTCCCAGAATCTTCACACTCTGACTGTCAATGATGGCCTCTGTGTGATTGATTCAAGGGTATTGATTTCCACTCCAGCGTCAGGGTTTTTTTAACTTCTTTTTTTAATCATAGCTGCTAACTGCAGCAGGAAGAATGTTAGTGACATCAGTCTTAAAGTCTTCAGAAAGTATGGGGGAGAAGGTTCCAGAGAGTACAGCCTTTCTTCTACCCTTACTTTTCCCCAGTCTCCAGCCTGAAAACTATGCCCAGTATACGCAGTACTGATGATGCCTAGCTAGCCTTTCTTACGGCGGGCAGGCTTGTTACCAGCCTCCAGTTCCCAATCAGACATTTGTATAATTCTGTAACACAAGCCAATCCTTTGCTCCTTCTGTTCCTCTGACAAGTCAGCTGCTCTGTGAGCTCTAGTGACACGGTCACTCAGCCATCAGAAGGAGTTAAATAGGACTCAAAAACTGACCAAAACAGGAGGCCTGAAATTCTAAAAGCCACGCTCCTGCAGAATGCAGAAATATCCCTGTGGAGTGATGCACTGCTGGGTGCACAGAACCTGGAGCCTGCCCAGAAGCCTCTTCTGCTGTTGTTGATGATAATAACTCATGTCTGAAGTGCACTGAGATTTGCAGAGCCCTCTGACACAACGGCACTGGGGGAGAGGCAGTTCAAGTACTAGTGTCTCCATTTTATAAATAGGGAAACTGAGACTCCAAGAGGAGAAAGAACTGGCTTAACTTGTGATCACTAGAATAGAAATTCATCTAGCAAAATGACTTCCTTCTGTCTCCTCCAGGGACTTTAGTTCATTGTGGAAAACGTCAGTCTTAAAAATACATTAATCCTGTGTGAGATCATTAATTCATTGTCATTAAGCTAAATGGAGTTGATGTTGGTCTCTTCACAAATGTGTACAAAGTGCATGCTTTGGGTTCTGTAGTCAGTATAACTTCAGGTAAGACAACTGCATTCATCCAACCTGTTTTGTAATGTCTGTGCCTCTTACAAAGGTGTCTGGGCAAGCCTTCGCTCCAGCAATCGCTTTATCACCTCTCCAGCATCCTTCATTGATGTTGGCGCCCGACTTGCCGGCAAAGATCACCCGACGTCCTTCAGTAACAATGCCTACTTACAGAATCAGCTCCTGAAGCGCCAAGCCGCCTTGTACATATTTGGCGAAAAATCACAGCTAAGGGTAACGTTTCTCTTTATCACTCAGCAAAGTGAGGACAGTTCTCTGGGCTACTTCTGATTCAGACGCCATTCTTTGTAAGCCTGTTTCTCTAGCCTAGCTTCCCTGGGTGCCCTGGGATATTTTAAAGATAATGAGCCTCACCTAGTGACTCTGACCCTGATGAATCCCCTAAGCACCACAACAGCCAGTCCCTTCCTCAAATAATGGACCCTACTGGCTTAGGGCATTTGCTTCCTCAATAGTAACATGTCTAAAGCCCTTCACAACCATTCTTTTTGTTCAGTTTCAGCAAAAGCTTTATGAGGCAGGGTTTGGAGATCAAGACTGTTGTAATTATCATTTGGTGGGGAATATGCCCTATCTTGAAGTCCCTAGTCGAAGGACACAGTTTTCTGGTAATAAGCTTGTACGTGTAGAATCTTCACCGAAGCTTTGAAATCTGGCCATTGCAGTGACCATGCTAGTAATAGGTTTGGGTGCCCTGGGTTGGTGAGGTAGTCTTCCTGAATAGGCATGCTCGGCATACCCAACACTCCAAAGACTTTGGTTCTGCTTTCAGTTCCTTCAGGAACTGAATACATGTCGAGTCATTAGCTAATTCATGTTGTACCATCTACCCTACCTGTTGTTCTGAGCCTCAGTCTTCCTGGGCATGCTATGACTACTACATGCATGCACATGCATGAACGCCCCTACACACCCAGACTCAGGGCTATGAAGTAGTTTTTAGAATTCATCACATTGCTTTAGAGCCACAAAAATACTTCAGGTACTGAAGTATGTTTGTATACATGTGTACATTTATATATCCATTAGCCATGGAAATGAGTATGTACCACAATTCAAAGAATTCAGGATAGACCTAAAAAAAAATCAGTCCATGAACCCAAAATAAAATCACTATTCTCAAAATACTTTTTAATCATTTTTGGTTTGGTTTGGTTTCTGTTAGAATCTATGTTTGTAAGGAGACATCAGCAGATATCTGTGTCCTCAGACCCTTGGGACAAAGGAAGCAGGAAGAGAAAGGTGTTTTTCCTGAGCAAGAAAGCTTTTTAAAAACCCTTTGCAAGGTTAATGTGTGTTGCATATTTAGGGAGATGCATATTCTCTGCTTCTTCATACAAGGCTACTAGCCAGTGGTTTGGGGCTCAGAGCGAATGCTGGCTTTGTTGAGCTATGCATCTGTGGCAATCACTAAGTGTCCTCCCTAAAAGAGAAAGCCCTACAGCAGCAGCAGGTGCCATCCCCAAGTGAAGCTCTCACTCATTGACACTGTGTTTTAAATGAAATGATTTTTAATTAAGAAGTTCCCAAGAAACTTTTAGTCTGAGGTCACATGGAGAAATAATCCCCCAAGTATCATCTCCCATCTATTAGTCCGAACAGGCCTGGTGCACCAGCTATAACATGGAGCATAGAGCCGGAGCAGAAGTGCCTGGCAATCGCCTTTCCCTTCCTCCCTGTGGCCCATTTGCCTCATGGCGTCTTCAGACACATGAAAGATGAGGAGCAAGGCAGGCTAGTCAGATGCCAACATCAGTGCAATCTCATCAGTAGGACACTAGCCTGCCATGTCATTCCATCAGTGATAGGACTGTCAGATAGAAGGAGCAAACAATAGGTTTTCCCTTTACTCGTTGAAGCCCAATCCTGTCAGGTATAAGAAAGAGCCTAATTTCATCCATTTGATGCAGTTGCTTTGTGCTAGAGCAGAGTTTGTTGTTTGTTCTCTTAGAAAGGAGCCCCACTACTTAGAATGCCAGCAGTGGCAGCCGATGAGTTCCCACTGCCCAATCTCAGTCTCACCATTTATCCTAGACAGTCACACTTCAACACATGGAGCCATCTCCATCCGCAGCACTCGAGAGAGAGAGGCATAGCACTCCCTGTGAACATGCCCTGCTACCCTTCCATAGACATGGCAGCCTGCAGAGTGCCCTGTGGGGCCCAGCACCAGGCTAACAGTGGTCCACACAACTTAGGAAACAAAATGTCAGACTTAACTTTGAAGGGACCAAAATAAAATACCGTTCCTAGAAAACTACACATGTGACCTTATCAGCAATTTTCCTCTTAGAGCAGTAAGGGTGAGTCCTTGTACAGAGATGTTGGAGGGACTTTAAAATTAAACTATCTCCCAGCAGATGAGATTGGGAGGCTTTTAAGTCATCTTAAGGGCAGAGTAGTCAGTCTTAAAGTTGAAACTAATTCCCATTTGTGAAATAACATTCTAAATAGGACCTCCATTAGTTCAGTATTCCCCCATAATACAATATTTTAATGGATGGTAGATCATAGATCAAGAATTGGAAGGGGCCATCTAGATGAAGAAAGACTGAGGGCAGAGAGAAGTCACCTGTCCAGCAGCTCACACAAGTAGTTAAGTATCCTAAGTGGGATAATCCAGAGTATTAGAAACCCTTAGAGCATCATGAGACAAAATGTTTCAGATGGAAGGGGTATCTTGAAGAGGCAACTTCCTGTTAGATGGTTTATAACCTACAATGGGGGACCAGGACTGAAAGGCAAATTCTTCAGTAGCCACACCCTATATGTCAACTAACCTTTAGCTGCCATGTAGGGTGGTAGAACAAGCCAGGACTCAAGACCAGAAAATCAAGGTTCACATGGCCAGGGATATCAGCCAGGTGACTTCACCCCAGTGGTCCTTGGCTTCCTCCTTTGTGTAAGAAGGATAATATGTGCATGTCTGACTGTGGGAATGCGAGCTATCGTTATTGTTATTATTGTCTGTTCCCTGGCTTTCAGAAAATTTGCACCACAGAAGCAACGTAATTTGTTTTTTATAGTATTATATGATATGACATTCTCCCCAGCTTGAAGAGGTACAGTATCATGTCCGTGCTTTGGACACTCTTGTCTGGCACTACTGGGTTGTTAGTATAGCACAGCCATCGAAGAGATTCCTTCCTATTTAACTGCATCATCAAGTCCCTCTAAATTGGCCCATTTTAAACTTCTAGCAGGCTAAACCTAACCAGTTGAAAATAGGCTTAAAGAATAGGCAGTTATAAGCTCATCCAGTATTAAGCCCTCCATCACTTTAGGGCAGCTAGATGGTGCAGTGAATAAAAGTAATGGGCCTGGAATCAGGAAGACCTGAATTCAGATCAGGCCTCACATACTGGCCAAGGCCCTTTTTGCATCAGTTTCCTCATCTGTTAAATCTGTAAAATGAGCTAGGGAAGGTAATGGCAAACCACACTAGTATTTTTGCCAAGAAAACCCCAAGTGGGGTCACGTAAAGTCAGACATGACTGAACTAGGCATACAACAACTCTGTCTTTAGGCCCTCAGAATGATAGTAATTTTCCATATTTGAATGATACGATAAGAGGACACAGGGAAAATGTACTCTTTACAGGCTTTGGAATGCTAAATTTTACTTGAATGACAGTTCCTATAAAGTAGATGAGATTAGTCATACAAATCCCTATTTCCTGTGAGGCTCTTCTGCATGCTCAGGGGTGGCGTTTGAGACAATAGGCTAATATTATTGCTTGGTCTCATCAAGTATTGACAGTGTTGCTAGGTAATTTGCAGTGCCTCTTCTGAATAACCTTTGGCACCTTTGTCCACAGGGTTTCAAATTAGAATTTGCTTTAAACTGTGAGTTTGTTCCTGTTGAATTCAATGACATCCGGCAAGTGAAAACCAGCTTTAAAAAGCTGATGAGAGCTTGTGTCCCCAGCTCTATTCCTACTGATTCTGAAGTGACGTTCCTCAAGGCACTAGGAGACTCAGAATGGTTCCCACAGGTAATTAACTGATGTAGTATGTTCCTTCTAAGTCCCCTCAAGAGTCCAAATCCTCTCTGTCCAGGAGATATCTCAGCATTAGGAATAACTGGATACTGAGCTTCAAGGTAAGTTGTCTGGGGATGTCAATCTTTGAAAACCACTCACAGTCCACACCTTAGTGTTTGAGTACCTTTGTGCTAGTCCCAAACAAAGACCAAAATCTTGCCATGGCAAGAGGTGGATGCACCCCTCTCCTAACCACCCAGCTTAGCTTACATTTCTACCCCAGTATGCTGCCAAAGAAAAAAGTTAAAATCATTTTGATAGCAAAAAAAAGCAGAAATATGAATGAAATTCAATTCACCAAAAATGTATTAAGCCCCTACTATGGGCAAGCACTGCAGATGCAGGAACAACAATGATACAGTTCATACCCTCATTCTAGTTAGACATGCAACATACACATATGCAGGAAAGTATAAGGTAATTTGAGGGGACAGAGAGCATTAACAACTGGGAAAATTAGGAAAGACTGTGTGTAGAAAGTAACACTTGAACTAAATCTTAAAGGTAACAAAAGAATCTGAAGATGGAGATGAGGAAGAAGTACATTTCAGTCATAGAGGATGGCTTATACAAAGGACATAGGTGGGAGCTGGATTGTTAAATTCTGAAAATAGCTAGTAGTCCAACTTGACTGGAACATATACTGTATGAAAGGAAAAACCATGATATGAGGCTGGAAAAGTAGTCTGGAGCCAGATTCTAAAGATCATCCCTTTACATTTTTTTTAAAGAAAGAATTTTGAGAAATGGTGTGGTTACAGCTATGCCTTTGGAAGATTATTTTGGTGTTTGGGTAAATCAGAGAGGCAAGCATCCGGAAGCAGGGAGACCAAATGGGAGGCCATTATGAGATTGCAGATAACAGGGAATGAAGGCCTAAACTACGGAAGTGGTCACATAAGTGATATTGTAGAGACAGAATCAACAAGACTGGGTAACTGATTGGATAGAATGAGTGAGGAGGAGGAAAAAATCAAGTGTTACAAACTGACTTGACCATTGGCAAAGCGTTCAACAGAAAGGGAAACCTGGAAGAGGGGAAGTTTTAATTTAGGGCTTGATGAGTTTAAGAAAATATTTATTGCAGCTCTCTTTGTTGGTGGCAAAAAACTGGAAATATAGGGGATGCCCATCAATTGGGGAATGGCTGAACAAGCTGTGGTATATGAATGTAATGGAATACTATTGTGCTATAAGAAATGGGAAGGAGATGGACTTCATAATTACCTGGAGAGGCTT
>CM053583.1:44526324-44550815 GCA_028627135.1 Pseudochirops cupreus | reverse complement strand
CTCAACGTGAGAGCACTTGGCCTCTGAACGATCGTTTAGTCCCCCTGCTGTCTGCAGGCCGAGGGCACGGAAGTTGCAATGCGGAAGCGGGTGCAGAACCTCTGCCTTTCGCTTTCCCACCCTGGAGGCGTTTTGGCTGGACCGCTTTTCTCCCAAGACCTCGCAAGCTCCACTGACCTAGTTCTGGACACTCCCAACCTCTCTTCTTTATGTGATGGATGCCAAATCTTGTGTGATCCTCCCTATGGCTCCTTGGTACTTGCATTCTTTCTTTGTAGATCACTGTAACATATTTTTTTTCTTTGATTTGAAAGCTCTGTATTTTGGCTACAATATTTCTGTGTTTTCTTTTTAGAGTTTCTTTCTGGAGGTGACTGGTAGTGACCCAAAGTTCCTTTCTATTTCTATTTATCCTCTGGTTCTAAGAGATCTAACAAGTTTTCTTTTTATGATTTCTTGTAATTTGGTGTCTAGGTTCTTTTTTTGGTCATTGCTTTCAGATAGTCAACTGATTCTTAAATTTTCTCCCTTTGACTTTTGTTTTGCAGGACAGTTATTTTTTTCTGTATTTTTTAGTCTTTTTACTTTGAATATTTCTTGTTGTCTCACAGAATCATTGACTTTTACTTGGTCCATTCTAAACTTCTGGAAGTTTGTTTCTTGGGTAAGATTTTGTACTTCTTGTTCTGAGCTGATATGTCCTTTTCCAAATCTTTTTTCTCTCATTTTGTTGATATTAAAGTGGGGATTCCAGAGGCTGAATGACTTACCCAAAGTAATTTGTTTTCTAATTTTTTCCTCTAGTGTTCACATTTGACTTTTAAAATCACTTAGTAATTATTATCTTTTTTTGGTTTCATTTTGTTTTAAACTATTATTTCATTTCTTCTATGAATTCTAGTGCAACTTGTGTCCAAGCTGAATTTTTCTTTGAAATTGCTTGTAGACCTTCAAGAATAATTCTCTTCTTCCAAGTTTGTGTCTTGAGAAACCCTATCATCATAACAGTTCTTTATGATGGGATTAAAAAAAATACTCATTCTTCCAACTTACTTCCAGACTTTAGACTTTATGTTGGAACTTGCTCTTTGAAATTGTGGAGGGATCATCTGGGCTGAGCTTATCTCCTCCAGGGTCCTTTTGCTGATTTCTTGGGGCATTGAATGTTGTGTTTTCTAGAATCTCAGCGACAGGTCAGTCTTTATCTGGATCTTTAAGCTTTTAATGCTTCCAAACTCTTGTGATTTAGTTAAAAATGAATTTTTAATAGCTAAAAGTGGTCTGTTAAGAGTTTTGTTTTATATTCATCATCTTGCCTCAGCATGTATTGCAGAAGCACTTACAACATACTGATTTTCTTTAATATCTCCTTTATGCTTCTAATTGCTACTGAAAATAGGTTTTATCACTGGAAAGGAATATTTTCATGGCCTAAGGAAAGTCTGTTCCTCTTCTTTTTTCTTGTCTCACAAGGTACATGTGATTTTCTTTGATCTAATGTGAATGGCTACGTTTAACAAGGACATACTTGTTTTTTAACTAGTGATGAGCATCCTCTTTTGTTGTAACAAATATACCTCTCCTTTCTACACGACCAACCTGCTTTGTAACAAGCATGTCTCCTTTTTGCCTGGGATAAAGAATGATTACATGAATTGCCAGCTGAATTATAAGAACCTCACATGTCCAACAACTGCTGATAGAATGTATTTCACTCTGAATGGATAAATTACAATTTTTCCTATCTGTCTTATGTCGGATTGTTGGCAGTACTTAGCTAATGAATATAAAGAAAACTCATGCAACATGATTTAGGGAAAAGTCTGATCACTGCCTGCATGGTCTGAGCTCTATAGATTTCTGACCTGAATTAGGGAATGTACCACACTCCTGTGGGCTTGCCTCTGGTTGGAAGTTCCAGTTAGACTGCTGCTATACTCAGCCACTTTCCCACACTTGGAAAACTCTGCTGATTCAGAGCAACAGAAATGTAGGCTCCCTTTTGCTCTGGCATTCCTACCCTGGTTATGATCCTTAAGGCTTCAGATTGTGCAGGAGGCTGGAAATGAGACACTGTTGTACTCCTGGGTCTGAGCCACACAGCCACTATTTGCTTCTGAACTCACTCTTCACTCAGCATACAGACTTTCCCCCCCTCCCCATCTGTTCTAGATCTGTGACCTGAAACTGTGTAGTAAATGACAGAAATGGCAGCAGGCACCTGTTCTGTGTCCTGCAGAAAGTTGGAGTCCTCCTAGGGGTGGGGTCTGGGCTCTCCAATTGCCCTGGTGCACACCCTTGACCTTCTGGAATGACCCACATTACATGACTTTGATCAGACTTCCCTCCCCAGGGTCCACAGACTTGTGTATCTCCTCAGACTAGAAATCTGACACACTGTCATTTTTCTCTGAATTAACAATTAGGACTTGGTATGTGCATTTTCTAGGTCTTTGTGGAGGACATATTTGGAGAAGTTCAGCTGTTCTTCTTCCTGCCACTTTGTCATCTTGGCTCTGGCAGGTACTTTTTCAAGACTTTTTTTGAGAATTCTTTTAAGATCCAAGTAAGCAAAGGATTGAAAGAAGAATGAACTACCAGCAGTCAAGGTTAGCATAGTTTTGGGTCATATTATGGTTAACAAATACGATAAAGTTGGAAAAGGCTTTAATCAGCTAAATGACAATATGACATAGAAGGAAAAAGTGATAGAAGTAAATGGTGTTTATACTTGAGAACATGAGAGAAAATAAGGTAAATCTAGGTATGGGTTAAGATTAGGGCTGGAGATATGAGGACCCTTATGGATCATCCAATCTAGTCCTCTCCTTTTAGAAGAAAAAAATAGATGTGAAGAGGGAAAATGACTTGGCCAGGCCAAGACAGAAGATTAATGGAAGAGCTGGGACTAAAATAGCAGTGTACTGGGCTCTTTCCACTGTGCCCTGATCATGGCTTTTCCTGCTGAGGGAAATGAACACATTCGGCCTGTATAGGCTACACTGACTGCTTACCTGTAGAATGAGGGTTTGGGGATTTGAAAAGTCCAACGACTCCTTTTCCATGGAATCCGCCAGCTCGAAGCAGCAGGGTACTGGTTTTGGTGTTTTTCCAGCAGACAACAGGCAGGCGATTTTGTCGATAACAGCGAGCCACTCTTGGTAAGCTACTGTCCTGGACGGCTTGAGGTACCACTAACAGCCCTGGGTAGCTTCAGTTCCATAGTGAGGGAGGGAAGGAAGAAAGGAGAGGGAAGTAGGGTGAGAGGGAAACGCAGAGGGAGTGAGAATGGTAGAGGAGAGGGAAGGAAGGAGGGTGGAGCAAAAGGGAAAGGAAGGAAAAGATAGAGGGAGAAAGAAAAGAGAGAGAGAGAGAGAGAGAGAGAGAGAGAGAGAGAGAGAGAGAGAGAGAGAGAAAGTATATGAATATCAAAATGGTTGTTCAAAGCTCCAGAAAATCTCATTTTTAGGAGAGGATCATAATTTAAGTGGTAACATGTGCAATCCCTTGGGGGATTAGACTGACTTTATGTCAACAATTTGTTCCCTTCATTTATTTCTATGATGATTTTGAAATGGGAGACTTTTTTTTTTTAAACAGGACACTTTCAATGATAATCGCATCCCTTAGTGGCACAAGTTCTGTTTTTGGAGGACTCTGAAAGCTAAGCTGACTGGTCAAAAGTCTGCAGTTTGAACCTGTTTTTTCCCCTTGTACTGTGTTCTTAATTTAGCTCTGCTTTTCCTCAACTTGAAATAAAGATTGTAAAGATTAATGGTTTGGTGTCCGGTTTATGAGAATGACATGTCACAGTGCCAACAGCTCACTGGATCACTGAAAACAAAACAAAGACTTTAGCACCAGGATATATGATTGCCTGAGATGGCTAAAGGATTAAATATGAAAAACAAATCATTGTTGGTACAAGGACAATATGTTCAAATGTCAAAGTATGTTTAAATATTTTATTAACACTGCATACTGATACTTATTTTAAAAACAGATTAGCTAAAAATTGTAGGACAAGATGTAGGAAGAACAGAAAAACAGATGAACATCTTATTTTACAATTCAGTGAGTGTAAAATGATGAGCAGGTTTCAAGGAATTTAATATACTTCCTTTTATGAGTCAATTTAGAAACTCAATCCCAAGGAGATTTCACACCCACCACTATTCTCCTTTCTCTAGTCTGTGGGCGGCCCAGCTCTGATACTAATGGGGAAGGCACCTATATAGATATGCTGGCTACGTCCTTCAACAAAGGAAGATACAAAAACCATTTTTCAAGCTTCTAAGTTCATGTTTCTAAAGCATTTTGAAGGTTGGGTACCATAGGTGGCCTTATTTTGGATTTCTAATATGTAGTAAAATGTCATTTATTCAGATTAACCGTGGAAGAATCTACTTCCAAATTGTTTTTAAAAAAAATCCCAAATTATCAACATAAT
Source organism: Pseudochirops cupreus (assembly GCA_028627135.1). Classification (NCBI taxonomy): domain Eukaryota; kingdom Metazoa; phylum Chordata; class Mammalia; order Diprotodontia; family Pseudocheiridae; genus Pseudochirops; species Pseudochirops cupreus. Next base: position 44,546,365 of record CM053583.1, on the reverse strand, counting down.
CATGTATTGCATACAGATGGAAGGGCTATCTAAACAAGGGCTATCTTCCTCATTTTGCAGATATGAAAGTACAGACCACAGAAACTGAATGACTTGCTCTAGGTCATAAGGAGATGGTGACAGAGCCAGGATTTTAATCCAGGTCCTTTGATTGCATATCTAGAACTCTCTCCACTATGCTACTCTGTAAACATCCTATTCTTTAAAGTCCAGGTCAAATACCATCTCCTCTATGAAGGAGGGTCTGTCTCACACTCCTTCTCAGAAAGGCGCGGTTTTTTTCTACCCTTGGATCTTAGCTCTACTTTCACAGTTATCATGTTCTCTTTCATATTACGGTAATTTGTATTTATATCTTACTCACTTAACTATACTTTCCATGAGGGATAAGACCATATCTTATTTATCTTTGTGTGACTCAGTGTCTCATGCAACTTCTTAAGTCTGTGAAAGAGAACTCCCCATATGCACTGACAGAGGGAGTTTCCATTCTTGATGCTCCCTAGCCAATTAAATTACAGGTCTAGAATAACAAAAAAAACCAACCAGTAACAAAATTCAGCACACACAATCCCTGAGTAGAGTAGAACAAGGTGAGGAGAGTAGCTTCAAATGTTGTTCAGGAAACCTAGTTAAAGCTCAGAGTTTGGCAGTTGTGTGGACAGTGGGCTACAGCCAATTTGTTCTCCTTGTTCCATTAAGAAATTTCAACTCATCTTGCTTCCATCTTGCACTTATGCAATCTACAGGGTTTCTCATTCCCTCTATTTTTTCCAAGAGGACCATCCCATCTCCTACCCTTCCTCATGAAGCAAAGAAATATTTCTTCTTTCTTTTTAAATTTTAAACATTTTATTTTTTTCTAATTATATCCAAAAACAAGTTTTTAACATTTTCATTAAAAACTTTTTTTAGTTCAAATTCTCTCCCTTCCTTCCTCTTTTCCCCTCTCACTGAGAAGGTAAGCAATTTGATATATGTTATACATGTGTAGTCACGCAAAATATATGTCTGTATTAGTCACACTGTGAAAGAAAAAACAGACCAAAGGGAAAAAAACATAAAAAATAAGGTTAAAAAAATAGTGTGCTTTGCTCTGCATTCAGATTCTATCAGTTCTTTCTCTGGACGTGGATAGCGTTTCATCCGAAGTCCTTCGAAACTGTCTTGGGTCTTCGTATTGCTGAGAATAGCTAAGTCACTCGTAGCTGATCGTTATACAATATTGCTGTTACTGTGTGTGTGCAATGCTTTCTTGGTTCCATTACTACACTTCGCGTAAGTTCATGTAAGTCTTTCCAGGTTTTTTGGAAGCATCCTGCTCATCATTTCTTATCGTCCAATAGTATTCCATCATAATCATATACCATAACTTGTTCAGCCATTTCCCAATGAATGGGCATCCCCTCAATTTCCAATTCTTTGCCATCACAAAAAGAACTGCTATAAGCATTTTTGTACATAAAAGACCTTTCCTTCTTTTTAAAAAAACTTCTTTGGGATAAAGACCTAGTACTAGTATTGCTGGGTCAAAGGGTATAAATGGTTTCCCAGCTTTTTGGTCATAGTTTCAAACGGTTCTTCAGAATGGCTGGATTAGTTCGTAACTCCACCAACAGTGCATTAGCAGCCAGTCTCCCCACATCCCCTCCGACCTTTATCCTTTTCCTTTTTTTTGAGTGTGTGTCATATTAGACAATCTGATGGGTGTGAGGGGGTACCTTGGAGTTGTTTTAATTTGCAATTTTCATTCAATAGTTATTTAGAGGACTTTTTCATATGACTATAGATAACTTTGATTTGTCTGAAAACCGTCTGTTCATATCCTTTGACCACTTATCAATTGGGGAATGATTTATATTCTCATAAATTTGACTCCATTCTCCATATATTTGAGAAATGAGGCCTTTATCAGAGAAACTTGCTATAAAAATTTCCACCCAGTTTCCCACTTTCCTTCTAATCTTGGCTGCATTGGTTTTGTTCGTGCAAAATCTTTTCAGTTTAATGTAATCAAAATCATATACTTTATATCCTGCAAAATTTCTTTGGTAATAAGTTTTTCCTTTATCCATAAATCTGACATGTAAACTATTTCATGCTCCCATAATAGTGCCTACAGTATGTCTAAATGACATATGACATATGATCTCATCCTTATGATATAGTGCTGTATCTCCTAGATAGTATTTTATTTAAAACTTTTATTTAAAACTTATGCATCAACATTCATTAGATAAACTGGTTTACAGTTTTCTTTTTCTGTTTTTGCTCTTCCTGGTTTAGGTATCAGCATCATGTTTGTATCATAAAAGGAATTTGGAAGGACTCCTTCTTTGCCTGCATTCCTAAATCGTTTATATTAATGGAATTAGTTGTTCTTTAAATGTTTGGTAGAATTCACTTGCGAATTTATCTGATTCTGGCAATTTTTTCTTAGGGAGTTCAATGATGGCTTGTTCAAGTTCTTTTCCTAAGATGGGTTATTTAAGTATTCTATTTCCTTTTCTGTTAATCCAGGCAATTTATATTTTTGTAAATATTCATCCATTTCACTTAGACTGTCAGACTTATTGGTATATAATTGGGTAAAACAGCTCCTAATAATTGCTTTAAACTTTTCTTCATTGGTGGTAAATTCACCCTTTTCCTTTTTGATATGGGTAATTTGATTTTCTTCTTTTAAATCAAATTAACCAATGATTTATTTATTTTATTGTCTGCCCCCTTACCTCCCCCCCCAAACAGCTCCTATATTAGTTCAATGGTTTTCTTATTTTCATTTTTATTAATCTCTCCTTTGATTTTCAGGATTTCCAACTGGGTGTTTAATTAGGGACTAAAAATTTGTTCTTTTTCTAGTTTTTTTTTTTTTAAAGCTGCCTGTCCAATCCATTGATCTGCTTTCTCTATTTTATTGATGTAAGCATTTAGAGATATAAATTTCCCTCTAAATACTGTTCTGGCTGCATTCCATAAATTTTAGCATTCTGTCTCACTGTTGTCACTCTCCTTAATGAAATTATTGATTATTTCTATGATTTGTTCTTTGGCCCACTCAAACTTAATTTCCAATTATTTTTAAATCTATCTTTCCATGGCCTTTTACTGAATGTAATTTTTTATTGCATTATGATTTGAAAAGGATATATTTAATATTTCTGCTTTTCTACACCCGGTTGTGGGATTTTCAAGCCTTAATATGTGTTCAATTTTTGTGTAGGTGCCATGTATCACTGAGAAAAAGCTACATTCCTTTATATTTCCATTCCATTTTCTCTAGAGATCTATCATATCTAACTTAAAAAAAAATCCTATTTATTTCCTTAACTTCTTTCTTGTTTATTTTGTGGTTAGATTTATCTAGTTCTGAGAGGAAAAAGTTAAAGTTCCTCACTTGTATAATTTTACTGCCTGTTTCCTCCTATAACTGATTTAACTTTTCCTTTAAGAATTTGGATGCTATAAGTAGAACCTATATCAGATTGCACACTATCTTGGGGAGGGGAGAGGAGAAGGAGGGGAAGAAAATTTGAAACCAAAATCTTATGGAAGTGAATGTTGAAAACCAAATATAAATTGATTAAAAAAAAAGATGAGCAGAACCAGGAGAACACTGTACACAGTAACAGCCACGCTGTGTGATGACTGACATTGATAGACTCAGGTCTTCTCAGCAATGCAAGGACCTAAAACAACTCCAAAAGACTCATGATGGATAATGCCATCCACATCCAGAGAAAGAAATATGGAGTCTGAATACAGATCAAAGCAAACTATTCACTCTCTTTTTTTTGTTTTGTTTTTTCTTTCTCATGGTTCCTCCCATTTGTTCTAATTCTTCTATACAACATGACTAATGCAAAATGTTTAATAAGAGTGCATATATAGAGCCTATATTGAATTCCATGCTGTCTTGGGTAGGGAGATAAAGAAAATTTAAAACTTATGGAAGTGAGTGTTGAAAACTAAAAATAAATTAATTTATTAAAAAAACAGAATTTGGATGTTATACCATTTGGTTCATATACATATGTTTAGTATTGATATTACTTCATTGTCTATGATAACTTTTAGTAAGATGTAGTTTCTTTGATTAACTCTTTTAATTAGATCTATTTTTGCTTTTGTTTTTCTGAGATCAGGATTGTTACTATTTCTTTTTTGACTTCAGCAGAAGCATAATAGATTTTGTTTTAGGCCCTTACTTTTAAATCTGTGTGTGTCTCTATTTCCGGTATATTTCTTGTAAACAACATATTGTTGTTGGATTCTGGCTTTTAATCCATTCTAAGCAGTGAAATATTTCTCCCTAATTCTCTATCCACAATGAAGGCAATATTTCATCTGTTGTCTTCCCTCTCACACACTGCATGGGAAGGAGTCTTTCTGGTGGAGTAGAAAGATGCCAAATCCTTTAGGTTAGATTAGATGACTGCTCAGGTTCCTTCCAAATGAATCTATCCTCTAAGTCATTATGGTAACTAACTCACTTTCCCAGTCAAATGAATTTACTCAAATACTCGTATTGTTTTCACATCACAAATTACAAAGATGACTTTGACCTTGTCCATGCTGTGTCTCCCAACTGGTGTCTCTTGCCCCGTGTGCTGAAATTAGTAGTTACAGTTCTGTGCTTCACTTCCTTCTCTCCCTCTGTTTCTGAAGGCTACAAGCAGGTGTCCTTAGCAGTGGGGACCACATTTAGGTTTCCTTAAGTATCTCCAATTATTCACTGCAGTTTTACTCTAAACTTAATACATAGGTACATTATTTTCTATGACAGATATTTTATAATTATGTCTTTACTAGACGTAAACTTTACTGGGGCAAGAATGAAAAAAAAAACCCGAAAATAAAATAAGGGCAGGAATGATGTCTTACCTAAACTTAACGTATCAGGTACTTAATAAATTTGCTTGTTAAACTGAAGGATTCACACTTGAAGGATACATTTTTCTGCATCTTTACATGGCTGTTACTATTTTTCATGTTCACAGGTCCCATACCATGCACAGCTGCTTCACAGTCCCTACTACTCAGATGTAAGGCCTGGTTCTGTTACCTTCCTAGTTCTGCCTGGGCCCTGCTGCTTGGATGAGGCTTCCCTAGTTAGCTGGTGTAGATGGCATTTGTGGGGTTGAAGTATAATAGAAGAGGCTAACTATAGTCACGAACATACAGAGGAAGTGGTACCTGGTTTTTGTCAGTGGCAGAAGTCACACCCAGAGCCCCTAAGCCTGGCCTAACCATTCACTACATTCACTTCTAATGGACATATTATTAGAAATTACTGCAATAACAATAACACAAGAAAAAGAGATTGAGAAAACAATTATTGGCTAAAAAAACCAAAACTATCATTTTGTGCAGATGATATGATGGTGTACTTGAAGAACTCTAAAGAATTAACTAAAATGATCTGAAATAATTGATAAATTTAGCAAACTTACAGGAGATAAAATAAATTCATAACTCATTAGCATTTCTTTGTAAATGTTAATAAAACCCAGCAAGAAGAGAAAGAGAAATTCCTTTAAAATCACAGAATGTAAAAAATACATGTGAGTTTACCTTCCAAGACACACATGAGAACCATATAAATACAACTACAAACAACTGGTTACAGAAATACAAGCCTAAATAATGTGAAAAAACACTAATTGCTCAGAGGTAGGATGAAAATACCACCTAAATTAATTTACTCATTCAATGCCATACCATTCAAACTACCAAAGGATTGCTTTATAGAGCTAGAAAAAATAATAACAAAATTCACACATGGAGGAAAAAAGAGGCAAGAATCTCAAAAGAAATAATGAAAAGAAAATGGAACAAAGAAGACCAGAAATAATTAAATCAATTTGGGACTGATTGAAAAATAGAAATACTGGACAGTGGGACAGATTAGGTATGTAACATACAAAAGGAAATGTTTCTAATGCCCTACAATAGAATTCAATAAACATAAGGACCTCAGCTACTATGACAAAGATTCAATATTTAACAAAAACTTTTGGGAAAATTGGATAGCAATAAGGAAGAAATCAGATTTAGATCAAACTATAGCACTTCATACAAAATTAAGTTCCAAAAAGATAGTGAATCTACACATAAAAAAGATCACATCATAAATAAGTTAGACAAACATAGAAAAAAATTACCTAGAAGACCTACGGGTAGGACAAAAGTTCAGGATCATATGAGAAATAGAGAGGAACACAGAAGATGAAATGGATAATTTTGATTGCATAAAATACAAAAGTTTTTGCACAAACAGATCTAATAAAGCTAAGATTAAAGGGAAGTAATTAACTGGGAGAAAATCTTAGCAGCAAGCTGCTTGGATAAAGGTTTCATTTCCAAGATATATAAGGAATGGATTCAAATTTATAAGAATATAAGGCATGGGTGTCAAACACAAATAGAAACCAATTCCTGCAATCACAAATTAACTTTATCTATGTTGTATTGTATTTTTATTTATTTAAACATTTCCCAATCACATTTTAATGTGATTCAGGCTGCACCTGGGAGTTTTGCTGGTACTGGCCATGAATATGACACTTCTGGTTTAAGGTTCTTAGGGGAAGAAACCCAGGTGATTTATAGCCATATGACAAAAATGCTCCAGATCATTATATAAATTAAAAAAACTGTAAATTAAAGCTCTTCTGAGATTCCACCTAACACCATCAGGTTAGCAAGGATGACACAAAAAAAATGATAAATGTTGGAAGAGCCATAAGAAAACAGACACACTGATACTCTGTTGTTGGAACTGTGAAAGTAAATCCATTAGAAATGCACTCCATTAGACAGATATGATAGATTTAGGGTACAGAATTTACATGTATACATGTACGTGTGTGTGTGTATGTGTACACACACATAAATTTTTTCCAGTGAAATATGAGGCAAGATTCTCAGCTGAGAAAGTGGAAGGAGGGAGATCCATGGGGAACTTTGAAGAAGTGACTATTAGTCACTGTAATGAGTGGGATGGTGAACCTAAAGGGACATGTAAAAGGATTGCCTTTCAGCAGTGAGAGCCCAAGTTATGTAATATCAATTGGTCATGGACTCAACTAGCACAGTTTCATGATCTTCAACTTTATTCAGCAGCATGAGAATAGGAGGAAAGGTAGCAGATGGTGGATATAATCCAAATGTGAGATTTGGTAAAGCCACATGATAAGAGGGCAAACAACTTAAGGAGATAGTGCAGAGTTGTACGATTCACTACTGGGCAAAGATTAGGAAGGAAGAAGGAATGCAGGCAGGGCAGGAAACTGAGGGGTGGAGGGACTGGAGGACATGTTGAAAATGAAGAACAGGGTTTGGGGTTTTAAGGCAGAGGGAGAAGTGGAATGACAATAGATAATGAATTTCAGAGTTTGTGAACACTGAAGTAGAACACTTGTGGGTAATGGCAACATCAAGGTATAGCTCTCTCTGTTTTTTTCTGAGGCCCTGAGGCACCCTCCATGAGAGATTAAATGTTCTCTAATAAAAGCCTCATTATTTTATGCATTACTACTCCAACTGATCCTTCTGTGAAACTGCTATTAATATTATATGAAACTGTGAAACTGAAATTGATAGTTCTAAGTTAGAAAGTTTTCCCAACATCAACCCTCAATCTGACTCTTGGTTGCTTCCATGCATTACTCCTTGTTTTACCCACAATACCAGCCCTTCAGATACTTGAAGAATGCCAACATGTCCCTCTCTTAAGTCTTCTCTTCTTCAGGTTAAACAACCTTAGCTTCCTTTACCCAGTCCTTACGTGGTAAGGCTCCTCCTGTCCCAGTCATCCTCTTCCTTGTTTAATGCTGTTCCTAAAATGTGACGCCCTGAACTGAAGAGAACAATATAGTCTTACCAGTGCAGAGTACAGTGAGATAGGCTTAGCCCAGTCCCTGGGCACATACTCAATCTAAATACATTCTCATTATCTCTCATTCATATATTCTCTCTCTCTCTCTCCCTCCCTCTCTGTCCATCTCTCTTTCTCTTACCTTCCTTCTCTTTCCCTTTCTGCATTTCCTCCACCCCATCAAAGTCCAAGTTTCATTAGCTTTTTTCAACTTCCATTTTGCAATGTTCACTCACTGAGTCTGCAATTCACTAAAAACTGATATTATTTCTGTTATTGCTTGGTATGCCTTTACTCATTTCTAAAATTGATTTTTTTGGATCAAAAAGTAAAATTTATCTCTAGTAAATTTCATATCTAGTCCACATTATAGCCTATTGAGAATTTTAAAAATCTAGACTTATATAAAATGTTGTTAGTCATCCCACCCATGAGAAGCTTGCCATCAATACCTATATCCAAGTCACTGATAAAAATGTCAAGCCAGATTGGGCTAAGGCCAGTTGCTGGGGCCACTTTACTATTAAAAATGTCTCCAATTTCACATGAGGCCATTAAAGATTACTCTTTCAGTCTGAGCATTCACTTGACCACCTCTGAACCCACTTTCATATACTACTGTTGAGCTCCCATTTCTCCATCTTGTCTCCAAGAAGAGCATGGTCTTCTTGTCACATGTTTTGTTGAAATCAAGGCAGACTATGTCTAAAGCTTTGCCCTGATCTACTAGTCTAATACCAAAATGAAAGTACATGAATAAAATAATATGCTGTGTTGTCAGACAAGGAGGAGATGACACTGGGCTTGGGGGTGAGCAAGATAAGTAATCATGAAATTAAATTCAGCAATAAAATGCAGCTATAGATCTTTATAAAAGTGCTGTGACTTTTACACAGTCTAAATTGTGTCTAAAACAAACATTTGATTTTGTACCAAGACCTCAAAGAGCATTAGGAAACCATTTCTCAGTTTCAAAGTTATTTTTGTGAAACTGAATTATTATGTGAAAAGGAAATATATGAACAAAAGAGAGGAATTAAAATTAATTAATGGGCATGAATTCACAAAGAAAAACATTTGTGGTGAGAAAGTTTGTGTATAATAGACATATGTTTGTATATGTCTCTCTATACACATTTAACTTCAATAAAATTTATCTTTCACAAATGACTTTAAAAGATCTAAAATCTAGGGAAACAATAAAGAAATTAAATTACACATAATACGGGATATTACTGTAAGAAAAAAAGTCCAGGTTGTATGGCATGCAGAAATGCTTTATATATATCATGTATGTATATATACACACATCATATATATACACCATACAAATGTATATACATACATCTCCATCCATCCATCCATCCGTCCATCTATCTATCTACCTATCCCTTTATTGCTCTTCTTCATCTACCAGAGTGCTACCTCCTCCTCAGGCCTTCGTTCAGTCCTAAATTCTTCTGTGAAGTTTGCCCTATGACCTTGAGTCAGACTGATCTCCCTCTCATCTGCCAAAAGAAAAACTCTGATGTATGTACATGTATACATAGAAAAAGGGCACAGGATGAGTTGAATATGAAGAAATGATATCTAAAAAATAAAGAGGTGAGAGGGGAATTTATTGAGAGGAGAAAGGGAGAGATAGATTAGGGTAAATTATCTCATATAAAAGAGGCAAGAGAAAACTGTTATAGTGGAAGGGAAGAGCAGGAAGGTGAAAGGGAATGAGACAACCTTAGGGTCATTGAATTTGGCTTAAGAAGGGAATAACATACACACTCAATTGGGTATCTTACCCTATAGGAAAGTAGGGGGGAAGGGGATAAGAGGGAGGAGGGCAGATTGTGGGAGAGAGTAGTTAGAAGCAAACACTTTTGAAAAGGGGCAGGGTCAAAGGAGAAAATAGAATAAGTTGGGGGTGGAATAGGATGGAGGGAAATATAGTTAGTCTTTCACAATAGAACTACTATGGAAATGCTTTGTGTAACTACATACATACAACCTATATTGAATTGTTTATCTTCCTAGTGGGGGTGAGTGAGGAGGGAAGAAGGCAAAAAATCTAGAACTCAAGGTTTTAAAAATAAATGTTTAAAAGAAAATGTTTTTTTACATGCAATTAGGAAATAAGATAAACATGCACTGGGGTATAGAAATCCATCTTGCCCTACTAGGAAGTTAAGGTGGGATGGGGGAGTATATAAGAGAGAGCAGATTGGGGGAAGGAGTATTCAGAAGGCTTGCTATTTCGGGGTGGGGGTGGGGGAAAGATGGGAACAAAAATTTGTAACTCAAAATCTTGTGGAAATGAATGTTGAAAACCAAAAATAAATAAATAAATTGGAAAAAATTAAAAAAAAGAAAGAAAAACTCTGGAAGGAAATAAATTGTGAAGGAAATATTTGACTAAAAGTAATATAATGAAGAAAAAAAAGCAAAATTAGGGAGAAAAAAAGACCCCTTGCCTTGATGTGAAATTTATGCGGCAAGAACAGACTCTTTGAAGGAGGGATAGGACCCTGCTTTTCTCATGGTGGGGAAACCTTCTTTTGGACTTTCTGAGTGAACACCTCTCCTGTATGTGTGAGAACATACTGAGAAGGCTAATGGAAGGGGGAACATAAAGACAGAACTGTACTCACCTGCGACAGAGAGAATACATCCTGTTTGAAGCAGTAATCCTAAAATACTCAGTTTTCGAGCGGGAAGAATTGCCACTTATGGTTCCTAGACCTAAACGCTGATAGTCTCGGAAACAGGCACGTTCCACTAACTGTTCCATTGTTGACTTTTCAGAAGCCTTCAAGGTTGCACTTGTGGGTAGTTCATTGTCATCTGAAACTTTGATAATAAAAACACATTTATAAGAAAGGAGAAAGCTAAAAAAAATAGCACCTGAAAACTTCTGAGAGACACTTTCATTTATTATAGAGGGATTTAATTCAAAAGGCAATTAAAGATGGTCAGAATATCACACATAAATGTCTAGATAGCATTTTTTTTCTTGTTGCTATATAACTCTTTATAGAGAACCATCATATTCAGACACATCTACAAGACATATTTTCTTTCAGGAATGAGGGGGGATGTTCAGGAAAATTAATGCCAAGAGCTAATTTTATTACTATTTCACCCATATCCTCAGTGCCATTAAACAAATTCTTGTTATTTAAAAGTAGTTCCAACTTGGCTTGATATCCAAACTCTCCTATTTTAGTTAGGTTTGTTTATGAAGGCCAGGCAGGCTGTGAGGGGATGTGAGGCTGAAAATAATATATCCGAGTCTCACACCAGTGACCTTCGACTCCAGCAAAATTGCTGTACAAACTCAGTCCTGACATCCTCTGGATGGTAAATTGATTTCACTACTCAAGGATGTAAACTTAGGTTCTCTGATTCCAAACCCAGGGCTCATGAACCAATTTCTAACGTTTCTAAGAGAAACCTAGAGCCAAAGAGTGTGATTATTTGAGAAGTGCCCAAAAGTGAACCCGGTTCATATAAATTTGGAATGGAGCTTTTGAGCCAGAGGTTACAAGTCCAAGTTATTATTATTACTGTTTTGCCATTCTGCTATTCATTTTACTTTAGAATCCTCCCAGGAAGAATGTAGCAGAATATTTATAATGGAAGCTGGGTCTACTTTCATTTGGGAGTACAGAAAATTCTATGCCTGTAGGCTTTCTGGGGAAGGATAATTCTTTTTTTCCCAAGTGCTGTGAAGGACAGTATTCCTTGAAAACAATGAGTCACTGAACTAGATGATTTAAAAAGATGTTATAGCTCAGTATAGATTCTGCCCATCAAAGTTGGAAGGGTCCTTAAAAGCCCATCTTATCCCTCATCTGAGAGGCGGTAACATGGAGAATCAAATAGGGGAAGGCACTTGCTCAGGGTCCCATGGCAAGTTAGCCCAGGTGGATCTAGAACCCTAATTTCCTGATGCTCAGTGATCTAACATGTTTTAAATTGGTCTAAGGTTCTAAATAACTCTAGTCATTTCACTCAATATGTTAAAAAATCAAATATTTAAATAAAAAACATTGTGTGTAATAATTTGTTTATATAAATCTACCACCACCTCAGCCCACAGAAACTGTGGAGATGAGATGTTTTCCCTGTTTTTTTTAATTAATGAAACTTAAGAGTCTTAGTTTCCTCATCTGTAAAATAAAGCAGCTAAAGATGGTTTCTACCTGCTCCACATTTCAACCCTAATCTATTTCCAACAGCTGAATGCTCTTTACCTGCCTATCTGGAAGGATTCCTCCCGTGGTGGGTTTCAGAAGCATATCTTTGTGGTTTCATTGATTTTAGAAGTAGGAGTAGGGAGAAGAATAAGTTACCAGCCTGTTTCCCAGACAGACTTTGTTTAAAATATGTCACTGCTTTCTATTCTGTTCTTCTAAGATTTCTCTCATCTGATATTTTCATATTTCAGTGAAATGGTTAATTTGTTCTTCTGACAGTAATACTGCAAGGATCTAGGATTTCCCTGGTGTGCGCTCACCCCACACTGACACAGATAAAGGGATGTTCATTAGCATGCACAATGAGTTTCTATGGCCAATAAAAGACTGACCTCTTAGTGGGCATCCTTCTAGTGATGAACCTCTCTGCACTGGCTTAAACTGGTCTTTGGTCAACAGTCAAACAATCCCAAAATAGATCAATATTCCAGCTATGTAGACCTTGAAGGCTAATGAGTCAACAAGCACTAATTAAGTGCCTACTATGCATCTCTGCCATGCTAAACACTGGAGATTTAAAGAGACAAAAACAACCCCCACCATTGAGCAACTCACATTCTAATGGGGGAGACAACATTCAAGCATAGTAACTATGTCCAAATAAGATATTTAAAGGGCAAAACATAGCTAATCTCAGAGACGAGGCACTAGCATTAAGAAGCACCAGGAAAGACTTTTGGCCAAAGAGGGGATTTCAGCTGAGACTTGAAGGAAGTCAGGAGGGACGGATGAAGACGGAGAACAAGACAAGAAGGTGACGGGAACACCAGGGAGGCCAATGTCACTGCGTCACAGAGTCCATGAAAGAGGTGCAAGCATAAGAAGGCTGTAAAAGGAGGGAGGACTTGAAAAGCCAAAAGGAGGACTTTATAATTGAGCCACTGGAGTCAACTGAGTAAGGGGCTAACACAGTCAGATCTGTCCTTTGGTGGCTGAGTGGAAAATGGATTGAAATTGGGAGAAACTTCAAGTAGGGAGACTGACCAGACCTAGGCTTGTGCCGGCAGCACCTACAAGAACTCAAGGTCCCCTTCCTGTCCACCATGAGGTACAGGTCCTGTCAGATATTTCTCTTTTCAGTGAACTTGGGAAAGTGGCCCTCTTTCAACCCTGAGGGCCTCATCCTTAGAGCACACTCTGTCTAACCCAACAGCAAGGGCAAATTTGAGTACATCATCTGTCCCTTTTGGCATGTGCACATGCACACATGCATACACACACAATATACATACAGACATGTGCATGCACGCACACATGCAAATACACATGTGCACGCACACATGCATACCCCCCCATACCAAAAAAATACTTGATTTCCTCTAGGTTTTCACCACGTTTGGTTGGTAATACTGTTTGTGAACTGTGAAGCTTGATGTGGACAGACATAGCAAGGCAGCTCTAGAAATGTAAGACATGGAGTCCATTGAACAAAACCTATCTGATCAGTGGAGAACTGTGAAAGTCTGATTCTGGAATTCTGGTCAACAGCCAAAATTTTCTCTAGGAAATCTGGGTCTTGGAAAATCATGGCTGGAGGGCTGCTAAATTTTATGCCAGGATGTGAGTCTTGGCATTACCAACAATTTTCTGTACCATCTTGAGGAAATAATTTAATCTCATTAAGCTTCGTTTTTCTTAGATGTAAATGAAGTGTCTAAACTAGGCGGATGACCTGTAGGGCCTTTTCCAGAGTCCAGACTCTAACAGGATTTTTGTCTTCTACATAGAATAAAAACATAAATTAATAATGAAATAGAATTTGTCTGTACCAGAGATGTCATCCTCTTCATTCCATCCGGCACGATTTCCTCGCTCTTCCATAATTGTTCCTGTTCTCCTCTTCAATAAATACTGGCGACCAATGGTCATTTTTCCTGCTCGTTTGGCGCCTTTCACTATTGTTTTTGAAAAAGTGCTACGGATCACAAATCAAACAAAATACTCATTAAAATGTGAAACAAGCAAACTCGAATTCTAATAGTCACAAACATTTCACAGACTTACCCCTCCTTTATCCCCTTGCTGCCAGCCTGACCCAGGCCTTTCCCGCCATATAAGGACATTACTGCAACAACGTCTTGATTGGTTGCCCTAAGCTAGTTTCACATCCTCTAAACCACTGTGTGCACAGAGGCTAGATTAGCTCTTATTCAAGCATCACTTTCATTATATAAGGTTTACTCTTTCATTTAGAACAAATAATCATTCTTTATTGCTTACTTCATCAAGTCAAAACTTCCCTACCTTGCTTCCAGGACTCTCTACAATCAAGGCCTGTTCTCTTTCCCCTTATTTCCCACTGCATAAGGTCTTGGCATGTTGGAAAACATAGTGATTCTAGGGCCTGTCTGGCAGCATGACAGCAGCATGGGCCTGGGAATCAGGAGTTCTGGGCTCTAGCTCCATGGTAGCTACTAATTAAGTAGGTGTATATCTTTGGATGAGTCCCTTATAATGAGCCTCAGTTTCCTCATCTGTAAAAATGAAGGCATTGAACTAGATGAGCTAAGGTCATTTTTAGCATAGATATCCTGTAAAGTTATGCTTATAATTACCTAAAATATTTATACTTTTTTTCATGATGTCTGGTAGAACTGATAATAGGAGTCCCAAGATGGTGGAGTCTTTTCATGTGGCTAGTTGTGTATTGTCAATAGTCTGTATTAATGGCAACTACAAACATCCTACACCTCTAGTTTTCAAACTACAGAGTACATAGTGTAATTTTTCTCTGTATTTTAAAAAGTCTCCCCCCCCACCTTAGTACATGTTATATAGAACCTGGCCAATAGTACTAATATGCTTTTGATGATACCGATCATCTAACTAATTAGAATTAGAAACTCTAGCTCTCACAATTTATCGTTATCTTGCCTAATTTCAAAACCAAAGTGACTAAAGGCCTGGCAATAACCCCACAGTCAGGCCTGGCAGTGACGAGAGGATGCACTCACTCCTCTGCCTTCTTACCGGAAAGAAGTATTCTTCTCTTTCTGCTTGGGTAAGATGACCTGTGGGGCAGTCTGGCCAGCAGCAAAGGCGAAGGTGCTAAAGATGGATGGGGGGTAACGGGCCTTCATCAGCTGCTTCTTAAAGATCTCTACTGCTTCCGGACTCACTTCTTCATCAAAGGCCACTTGGATCAGCTGTGGAGCAGAGGGATCAAACACATTAGATGTGTTACCAGGCATTCCAGAGATGCCTGCCAGCAGAGGCTGGGGGCGGAGGAAGGCTTAGACTTGTTCTTTTGTCATCATTTAAATAACTCATCTCTTGAATGCCACGTCTATACTGAGGAAAAACAAGGGTGTTAGGAGCAAGGCAGACTTTATCAGACAGGACTGCAATCTCACATCCCACACTGTGCTACCAGATGCAAGCTGCTTAACCTCTCAAGCCTTTGTGTCTTTATGCATAAAATGGGAATGATCATACTAGTTAATATCGACCATAGAGGGCTGTTCTGAGGATTAAATAATATAACTTGTGTAAAGCATTTCTCAAAGCTTAAAAATTTATACACAATTAGTTGTTGTTACTATTATTTTATTAGGTGAAGTAGCTAACAAACCACCAATTATAAACTGTCAGTTTATAATTCAATTACACTCACATTTACTATGTGCCTATTGTGCTAGGAAACGGAATCTATAAGCTAATACTATTAACTGACAGGTATGTAGCACATTAAGGTTTGCAAAATATTTGATATACATTATTACATTTGATCTCTGTAAACCTTTGTGAGACAGATGCTGTGGTCATTATGATCCCCATTTTACAGATGGGGAAACTCATGAGAAGAGAGGTTAAGTACCTTGTCCAGGGTCAAACAACAGGAAGTACCTGAGGAAGAAATCAAACCCAAGTCTTCTGAACTCCAAAGCCAATGTTCAGTCCACTATGGCCCCTGGCAGCTATGAGAACCTGGAGGAAATGTATGCCATATTGTGCCAGCAGCTTGCTCTCACCCAATGACTCTCTCCACCTGGGTACTTGGCCCAAGAGATCTCCCCCCAGATGGGCCAGAGAGCTCCTGGCCAAACCTCATAGTCACATAGATGACCCATATGATGTTCACTGTGGAATGGCTGACAATTTGACTAGTCAGAAGAAGCCAAATGGCAGTTGCCCAAGGCAGTATGAAAATATCTTTGTTACCAATGCAGTTCATAGTCTTGAGGCATCCAAAAGTGTATGAGAAGAGGAGATTCCCAGCCCTTGGGAAATGGGAAAACCAAGTTTTACTAAACGATGACCTCATTTACCACTTTATCATCATCTTTAGGAAGGTCTGCCTTGGTGTTCAGGGTTCTTGGCCAGAGTGATGGGGATGTGAAAGTATGGTATAATGCATAGAAAGCCCATTTCCTTGTCAGGGAGTCAGGGGATCTGGGTGATAGTTTGGCTTTTTCACTAATTAATTGGGAGGGGTCAGGACCCCTCTAAGAATCTCAACACAGCATAGCATTTAGAGCTTTTTTTTCACCCTTTTTAAGGGTGATGGAGTTACTATAAATCCAATAACACTTTTATCTTATTAAGCAAAATAGTCACCATGAATTCTAGCTTGAGAGCATCATCTTGGCTGGGAGGTGACCATGGCTTCTCAAAAACTGTGCCGGGGGAGCACCAGCTGCGGAGGGGCCTAAAAAGCTACAGAGCTTTACAACACAGTACCAGACAGGGCCTACATGTTTCTAAGGATCAGCCTAAGTAAGAACTAAGAGTCTCACAGACCCTAAATCTACAAGTAAGAACTATGTAAGACATCACTAGAAGCTGCAATTGGACGATCAATTCTTGGTCTTGGTAATCCATGAAAAAAAAGAAAAATACAAAATGATCATTAGTCCTACATCCATTCTGCTTTTACTGAGACAATGATAGTTATGGAATATGGGGAAGAGAGGGCTAAGAATCACTGTCTTTAGACTGTCTACATGAACATTAATTTAGCTACTGGTGCTTGGAATGTGAGAACCTTGTTCAGTGACCAGTGAGTGGACATATTAGTAGAAGAAATAAATCATATCATTCTTGACATTCTTCCTATAAATGAGAACCAGAAGACAAAAGGAAATTGAAGCTAAATTAATGAGTGACTCACAGGTTCCTCTTGGAAAGGCTTTTGGAATCATCACTTTGGAAGTTGTGCAAAATGAACTGGAGATGGGAGATTAGAATAAGGATACCGATCAGGAAAAAACTGTGGCAGGTAAGGGGGTGATGATGGCCTCAATTAGGATGATGGAGATGAGAATAGTGAAAAGATGATGGATGCAAGAAATGTTCTGGAGACAGGATCGAGGAGTCTTGTATCCTAGCTGAATATGAGGAATGAGGCTGGGAAAAAGCAATGAGGGCTCTAGTTGCAAACCAGGGTAACGGGAAGGATGGTGGTGTCATTGACAGAAGCAGGGAAGTTAGGAAGAAGTCTGAGTTTAAGTGTAAAACACCTTGAGCTCCATTTTTGACACGCTGAATTAGAGACACCTATGGGAAATGCAAGTGAAGGTGCCCACCAGGTATCTCACTAGGGCTGTAGGACTAGAGCTCAGAAGAGATGAGAGCTGAAGAGGTAGATATGAGAGTTGTCTGTATAGAACTGATAAGTGATGCCATGGAAACTGAAGAGATTACCAAGATGGAGAATTTGGAGAAACAAGAGGGTCCAAGAGAAAACTCTAGGTCAGACGTAGGCACAGGGGATGGGACTTGGATGAAAAGACTAAGAATGAATGGTCAGACAGGACAAGAACTGGGAAAGAGGAATCCTGAAAATCCAAGAAGGAGGTAGTAATGTACAGTGTCATGGAGTGGCCATGAAGAAAGGACTGAGTCAATGCCTCTGGGAGTAGATTGTTTCTAAGGTCTCATTTCCACTTTAACTTCCTCTAATACTAATCAAACTATATTATCTTGAGGATTCCGAGGTCACAGAAACTTAAAGGCTACCCCAAGAGAAATGTCAGGGGAAATGGGTTCTTTTGCAGAACGTTATTTGTTAACAGGGTTCTCTTCTGAGTAAACCAGACCCTGTCTCCACAGTTCCCTGCATAGTTTCCCTAAGTGAAACCACAGTCCCTTACTAGGAGGAAGATGATTATCCCCATATGGAGTGTGGCCATGGGGCAGTGGAGTTTGTTGCAATGTCTCCAAGGTTACCTTCCAGTAGGCCTGGCTCTCAATATGCCTGAACTCTTCCTGAAGCTTTTTATTACTCTTATCCTCCACACCATCAACAGTTTCATTCTCTATTTTTCCTTTTTTTTTAAAAAATAAATAAATTAATTTATTTTCTTATTTACATCATTCATTTCCACGAGATTCTGAGTTACAAATTTTCTCCCCATCTTTCCCCTACCCAACACCTCAAAACTGCCATCTCACTGTATAACCCCTCCCCCAATATGTTCCCTTTTTCAAGACTTTGTTGCCTTTTGACTGGATTACTGTAACAGCCTATTAACTGGTTTCCCTGTTCCCAGTCTCCCACCTCTCCAATATCAACTTCATATAGTTTAAACCTTCAATGTAATATCCTTAGACCTTCAATGGCTCTCCATTGCCCAAAGCATTCAAGGCTTATCACAATCTGGATCTGATCTACATTTCAGCCTTCTCTCACAGTGTTCCTTATAAGCTCTATATTCCAATCAGAACAGGCTCCTAATTGTTCTTCAGTCCTATCCCATCTTCTGACTCCATGCATTAGTGCAGACTGGTTGAAAGTGCCTGCAATGCACTCCCAGCCGTCTCTGCCTATTGAAACGTTTGTTTTCCTTCATGGTCTTTAAGTAAGCTAGGAAGACCTGAGTTCAGATCTAGTCATGGATGTGACCATGGGCAAATCCCTTAAGCTCTGTCTGCCACAGTTGCCTCATCTGTAAAATGAGGATAACAACAACTGCCTCCCAGGGTTGCTGGGAGGACAAACATGAAATGATTTTGGTAAAGCTTTCTGTGTAAATACCAGCTGATTGTCCAGCTCCAGCTCAGGAGGGATTCCCCTCACAAAGTCTTCTGTGAGTGGGGTCTCCCTCACACCCACCAAACTACAAGCGTCTTCTCCCTCCTCCAGCGGCCCTTTAGGTCTCTCCTCTGCTCCTCCTCCCCACAGAATCCTTATCTGTGCGCGTGTCCTCTCTCTCTCTCGTTTCACTGTAAGTAGTACTGGGGGAGTTGGAGGGGAAGAACTGTGCTTTATTTTTTTTAACCTTTGTATCCCCTAGTGCTGACACGGCAGGTCCTTATTAGATGTTTACTCAGTTGCACATGGGCAGTCTGATGAGCAGATCCCTTTGAAGCCCCAGCACGTCATTCCCTCCCTGGTACCTGGAAGGAGGCCGATGTGATCTGCATGCCCTCTTGCATGTTCTGCTGCAGCTGGTTTGGGATGGTGATCTTCTTCTCCTTGGTGATGGATGCTATGGGGAAGCTCCGCACGACGGTCTGTTCACCAACTAAGACAGAACGGACTCTGGATTAGTTTACAAGGGACACGACTGGCTTTCAGAAACTTCCCTGGAGAAAGAGATGGAGATGGCTGGGGTGAAACCTGAGCGAGGGACTCTTCCTCAGTGAGGATGGCCTAGAGCAGCCGTTCTCAACCTGTGGGTCGCAAACCCTTTGGAGTCGAACGACTGTTTCACAGGGGTCACAGGGGTCGCCTAAGACCACTGGAAAACACATATTCCCAATGGTCTTAGAAACCAAGACACTGCTCCTCTATCCGTCTCCAGGTGGGTCCACCCAATGTAATAGTAATCAGTTTAGCAGGATACTTAGCACTACTAAGTGCTAAGTGTGGAAGGTGCAAACTCTGTCCCACTGTTGAGAAGGCATGAACTCCCCTGTTGATGTGGAAGAAGGGGATTGGCTGAGCCCCTGTTGATGTGGAAGAAGGGGA
>CM053583.1:44480819-44525824 GCA_028627135.1 Pseudochirops cupreus | reverse complement strand
TCCCACCTCTCATCCTCATCCCCCCTACTCTCCTGTGTGGCAAGATACCCAGTTTAGAGTTTATGTCGTTCCTTCCCTAAGCCAAGTTCAATGAGAGTAAGGTTGACCCTTTCCCTTTTGCCTTTCTGTTCTTCCCCTCCACCTGGTACCTATTTTAACACAACAATATAAAATTCAAAAGCTATCTTCACATCTATAGGTACATGGCTTCCTCATAGATGCAATTCTGTTTATTTTCTTTACAGCCACATAGAGCTGGCATCTATTTAATTAACAACTGTTTACCTATCTAGTAGAAAATTTGACATCTAAAAGAATGCAATCAATGAAGAGAGATGCTTACAAGTATTAAGACCCAGCCCTACTTGTGCATACAATGAAAATCAGGCTATTGAGTCTTCTGTGCTTTGGACACTTCTTATGGTTTCTCTTGTTTGTTTATTTTAAAATACTCTCTGTTTCTCTGTAATTATTAGAAGAAAAATCCACAGGAAAAAAATCTAAGGAATATTTCTATAAAATCTCAGTACTCACAGCAGGGTTTCTTTTCCTTTTCTGTGTCCTAGACCTCCTAGCAGTCTGCTAAAAGTCTACGGGTCCTTTTACAAATAAGGTTTTTAAAAAATAATTCAAGGAAATGTTAAATTTCAGTTAAGAGGTTAGTGAAGATAAAGATGCAATTTTTTTTCCTGTCCAAGTTCAAGGACCCCCTGAAATCTATCCAAAGATCTAAGGTTAAGAACTCTTGATCTACAGGAAAGGGATGAAGTTGGGAAATTGTGCCCCCTTCTTAAGGAGAGCTGCCTGTGGACAGCAAGGGCCAAGGAAGGGCTGGTGGATATGAGATCAAGGGAAGAAAATGGGCTGCTCTAGGCAATAGACAAAGCTGGAAAAGTGGGAGTTGGAGCTCCCTTTCACCTGACCAACTCCCTGCTGCAGCCATTACTACAAGAAACAATGACAGAATAATTAAATGCTAAAGATGATGGTATTAATTCAGAGGATAACTGGTGCTTGGCAAAGGGAGAGATCCCTTGGGTTGAAATAGTGGAGAAGCCTTCCTGGAGAGGGTCTAATCAATAGAGGCCAGATAGAGGCCAGAGCGAAAGCATGTGGGAAGACAGGCCACAAGTAAGTGTGGGGACAATGGGGACATTAGCATAACATAATGGTAGGAAATAGGTATGATATTTAGGGTGTGATCTGATTATGTATTATGAACATAAAGCAGAATTAATATTTGATGAGACAAGGTAATGTGCAGTCACTTGAAGTTTTGAGTTGGGTGACATATTGAAAACAGTATTTTGGTATACAGAACTGAATGGAGAGGAAAAGACTAGAATTAGGGATAACAGTGAGGAAGCAATCCATTACTGTAATACAGAGGTAAGGACTAGGCTGATAGCAATTGGAATGAAGAAGAAAACAACAACGTGGGAAACCTTTCAAATTAGAAGATTACAAAGATGTGACGATCATCTATCCTGGAGATGACGGCAAAGAAAATAGTCAAGGACGATGCCAAGGTTTCCAGCCCAAGACAATGGCAGAATGATTATGGATTACCAATAGGAAAGGGTTTTGAAAAAGTTAAGGCTGGAGATGTACTTTGTGTAATCAAAATAAGCTCACACTGAGAGCGAATGAGCTCAGTAAGAAGAATGTTAAAAAGAAAGAATACTGGGAGACATCCACTTGGGAGAGGAGAAGAAAAGCAAGCTAGACAAAAAAGGTGGCAGAGGCAAAATTGGAAAGGTAGGAAAAGCAGGAGGAAAAAACAGTGCCACAGAATACAAAGGAGGAGGGACCATCTCATTTCTTACCTGGCTGCACCACTTTGGGGCTTTTCTGACTATTGGGATAACCTCACTGGCCTGCAAGATCCCACTGGTCTTGGTATTCTACCTTGTCACTCCCCTCTACCTCTCTCAATGGAGGGTGGGGCCGTGAATTCCAAACCTTCATTTAAGGAGAGAGCTCAGCTCAGACATCTCATTTCTCACCTAGCCATTCTATTTTGGGACTCTGACTGACCTCTCTATCATGCTCCCATGTTGACTTCCTTTCCTCCACCTTTCCTGCATTTTCAGCTTCATTTTCTGTGTTGTCTTCCCCCATGAGACTGTAAGCTCCTTGAGGGCAGACTGTTGTTCTTTTTTTCATATTTGTATCTTTAGTGCTTAGCACAGTGCCTGGCATGTAGCAGGTGCTTAATAAATGTTTATTGACTATTGACTCAAGACAGAATACACAACCAGATGTTGCACAGAGGTCAAAGACAATGGAAATGTGAAATAAAGCCACTGGATGTGATGAGAAGGAGGTCACTGGTAATCTTAGGAGGGGTAAGCTCACCACAGGGACAAGTGAAAGGAAGACAGATCAGTGGGAAGGATGGATTGGAAGCAGGCACAACAGATATAAATCATGGTGTCTGACAGTGAAATGAGACACTGGATAGCATTTATCAGGAGCAATAGGATCAAATAAATCTTTTTTAAGCTGGGCAAATGAGCATTCTGAAGTGACATCAAGAGTTCAAGACCTGACATTTTATAGGAAAACTGTCCCCAGTGTTATGCATTCTCTTTAATAAAATGATGCTGGCCTAAGATCATCAAACAGAGTCCACATATGCTCTCTCCTTCCCAAACCTGTTGGTGACAATGCTGTTGCTTCCACTCTCCCAGTCTCCAGTGGCAGACGTTCTCAGGAGCTTGTTTTTACTTGTGTCCAGCGGTACCAGTAGGTTGACCATGAGGTTTGCAAAGTGGATCGCCTGACTGAAGACTGTACTCTCCTCCTTCTGCACCAGCTCTTGCTGCATCTCTTTGCTCAGTGTGGGCCACAGCCGCAGCTGCTCTGCAGCCAGGTCCATTGCAGTCTTCTCCTGGTCTGTGCTTTTTGGAATTTTCTCCTACCGAAAAAGCAATGAGAATGAAGAGAAAATACTAATCATTTTACATAGTCCAAAGAGTGAGACAGAGGTTGTTAAAAATGAAGAATATATTTCAGTAGCTTAACATTTGGATAACTATAATGTGTTGTGTAAAAAAAAAAGTAAAAATGGAGAGGTCATAATCTTTTTTTTTAATTCTAATTTTTTTGCCTTTTTTTTTTTAGAGGGGGAAAGGTAGGGCAGTTGGGGTTAAGTGACTTGCCCAAGGTCACACAGCTAGTTTGTGTGTTACATGTCAGAAGCTGGATTTGAACTCAGGTCCTGCCAACTCCAAGGACAGTGCTCTATTCACTGCACCACCTAACCACCCCTGGTCATAATCTTCTTAATTCTCAGTACTTAAATGAACCTCTATGAAGAGCGCAGTGAAATCTGTTCAATTAACAGACCAAGTGGTTTCCACTTTACTTACTGATATCTATAAACTATATCACTTTCAACATGTTAATTATAGTAAATAACTGGCCTATTGCTCCTTGAAACAATGTTGAGGCGCTAGCCTTTTTTTGTATCATTATGGATGGCAGGGATGGAAAATACTCACATTTTCTTGGAAGTGAGGATTATGCAATTGAATATAATAGTACAAAAATAATTTTTTAAGAAGAAGTATGCCCTCAGAATTAAATTACAAGTAGAACAGTAGAAGATGAATAAGTGTTGGTTTGGGTTTAGCCATTTAAAAAAAATACGGAGGCCACAAACACAAACTTTAGTGTTTGATCCACCAATGACTGAAAAAAGCTCAATTTAAATGTTACTGCATGCTAAACATGACTACTGATGGAAGACAATAGTCTAATTTGATTTCAAAAGCAATGGCACAGACACTAATCTTTAGTAGTCTATGAAGAAAGATGTATTCTTACTGAAAGTCAATTCTTAACCAAATCACATGTTCCAAAAGAAATGCAACAAAGCATGCTTCACTTATCACACAATAATCATTTAGATTATGAGACATAAGAGATGATTATAATAATTAAGTGTTTACCAGGTGGTTGAATGAGAAGGCATACAATCACAATTTTCAAATGGGGCCACTACTATGATGCTAGTTTAGTTGAGATTCTAGATCAGTGGTCTCAACCTTCCTAATGCTGCGACCCTTTAATACAGTTCCTCATGTTGTGGTGACCCCCAACCATAAAATTATTTTTGTTGCTACTTCATAACTATAATTTTGCTACTGTTATGAGTCATAATGTAAATATCTGATATGCAGGATGTATTTTCATTGTTACAAATTGAACATAACCCACAGGCTTAGAACCGCTGTTCTAGATGTATGTTTCCAAAATCGGAATTTCCAATGACTAAACTTGTAAAGGCTTACTGTCACAATCTTATGTCTAGCGGACTCTGGTGATGGAAGAAAAACTGCAATACATATTGTTGATAAAAAGCAGTCTTTAAGCCCCTAGAGCGTAATATTTGCCCAACATGATCCATCCAGCAATCTGTGATATATAAATGCAATGAGTCTTTCAACCAAATGTAGTGCCAAATGGTTGCCTCTTTAAAATTATCTCCTATTTTCATCCAAATAGGATCGCATTCAAATGTCCGTTGAAGAACAGAAATTAAACAAATTATATCACAACAAATCTAACCTGGTCACAGAGAGTATCATGCCATTTGCTTGAAAGAAAAGGCACAGTCTCTGCCCTCCCAGGCCTATAAGGGACTTCTCTGAACTACAGCTGTGGTAGCAAGAAATTTACCCCAGAGAATTGAATTATAACATAACATTTAATCAACAGGCATTTATTTAGAGTTCCAATGCTGTGCCAGGCACTACACCAGGCCCTGGGAGCACAAAGACAGCCCAGGAAGCACCATGGTCTTTCAAGGAGCTTATATTCTATGGCAAGGGAGGAAAGAACACACACGCACACATGCACACATGCAGAAACACATCACAGGATACTCTGTCCTAGGTGCATAACAGAGGTACAGATAGAGCGCCATTGCGGACCAGATGAGGAAACCAGAACTTCTGGCTGGGGAATTAAGGAAAGTTCTATAAAGGAAATGACAGCTGAGCTGGGGCAAAAATAACGAGCTGGATTTTAACGGGTGGTAATTGGGGGTGGGGATAGGAGAAAGGATCCCAGGAATAAGGAAGCCATGAAAGGAAAAAGAAGGTTGGGGGAGAATGGGCAGTCCAAATGCTCTGCTGGTGAAGATATCAATTCGCAGAATTTTAAAAGATTTCCATTTAAATTGCCAGCTGAGTTACAGACTTGAAGAGTTTCTTTTAAAGAGCAAAAAGTACCATAGAAAACTACTGAGAGGGGCTCCAATGGACAGAAAGGCCTTTTCTTGTAACTTATTTGGCTGCAGCAGGTCTGGGACCCATCCCTCTTTTATCCCTGTTTCTGTTAAATAAGCTTTACAGGGATGAGCTTTTGCATGGCTGTAATTCACATTTTTTTTTTTGGGTCATTAAACATGATTTCAGGTAGACAGAGGAAAGGACAAAACCCATGTAACTTGGTCCTCAATTCCCAAGTGTTCTATCCTTTCCAGCACCTTCATTTGTTCAGATGCTTCCCCTTCTAGTTTTTCATGATTATAAACAGCACTTCTAGAAACCATCTTTGTACAAATTACTTTTTTCCCCTTGGGATTTATATCCTTGGGATATATGTTCCAAAGTGGAATTTCCAAGTCAAAGGGCACATAGTTTTGTAGCTCTTGTTACATGCTGCCAGACTAAGCTCCCCAAAGGTGAAGCCAATTCACAGTGCCACCAGCAGTACGCCACTTTAAGAGAATGTTTATAAAAGGTGAACTTCATAAAAGCATAAACATAAATGGAGAGGCTTTAGGATGTCCTTTACCTCTGTTTTTCAATACTTGTTCCCAAAAAGAGGCACAATGAATTTTCATTTGTCAAAATTCTGGGCTTACGAACCATTCAAACATGCTAATGCAAATAAATATCATACTAGAAATTAACCTAATAAACAACAAGCACAAAACCCCAAAGCTATTGAGTTCTTTTTTTAAAAAAAATGATGACTATACATTTTACAATACTATTCGACTTTCAGGCTGAGTTTCCCATTTTCTCACCTTTTGCTTCAGGTGTGCTGAATGATTGTCTTCCTTGGCTGAGAGGTATAGGGAGCGAACTTGATTTTGCACATTATTATAAAATGTTGTCTCCCAAAACTGTTGATTAGTCCATATGGGGTGGTCCTGCACACAGGTATAAGCAAACTGACTGACTCCAGGGGCAAGTTTCTGTGAGAA
This sequence comes from Pseudochirops cupreus, assembly GCA_028627135.1. Lineage (NCBI taxonomy): Eukaryota > Metazoa > Chordata > Mammalia > Diprotodontia > Pseudocheiridae > Pseudochirops > Pseudochirops cupreus. The sequence continues at coordinate 44,519,601 of CM053583.1, read as the reverse complement.
CACACAAGAAAGCAATCATCAGTGTGGAAATAAAACAATTTGAAAAATTATTAAATTTATTTATTTTTATTTTTCAACATTCACTTCCATAAGATATTGAGTTCCAAATTTTCTCCCCATATCTCCCCTCCCCCCATCCCAAGACAGCATGTGGTCTGATACAGGCTCTACATATACATTGATATTAAACCTATTTTCACATCAATGATGTTGTAAAGAAGAAGTAGAACCAATGGGAGAAACCATGAGAAAGAAGAAACACAATAACAACAACAAAAAAAGAGAAAGAGTAAATAAGATGCTTTGATCTGCATTCAGACTCCATAGTTATTTTTCTGGAAGCAGACAAATAAAACAAATGAAGTCACCCAAAGGACTATCTCTGAGCTTACAGTCTAATGAGGGAGAAAACCTGCTGACAGCTAAAAAGTAACAGTACATAGGACTACTTTTACATACATTCAACTTTGCCATTCCACTTGGCCAACATTAATTGCCTAAAATGTAGAAAGCATTCTGCTAGGTATTGGATTATCTGAGCTAAAGACAGAACTAAACTAGCAGAAAATGCAAAAATTGCTCATTCCAGGTTTTAAAATGCATGTGTGTGCGTGTGTCCAGGAGGGGTTATCATTGAGTTTGTTATCTGCATTTGGGGGAGCTTTTTGATCCACTTCTGTGATTTTACTGATTTATAAAACTCCTGGTAAGGAGAGTTCCTCTACCAATATAGATTGGGAATTATTCTGTACCTTATTTAGATAGTAGTCTTAGAGATCTGCCTCAGCAGTGAGAAGTTTGCCCAGGGTCACACAGTCAGTTAGTATCAGAGGAGGGACTTGAATTCAGGTCCTTAGGATTCTGAGGCAGCCTATCCACCTACTATGCCACTCTATGTTATTAAGTACTTATTTATTTATTAAGTAGTTATGAAGTATTAATTAAGTATTTAAACAAAATGCTGATGTCACCCTAAGACTTTCTTGGGAAAAGCCAGAAAGCTGTCCAGCTTCCTCATCCTGTCCCCTCAGCTCACACATTCTCGACAAAGATCCTCACATGCTTTATTTAAAGATACTTCCTAGGGACTGATGTGCAAATATGAGGAGGGCCCCTCATTCTCCCCCCACGTCTCTTACTGTCACTCTCTGGCCTCCCCTCACCACGGCTCCTGCTCCCTTTCTCCCTTTCCCCCCCTCACGGATCCTGCTATGCCACAGCTCCATGAAGAATTGTTCTTTTGTTTCTTAGAATATTCTGCCCTAAATCTGAATTGAGATTTAAAACTTCTGAGGCTGACTCCCTCTGAGGTGTTTATGACTGACCAGATCTTTCATAAGATGACCCTTGGGCTGCTGATTGACCTTATGATGGGCTGGAGCTTAAGGCGGTTTGAACGCTAATTTTTGCCAACTTCTCATGAAAAATGAGTGCCACGTGGTTGTAGGCAGACTTTTAGTAGATTGAAAAAAATGGAGGGTGTTGTACATCTGAAAGGACAGATCGATTTTGAGAGTGAAGTTCAAAAAGCAACTTCTGTTAATATAATTTTACTTTATTTTTAGAGAGGGAGCATGATAAAGGGGAAAAAATAATGAATCTGGAGTCAGAGACTTTTTGGCTCAGATTCTACCTTAGAGAATTACTAATTGTTTGACCTTGGGTGAGTCATTAATTTCCCTGGGCAGTCAGTCAGTAAATCAATGAGTATTTACTAAGCAATTAATAGGTGCCAGGTGACAGGGCTAATTCCTGGAGATTCCAAGAAAGGCAAAAAACATGGTCCCTGTCCTCAATGAGCTTACAACTAGAACAAACAAGATATTTTCAGGGTAAGCTTCAAGAAATCTCAGAGGAAAGGCATTAGCATTAAGGGGGTGGGGGGGTCACGAAAGTCTTCTTGCAGAAGGTGAAATGTTTGTTGAGTTTTGAAGGAAGCCAGTGAAGCCAGGGTATAGAACTGAGGAGGGAGAGTATTCCACGCATGAAGGAAAGCCAGTGAAAAAGCATGGAGTTGGAAGATGGGGTGGGGTGTAAATATAAGAGTAAATGTGTGGGGTATAAAATGTAAGCAGACTGGAAAAATAGGAAGAAGTCAGGGTATAAAAGCCAAAAAGGGGGATCTCATATTTGATCCTGGAGTCCTATTGCCTAGTTGTTCTGGCTGGCATATTGATCCTAAATACTACCTGGCCCTTCCACTGACATGAAACTGAGTGCTCCTTTTCGTAACTGAGAGAGGCTCAGCTTGAGAAGCCTACTGACATTTGAGAAGTAAGGCCACTGGCACTCAAGTCCTAGCCCCACTATTACTACTCATAGTAAATAACAAGGATGGTGAAGACTTTTTTTGTTTCCAGAAACAGATGTTTTAAAAAATATATTAAACATATTTCCACATTAGTTATGTCATGAAAGAAGAATCAGAACAAAAGGGAGAAGTCATGAGAAAGAAAAAAAAAAGAAAATAGACTGCTTTGATCTGCATTCAGATTCCACAGTTCTTTCTCTGGATATGGATAGCATCTCCCATCAGGAGCCTTTTAGAATTGTCTTGGATCACTGCATTGCTCAGAAGAGCTAAGTCTAACAAAGTCAGTTATCACATAATGTTGCTGTTACTATGTACAGTGTTCTCCTGGTTCTGTCCACTTCACAGCATCAGTTCATGCAAGTCTTTCCAGGTTTTTCTGAAATGCTCACCATTTCTTATGGAATAATAGTATTCCATTAAATTCATATACCACAACTTGTTTAGCCATTCCCCCAATTAATGGGTCAATTCTTGATCACCACAAAAAGAGCTGCTATAAACATTTTTGTACATATAGGCCCTTTTCCTAAAGACAGTCAGTCTTCTACTCAGCAAGACCAGGGTTCCAGTCCTTCCTCTGCCACATCTTGGCTGTGTGACCTTAGACAAGTCATTCACCTTCTCAGGCCCAGCCAGTCATTGAAACTGTAGGCTGCAGAGAAGGTGCCAGTCTACTGGGGTAGAGGAAGGCTCCTCACTGGGAATTCCTTACACTGATGAGATCCCAAGTCTAGATCCTTCTCCACCCAAAAAACCAACCGGCAACCAATCAGTCAATTGATTCTAGAGGCAGATTTTATCAGGATCAATAAGACGTAAAACAAAACAAAAACAAACAACTCAAACCCCCAAACAAAGCCACAATTAATCTCAAATCTCTTACTCTAACATAACAGAATTTCTAACCCACTTCTCAAAACTTTTTGTGATCCATATGTTGGAAATGCTGGCTGTTCTTCAACACTTCTCATGAGTGTACTCCCTGTCATGAGCTGCCCTTTACTAGGTCTAGTCCAGGTTGGACGATCAAGTTATCAGGGATGTTGTAGAGAGGATTCTTGTTTACTTGGCTGTTGTACTGGGTGATCTCTGCATTCTCTTCTGATTCTGTGACTCGTCCACAGTCACATAAGTAATAGGTAACAGAGATGGGATTTGAACTCCGGTTTTTTGTTTCCTAATCCAATACTTGTTATGGACAATATTTTCTTCCAACAATTCTAAATCTAGACAGATAGGATTGGCAAGAAGTGGTCCAAAATAAAGAAGAGATTCTCGGTAATCACAGCCCCAGTGATGACATTTATTTAGTTTTGTGAATGATAATCTCAAAGGCAACACTTTCCATCAATGAATAAAGTCATACACTCATCTGATATGAGTACATAATTATAAAGAGCATGCTTATTTTGTAGAATATGTAATATACAAATTTGGTAGCAGTTGTGGCTTCTGATATGTGAGTCACAAACATATACTGCTTAAATAACTTTCTGAAAACATCCACAAAGTTTATTCTCTCTCCATGGCCTCTTCATATGACGTCTTTCTCACCCCACTGCTTTGATACCCTTAGTAAAGACAAGTGTGCTCTGCTCTGCCCTCTCTCCCTACCAGCAGAGGGCGACAGCAATAGGCCACAATCCAATTTTCTGTCTCACTACAAGATTACCTTTCTTCTTTGAAATAGAAATGAAGTCCTTTTATAAAATACACTTTAAACATAAACTTCTCAAGAAAACAACAAAAGTTTCACATAAATATTTTTTCCTTATAAATGGAATTTTCAGGTCTTTAAAACTCAAGGTTTTCCTTTTCACAGGTTCTGTAATTTCAGTAAACAGTGAAAACAGTTATGAATGAGGCTATCATTGGAGCCTAAAAGCACTGTTAGTTTGAGACACAAAATTCCCTGAATGCTAAAATCTTGACTTTATGTCCTTTGATTGCTCTGACACAAGATAATATATAGTAGAGTGGAAAGAACACTGGGAGTCAGATGACCTGGATTCAAGTCTTTCATCTATAACTTACTACCTATGTATCCCTTGGGCAAATTACTTAACCTTTCTGTTCCTCAATTTCATTATGGTGATGGCCTAAATTATCTTTATGGTCTTTTCTAACTCTAAATCCTTTGAGTATACAAGATTTTCTCTATCCATGGGAAATAACACCCAAATGCATTTTGCCTTCTATAGGAAACTGCAAATGTACTACGTTTCCCAACTGTGATATATGTATGTATGTATGTATGTATGTCAGCATGTATATGTATCCTATAGAATATTTCTGCATGGAATTTTATAATACAGTTAGTTACTGAGTACTGAAAGAATAATGAAAGAATATAACCTCCTTTCCAACTCTGAGTAAGTCTGCAAGTGATTTATGAGCTACTTAAGGTTCAATATTAAGCAGCGCCTCTTCCTTTCTATCTAGGGCTTCTAAAGAGAACAGAGAATGGTCTACTTGACACAACATCAATCCTGGGCTTAATGTTCAGGGGCTGGTTAAACAAGCACGTAAAAACTTAAGAAAGAAAAGCTAGCTTAAGTGAAGGCCGAGGAAGGTCAATGTGAGGCAGCCATTCAAATAAAGACCTTCCTACAGGCTTGCAGGCAACCATGTTCCAGGTACATGGAGCCTGATTATCTAACAAAGCTCTCCTCCCTCAGAGAAACAAAACTTTAGTGAAGAAAGGTGGATGTGCCAACTGCAATCAATTACTCTTAAGGAAGGTCCAGGGCTCACAGATACAAAGACTGACTGTATGCTGAGGTCTGTCTCTGTAGCCACGAACCTCCTGAATACAACAGTTATTAAAGTTTGCAGATGATGGGCATTTCTACAACAAAATATCCCCTTTATCTGCTTTTTTTGGAGTTTCTGATTTTACCTATCATCTGATTATACTTTCATTTCTAGTTATTTAAATATTAGCCATTTAAAAGTTTTCTCAATCTTTCTCTTGAAAACACTTGAGCTCTGCAGGCCGCCAGAAAGCAGGTAAAGGGAGATCTCTGTTCTGTCACAAAACAGAACCATGGCATGCTGGGATGTCAGACTTGGGAGAGGCTTTTGGGATCCTCCAGGCCCACCTGGACCTCCTCATTTTTTGGGAACCATTTCTTTTGTCCTTGTCCTTAAGAGATGAAGGAATGTTTAGTTCCTAACTAAATAACTTTTTTTACTAAGAGAATAACAGAGCCTCAGAGAAAAATAGAGCCTCTGGGGGTCTGTAGGCTAACTTGAAACATGGCGAATAATGCCACTTCTTTCTTCTGGGCTTTAGTTTCCTTTTCTCTAAGATGAAGGGCTTTGACTAGAGGGTGACTGAAGTCCTTTTCAGCCCTTTTTAATGTGGCTATAAAATCCTCTATTTCCTCCTCCAGAAATGGACAGAAATGTGCAGTTCTGAGAACATCACACATTCTCAGTACTTCTTAAATAGCTTCTGCAAATACTCAGAAGAAATAAAGTGTGCATTATTTCTGGAAGGGGCAGGGTACTGCAAGGAAAGACCTTTCCCCTAATTTTACTGCTCTAGAAATTAACTTCCTACTGCTCATTACAGTGAGTGCTTTGGCTGTCTGCACTGCTGTCTATTTAGAATTACTACATGTTAGTCACTCCTACATCTTACTGTTCTTCCCCTGTGATACCTTGTGGTAGCACCTGGAGTACTAACCTTGGATTCTTGAAAGTCGTTCCAGAGAGACACAAACTCAGGCAAAGACTCAAAGGCCTTAAGTTCAGGCCTAGTGATAGACTTAAGTCTCCTTTCTGAAGGACAGTTTGGCTAAGTGTACAAAGGCTTAACCTCAGAGGGTCAGCCACTGAGTGATGCATTTTTTTTATTCACATAGATATCTAAGGCATAGAGGGTGAGGTAGAAGGAGAACCTCTACTTTTAAATAATAATTCTTTAAAATCATCTCTAAAATAGCATGTAGTAACAAGAAAATACAATGCAAACATTCTGCATAAACCACCATTTTAATCCTAATATTAAGATTCCAAAGGTAATTTTAAAAAATTAGCCCACTTCTACTTGGGATTCAGTCATGTCCTTAGCATTATGAGATATAGATAGCAAAGAAACTTAAGACATGGTCCTGCTCACAAGGACCATACAATCTGGTTAGGAAGATCACACACACACACACACACACACACACACACACACACACACACACACACACACACACACACACGATGAAGACAGCATCTTATATGACAGCATTATTTATACACACACAGACACACTATTAAAATGAAATGCTAAACTGTGCAGAGACATTTAGTAGACAACAGGCCATAATGGGCATCTTGCCTGAAAGATATCTCTGACGCGCACAAACAGGCCACGGGTTAGTTTGCCTCTAAAATTCTCCCTTCCACCCCTAAGCTTCTCCTACTTCAGAACATTTTTCAATTTTCATTTTCCTTATTTGAATTGATTTTGATTTCAATTCCAACTTGGGTTTTTTCTTCTATCAGTCATTCGGGGAATGGCATAGCAACAGTATATATGCCTAGCAATAGCTATCAAAGTTATCAAAGCCTGCAGATGATCGGCATGTCCACAACAGAATAGCCCCTTTACCTTCTTTATCTGCTTTTTTGGAGTTTCTGATTTAGCACACCATCTGATCATATTTTCATTTCCAGTTCTCTTTGTGTAAATGTTGAAACTCAAAAAGTTATTTCAGCTAGCTTTCCCCCAACTTCCCCAGACAGGCCCTGTGTAATTCCCCACATGCCTGTGGGGACCCACACAGGGAGTCCCTGCTTGTAAGGCATCCCGAGCTGGCACGTGGCATGTGTTTTCCAATATAAATGGTAGTTAGATATGTTTGAAATAGTCTTATACTTCAACTAGCTATTTATGTTTTTGTGGGTTGGTCTGGGAACCTAACTACCATCTGTAATGTTGTTCCATGGGAAAAAGCAATCCAAGTTCCCCCAAACACTTATAGATGGGTTTTTTCAACTTGGGGACTGTTTATATACAATAAAGTGCTAAGATGATAATATGTGCAACAGAAGTGAAGAAGGGAGTCATCAGCCAGGGTGGATTTAAACTTTTTTTCCAGTGTTCCACAACTACTCATTCCCTGCCACACAAGGCAAATTTCTTCCTTTAGAATTCTCATTTTACACATGAGAAAGTAAAGGGACAAATAAAAGAACTGCAAAAGGTTAGCAATGAATTAGTGTTAGAGGTCAAATCTCATTAAAATGAGTGGGGGGAGGGGAAGGAGAGGCATGGTGGTGGCATTTAAAACCTTTTGTTGTATAGGAGTTTTGTCCTAACAAAGTAAATAAGTCCTTGAATGGGCTATATAACTGCTACATCCATTTCTGATACTCATTATAAGCCAGAGACAGAGATTTGGTTAAAAAAAAATTTCCAGAATAAATTCTGGGTTCAGTGACAAGTCACCAAATTCACTAGTGTGCTATATATAAATTTTCTATCTTCAAACCTGATGACAAGAATAATCATGATTGAGGACCTAGAGGATTATGACTAACCAAAAGGAGATAGAAATACGGTCATTCTATATTTATTAAGGAAAGAAAGTGGGCCAATACATGTTTATATGATGACTGACTACATGTGGACTAGACTAGCCTGAAAAGTTTTCCAGTTTAAATTATAATTTGCATTTATATAGCATTTAAAAGTTTAGAAATCATTTTTTTCCTTACAATAACCATGTGAGATGGAGAATGATTAACCCCATTTTACAGAGAATAAAACTAAGGGTTATAGAAATGAAATGACTCAGCCAAGGTTGCCTGGTCAGTGTCTGTTCCAGGTCTCAAGTCCAGGACCACAGACCACTGATTTAGAGCTCTTGCCACTACACCCAACTGATGTAAATATAATAGAATCTTGGCTTGGACACTCAGGAGCTGGGCAGCCTTGGCTGAATCACCTCTCTCTGGGTGAGCCTTGATTTCTCCATCTGTAAGAATGGGAATAATATTTTCATCACCTATCTCACAGGAAACTGAGAAAAGTGAACTGTTTAGCATAAACATGCTATTATTATTATTATTTTTGCTTTCTGGAGGGAGGAGGACAGGGCAATTGGGGTTAAGTGACTTGCCCAAGGTCACATGGCTAGTGTTAAGTGTCTGATGCTGGATTTGAACTCAGGTCCTCCTGACTCCAAGGCCAGTGCTCTATTCACTTTGCCACCTAGCCTCCCCCAATGTGCTATTATTTAAAGCAGAAAACTTTTTTAGGGCAGTCTACCTTAGCTGAGGCCAAAGGCCCATGTTCTTGAGCACTTATGTATTGTAGGCATTATGGAAACTGTGACCAGGCCACAGGGAACTAAAGCAAGGCATTGAGACATGGAAAGGCAAATTGACCGATTGGATAAGGGAGTGGGGCACATTGGGGCAGGTTTTGTGGCTTTTTTAGAAGCAGCTTGTCTGGGAGTGACCACTTCTCCCTAAGAGGTGAGCTCTACATGTAATTTCTAAATCATTTTTTAAAAACTGGGGAGTACCAAAGAGATCATAAAAATGGGAAAAGGACCCACATGTAGAAAAATACTTATAGCAGCTCTTTTTGTGGTGGCCAGGAACTGGAAATCGAGGGGATGCCCATCAATTGGGGAATGGCTGAACATGTTGTGGTATATGAACGTAATGGAATACTATTGTGCTATAAGAAATGAGGGGGAGACGGACTTCATGATAACCTGGAGAGACTTAGATAAACTGATGCTGAGTGAAGTAAGTAGGACCAGGAGAAGATCGTACAAAGGAACAGCCACAATGTGTGAGGACTGATTTTGATAGACTTAGTTAGCCATTTCTCAGCAATGCAAGGACCAAAAACATTTCCAAAGGATTCATGATGGAAAATGCCATCCACACTCAGAGAAAGAGCTACGGAGTCGGAATGCAGACTGAAGCAGTCTATTTTCTCTTTTTTTTTTCTTTCTCATGTTCATTACAATTCTTCTATGCAATGTGACGAATGTGAAAATGTGTTTAACAGGAATGTATGTGAAGAGCCCATATCAGATTGCACACTACCTTGGGGAGAGACAGGAAGGGAGAAAATTTAAAACTTATGGAAGTGAACAAATAAGTAAATTGGAAAAAAAATTGGGGAGTAACTGGAACGAAGGGGTAAGCAAGGTAGATAGTTACCTACTACACATATTTTTAAATAAAAAAAATCTTTCTCTCTGGGACACTTAGGTAATTACTTCTAGAAACTTCTGTTAAACTGTAACAATTTTCAATTCTTTAATTGACTTAACTCTCAGGTAAGATAAGGTAACAAAAAGATAGTCAAAGTTTTCTTGATAAGAGTTGAAAGATAAAACATATGGAAGGAAAGGAAGAGTTTAAGCCATGTGATCTTGGGCAAGTCACTTAACCCCAATTGCTCTACCTTCCCCCCTCCAAAAAGCAAAAAATAAAACAAAAAAAAGAAAAGAAGAGTTTATTAGTTTTGTTGTGTGGTTTTTTTTTTTTTTTGGTCCAGTTGACTGCTTCAGGCTCTAAATCCTTTCATACTACGTGAGGTCAAATCCCAAGAGGCTGTTTCATGGCCTGATAAGGGTGGGTCATTCCTGCCACCCATAGTATGGGCAGATTCTAGAAGGTAGACCACCATGGCTATCACAAAGCTAGAAGGAAATGAAGTGCACTGCAAAGAGAACTGGTCAAACTTGGAAAATGTCTCCATTGTCCTCAGAAATTCACATGAAGTAAAGAGAATTTTTAAAAAACCACACAAATATGATTGTCATAATTATCCATGATTTTAATGGAATTTAGAACTAAACAATATAAAAAAATGTCTTTTTAAGGGATGGAGGGGGAAGGTATGGTAGTATTATATATTTTTTTTGAATATAACTTTTTTCCTTTAGTTTCCATCTACTCATTTTTCCCTAAAAACTAAACTAAAACTGAAAAAAAAAATATTGTTAGCAGAATTGTGTCTGAGGCAGGGAAACCTTGTAGACATTTTCTATAAACACAGATGACTCTTAAGAAAAACAGTGATTTGGGAACCACATTTTTCAATTTTCATTTTTCTTATTTGAATTGATTTTGATTTCAATTCCAACTTGGTTTTCATCTGCCCTCAACCAGGCTAGGAATGATGTCTATGCCTAGCAGTGGAATCTATGGGCCAAAGAGTCTGAAAATGTTACTTTTTAAAAGCAAAATTCTAAACTTTTTTAGACTAGTTGGATTATTTCATACATTATTTCATCAGTTGGATTCATTTCCTCCAACACTGAATGATTCCATCTTTTGTCACTTTGCCGAACATATAAATTCCATAGAGTTATTTTAATTTACATTTCTTTCAGCGTGATTTGGAGCAATCTTTCATATGGCTGTTAATAATCTGAAACTCTTGCAAATTGTTTGTTTACATCTTTTGCCATTTATTTATTCATTAGAGAATGGCTATGGGTAAACAGATTTGTATTACTTTCATATATATGTATATGTATGTGTATATGTACATATATATATCTATGAAATACCAGACCCTTGTCAGAGATATCAGGTACAAAGATTCCATCTTCCCTCCCTCCCCCCAATCTACAGTTTCCCTTCTTATCCTAGCTTTTCAATTTTGCATAATCAAAATGACCTCTTTTATCTTTCGTGATCTCCTCTATCCTTTTCTTGGGGCAGATCCTCCTTCCCGCTTGCTCCTCCAAGGCAGCTCCGCTGGTGGTATGTAAAACTTCCTGGCTAGTCATTAGGGGTAGCTATAAAGCTGCAAAAGTTTCACAAGGAATTTGGAGTACAAAAACTTGAGGGGTCAGGGACAACATGTTTGTATTCTGACATTCAGATGAATGTGCTGAGTCACTGGAGGCATTATTTATAGTACAGCCTAGTTGACTTTCTGCTCCACTAAGTCCTTCCCTACTTTGTTACTCCTCCATGGCTCTCCTGCATGCATCCAGTGACTCCTCAAAAATTCCAATAATGCTGACTCAGGGTGAGGATGCTGGCTGCTGCAGGATGCTGTGTCTACAGATTTCTTTCAGGGAAGTGGTTAATCAGATCCTCCCTTTCTTTCTTTGGCAGATCTTCCTGTCGCCTTAAAAATAGCCACAAACTCTGCAGCTGTCCTCCTTTCTAGGTTCCAACAATAATGTGAGTGCCTACTTTGAGCTTGGCCCTGAGCTAGGCACTGTTACCAGACTGTACAAATGCTTTCCAATTTCTGTGCTTGAGGCAGGCAGGGCTAGGAAACCATGAGCTCCAATAGAAAGTGAAAAAAAAATATTAAGGACCCTTCCAAACAAAATGAAATGCCAACACATTTTGCAAAAGCTTCAATTCACATTATTTGTGTTTGCAATCAGCACAATAAAGGGAGCAAGGAAACCCACAGAAAGGTTATGAAACACACTTCTCTTGAATTCTTGTTTGTATTTTAAACAACAGCAGAGAAAGAGCAGGAAGAGAAGGCAACATCTAGTCTGAGCCAACGGAAATAACGATACCAATTTTTAGGCAGCACTTTAAGGGAATGATTCTCCACCTGTAAGTGCTCCAGGTTCTAAATCTTGGTGGAAAGAGTCCTTGAATTGGTCACTTCTGTGACCAAAAGCAGGAATTGTAAATAAGATGTGGAGCCTGAGGTGACTGTAAGGTATGATGTTCAGCTTTTTTTGGTTTCCTAACTGACCTCCCCACCTCTACTCTTTGTTTACAATCCAACCTGCATACTTTGCCAAGTTAATCTAAAGTACAAATCTAATCGCTTCTCTGCCCAACCTTCAATGCCTCCCATGAAAAACACTGAATTTAGCCTGGCAGTCAAGACCCTTTAACCTCCCATTCCAGTTTTACGTCCCCTTAATTTCCTACAGTTACTCTACATTTCGGCTAATACAGATATTTCATTTTTTCTAGACTTCTTCTATGGCTTTGCTTGCTGGCTCTTCCCTGTACCTGAACTCCCTCTTCTTCATCTTATCTGTTGAAATCCTACTCATCCCTCCAGGTGAGCTTAAATACTACCTCTTTCATGAAGTTCTTCTTGATTATCCCCCATCTGGATAGGACCTTTCCCATTTCTGGGCATCAATAAACTCTCATGCACTTATTACATTCTCCTTAGGATTTGAGTTATCAGAGTACAGCTCTAACAACCTGGCCTAAACAATGAACCATCTGAGGCCAGAGGTTGCATCTTACTCTTTATCTACTCCCACTCCTCTTATAGCACCTAAGCACAGGGTGGTTACCTACTTACCTAGTGGTGCCCTGTAAATGAAATGATAAATGAATAATAATAATGACAGCAACAATAATAACAATTTTTTTGTTTTGTACTGGATTTTAAACTTCTCTCAAAATATTTTTTGGGGGGCGTGGCTAGGTGGCACAGTGAATAGAGCACTGGCACTGGAGTCGGTAGGACCTTAAATTCAAATCTGGCCTCAGACACTTAACACTTACTAGCTGTGTGACCTTGGGCAAGTCACTTAACCCCAATTGCCCTGCCCTCTCCCCTCCAAAAAAAAAATTAAAAAATTATTTTTGGGCAGATAATATCTTTCTATCAAGACCAGAAAGAAAAAACTGAAAGGCTCAAAGACAAAGAAGATGAATGGGCTAAATGTATAGCTCGGCAAATTCTCAGTTGAGGCACAGTATTATGAGGTGCAATGATGGATTAGAAACGGCCATGGTGAAAGGTTATAGGCACAGCAGTGCTAGCCATGCATAAATTCAGTTACTGCAGTATCAACTAATAATGTTTATTGTCTAGGAGCTCCATATGAATCAACCGTGTGACCGAGTCACCAAAAATGCTAGTGCACATCTGGAGTGCCGTGTTCAGTTCTGCATGACACATCTTAGGAGGAACACTAACAAGCTGGAGCACATTCAGAGGGTGGGGTGACCAGGATGGAGCAGATCCTAGAGACCATACTATATAAGGATTGGTTAGATGAATTAGATATGTTTAACCCTGAAAAGAGAAGGAGGGATGAGGGGTTTAGAATGAGACTGGGACACATTATCTGTCAAAGTACTTGAAAGATCACAAGGAAGAAGGATTAGACACATTCTTCTTGCTTCCAGGACAGAACCATGACCAAAGTTTGAGAGAAGCACAGTTCAACTTAAATTCTAGGGGAGCAGGTTTCAGCTCAATTCAAGGAAGAACTTTCTATCACACTTGTCCAAAAACGGAATGGGTCTAAGTAGTTGGGTCCACAGCACTGATGGTGTTCAACTCAATGACCTATTGTCGAGGATTTAAAGAAGGGATCTGCAAATATTGGGAAGGAGATTGATATTAAGTTACGGACCAAGTACCCTTAACAGAGAGTAAATGACAGGGAGTAAAGTGTCTAAGACACCACTTGAGAATCCCAGGGGTGTACAGTATGATTGAAGAGACAAATGTCATAAATATGAAAAAAATCAGAGAATGTGTGGCAGGCAGTGGGTAGAGAGGAGGGAAGAAAAAAGTGAGAGGAAGGATAAAGAAGAAAAGTTAGTCTTTATGTTCTCTGGACAGCTAAGTGCCACAGTGGATAGAGTGCTAGGCCTGGAGTCAGAAGATTCATCTTCCTGGGTTCAAATCTGACCTTGGACACTTATTAGCTTTGTGACCCTGGGTGGGTCACTTAACCCTGTTTACCTCAGTTTCCTCATCTGTAAAATGAGCTGGAGAAGGACATGGCCAACCACTCCAGTATCTTTCCAAGAAAACCCCAAATGGCGTCACAAAGGGTCAGACATGCCTGAACAACAACAACAACAGAATTCTACCCTGTCCTTGGCCAACATAGGAATATTTTTAAAAGGGAGAAGACTTGAAAGAAAGGATAAAAAATATGCAGGCAATTAAGGTTTTCAATAGGGATACACAGTATGTAAATAATGTCACTATGAAGAGAATATTCATTTAAACGGGCTGATGTAGTACAGACTGTCTTCCCCACATGGTCTTCCTAAAGGCTTCCAATCCCATTTCTGCATAACCTGATTTCTTATGACAACACTCTGGCACCATGCAGCAGGCCCAGATGTCAGCTGCAATGCATTTCCCAGAAGTCATGTCAGCTCCAATTAGCTTCCTTGATGGAAAAGATAACAGATTGTGTCTTTGGACCAAACTCCACTTTTTTCTAAGCTATAATAGGTTTGTTTTTTAATGGAAAATGATCAAGTAAACCCACTGCTTTTACACAGTTCTGCTTGGAACATAAAACTCTTTACTTGAGCCTGGCTTGTGTCATTAAACATGCAATTGTGAAATTAGTGACTCAGGAAGAAGACAAAGCTTTGGTTTCCACACAAGTGTCTCCTTAATAATCAGAACTAATGAGAAAGCAAAACTGGAACTAGGGCACTTAGAGTTCAGACCTATGTTTGCCTAATAGAAGCAAGCGTTTGTCATGACTTACTAATCCTGCTGGAGTTGAGATGTGCAGAAAATTGGCACATTTTAACCCAAGATTTGGGAATCAGCACTGTCATAGTTACTTTATAGAAAAATCTAGATTGCACACAAAGTTCACAGGCAGTGGGATGAGGCCACAGAAAATAAACTTCAAGTTGTTTTAGGAAAAGCAAGTTAAAATGACACAATATCTTGGCTTATAAAGGCTGCATAATTGCATAACCTGGGTATAATCAGTAACATGGAAGGCAATCTAGAATGAAAACTTTGAAGAATATTTCCATAAATGGTGTTTTATTTTTATACATCTCTACATGGCACACTGGTAAATGTTTAACAACCAGCTCCCTAAAAACAAGTATATGGGACATAATTTTAAGTTTAAAGAGCAGTAGTAACCATTTTTCCTATCACTTTGTTAAATCTTGACAATCAACAGAACAATAAGTCAAGCCCTGACTTGTGACTTTGCTGATTTCTGAGGTGTGAATGCTTACACTGAACATTTAACAATCAGTCTGAGCTAGTGTTAGCACAGCCCTGCATGCACCACACTGTCTTAACTAGCCTCTCTGCTTCTAATCTCTCTGACCTTCAACCCGCTGTCCATCCTGTGGCTGGGATATAAAGCACTGCTTTCAGCAAGCTAATCCCCTTTTTAAACACCTGAGATGGCTCTCTGTGGCCTAAGTTCCAAATCTTTAGTGCGGCCTTGAGGCTTGCCAAAACCTCCCCTCTCCCATGCAAGAAACCCTTTGATAGACAGTCAAGACGTCACACACCGCATGCCCCTTTTTGCGCAGTATTGTTGTTTTAGCCTTTAAGGTTTACAGGGGTGGTGTAGTTTAGCAGAAAGAACAACAGATTTGGAGTCAAGGGACGTGGTTTCAAAACCAGCCTCTGCTACTTGTGTGATTCTAATTAGGCAAGCAGCTTCACATCTCTGGTCCTCAGGTTCTTCCATTGTAACATGAAGCCTTAAACTAGATCAGTGGTTCTCAACCTTGCTAATGCCCTGACCCATACTCGTATGTGGGCGTATCTACATGTGGGTGGACCCGCCTGGAGACGGATAGAGGAGCCGTGTCTCGGGGTCTCGGTTCCTAAGACCATCAGAAATATGTGTTTTCCGATGGTCTTAGGCAACCCCTGTGACCCCTGTGAAAGGGCTGTCTGACCCCCAAAGGGGTCGTGATCCACAGGTTGAGAACTGCTGAACTAGATGATCTTTAAGGAACCGTGAGCTAAGATTCTTCCTCTCCTTTAAGCCTGATTATAGACTTCCTTAGCACTCCAGCCCAAGTTCTGTTTCTTCTAGGAATTTTTCCTATACAAACAGGCAGCAGGCTTATAGGAGTGATATGGAATCTGTATTAGAGACAGGGCCAGGAACTGCATGAAGAGGTATTTTAAGTTGTGGAGACTGTCAGCTCTTATGAATTCCATTGGAGTGGTAATCTGGGAGAAGACTAATTTACATTGCTGTCTCTCCCATATCCCACCTTTCCTTTGGTTGTAATCTGAAGATGCATGAAGGTATTCTCATCCTTTTCCCTGTGTTATATGTAGCTGTAACCCCTCTTCTCCTCAAACCCTAAGACACAGGAGGGTAAGTGGGAAGAGGTTTAGGAGACAGTGGGAGGATTTTTCCTTATGGATGGATTTGACCTATATCCTTTCAATTTGTGCTACCTTCAGCAACTGTTCAGTCACATTATGGTAAGTATTTAAGTCTATGAATGTGGGGAGTAGTAAACAGAGAGGAGCCCACACAGATAAGGTGAAAGACTATGAGCTTTTACTGATGAGGAATTTTTATATTTAAATATTTCATCTCCTAGATTAATTCTATACCTGGCTACTGAAGACTGATGCAGATCAAGTGCTGCTACTTAAAGCTTTGAGTTTAGTGGGTGAAGGGGCAGTCTAAGTATCTCCTGGCTCCATGCCCCTAGGGCAGCCAGTGTGGATACTGGTTATCCCATGATTAGACCTTAGGTATTACACTAGCAAAAATACAGTGGCACTCTATCTTCTAATAGGTTTAAGAAAGGTACCACTTGGTCAAGAGCAGATTTGGATTGCTTGTGTTGTGTAGTGTCACAAATCATGTGGACAAATTCAGTTGTACAGAAATCCAATGATGTGGATTCAATCCAAAGATTCCTTTTGGTCCTTGTCCTTGTCTAGCCAGGGAAAAAGAGGCTACACACATAGCTTCTCCCATACAACTTAGTTATATCCTAAAAATAATAACCCTTTCACTAGATAGCCTATAGATCTAGGGGCTGATTTTACACCTAATTAGACAAAGGGAACTGGGGCTTTTAGAAAGCCATCATTGCAGGGCAAACAGACAAGGCTAAACATAGGAATAGGTAGAATTCCTTTGGAATCAAAGGCTGTATTAATGGATATTGATGAACCACTCTAGCTATTTCTGCCCCTCCCCCTTTAGTTGAAGTGGCTGATCTAACCAGGCTTCATCACTAAAAAAATACTGTAAGTTTTGGCCATTGGAGGTGAATATACAAGAAGTGGTCATATCAGTTATGTGAGGTAATCAAAACTGGTAAGGGGTGCCAAAGGTTTTGGCAAATGCCCTAAACATATTCCAATTTTATTCATGGAAGATGTCATAAATCTGTTCAAATTTCCTTTTAAAAAACACTTTTATTTTCTGTTCTAAATTCTCTCTCAGTTACTTCTCCAACCTTACCTGTGAAAAAGCAAGAAAAATAAGGCCCTTTGCAAATAGTCAAGCAAAATGAATTCTCTTATTAGCTGTGTTCAAAAAAAATATGCTTCAATCTGCGCTCTAAGTCTATCACCTTTTTTTCTGGTGGTGGATGGCATATTTCATCATGAGACCTCTGGAACTGTGGTTGGTTCCATTGTGTTGATCAGTCTTTCAAAGTTGTTTGTCTTTATGGTATTATTACTGTTTTACAAGCTGTTCTCTTGGTTCTGCTTACTTTGCATTAGTTCATACAAATCTTCCCAAGTTTTTCAAAAGTCATCTCTCATCCCTCTCACCCCAATGGCTCTTTATAGTTACACACTTTCACATACACACACACGTATGTGTAGGTATATATGAATATATAAACACATGTATTATATATATATATATATATATATATATATAAAATTATACACATACTCAATTCACATGTGCACACACATATAACTTGTTCAATCATTTTTCAATTGATGGGCACCCTATGAGTTTCCAATTCTTTGTTGCAATGAAAAAAGCTACCACAAATATTTTTGTATATAATCCTTTTCCTCATTCTTTGATCTCTTTGGGGTACAGATCTAGTAGTGGTATTGCTGGGTCAAAAGGTATGCATAGTTTAATACTTTTGGGGGCATGACTCCAAATTGTTCCCCAGAATGGCTAGATCAGTTCACAACTCCATCAACAATACATTAATATGCCTGATTTCTCTCAGTCTTTCCAGCATTTGTAATTTTCCTTTTCTATCATCTTGGTCAATCTTATGAGTGTAAGGTGGTATCTCAGAGTTGTTTTAATCTGCATTTCTCTAATTATTAGTGATTTAGAGCATTATTATATGGCTATTGGTAGCTTGGATTTCTTCCTCTGCAAATTGCCTATTCATATCCTCTGACCTTTAATCAATTAGCAGATGGACCTTATAATTTTGAATTGGTTTCTTATATACCTTACAAATGAGACCTTTATCAGAGAAGCTTGCTGAAAAGAGTTTTTTCTTCCACTTACCTGCTTCTCTTCTTATTTTAGATGAATTGGTTTTGTTTGTGCAAAAACTTCTTAAATAATCAAAACTGTCCACTCTGCTTTCTGTGTATCTCTCTATCACTTGCTTGGTCATGAATTCTTCCCCATTCACAGATCTGACAGGTAATTTCTTCCTTGTTGATCTAATCTTGTCAATTACTTTTTTGATTTTCAGAATTTTTTTTTGGTGTTTAATTGGGGTTTTAAAAATTTGTTGGTTTTCTAGCATTTTTAATTGTATGCCCAATTTATTGATCTGTTCTTTCTTTTATTGATAAATGTATGTAGAAATAAAAAATTTTCCCTAAGTACTACTTTGGTTGCATCCCCCAAATTTTCATATATTGTCTCATTGCTGTTATTATCTTTGATGAGATTATTTATTGTTTCTATGATTTGTTCTCTGATAAATTTATGCTTAGGATTAAGTTACTTAATCTCCAATTAATTTTTAATCTTTGCTTCAAAGGCCTTTTATTGACTATAATTTTTATTGCTTTATGATCATTAAAAGGTGCATTCAATATTTTTGCTTTTCTCCATTGGTGAGTTTTTCCCCCCAATACATGGTCAATTTATGTGAAGGTGCCATGTTTTTCAAGCCTCCTTGATGCCTATGTCACCTTTGAAGCTTCGGCCATCAATTTTAAGGAGAAGCAGGAGTTTTTACCTTTGCTCCTGAGACATGGTGGGGTGTGTAGAGAGGGAAGGGGCCAGTACTGGTAGCTCCTAAACATTATTTTCACTCCTTTCCATTAACTATATAACTAACACCAAAAGCCAAATTGTTGGGTTGCTAGGTATCGGGATACATTATGGTCCTGGCGTTAGGCTCGGAGCTGAAGTGCTATTGGGGTGTAGAAAGTAACAAAAACTTATCTGCACTTAGTGCACATCACTTTGTAGAATCTAAATGAATTTGTGCTCAATTTGAATATCCAAATGATGTCTAAAGTCCACTCCTGCTCCAAATCTATGACACATCTTTTATCAGTTCTTTGACTTTAATCCTCACTCTTGGCAATTCTTCAGTGGATGCCTCTTGAACTCTCTTGGGTAAGTTATCTTGGGTAAGTCACTTAACCTTTCTGGGCCTCAGTTTCTCCACCTATGAAATCAGAGGTTTGGATTAGATGACCTCTGACATCCCTTCAAACTAAGAACCTATTATCCTAAAATGTACACTGCCTGGCACCATCAATAACAAAGCCCTACAAAGTTCAAGTCTTGTTAAGCCTGCCTTAATGAATTTATGGGCAGATGTATAACCAAGATACAATTGTATGCAACAATATGATCAATTCTTGAGTAGGAGTTGACTTTCTTTAGTAGGCTGAATTTGTTCTACCACCATCTTACTTACAAAAAACTGATTTACAAAGGAAATTTATTAGTCACAGAAAACACAAAAGTGCATCCTAGTCCAAGAAAACTGATCACAGAATAATTATTAATAATTTAACATACTTGTTTACAAAGTATTTTAAAGGCTTTATTAAGTCATTATATCTTGTTCTTTGAGATTGCTGACATTTTAAAAAATTAATGGCAGTATATTCTGTTGCAGGCATCTCAAACTGGGGAAAGAATAAAGATTCTTAAGGCATAGTATGTGCTCTTTGAGACTAAGATATCTTTGAGAAACAAGATAAAGATAGAATATAAAGTCAAACAGGCAACTAGAATTGGAACACGCATCTCTGTACAGCAATAAATAGGATAGGAGTTGAACATGTTAAAAAAAAATTTGAAGGCCACAGCAATAGGTCATATTGCTATTACTTAACCCCATCTCATAATTACAGAAGACCTCTTGATTGAAACAATCAATCAATCAAAGGTGTGATCTAAGTGAACAAGGCCTGGATATCTCTACTGAATCAGTCAGCATCATAAATTAGCTGTGTACAATCACTCAAAGGAACAGTGAGGTACTTATTTTTTTTGCCTTTTTTTTTTGGAGGGGGGAGTGCAGGGTAATTGGGGTTAAGTGACTTGCCCAAGGTCACACGGCTAGTAAATGTTAAGTGTCTGGGGCCAGATTTGAACTCAGGTCCTCCTGACTCCAGGGCCGGGTGCGCCACCTAGCCACCCCAGTGAAGTACTTTTGAGCTGCTGGATGATAGCAATGTATTTTTTATAGAGAGGCATCCCACCCTGTGAATTTAGGTAAAAAGATCTGCAGCATGCCTCTAATAGTGGATGGTTCCAGCAAAGCCCTGGGATGGGAAAGCTTAAGGGGTGGGAATGAGGGTGGGGAGAGGAGTCTCCATGTTCTTTCCACCCTCTCTACCCTATCTTAACTCAAAGATGATCGTGTGGACTTTGAAAGGTTAGAAGATACAGATTTCACCCTAGCATCCTACCAGTGCTCCTGACACAGCACTGGATGACAGCAGCACTTGAATTCTGGGCCAAAGACAAATCAGACATGCTGAGGAAAAACAACTTCAGGAGCTCCAGCAGATGTTATATCAAAGGGGAACTTCAGAAGGACTCCATAAAGTGAAAAAAGAACTTTCAGTAACCAAGAGCTATGAATTATCCCTTTGCCCCATGTGTCATCTAAATTTGAAGCTCCTTTCTCCTGGACTTTGTATATACTGGTACAGCTTCTTGGAGTCACAGACGAGAGATGAGTGGAAAGCATCCCTGAAAAGGGCTCAGTAGCCATCACACAAGATGTAGTAGTCTTCCTTGAGCACACCCAACACCCCAAGGCTCCAAAGGAAAGTATGGGAGAGAAGAGGTATTAGACTGACTACCAAACTGAATGTCTATAGAGCTGACCTGATTAGTGTTTGCCTGTGAAACCTGGACAGTCTATCAGTGCCATGCCAGGAAAATGAGTCGCTTCCATGTAAATTTCTTTGGAAGATTCTGAAGATCAACTGGCAGGATTGTTGTGTTTGTCCTTCGTTTTTGGAGAGGACCATGGCATCAGGGAAATGATGACATGACTTGCATTTGACTTTGATTTGAGTGAGGGAGGGCTGTGCAAGGTCACCAGCCTCACTTTCTTCTCCAGAGCCATCTGGATCCAGTGACCAGATATTCATCTGGATGACTACAGATGACCCAGGATGCAATGATGCAAAGGCCAGGAGACAATGGCCTTTAGGCTAAAAGTATGAGACACTGAGGTCCTTACTCAAACTAAATTGCCAAGCACTCAAACTCTGCTTCAGAGAGTGCAACTCCAATGGGCTGGCCACATTGTTCAAATGCAAAACATATGCTTGCCAAAAAGACTGTTTTATGGAGAAATCAGAGAGGGCAAGCGTTCACATGGTGGTCAGAAGAAGTGATATGAGGACACTCTCAAGGTCTCTCTTAAGAACTTTGGAACTGATTACGTGACATGGGAGACACTGCCACAGGACCACTCAGCATGGCATGCCCACATCAGAGAAGGTATTGTGCACTATGAGCAAAGCAGAACTGAAACAGATCAAAGGAAATTCAGGATGTGCAAGTTTAGAGTATTCATCCCAAATGTTCACATGGACTATTTGTGCCCAATAGTGGTACAGCATTCTGAGCTCATATTGGTCTGATTGGTCACAGTGGGACACACACTGAGACTTGACTCTAGCATAGTGATGCCATTTTAGTCCTCTTCAAGAATCAAGGACAACAACCAACCAACCAACCAACCAACCAACCGTACTGGTGGGAGAAGTGTGCTGACAGTTTAGGGGAGTGTTTTCTATCACCTCTGCTTATTCTCCTTCTTCAGTAAATACCCATTTTCCAAAAGCTAATTAAGTCTGGTTAGCTGTTACTCAAGATGGAGGACCCCAAGGGGACTCACGAATGACAGTATTAGAAAAGTCCCTGAGTCTCTCAGGGTTTCCCCTAGAATTTCAAGGAGAGAAGCAATATTCACTTCTGGGGGCCTAACTTGTAGTCCAAGCAAGATCTGGAAGCATGAGTCCAGAGCCTTCAGGACCAATGGAAGAAGATATTAGTATTCTTTATTATCTCTCTTATACTTTGTCCAACAGATATTGCAGTAATGAGGAACTTACTGAACACTGGTGGTTCATTTCTAAACTAAATACTTCACTGAAAGAAATATAGCTAGGAAGGGGCTGGGTCAAGTGGGAGACACTGCTAATTAGAGGTCTTAGTGAAAATCTAGAGTAGGTTCAGTAGGTATGTAAGAGAGAAGGAAGCCATGGTAAGGAGGCTGTTCTCAGATAGAGACAGCTCTAGGTTTGAGAATAGAGATGGCAGAATATAATTTGTTATTAGATCCAGGGTATGATTAGGTTGGTACTTCATAGAGAGTGGAAGTGAAAAGAGTTAAGAAAGAAGAGATAAGGAAGCTGAGGAACTGATGCCAGATTGTCTAGTAGGATATCAACAAAGATAATGAAGTCATGTAGGGATGAAGAGGAGAGAAAAATACAGGAGCCAAATGCCCAAGTCTACTAGAAAGGTTGAGGTGGATTTGTAAACCAGCAAATGCCTTGAGTAATTCTGAAGTTGATATAAATAAGTAATAAGGATTTTAAGAGAAATAGTCAACATATTACGGGAGAGAGTAGGGATCCAAAAAGATATTCACAGGTTGGAAAACTGGCTCAAATCTACCAAGACAAAATTCAATACCCACACATCCTTCAACTTAAAAAAAATCAACAGTAGAAGACCAGGATAGAATGGCTCAATAGCAATTCACATGAAAAATACCTTGACGCTTTTGTGGACTACAAACTCAATTATGGGTCAAATATGTGATAGAAACATAATGTCCAGAAAAAGGAAGGTATTAATCCTTCCACCTTGATCACACCTAGACTACTGAATTCAATTCCAAGGCACCACATGTTAAGATTCCATGGAACGACTGGAACTCTCCTTAAATTCTCTTTTTATTAGTATGTTTTTATTATACATATAAATTATACACATTTATTGCATTGAAGGCAATAAAGGATGTCTTTAATATTATGCTTTTCTTTTTTTTAGAGGGGGGAAGGCAAGGAAATTGGGGCTAAGTGACTTGTCCAAGGCCACATAGCTAGTTAAGTGTCAAGTATTTGAGGCTGAATTTGACCTCAGGTTCTCCTGACTTCAGGGCTGGTGCTCTATTCATTGTGCCACCTAGCTGCCCCTATGATTTTTCTTTTTTTAGTTTTTTTTCTGCTTTTCTGCATTTATGAATTTTTATGACCCAGAACATGAACTTTTTTTTTTGAAAGGTAACATGTAAAGCTAGAACTATGTATACTTTCTATGATTCTGATTTGGAAATCAGGTCTATCATACTCAACTTGTAAAAAAATCTTTTAAAAAATCTTTGATTACTTTTTTTATATTTTTGTTAGGTTTATCCAGGTGTGAAAGGGGTATACTGATATCCCCAACAATTAGTTTTAATATGGGACAATATTTAGGCTGAGAAGATATGGTACTACACAAATAAGTTCTGACTGAAAAAAATATACAAAAAAGAATTTTCAGTTCCATTCCTGTCTGAGCATATTCCTCCAAAGGTCAGGTTGAAACACTGGTTTAAATGGTGAATGGAAACGCTTCTTAATAAAATATAAAAATTAGTTGTATGACCTAAAAAAGTTGCTTCCTCTCCAGGGACCTTAAGTTTCTTCCTTTGAAAAATGAAAAGATTGGACTAGATGGTTTCTAAGGTTGCTTCTAGGTCTGCCATTCTCTGATTCTGTATCTACTATGGATAATTCCCAGTTTTTCAGGGTAGGTAATCTCCCACAGAAACAGTTTTTCAGAGAAATAATAGAAATGAACATCATGAAAAGAAAATATAAGTACACAGCAATTTGTGAAGAATTTCTGTATGACTATTTACAAGAGAAAAGAGGATGGTGTAGAGCACTCAGAGGAGAAAGGAGTGAAAAAAAGAGGAAAAGAAATAAAAGAAGAAAGATGAGAGAGCCAAGTGAAGAGGACACTGATTTTCGAACCATCCCCAAAACTCCGGTTTTGCTGGATGTATCTGCTATAATAAATATTTTAACACCCATCAAAGACCAGAGTTTGATGCGACCCAGCAGTGGTGTTCTGGGCCTTTCTTCACTCTCAGAACTGTTTCTCTGCTAAGCCGGCTGACTTATTTAGAAGACTGATACTGAATTTTAGGGAGGATAATAAATAAAGATGCTTTAGTCTTTTTGCCAGAAATGTTTATCCTCTGGGACCTGTCATAGGAAAAGTAATTTATACAGAATTAGATCTGGAAAAAACAAAATTCTTTGCCTATTTTTAAGAAAATTTTCTTTTCTTTTACATTTTACAAGCCAGGGGAAGACTTTTTAGAGCTCCACTTATTTTTACATTTGTGTAGCACTCTCCTGAAAACACTAGATCTGGAGACAGGACCCGAGTTCAAGACTCAGCTCTGCTGTCACTTCCTAGTCATGGAATACAAGGAGTCACTCACTTTCTTTGAGCCTCACCTTCCTACCTGGAGAATGAAGTAACAACACCTGTGACATGCACTTCCTTTGGCCGTTGGAAAAATCAAATGAGAAAAATAACTAAGCACCTTATAATTATAGAACACTATGTGAAACACTATTGTTTTTATAGCAAGAGCTGGTTTTTCTAGCAGCCAAGTGGCACTGTGGTGAGAGCTCTGGACCTGGAGTCAGGCTATCTGAATTCCAGTCTGGCCTCAAAGCCTCATTAGCTGTGTGACCCTGAGGAAGTCAATTAACCTCTCAGCCTCCATTTCCTCATCTGCAAAACAGACTAGGAACACCTACCTCCCAGAGTTGTTGCAAGGAATAAATGAGATAATGTTTGTGAAATTCTTTGTAAAACTTATAGCACCATATAAATGTTAGCTATTATAACAATAGTAATTATTGTTAGTCGCTACAGTATGACAGCTGATGGTCATGACAATTCTGTGACCTTAATACTGAACTGACTCCTCAATCACCAAAGGGTCAAGTCGATTTGTTAGCAATTCAGGAACAAGTATATTTTACTGTGTGCTAATCCTTTGAAGATGGGTAATATAGCAATGAAATTATGTTAATGGTCCTAAGTTAGTCTGGTATTTAAGGGCCTCCCCAAGCTGGAGTCATGCTACCTTTCCAGCCTTATCTCCCACCAATTTAAGGGAGGTAGTACAGTTGAGAGAACACTAGGGTCAAAGGACCTGAAGGACCTGAGTTCAAGTCTCACCTTTGATGCTGTGTTGAACTGTGGGCAAGTTGCTTAACTTTCCTGGGCCTCAGTTTCTTCAACTCTATAATGAGGGCAATGGACTCAGTGGTCTCTAAGGTCTATGTCAGCTGTGTCTTTATAGTCCCTTGTTAGTCCTATTCTCTAGGCAAGCTGGTCTACTTACAGCCTGCATGGCCGTGTTTGTTTGTTTTTTCCTCTCACTTTGACTACCTATGCCTCTTCTCCCACCTCCTTCATCATACAGGTTGTGTTCTCTTCCAGTAAAATGTCAGCTACTCCAGAGAAGGGAACATATTTCGTCCTTGTGCCCTGCCAGTGCCTTGCATGGGGCCTTTCACATACTGGGTTCTTGCAAATACTTGTTGGATTGGATTATACCTTTGCCTCACGGCCCTACAAGGTAACCTTTCTCAGACCCAACCAAACACTCTGGACTTCTCTTAGGCATCTGTAATAGTTCTTTGGGAATGTGCTGTTAGCAGGTTAGCTCCATAAGGTCAGGGGCCATGGAGAAGACTAGGAATTGGAAGGGATCTTAGAAATCCTCTGGTTCAACACCACCATTTTATGGAGGAGGAAGCAGAGGCTCAGAATCGAAGAATGAATGGCCTAACTCCACAAAGGGAGTGAAAAGAGCAGAGCTGGGGCCTGAATCGGGGCTTCCGCCTCCAAATCCAGGGTATTTTCTATATGGTCACGCTGCCCTTCTATCCTGCACTGCCCCATAGCAGCCATTTATGTATAAGAACAGAAGGGCTGGTGATACACTTCTGTCTGCCTAAATAGCTGATTAGCCAGAACAGGACTTTTCCTAATGGCGCACCAACTAGAAGAGAGTTTGTTAAAGCACATTTGCTGCGTATAAAAGCAATGGAGAAAAGCTAGAGATGTAGTAGTGTCTTCAGTCGGAAAGAATAAGAAAGCTCCCCCCGCCCCCACTGTTCTGCCACAACATCAGATTCACTCCATCTTCTAGTTCACCACAGCTTTTGTCGGCAGGCTATTCCTAGGTAATAGAGTTTAAAGGCATCTTAGATACCACAGACCTGTCCATACCACTAAAAATGAGTATATGAGATGAAGGTCAGAGATAGTAGATTTTAATGTTACTAATTTAATATTCAAAGGGAAGGGTAGGCTAAGAGAATGAAGGAAGCATTCTCTTAAAATAATGGCAGCTACAGAAACAAAGCAACATGAATTTATAGGCCAGTTCTGATTTTCTGTTGAGTTGACATATATTTGGCAAACTACACTTACACAAATTATTTTCTCAGGTGTTGGTTCAACTGATTTTCCATTAAGAAACCCTAAGTTTGTTTCCTTTGGGCTTCTGCTTTTTAAATTAGAAGGGAGAGTCAAGCCTGGAATTTCACTGGGAAGAGAAGGCACTTGCCAATTCGGTATTTGTTATGATCGTGAAAAGTCAAAGTTCTGAAATCATCAAGCGGGAGATTTCTTTAAGAGACTTAAAATTTATATTTCTTAGCCATAAAATCTTAACATGGAGGACACGAGCTCTTAAGGGGGTTTTGGGGATAGATTTTGTTTTGGGGGGGTCTGTGAATTTAGATAGGAAAAATATGCCTTTATTTTCACTAATTAAAATTGAGCATTTCCTTCAGTTATGAATGTAGGCAACAAAACATTATTCTGAGAAGGGGTCCTTAGGTGTCACCAGGCTGCCATAGGATTCAATAACACAAAGAGTTGAAGATTCCCTGCTTTAAAGTAACTCTCATCTCCTATCTTTACTTAACCTCCCATTAAATCACAGCTAATTTCATAAAACACTATCTCCTGAATGACACACAATTTATTTCAAGGGCTCTCAGCTACACGCTACAAGCTGAATATTCCTAGTCTACAATGCTCACAGTGAATAAGTCAGATTCATGTTGACTTGTCAACCCAAAATGGTTTCAAATGTTTTGTGAGTCTACAATTTAAATAAGTGTGATCTTTTTTGGTTAAGAGGCTAAGTCTGCATAATACCTGACTCTGCAGTCAGTAAGACATTCTGGGTCTTCCTATGACCTACTTTTGGTGGTTTCTGATGTGTACTTAAATTCAACTTTGGAATTCTTCAAGGTTTACCTATTGTGTCCTTGAATTAAGATCAGAGAAAGGCATTTTCCTTCATCTCTTTTTGCTTGTATTGAAGTGGTAATTTTGGTAAACTAGCCCATGTGAGGGGAATGAAGAGATCTGAACCTCTTATGTGGAGTGGGTCTAAGAATGACCTGACCAGAAAGCCCACATGTTACCTCTTCCAAGAAGTTTCTTCTTAGTAGGAAGTGACTGTTCCTTCCCTGAACCTTTCATAGCATTTTATTCAGACCTCTTCTATGTAGTTATTATATGCTACTTTTTGTGATGACCATTTGTGTATACTTATCAACCTCCCTAAAAGCACAGAAGTTCTGGAAAGCAGGGGCTATGATTTTTGTGGTTGAGTTGTTTCAGTCGTGTCCGACTCTTTGTGACCCCATTTGGGGTTTTCTTGGCAGAGATACTGGCATGGTTTGCCATTTCTTTCTCCAGCTCACTCTGCAGATGAGGACACTGAGGCAAAGAGGGCTAAGTGACACAGAAGGTTAAGTGACTTGCCCCAGGTCACACAGCTAGAAAGTGTCTGAGGCAGGATTTGAAGATCCTGCCTGTAGACGTGGCACTGTACACATTGTGCCAACAAGCTGCCCCTGGGGACTATGATATTAAATGCATGATAAAAAGGACTTTCCTTACACTACCTCATTATGAATATTATTATTCCCACATTACAGGTGAAAAAACCAAGTGACTTGCCCATGGTAGCACAACTAACGTCAACAAATGAGTGGATGAATCAGAGACTCTTCAGGACTGGAAGGGACCTCAGAGACTACCTGTTTTAGTTTTGAATGATTCTAGTACTTGAATGAGAATGCCTTCTACAGCATACCTGACAAATGGTCATCCAGCTAGAATACTAGTGGAATAGGTACGTGTATACCTCTAAAGTACCTCTTGAGTTGAGACACTCCAATTGATTCTGGACAGTTCTGACTGTTAGCAAGCTTTTCCTTAAGTCAGACCTCTTCAGAATTTGCATCTATTGGTATTAATTCTGTACTCTGGTGAAAACAAGTCTAATCCCTGTTCCATATAACCATGTCCAGGTAAAATGCTGCTTGTCCTTTTGACCATTCCTGATATGGTATGATCTCTAACATCCTGGTCATTTACTTAGAACTGAATGTAATATTCTAGCATTGTCTAATCAGGGCAGAGTATAGGAGAGGACAGCAGAGGGGAGCCTGGCCAAGCCTCAGGCCTGGATCACTCCCACCATCCACTATCTTCACTCACGATCACATTCTGTTCCATGGAGCTAGAGAAATCACAAAACCGTGCTGTTTGGGTCCATTACACATTTATGTGACATCATCTTAACTGGGTCCCCTCTGTGGCCCTCTTTGTTCATTCACCACAGTGACCTTTCCTATAATTTTCATCCCTTCTCAAACTCTTAGGGTTTCCCTTTCCCTACTCTCTCAGCTGAGAATCTTGTCTTATACTTCACTGAAAAAACACAAAAACAGAGGCCATTCAACAAAAATGACCTCCTTTGTCCCCCTTCTCTTCCTGTCACATTACTCAGATGCCTTTGCTACTTATCTCCTCCTATACCCTGCCTCTCAGTCTCCTAAACTGAGCTCATCTCTTCCTTTACCCCCAACCTGTCTCTCTTCCTCCCTTTCCTATTACTCTCGAGGGCACCACCATGCTCCCAGCTGTCCAGCCTCCCAGCCCAGGAATCTTCTCCTACTGCTCCCTGCTCTCACCATCCACATCCAATCTGTTGCCAGGGCCTGTCGATTTGACCTTTGTGCTATCTTTCTCTCCTTTGGCCCTGCCCGACCCTAGTGCAGGTCTTCATCACCCCACGCCTCTGGCCCTGCCTGATCTCTTGCCTCACATGAGAAGAGGAGTGAGACCTTCCTCTAAGCCTTCCTTCTACCTCTTGCTGCATGTGTCCCTGGGGCATGGCTTCCCTTCATCCTAAATCTTATCCTTTCCCACTCCCTCCATCTTCCAGCAATCACTGAAATCTGGCTCTCCTTTGATGACACAGCGTCCTTGGCCATCCTTTCCAGTACTGGCTGCACCTTCACTCATTCCCCTTAGCTCATTGGCTGAAGTATGTGTAGTTGTATTACTGCTTGCTCTCTACCGCTACTTTCAGGTTGTCTCTCTACTTTCATCATTCGGTAACCTCCCCTCTGCTCCTCAAAGTCTGCCTTCTTACTAAGAGACTTCAAACAAATATACTGACTCTCCCTTTAACACCCTATCCACTTAATTCCTCAATCTACTCACTTTCTATTACCTGTTAATCCATTCCACCTCAACCACATACAAAGATGGTCATTTGATCTTGCCAGCACCTACAAATATACCACTTTCATATTCAAGAATTCCAAAATCCCTTTCAGTGGCCACAATCTATATAAGCTTTTAACCTCTCCCTCTGCTTTCCCTTACCCAACCATACCAACCCTTTGTCCACACCATGACCTCCAATCTGTTGTCCCCTCAGTTCTATATCAGGTCACGTCCCTTGCACCAGCCACTCTCTCCTCTTTTCCCCATCTTGACCATTTGGTAAACCAGTTCAATTCTATATTGTCTTCTTCTCTTGAGTCCCTGGTCCTCTTACTATAGCACTGATTGTGCCTGACAAGCCTCAGTTTTCGATAACTCCCACTATCTGCTACCTTCACTCCTATATACATGCTATTGAGTGTAGGTGGAGAAAATCACACAACTGTTCTAAGTCTACCATAAATTTGTTACCCAACTATAACTGGGTCCTCGCTATTCTTAGGTAACTCTTCTATATCTTCTTTATCAACTCTTTATCCCACTTTCCACACAGTTGCTCTTCCAGACCATTTTTTTCCCAGTCTAGCCTCCCATGGCTCCCTTTCTGCCCACCTTCTCACCTGAGAACCTTGTCCCATTTTTCAGAAAAAATTGAGGTCATTCTCTTCTCCCCTTTCCCTTATCTCATATCACTCAGATGCCTTTTACTACCACCTCCTTCACCCCTGTCTCACATGAAGAGGTGGCCTTACTCCTTACCAAGGTCCTCCCCCAAACCTGCACAAGTGACCCCATTCCATCTCATCTCTTCCAACAGATTTTCTCCTCTGTTATCCCCATTCTATCACTTATTTTCAATCTCTCCTTGTCTACTGTCTCCTTTCTTACTTTCTACAGACATGCTCATATCTGAAAATTTCATCAATTTGTTTCATCTTGAAAAAACCCTCACATGATCCCTCCATCCCCATTTTATATCATCCTATTTCCTTTCTGCCTTTTGTGGCCAAACTCCTTGAAAAGACCATCTATAATAGGTAGCTCTCTTTCTTTCCCCTCTCTTCTTAACCCCTTAGAATCTAGTTTCTGACCTCATCATTCTACTGAAACTGCTCTCTCCAAAGTTGCCAGTGATCTCATAGTTGACAACTCCAATGGCCTTTTCTCAATCCTTATTCTCTCTCTGCAATCTCTGATACTGTTGATCTCCCTCTTCTCCTTCTAGATTTTGGAGCAGCATTCTCTTGCTTCTCCTCCTATGGATCAGACGGTTCCTTCTCAGTGTCCTTTGTTGGATCCTCATCCACATCATGCCCTATAAATATAGGTGTCCCACAGAGTTCTGTCTTGGGTCCTGTTCTCTTCTCCCTCTATATTACTTCACTTGGTGATCTCATCAGCTGCCATGGATTTAACTACCACTGTAAGCTGATAATTCTTAAATCTACTTATCCTACTCTAACCTTTCTGCTGACATCCAATCTTGATCTACAACTGTTTTCTGACATCGTGAACTTGATGTCCAATAGACATCTTGAACTCGACACATCCAAAACTGAATTCATTATCTTTCCCTTTAAACTCTCCACCCCTCTTAACTTCTCTTTCATTTAGAGGGCACCACCATCCTCCTTGTCCCCAGGCTCAAAAATCTATGCATTAGCCTTGACTCTCTTATTTCTTACCCCACCATATCCAATCTGTTGCTAAGGTCTGTCTATCTCATCTTTGCAACACCTGTTGAATATGATCCCTTCTTTCTCTGATACTGTCCCCACCCTGGCGCAGGCCCCCATCACCTCACATGTGGATTACTGCAACGGTCTGCTGGTGGATCTGCCTGCCTCAAGTCTTCCCACCCCAATTCATCCCTTGTTCAGCCACCAAAGTGATTTTCCTAAAGCTCAACTCTAACCATGTCATACCTTTACTCAAAATCTAGTAGCTCCTTACTGCCTCCAGGATCAAATACAAAATCCTCTGTTTGTCATTCAAAGTCCTCCATAACCCAGCCTCCCTACCTTTTCAGTCTTCTTCCACCCAACATTTCACCATGCATGCTTCCAGGCTGTTTCATGAACAAGACACTCCATCTCTTGGCTCTGGGAAGTTTCTCTGACTGTTTTCCATACTGAATGTATTGCTTTCTCATCTCTACCTACTGACTTCCTTGACTTCAAATCTCTATTAAAATCCCATTTTCTACAAGAAGTTATTTCCCAACCTATTAATTCTAACACTTTCCTTCTTATTATTGCCTATTTTCTTGTAAATACAAGTTGTTTGTATATTTGTTTGTTTGTCATCTCCCCATTAGACTGTGAGTTCCTTGAGGGCAGGGACTCTCTTTTGCCTCTTTTTGTATCCCTTGCTCTTAACATAGGGCCTGGCACACAGTAGGTACTTGATGGTTATTTACTGACTACTAGAACAGCATGTTGGTTGGTTTGTTTCCTTGATACAAGTATCTCTCCATTCCAGTCTATCCTCCGCTATTCCCAAAGTTCATATCTGACTATGTCATCCCTCTACTCAATAAACTCCAATGGCTCCCTACCACCTTAGGATCAAATATAAAATCTTCTGTTTGGCATTCAAAGCCCTTCAGATCAGATCCAAACATTTTAGACTTGTGAAATTGAGTTTTTTTTAATTCAAGGGGAGATAATTATCCCTTATTAAATTAAAATATTAAATGTCATGTTATTAGATTCAAAACAATGTTCGATCTACCAAGTTTCTTTTGGATCCTAGCTTTGTCAGTCTACTAGCTAATCTTCTTGGCTTTGTGTTATCTAAAAATGTGACAAGCATGTCATCTATACCTTTATGCAAGTTATTGATTAAAGCGGTACAGGGCCAGGCACAAAACTCTAGGGGACTTCCTTTAGAGATCTCCTTCCAAGTCAACAATGAACCAACAGTGACTATTTTTGGACCTAGCCATTTGTCCAATTCTAATTCCACCAAACTACACTATTGGTTCAATTTTTAAAAATTCTGAATTTAACCAACACCAAAAAAAAAAAAAGAACATTTTCATATACAAAGCACACCAGAAAAAAGAGAATTATATGGAAAACCATCACTCTCTAGTTAGCATAGTTTGTTCTTTAAAAACTGCATATAACACTAACTTTCAAAGTTGTCCTGTTTTTCTGAACTTCCTTCTATTATCTTCTGTGCACTTAGAGAAACATACGAATGGCTATTTTTTTCTTTTTTTGGCAACATTATTAGTATATAATTTTACTAGTGTCTAGCAAGGATGCCTTCATATTATCTACAGATACAGCATGAAAGACTTTGTCAAATACTGTTCACCAAAAAAGGGAAAAGCATACAAAGAGTAGCATTACATGCTGCAACACATTGATTACTGGGGGCTAATGACTTTGAGAGAATTTGATGCCAGTAATCTAGAAAATGAAAAAAAAAATTTCTGTTGTCAAAAGCATGTCAGACCTGAGTTTCTGCTTGTCAGTGAGACTTTGCAGCTAAAGATGCATAAGCAGGAATAAACATGAACTATTTGCTATGTAAAAATGAAATTAAAACTGGAAAAAGCAAGTCCAAAAGCAAAATCTCAGTTCAGAAAACCAATAATTCAGTGGAATGAATTGAATAACACATTCTCAAGATCTGAGCAAAGAAAAGACTAGGTAGATAACGTCACAAGTGGAAATTCTTGCATATTTGCACCTGAGGTCAAGCTTTAATAGGTAAAGATTAGATGTAGGTAAATGATATACTCAGGTTTAACAAGAACTGCAACTATTTAAATTCTTCCACAAATAAGTGAATGAATACAGAAAGTGGTCACAATCTCTTTAAAAGAGGCAGAAATCTCGACAAAATCTTGGAAGTTTCCACGCCCCTGGCGCTATCACACAGACTGAGTTATTAACAGGACTGTCTGGCTTTTCCCTCTGTGGTGCTAAGGCAGGGAAAAGAAATTCTCAATATTTGTAGAGGTTTCTGACTTTTATGTGGGGGAATTTGCCTAAGTAGACATTTACATTATGTTCTAGAAACAAATTCCAAAAAGGTAAAGAGCTGAAAGTTGCCCAGTTTCAGTATGGCTCTGATAAATAATGAAGATGATGAAGAACAAAAAACTGATGACTAAGCCTGATACTAAAGAGAAATCTTATTGCATTTTTATGACTACGACTGTATTTTGTCAATGTTTCCATATAATATTCTTGTAGATTAAAGATAAGAAAGAAAATTAAATAACTAGCCTTTTGAAAAAATTAACAAGTTCACAGAGAGGTTTATTTAAGGCTAAATATATGAACTGAAGTTTTGAAAGCTTTCTGAAGAAAGAGCATGCATTTAGTTCAAACATAAGCTGGGTTGGAATATTTTTCTTCTTTTCCTAGGTTTAGAGAGAAAAAAATAAGAAGATATATCCATGAAATTTTAAAAAATGCATTCTGATTACTCCTTCCTTTTTATTGATTTAGGAGGCCCAGTTTAGACTGATCTATTTGAACAGAAGGCTGAATAGGGAATAGAAGTTGAATAGGGAATATTTTGGTTTTTTTTTTTAATCTTTGAATTCCCGTCATGGCAGAGGGCCTTATAAGGGTTTAATAAAAGTTTATTAAATTGAATTTAAATTAAATGAAAGCAATATGTTTAAGCAAATCAGAATCAACTTATTTTAATCTCATTCATACTTACCCTATAGAAAGCACTTGTCAAAGGCAGTAATGCTGCTGCAATGTTATATTCTTCTAAGGTTGAACAGTCCTTAAACAAAACAAAGAAATAGAAGCATTATTACGGACATATCCAGCTGAAAGACCCAGTCTGAGAAAAGCCAGTTGTGGCATCCCTCTGTTGCCCTAGTCTTAGAGCAACTTCTAGGAATTTATTTTGGCACCTGTCCATTCATTACCCACTCTGTCCATACATTTCAGGGCAAGAACAAAAGCGTTATTACTATTTTTTTACTTTGTCTTTCCCAGTACTTAGTAAACGCCTAGTGTGTACAGTTGTAGGTTCTTACGAAGTGCTGGCTGAACTGAATTCTAGATTCCCTAAACTTCTTTCCTGTGGACATATAAGAGGGAAGTTTAACACAAGGGAGACACAAAGGGCCAGATGAAAGAATCCATGAGACATGTACAACATGCAAGCTTTTGTGACACGTGATCATCACCCCAAATGGCATAACCCAGGGTCAGAGATCTGGGGTGAAGGGAGGGGGTGGTTTAGTGTCATATCCAGCCCTGAAAAGACTCTGCTGGGAATGACACACTGGTCTCAGGTCTGTCACTTTTCTAGCTCTTTGTGACCACTCTCCATACTCCCCAGACCCCTTGTTCTTGGTGACAAGCACTATGTCTCTCTCCTTCCTTCCCCCTCCTCCTTCACTTCCTAAATCCAACAAAGATTTATTAAGTAGCACTGATGGAATAGGTACTGGGGATAAAAAATTGAAAATGAAACTGCACTTGCTCTCAAGGACCTAATATTAGTTAATCAACAAGTTTTTATTAAGCACTTATTATGTGACAGGCAATGTGCTAAGTGCTGGGGATACGAAGAGACTAAAAATAGAAAGTCCCTGCCTTAAGGAGTTCACAGTCTAATAGGGGAAATAACACGCAAACAACTATGTACACAGGGAAGTAACCGCAGACAGAGGAGACTAGCAGTAAAAAGGGACCTGGAAAGGTGTGATTTGAGCTGAATCTTGAAAGAAGTCATAGAATCCAGGAAATAGCTATAAGGAGGGAGAATATTCCAGGCATCAGGGACAGCCAGAGAAAAGGTAATGTCATGTGCAGGGAGCAGCAAGATGACCAGTGTTACTGGATCACAGACTATGTGGAGGGAAGCA
This sequence comes from Pseudochirops cupreus, assembly GCA_028627135.1. Taxonomy (NCBI): domain Eukaryota; kingdom Metazoa; phylum Chordata; class Mammalia; order Diprotodontia; family Pseudocheiridae; genus Pseudochirops; species Pseudochirops cupreus. Next base: position 44,483,675 of record CM053583.1, on the reverse strand, counting down.
AAGGCTACTGCATTAGTCTGGGAATGAGGTGACAAGAATCTGAACTAGGGCAGGGGCTGTGTGAGCAGAAATATGGGACAAGTGAGAGATTTTCTGGAGGTAGAAACAAGACCTAGCAATAGATTTGATATGTGTACTGAGGAGTCAAGAACGACACTGAGGTTGTGATCCAGCGAGTCACCCACCCTAGGAGGACAACAGGAACAGGGACAATGAGACAGCAGTTGCCTTTCTTTAATTCTGGTCCACTGGGCCTTTTCTCTCGACAATCTCAATTTACCTCTTCCATTTATTGCATAGTTCTTTATTATTTTCTTATTTCTCTGGCTCTAAAAAGATGCCAAGCACTCCCTAAAGGCAGGTACACTTTTGGATACTTCTATAACCCTCCAGCATCAAAGACAGCGGGCACTGTTAAGAGCATGGCAGGTTGCTTAACAAATGCTTGGAACTAAACTGAACCCCTATCACATTCTAGGTCACAGTTTCCTCAATGCCAGTGCCAAACTACATTTCAGAAAAGCAAGCCTGTGACTGGAAGTTGTTCACACGTGGAGGAGCAATTTAACAACAAAGGAAAACATAAATTGCAACAGCAACAAAACAGAAAACAAGCAGACTCCCAAAGCAGAAAACCGACCTCAGTTAAGAGTGACTGGAGGCACATGGAAAAGGCAATTTTTATGTGCTGCGGCTAAGATATTCACAATAAGGGTGCGATTCTTTAAACATTTTATGGAAATTTAAAAGATAAATGGAAATAAATCAAACCCACGAATGAAACTTTCTGTTTAAGCTACATAAATATTCCATCTCATATGGTCTTTTGAGGTGAGCTAGTAATATATGCTAGATTTTTTCCCTAGGACTCTGAAATGGGGACCCTCTGCAGATTTTGGAGTTGGGACAAAGAGCTAGCTGAAACCTAAGAGAAGGCACTGCGGGGGGTGGGGTAGAATGTGCGCCATTGAGACTGTGTATCCAGGGCTATTCCTTCTCTTTTCCACCTCCCTTGCTACTGGGTCAGTTATCTATGATGCTCTGGGAACATGGAGGTAGTTGGCTTTGCCAAGGAACTTATCAGGGGTTTGACTTGCTGGGGAAAAGCAAGGCCATGCAAGGCCCAGTGTGCAATCACGGAATAGTAGGAAATCCCTCTCTCCTCCCCCCCCCCCCCCATTTGAAATCAGAAGACTTGGGCTGAATCCGTCATGCCACTTCCTATTCATGTGACTTTGGGCAAGTCCTTTAAAATGAAGGGGTTGGACTAGAAGACCTCTGCAGCTTTATATGTTATAATCCTATGACACGTGCCTTTTCCAGCATGTGAAGGGTTGTAATCTGGAGAAGGGATTCAGTTTACTCTATGTGGCTTCAGAGGGGAGAGTCAGGATTAGTGACAAGTTATCAAGAGCCTGATTTTAGACCAATATTAAGAATAACAACTAAAAGCATTCAGTGATAGAAGGCAGCCTAAGGGGGAGTGAGTTCCTTTGTCAAGAAGAATGGATGCTCATGGAAGTTGGATTAATACTTGTTAGGAATATTGTAAAAAGGCTTCAAATATCAGGTCAGGAATGGATATATACAAATAATACCAGAGAAAATGGGTGGCAGATGACACTATTGCCTATCAGATAGAACATTCTCTGTAATGAACCTTTATAGCTTTTCATTCCTTGCCTAAATTTCAATTCCTTTTCTAAGGAATTTCCTCCATTCCTTTTCTAAATTCCAAAGTTTTTCTTAGCTCTTCAGAAAGGTAACTAGAAATTTATACTAAATCCTCAAACTTTCCTGGAACACTTCTAGTCTCACCTCTGAAAAACTAGTTTTCACCAATGTTTCTTAGGTAATAACATATTTTATGTACTATTATTAAGGTTTGCAAAGTGTTTTATTTCTCCTTTGATCTCCCTTGTTTGATTCTGAAAACAGCCCTACTACGTAAGGTCTATAGGTTTTATTAAGCAGTCTGGTCTTGAGTTGGGATCAGAAGTCCTGGGTTCAAAAGCTGGCTACCCGCAATCACTAAACCGTATTATATCAAAGTCACATGATTCATATCAGCCATAGGAATCAAGCTCAGATTTCTCCTGACTCCACATTCAGGGCTCTTTTCATAACATCATAAGGTCTCCATTTAGTTTACATTAGCTAGTTGGCTAGAGCAATGTTATACTTAGAAGAAAATTTTAACTGATATATGTACTTCATATAATTCATAAAGACCCAGACTGTCTTCACACTAGTAAAAGGAAGTGTATTATTTGCAAATGGTCTGGAGAACATGTCTTTTTATGGGCATGGTGGATTATTTGCAAAAGCAAAATTATAATCTCTAGAGTTTTACGTGGAATTCACTTTGCCTTTGTAAAGAACACTAGGGCAAACATGGACATACACTTTAAACCAAACCAAAACAAAAAGACAGGGGGGCGGAGCCAAGATGGCGGCACAGCAGCAGCAACATATCCCAGCTCTCACACAGCCACCCCAAAATACCCATAAAACAGGACTCTAAACCAATCCTAGAACTACAAAATGCACACAAAGTTACTTCCCACTAAAGTCAGCTCGGCTACGAGGAACCATATCAGCACTGCATATCAGCACTGCAAACCGAAACCAGCCTGCCCTGAAGCCACGGCTGTGCCCCAGGGGCGGCTGGACGGGAGGAGGGAGTAGCCTCTCAGGTGAGCGGATTAGCAGCAGCTGCGAGTGGGATTTGTGAAAGGGGGAGATAAGCAGTCCCGCGGGAAGGCCTCCAGAGCGGAAAAGCAAAAGGCAGAGGTTTTGCACCCGCCTCCGCGTTGCAGCTTCCCACCCGCGGCCTGCAGGCAGCAGGGGGACTGA
>CM053583.1:44444286-44472890 GCA_028627135.1 Pseudochirops cupreus | reverse complement strand
TGAAGAGAAGAATGCCTTATAAAGCCAAATTTGCCAGATGGAAAAAGAATTTCAAAAGCTCACTGAAGAGAATAATTCCTTCACAATTAGATTGGAACAAATGGAAGCTAATGACTTTATGAGAAATCAATATACTATTAAACAGATCCAAACAAATGGGAAAATAGAAGGCAATGTGACATATCTCATTGGAAAAACCACTGACCTAGAAAATAGATCCAGGAGAGAAAATTTAAAAATTATTGGACTACCTGAAAGCCATGATCAAAAAAAGAACCTAGAAATCATCCTTCAAGAAATTCTGAAAGAAAATTGCTCTGATATTTTAGAACCAGAGGGCAAAATAGAAATGGAAAGAATCCAACGATCGCCTCTTGAAAAAGATCCCCAAAAGAAAACTCCTAGGAATAGTATAGCCAGGTCCTGGAGTTCCCAGATCAAGGAGAAAATATTACAAGCAGCCAAGAAGAAACAATTCAAACACTGTGGAAACACAATCAGGATAACACAAGATCTGGCAGCTTCTACATTAAGGGCTTGGAATATGATATTCCAGAGGCCAAAGGAGCTAGGATTAAAATCAAGAATCACCTACCCAGCAAAACTGAGTATAATGTTTCAGGGGAAAATATGGTCATTCAATGAAATAGAGGACTTTCAAGCATTCTTGATGAAAAAAACCAGAGTTGAATAGAAAATCTGACACTCAAATACAAGAAGCAAGAAAAGCATGAGAAGGCAAACAGAAAAGAAACCATAAAGAATTTATTAAAGTTGAACTATTTACATGCCTATATGGAAAAAACGATAATTGTAACTTATGAAACTTTTCTCAGCATGAGGATAGTTGAAGGGAATATAAATATACATAGATGTCTATATAGGAGGATATATGTGTGTATGAATACATATGTGTGTGTATATATGTGTACAGATATACATAGACAGAGGGCACAGGTTCAATTGAATAGGAAGGGATATTTAAAAGGTGAAATTGAGAAGTAAGAGAGGAATATAATAAGAGGAGATGGGAAGAGACAGAATGGGGTAAATTATCTCATATAGAAGAGGCAAGGGAAAAGCGTTACAATGGAGGGGAAGAACAGGAAGGCAAAAGGGAATGGGGTCAACCTTACTCTCATTGAATTTGTCTTAGGGAGGGAATGACATACACACTAAATTGGGTATCTTGCCCTATAGGAGAGTAGGGGGGAAGGGAATGAGAGGGGGGATGATGGAGCGAAGGGTAGGTTGGAGGGGGAGAGTAGTTAGAAACACACACTTTTGAAAAGGGACAGCGTCAAGGTAGAGAATAGAACAAGTGGGGGGTGGGTTAGGATGGAGGGAAATATGGTCAGTCTTTCACAATATATCCACTATGGAAATGTTTTGCATAACTACACATGCACAACCTATATTGAATTGCTTATCTTCCCAGTAGGGTTGGGTGATGAGGGAGGAAGGGAAAAAATCTGGAATTCAAAGTTGTAAAATCAAATGTTTAAAAAATATTATTATTATTATTATTCTTTACATGTAACTGGGAAATAAGATATACAGGCACTGAGATATGGAGATCCATCTTGCCCTACCAGAAAGTGAGAGGAGGGAGGATATAGGAGAGAGCAGATTGGAACAGGGAGTATACAGTGGGATTGCTGTTTTGGGGTGGTGGGTAGGGGAAATATGGGGAGATAATTTGTAACTCAAAATCCTGTGGACGTGAATGATGTAAACTAAAAATAAACATAAAAGTTAATTTAAAAAATTTTAAATTAAAAAAAAAATTTTTAAAAAGTATTCTAAAAAACAAGAAAAGAAGAAAGAAGAAATAGTTTTATTATGGTTTTTGAGCTAAGATTGGAATTTTTCTGAAGGAGCAAAACTGCCCTCATCCTTTGTTATCAAACACAGGATGGTTTTGACTGTTTTGTCTGCAGTCTTGATAATGATCCTTCAGGAATTCAATCTAAAATTACAGGCAAAATACTGCCTACATGCAAAAATTTATACTGCAGTAAAGTCAACTTGATGACACAAACTTCAAGTTTATTTATATACTTCCTGAGCTGTCAAAAGTTAAAACAAGAAGCAAGATCTCTATTCCCACACTAATTTGCAGCAGATATATTTTTCCAAGTTTAAACAGCATTTTTCAGACCTTGATTCAAGTGCAAAAGAAATTTCCATATTTCAAAATCCACTCAGCTGCAACTGAGGACCTTCCACCTAACTTTCAAACGGAAGTGATTAATCGGAAATGTATGCCAAAAACGCAAATATTAAGAAAAATGTAAATAGAATTCTTATAAATATATATTCAAATAAAATCATGTTTATGGAGTAATGTCAGCTTTGGCAGTATCTACATGTGTGAGAAGCCATTCCCAAAGATGAAATACGCCAAATCTCATTACATAGCAGCATTAACAGATGAGCATTTGCAGTTGATTTTGATGATAGGGAACACAAACTTTGAACCCCAATCAAGAGAAATGTCAGGCTTCCCCGAAGAATTTCATTCTTCTCGCTAGTAGACCTGTATTATAAAAACTTGTATCCACTGTAATTATTTTCTTTTGAATTCTATCAGTAAAAATTTGTGGAAATTTATTTTCTTTTGTTATATAGGTGCCTACATAATATCCTGGATTTTACTTCTTGACCTATAAAGCCTAAAATATTTATTACCTGGCCTTTTTACATAAAAAGCTTGATGACTCCTGCTATAGACGGAAGAGAGGAGGGACATATGTAGACCCTTGGGAGACACCTATGGTTAGTGGATGTCACCGGGAGAAAGATCCAGCAAAGGAAACTGAAGAGTTCTTTAAATAGGTAGGAGGAAACTTATGAGAAAGCAACGTCACAGAAACCTAGAGAAAAGAGAGTTAAGGGAAAAGGAGCAATCAACATTGCCAAAGCCTGCAGAAAGGTAAAGAAGGGCAAGGATTGTGGAATGGTCATAAGATCTGGCAAATAAGACATTATTGCTAACTTTGCAGAGAGCAGTTTTAGTTGAATGATAAGGTCAGAAGCCAGACTACAGAGGTTTTGAAAAAGAGTGAGAGGAGGGAAAGTTGGAGGTAGAGATTGTAGATAGCTTCCTGAAAGAGTTTATTCAGGAAAGGAAGGAGAGATATAGGATGGTAGATGGTGGGAAATGGTTGGATCAAGTGAGGTATTTTTAAGGATGGAAAGACCACAGGGAAACAGCCAGTAGATAGGGAGAAACTGAAGATTAGTGAAAAAGTAGGCATGACAGAGCTGGCAATATGCAGGAGAAGAGGATAATTTCTGTATGGAAAAGGCAAGGAGAAGGGTCATTTCTGTGTGACAAGGATGGATGAGGAAATATTTGGTGAATACATACAAGTCATGGGAGATGAGGAAGAAGAGAAAAAGGAGAGCTCTCAAAGATAGCCTAACTTATTTACTTTGTTAAATTTTACAAAATATTAAACAAAAGTCCTGGAAAAAAATTATATCTAAAGACAACAAATTATCATATTTTCAGCAAATGCTTTATTAATAAATAAAAATGCTATATTAGTAAATAGTAGTCATTTTTATAGAAGTATACGCTATTAAATATGCCCATTAAGAGGCATATTTCCAAAGGATGAACTTAATATGGAACTGACTGTTGCTGAACTTGATAACTTCAAAATAAGTTCAAGATCTAAATAATTTATCTGAGAAGATCCCACACTTTGTAAAGGATTTCAAAAGAAGTTGTGTAACATGGTATAATAGAAAAGAACATGGGATTTGGAGTTAGGGAATCTGAGCCCTGGGCCCAGGTACTATTGGCAAATTACATTTCCTCTTGCAACCTCAGTTTTTTCCTCTAAAAAATGAGAGACTTATGTTTTGGGGGAGAGAATAAACTTTTAAAAATACCTAAGTGGGGGCAAGTAGGTTGTGCAGTGAATAGAGCACTGTCCCCAGAGTTTGGGGGACCTGAGTTTAAATTTGTTCTTAGAACTTGACACTTATTAGCTGTGTGACTTTGGGCAAGTCACTTAACCCCAACTGCCTTGCCTTCCCTCGTCAAGTCTATAGGAAGAAGAGGGAAGAACACAGGAAGAGCAGATGGACTTGGCATAAGGTGGATCTGGGTTAGAATCCTGCCCTAGACCTCACTGGTTACTTGACCCTGAGTGAGCAATTTGACCTTTTTCAGCCTCAGTTTCCTCATGTGTAAAATGGGGCTCACAATACTGTGAACCTCCCTATGAGGACCCAAATGAAAGAACACATACAAAACACTGAAAACCTTAAAGTATTACATAGATGTTAGCTAGCTATAGCTATTAGAGAACTGGATTCGAAATTGGGAAGGTCTCGGGTCAAATCCTGGCTCTTCTATTTCCTCTCTGTGACCTTCTGCAGATTATTTATCCTTCCTGGACCTCAGTTTCTTTTGTAAAATCAGCAGATTGGATTAGATGGTGTAGGCTGAGCTAGATTAATGTGGTCCCCCACTCTCCATCAAGAGATCAGAGACCTGTGAGTTTCACAATGGCAGTGGGCAAATTGATGGGATCTATAATAATGGGCAGGATCACTGAACACTCAAACAATCAGCATACGCGGAGACTTTTGTATAGGGAAACCAGTTTTGGTTAGAGATCTGTGAAGAGCAAATATTTATGTGAGTGAAAGGAGACTCATGAGTGCAATCTATGTAGATGTTCAAAAAGCATCTAACGAAGTCCCATATGAAACATTATTTTAAAAATTGAGTTACTATACAGTATGAGGGCAGGAGAACTCATTTTCTGATCACACACAGCTTAGGGGTATTTTCATATGACCCTGAAGAGAGAAAAATAAACAATAAAATCTTCGGCTTTGCAAATGGTACTCTAGCTCTTCCAGGTAGCGAGAAGCCAAGCTGAAGGAAATAAACAACAGAAAGATTTTGTGAGGCCATATGAATGAGAAGAGAAAAGCAAATGAGTTTCCACATGGCCAAGATTTGGGAGAAATAATCCAAACTCTGCTGAATGAACTATAAACTTGGAGGTAACGGTGTTGACCTAGGAAAGAGATCTAGCACTCACTGAAGACAGTTCACAGCTGTGTGGGCCTTCCCCTTAACCCAACCTTGTGTTTGCTTCATCACTAATGAGTACATTCTGTGTCTCCTGACTCAACATACTGCCTCTGAAGGCTAGGACCATTTAGTTCTTCTTTTGGTACCCCTAGCACAGGGCCTGGCTAAGTGCTTAATAAAGTGCCTGTGTGTTGATTATTCCCTGAAGATATCAGATCAATATGTATCAGGAACCAAAAATGTCAATCCCGTCATACAGTGGCATCATCAAGAAGGGTAACAGAAAAGCATTAGAAAACTTTTATCTTACAACCTATAAAAAGTCAAGGGCTATCCACCCTTGGAAGCTTAAATAATATTCCTATAGTTTTACCTCCAAAAGGATATAATGGAAATAGAAAAAAATAGAAAAAACTCTAAGTAAAATGATCAAAGGTGTGGTAGTTTAGGAGAAGCAGTTCTATGAAGTCAGTTTAAAAATGAAGATTCTAGTTTGGAAAGAATATAGAAAGGGAAGATGATCAATGTTTAAAAGAAAAAAACAAATGGTAGAGAAACAATGAAGACAGACTTATAAAATTTCAAACTGCCTGAATTAAAAAGCACCTTTAGGGATTATGGAGAAGTTCAAGACCAAGAAGAGGTATTAATATTTCCCACAAAAGGAACCAACTTCAAGGTTTTCTTTTTATTCTTAGAGCTGTTAACAGCTTAAATAAATTTATGGAGGTGAAACTTAAAACTTGAGATTCCTATCATGGACAATTCATGTCAACAATCAGTTAACAAACACTTATGAGGAGCTTACCAAGTGCCAGGCATTATACTGAGAGAGTACAAACACAAATAGAAAGGCCAGTACCTCCCCTCAAGGCGCTTACATTCTTTTTTTCCTTACAGGAGGGCAATCGGGATTAAGTGACTTGCCCAAGGTCACAGGGCTAGTTTTGTGTTAAGTGTCTGAGGCCGGATTTGAACTCAGGTCCTCCTTGGCTCCAGGGCCCGTGCTCTACTCACTGCACCACCTAGCTGCCCCAAATATTTTCTTAAAAAAAACAAATCAGCCAAGATCTGCCCTCTCACCCTCCTCCCCAAGTCTGCCCTTTCCTCTCCCCTCCCCACCAAACAGAGCATAAGAAAAGCAAGACATCACAAAAACACACAGTCAACCAAAGCAAATGTCTGCGTTGGCCACGTTTTTTTTTAAAATGGCTTCATTCTTCATTCTGAGTCCTTCACCACTCTATCAGGGGATGGATAGCGTGCGTCATCGTTAGTTCTCTGAAACTGGGGTTGTTCATTCCCTTGATAAGAGTTCAGCAAAATAGTATTCCATCACGTTTACACGCCATAACTTATTCATCCATGTCCCAATTTATGGACACTCCCTCAGATTCCTATTCTTTGCTACCTCAAAAAGAATCACAAATATGTTAGTACATCCTTAGATTTTGTTTTTCTAGGACTAATCTCTCCCTGAATCTATCCTCTCTCTAATCACTTCTCCTACCTCCTCCCCTTTCTACTTCTTTGAATGAAAAGTTATTTTTATACGCAACTCTCTCTCTCTCTCTCTCTCTCTCTCTGTATTCTTCCTTCTTTTGACCAGTTCACATGAGGGTGGGGTTCAGATTATCAGCTGCTCCTCACCCCTTCCTCCTTGTTTGTATAGACTTCTACTCATGCCCCCTGATTATGTGAGATACTTTCCCCAACCTTTCCCCCTCCCCAAATATGCTCCTCTTCTTAATCTTCCATTCTTAAGATCATCAAGACATAACAGAACTACTCCTAGGCCTTGTCTAATTAGATTTCCTTTCTAAACCCTGATGAGGATAGGTTCAGAGAGGACACATGTATCATCTCCCTATATTTAATGCAAGTAGTTACTCCTTCTTTAGTCCTTTGTCACTGTTCATTCATGTTTGTTTTTTTATGTTTCTCTTCATTCCTGAGTTTGAACTTCAAAATTTCTCCAAAGTTTTGGACTTTTCATCAGCAATGCTTGGATGCCCTCTTTCATTAAAGAGCTTCTCTTCCCCCTGTAGCATTATACTCAGTTTTAGTGGGTAAGTTAAACTTGTCTGTAAACTCATATCCTTTGCCTTCTGGAATATCATATGCCAAGTTCTCTGCTTCTTTAGCTGCTAAATTGTGTGTGATCCTGATTGTGTTTCAACGGTACTTGAATTGTTTCTTTCTGGATGCTTAGAGTACTTTTTCTTTGACTGGGAAACTTTGGGTTTTGGCTATGATGTTCCTGATAGTTTTCATTTGGGGATTTCTTTCAGCAAGTCTACTTTCTACTTCCACTTTGCCCTCTGGTTCTAAGACATCTGGTTTTCTTTTAAGATTTCTTTTAATAGTATATCTAGGCACTTTTGGGGGGAATGTAAGGGGAGGTATGGCATCCAAACAGTCCGATAATTCTCATATTGTTTCTCAGGTCAATTGTTTTTGCTATGAGATACCTTATATTTTTGTCTATTTTACTTTTAGTCTTTTGACTGTGTTTTAGTATTTGCTGTTGCACCATGGAGTCACTGGCTTCTCTTTGGTCCACTCTAATCTTTAGGGAGTTTGTTTCTTAGGCAAGGTTTTGTGCTTCTTATGCCAAGCTGTTAAATCTCTTTCCAATTTTTTCTTCCAGAGTTTTTATTTCTTTACCCATTTTCTCCTCAAGTACTAATTTCATTTATAAAAATATATTTTTTAAAAACTTCACATTTTATCTCTTCTAGAAATTCTAGTTGAGTTTGAGCCCAAACTGTTTTTTCTCTGAAACAATGCTTATAGATGTTTTATAGTTATTCTCTTCTATGTCTGTGTCTTTAGAATCCTTACCACCAAAATAGCTCATTACCAAAAGAGTTCTTTATTGTTTGCCCATTCTTCCAATCTACTTCCTGACTTTAGACTTGATGTCAAGGTTATGTCCTGAGTACATCTGAAAGGGAGGTCTGGGCTGGTTCTGTTGCTGCTTTTTTTGGTGTACTGAGTATTGTGTTATTTCAGGATATCAGGGACAGGCTTCCATGCTGGAGACCTGAGTGTTTTTAGTGGTCCCAAAGTGGTCTGATCCAGGGTAAAGTCTGACTGCTTTTCCCTTGGGCTGAGCTTTCCAAGTTACTGGCTGGGTTTGGGCTTGAGCAAGAGTACATTGCGGCTGGTCTCAGTCCCTATCACTGAGCTGGAAAGCTCTGTTGGTTTAAAGTGGCAGAACAGGAGGTTCCTCTTTGACCTGGGAGTCCTGCCTTGGTTATTTGTTTGCAGGCTAAGGTACATACTTTAAATGAGATCATACTCTGTGCCTGGAGTCTGAGGCACTTTACTGCTGATTCTGGCTTCTGAAGTTCCTACTTTCTCCACTTAAAACCCAGGGCTTCTCTACCTGAGACACTGTTCCCCTACACCAATCCCCTTCTCAGTCTGTCCTGGATCTGTGATCTGAGAGTGGGTAGTAAGAGACAAAGCTGCCAATTAGCACCTGTCTCCATCATGGAGCTCCAATATAGGTCTTGGAGTGGTTTGGGTTTGGGTCTGTGATCTCCTTTTGTCCTGGTACACAGCCTTTGCCTGGGCACTACATATACTATGCTCCAGGACTGACCCTAATGCTTAATCTGCAGACCTCTGTCTGTCTCCCTATTCTAGCATAAGCTGGATAAATGACTCACTAGGATTTTTCTGGATTTCTCTTTCAGGATTTAGTCCAGTACATTTTCTAGATCTGTTAAGAGAAGTTTGTGGGGCAGAGTACATTTGCACTCTTTCTATCACTCTGCCATTTTGGCTCTGTCTCTTCAATGACCCCTCATGGAGGCTATTTCCAATGTCTTTGTCATGTCCTATCTTTTGAGATGTCTCTCTCTATTAATTTCAATTGAACAACTACTTATTAAGGAATTCCTATGTGATATTTAGCTGTGGTACAATAGATAAGGACTAGCTGTGAAGACAGACCTCAATTCAAGACCTGACTGACATATACTAGATATATGATCACGAGCCTGTCTTTTTAGTGCCCCAGGGAAGTATCTAAGATTGTTACAGATGGGCTGTCAGTCTAGATCAGTGAAGGAGGTTTCTAAATGTAGAGCTCTTTACATGGATTAAATCACAGGTCTGGACCAAAAAAAGTGCAAAGCACTGTGCTATTTGGGGCTATAAAGGTGGACATAATTTGCTTCCTGCTTCAAGAACCTTGAAATCTCTACAGGGCAAACTGGAACATGGGTACAAGCAATGGGACAATTCTGGCGTTCTAGCATATCTTGTGAACACTACTATCATTGAGAGTATAACTCCTTTATTTGAATGATAATCTCAAAATAGAAACCTGGAATTATTGTGAAACTGTAGGATTGCTTAGCATGGAACAGAGAGGCAATGTAGCCATGGGTTGGAGATCACTTTGATAACTTTGATTTTTCACTTAAAAGGTATCTGAGACATTTAGGAAGCCATTGTACTTAACTCCTTTGCCAAAGTTGCATATCCTTCCATTATTTCGCCATGTCTAATGACCCATAGTGAGCAAATCACATGATTTCCTTCCCTCCAACTCCACCAATACTCTTTTTTTCTTTCTTTCCTCCTTGGGACACTGCTGCATACACAAAGACAATCTCCTTTGTTTCTGAACATCTGAGATTCTTTAACAGGAATGCCATGCATGTTTCTGAAGACTGTCATGAGGCCCATGGCAATAAAGTTCAACATATTCGGGCTGTAATCTTCTCCCAAGGAAATGGTTAGAATGCCAAGATGCCTCCAGACTTTCATTTCACAGTGGGGCTTCATTTTCTGTGACTCTGTCCAAGTCTTAAATGACACCAGCTGTGATGCAAAGCTTCACACAACGATTTCCAAAAATATTTCACAAATTTAAAAAATTAAACAAGAGGAGATTTGAAAAATACGTGACCAGTTAGCAAGGGACCAACCATTATAAAGCATTTAGACAAGCAGGACTTATTTATTCTTTTTTAGTGTTTACACATTGTAGTGCATGTTAAAACCTGTCCTCCAGTCAGACACTGATTGCAAAATATAAATACAAAATACTTTGTAAACCATGTTACTAACATTCTGGTTAATTAAGTTAAGAAACAAAGGAAAAAGTCTAAAAAATAATGTCAGGTCTATTAATATAGCAATCACACTCCTGTCCAGTTATCTACTGGACAATCAGTTCCTAAATATACATCTTCAATTTCCTTATCCTTCTACTACATAATAGCACTGTTGCCAGAAACATACCAGGCAATTTACAAACTTGCAAAGACTTGAAAATTCATGTATATGTTTTCTCCTGAACTTTGCAACACAGCTTGTCTTTAATTTTTCTCTCTATGACTGCAGAATGAGCACAGTCATCTTAATTTTCAACTGCCCACAATTACTTCATCTTATAAACCCAAATACCTTTGAGAAGTCACTTCTAATGTTTCTCTTTCCCATGACTCTCCCCAAGAAAATGTCATTAGCACTGACAATTTCAAAGAATTCACAGGATTTTTCAAATAAGTTGTTTCATCTTTTTATTAGCATAAAATTTCCACTGTTTCAAAATAGTATCTGAAACTAAAAAAATTATTTGGAGGGTAGACTTTCCATTATATAAAAATTGGGTGGGGAAGTCTAAGTTAATGGCACCTTCTCTAATAGAACAGATTTTCTAAACTTCTTTCATCATGTCACATCTGTGCTCAAAAACTGCAACGTCATTTGACGATGGGTAAGTGGCCAAAGAATGTGAACATGAAGTTCTCAAAAGAAATATAAGTTATCAATAACCATAAAAATGCCAAATGCTCTAATAAATAGTAATATGCAAATTAAAACAAATGTGACCTTACAACTATCAAAATAGCAAAGATAAAGTGTGATAATAACGTGATAATAAAAGATGAGAAAATGAAATGTTGATTCAGCTGTGCACAAAGAGGCACACATTATGACGCTGCTAGTGGAGTTATCAATTGGGGGGGTCCAATCTTTTTGGAAAGCAATATTTACTTACTATTAAAAATGTCCATACCCTTTAACCCAATGGTACTACTAGTGGGATGACAGCTAAGGAAGTTATTGATGGGGAAAAAAAGATCAATCTCTATGTTAAAAAAAATATCAAACTCTTAGCAGCAGTGTAATAGCAAGAAACTGGAAACAAATTAAGCCTCCATCAGTTAGGGAATAAATAAACAAATTACAGTATATGAATGGAATAGATTATTATTATAACACAAGAAGTGATAAATAAGAAGTGATAAATAAGAACAATTTAAGTAAATGTGGGAAGATTTACTTGAAATGATAAAGAGTGAAGAAAGTAGGACTCAAAGAATGATGTATACACTGACTACAACTACATATTCAGACACAATTGTATCAACAAATTCATCCTACAGACAAAAAAAAAGATCAGAAAAACAAGTAGAGTGTGGGTTTTAATATCTTAAAGTCAATATGCCATTAATTCCTCCACCAATCTAATTTTACCTTTTCTTGAACAGGAATACTTTACCTTAATCAGCCTTGCTTTCCTTACTCTCTCCCATGCTACATGTTAGACTTACTCCTGCCTCCACGCTACATCTTCAATATAGCAAAGATGGGGCAAGGGACCCTCTTTAAGTAATTTTGGTGTACCCCCCAAAAAAAGGATTTGTAGCTCAGAGCAGGTCTCTGAAATTGCATGTCAAGGGCTTATAACCAAATGTCTTTATTTGTTGGTTTAGAACCAATAAGCCAAACTGTATTTATCTAATACCCTTTGTACTTTATGAATTTTATGTACAAATTCACAAAGAAGCTAGCAATTTTTACAAGCCTTTTAGAAATATTTTAAGATAAAAAAGTCTCATGTTACAATATTAGCATCTCTAGAATTGTGTTCAGTTCTAAGGCATCACCTATGTTGGCAGACTCCAGGATGGTTAGGGGATAGATACATCATTTAAATAAGCAGAGGAAGTTTATCAAGTTTAACCTAATAGAAAATATTTAAGTGGGGATAGAATAAGACCAGACCATTGTCTTTTAACACCTGCAGGCCTGTCCTGCTGAAAAAACAATGAGGCTTACTCTTTGGTCCCACAGAGGTGCACCAGGAGTAGATTCCTGCTTAATATAATAAAGGATGTCCTAACAATTAGAGCTATTCAGCCATGGGCTGCTGAGGAGGTAGCAGGTTCCCTGAATCATTGGTCATATTAAAGCTGAAACTGTATAATCATATTTTGGGATGTTGTGAAAAGAATTCATGTATCAAAAGGTAGCTGGACTAAATAAACTGTGAGGGGACAAGATCGTGAAATTTAGAGATAAACCTCTCCAATCCACTCTGGCTCTTATGGAGTTATGAGGGGTAGGTGTTCGTGGGAGAGACCCATAGTCTCTCTCCTATGTTCACACATGTAGTATAGCACAATGGAAAGGAAATGGGGAGATGTGGGTCTGAATCCTATCTCTAACACTGCCAGCCTGTAGCTAGGAATAAGTCACTTAATCACTATTCAGTTTGGGTTACATAATTTCCAAATGGGCAACTAGTTGGCACAGTGGATATAGTGCTCAGTTCAGGAAGACTTGAGTTCAAATCCAGCCACAGATACCAGCTACGTGACCCTGAGCAAGTCATAACCCTGTTTGCCTCAGTTTCCTCATCTGTAAAATGATCTGGAGAAGGAAATGGCAAACCATTCCAGTAGCTCTGCCAAGAAAACCCCAAGTGGGTCATGAAGAGTCAGATATGACTGAAATGACTGAACAAGGACAATACTTGACTAGGCCTTTGTGACGAGCTCTAAGATTCTGATTCCCAACATCAATCTGTTTTCCTTGAGCACAGCATATAAGTAAATAACTAGCTTGCTTGAGTTTGGTAGAAATACTTTCCTCATTAATGCCAAGGTTCTATCAGAATTATGTTGAAGTAAGTTTTTCTACCTCTTGAAAAAACGTATTAATGAAATATGATCATGAAAACATGATCTTAAATAAGAAAAAAAGGCAATTTTTTAAAAAAGCTGCATTTATATTAACCAACTTTATACAATTTAGCCATATCACCTAGTCCAGACTCAAAAGAATAAGATTTTCACTTAATATACGGGAGACTTTCAGAGGAGGAAGACACTTCCTCAAGCTAAAAAACCAAACAAAAAAAATCAAACACCTAAAATTCAAAATTCAAGTCCATTGTGTGTATTGTGGTGGTGGGGGGGAGGTGAGGGAGAGAGAAGGAGGGATACTACATGTCTATTTAAAGTATTTAATAATTCACTATACTTTTAACTATAATCTATTATATCTGCCAAAAATATTTTGGGAATAAATACAACTATGTTGTACTTTATACTAGCTGTATTCCAAATTATGATCTCAACTTGTGATCCCAGCATAAACTCATATCTCAGGAATGACCAAAAAATGGGCCATTTGGGACATTTAAATGAAACTGCCTTATCATTAATTCCCGCTAAGTTTCAAGAAAATGTTCAAGGAAACTCTGTCCAAACAGATTGGGGAAAACACACATAAAGAATCTGTCCAAACTATGTGTTCAAAATAGCACCTCTGTAATAAATTTATGAAGCTCAGGTCCAAATGTATTCTGATACTAATATTCAGGGGCATCCTTTTTCAACCATTCATGTTGGTTTTATGGGAGGAAGCAAATTAATATGCAAATCACTTACAGCAAGAATCTGTTCCTATCTAATTTCAAGTGTAGAAATGATCTCTACTATATTTTAAGATCTTAAAAAAAGATCATTTACATCTTTTCATTCATGTTTATTCAGGACACTGAATAATTTTAATTTCTCTCAATGTGAGGTTTCTCTTTTTGCTTCTTCATGTCCTAACCTCAAGCAACACAATGTACAGTGACAGTTTTTTCATTATTGAAGTTCTTCGTGGAATTGCACCATGTCAGAGCTAGAAGAAGGACCTGTAGAAGCTACCTGCTCTCCTCCAATCCTTTTAACAAATGAAAACACTGAGGCCAGAGCAGGGCAGTGGCTTATATGAAGAGAGGGTGAGGTGACAGATAGGCCTAAATTTTTAGAGTTCTTTTTTGGGGGGGAGGGGAGAAAATAAAGAATGGGTATAGATTTATTTCCACCCACATTAAGCAATTTATATCGACTATGAATAATACATCATAAACCTGAATTTTATGGACAAAGTTAAATTCTGACAAATGTCATTTTACAGGTGGTATGGCTAATAATGAGAATACTTATGTCTCCCAATTATAGTCTTGATTAAAAATACTGACTGGCTTATTAGACCTAATGAAAATTTAAAGTAATCACAGTAGATAATTCTACCTGGTCAACTTTATCTTTCCTAACTCGAGACAACCCTTTTGAACAATGTTTCCAGAATATGCTTAGTGTTGCTATAAAGCAAATACCAGTTGTCTCCTCTAGACCCACCAACCTGAGTCAGAGGCTATTCCTCTTTCCCTTTTATCCCATTCTGTGTCTTGATCCATGTCAGAAATTCCTTGGGGGAGGGGAGAAGGGAGGAGAGGGGAAGAGAGGGTAATTTTAATGAGCATTTTTTCATGATGAATTTTAGCAGCAAATTCTTCTCTCTTTTATAATGGTTCCTTCAAAAATGAGCTAGTTACCATCTTTTGGAAAAGGGCTGAACAAGTTCCGGTGCGTGATGGAATATTACTGTAATGTAACAAAGAATAAATATGATGAAGATAGATGTAACTCATGTCAGCTCTGGGGATCCTTATTGCAACTCTCACTCCCATGATCACATTGGGTCTCCATAGCTTGGCTACTTTCCCTCTTCAGAGTTTTAGGGGTAACCTCTGACAGGTCAGGAGTATTTCTGTAAGACATTGGTTCTAGCCCCTACTGTATGCTTCCTCCAAGATGATCAGTATAGAATCACTTGGACATTTTTCAAGTAGGATTTTGTTTTGTTTTTTTATTTGCAAAGGTGGTAAGCACAATTGGTAGAAAACATTCCCCTGAATATCTGTTCTAAAAAGAGTCCAGGAGAGAGCAGCCTTAAGCTTCTGAACCATATGTGCTAAAGAGGTCACTTATGGTTCCTGGTTTCTTGGAGTCCTTTTATTCCATTTGTGGGGTACTCAAGAAGTTCCCCTTAAGCATGGTGAATCTGTTTTGAATTTGTCTTTGGCAACTGATAGAGACATTGTTGCCAGCTAAGCAGGGAATGGCATTTAGGACAATGATGGGAAATCCAACATCCTCTGGACCCTATGAAGCTGGAAGAGTTTCCTCCAAGTAAGGGGCTGAGTCCAAGGCTGAAGCCAAGGAATCCCTCCTTCCCCCCCCCCCCATGCCCCCAGGTCCTCCTTAGGCGTCTACTGGAAAGTCATATGCTCCAGTTTTTATATCCCTTCTCAATTCACATGATAAATTATAGCTGACCCCGATCCCTGGGTATTATCAAGTTTCCTCAGGTTTTTAGAACTGACTTCCTATATTGCTCATTTCATTTTACCCAATGACTTTCAGACTTTTCACACTTAGTCTAAGGGTTTTTGATTAATTGATTGAGAAGAATTCTCACCTAATGAAGTTATCAAAGCTAAATAGTGGGATAGTTTTGATCTCAGACTAACAGAAAAGCGAGAGAAGGCTCGTATGAATTGATAACAAAATGGAATCAGCAAAATCAGGAAAGCAGTACATGTAATGACTATGACAATGTAAATGGAAAGAACAACCACAAAACAACTGAAAGGAAATTCTGTAAATCATGACCAAGCTCAGCCTGAGCACAGAAATAAAAGGATACAATTCCTTGCTTCCTTTGTAGAAGTAGGGGAACACTGCATGTAATGCCACATCTGGTTGATACGTAGGCAGTTTTGTTAAACTTTGCCCCCTCTTTTCTAGTCTTTGTTATAGGGAATAAATGGGAAATGCTGGTGATATAAAAATAAAAGATATCAAAAAAATGAAGAAAATTGGTTAGTTACTGGTAACATGAAAGTTAAACAGACATAGTGGAATACTAGTCTCATATGGGATTGTTATGGGAATGGGAATCAGAAGATCTTCCCTGCCCCTAGGCCCTCTGATAGGCTTAAGTGACTCTGAGAATCTTCCCTGATTTGAAAATATACTCTGCCCCCTAATAGGCTGAATGTGGTCACATGGAGCCTGTGGCAGGAGGCTAGTTCTTCAGGAATGCCCGCACCTTATTACTTTGTGATTGGGCAGTGGGTCAAGAGGGTTGTGACATTCTCTGACCCAGGAGAAGGCTATATACCCTGATGTGAGGTTTTGCTTGGGGGCTCACTTTGGGAAGAGTTGTATGATTTGGCCAGATGAGATTCTGGGCAGCCATTGAGCCCCCTGGCTTTGAAAACCCAGATGTTGGTGCTTCCCTCTCTGGTAACTAACTAGGTATGGATATAATGGTCAGACAGTTGGAAGTCCTGTCTGCTGATCTGTTTCTCTTTCTGCTTGTAACTTCTGTTTGTATTCTCTGAAGTTCAGGGAGCTGACTTTTCCCCCTGACCTAGGTCAATGATATATGTTGATTAAAGTAAGTAAGATTGTTAACCCATTTTCAGTTGCTTTCTTTTAGAAAAGCAGATCTAAGAACCTGTGCTAGCAGCCATCCTGAGTATGCTAGGGTGCTTGCTGATACAGGGATATCAGTGCAGATACGTTTCAAATTCTCTATTTTACCAATAAGGAAAATAAGGTGTCTAATTTGATACCTTCTAATAATGAGGATGATAATAGCTAACATTTATACAGCACTCACTACGTGCCAGGTACTGTGCTATGTGCTCTATGATTATCATCTCACTTGATCCTCACAATAACCCTAAGGGATAGGTGCTATTATCATTTTAGAGATGAGGAAACTGAGGCAATCAGTGATGAAGTGACTTGTCTGTTGTCACACAGTTACTAGGTATTTGGGGCTGGATTTGAATTCAGGTCTTCCTGACTTGAGGACAGTGCCCTATCCACTGTACTACCTAGCTCCAAGATATTAAATATTCTCGTGCTGAGAAACTCATGCTATGTAACTTATCCTGAACATCATAGTGCTTTCTAAGTCCTGAAATGGCCCCGGTCAAACGGAGTAAAAGCTGACCCAAAGATTACTTCCAAGTCCAAGTCCAAATATCCTTTTACTGTAGATAAATTTCCATGTAGTAAATGTTTTATATCTATTGATATTTGTAGGAGAAATAGGAAGGTCAGAGACTTATGCTTGGGTTCAATGTGTCTTCCTGGGAGAGTTGCAATGTGGTCAGAAGGCTGGAGGTAGGAATAACAAAAGGAATGAAGAAGAATTACAGGAGCTTTTAAAGCAAAGTTAAAAGGGGGCAGAGACACGAAAATTTAACAGAAAACTGGAGAAACTGCATTAGGCTGTGGGATGAGTAGTATGAATGGAAAGAAAATAATTTAAAGGCCCTTAAAAGAAATAATCTTATTTCTGTCAATGACACCACTCTTTTTGCTGTCACTCAGACTCATAACTGTGGAGTCATCTTTGGCTTTTCCTTCTACCTCACTTTACAACCAATGAGCTGCCAAGTTCTATGAATTTCCCTCCACAATCTCTCTCACATCTGGTTACCTCCTTTTTATTCACATTCCAACCATGCTTGTTCAGTCTCTCATCTTTTCTTGCCCAGACTACTGTAATAACCTCTTAACTGATGTCCCTAACTCTAATTCTACTTTTATACTTACCCTCCAGCCCTATTCGTGCTGACTTCCATCTCCATTCCTTTCCCCATGCCTGGAATAGATTCTCCTCTTCCCCACCTCTGCTGGTCTCTGCTGGCAGAAGTCTATCCCCTCCTTCAAGGCCCACTCAAAAAAAGACCTCATCCAAGAAGCATAGCAGACAGCTTCAGCTGAAAGTGACCAATACTGCTCTTAGTTCTCCCTGGCCTTTCACTGGCCCTACTACTGACCGTATGTGTGACCATAGGAAGCTGCTCCACTTTGCTGCGCCTCAATTTCCTCATCTGGTAAGTGAGGAAGGAGAGAACTGGACTAGAAGGGCTCACAATTCCTTTCAGTGCTAAATTTTATGAGTCTAGTAATGGTACAGGATGAGAAAATGGATAGGGAAAGAAGTGGAAGTTCATGGGAATAGTTTGGAGTGTTGCCCCATGGACAAATACCATCTAGCTGTAGGGTGGGGAAGAATCCAAGGGAGCTACCCAAGTGAGTATTCAGGTGATTACAGACAAGCTCACAAACAGCTCACAGATGGACCTTAAATTTATTAAGATACAACGCAACAAAATAAAATACTAACAAACACAAAACTTGCTTCCTCAGTGTTCAAGGAAGCAAAGAGAAGTAGCTAATGGCTTGGACAAGGGATAAGAAATAATACCAAATCATTTTCAGACATAATCAGTATGGGAATTTATTTTGGGTTAATATATATTTATTATATATGTTTTGTTTTTCTTTTGTTCTTAGTGGATAGATGGTAGAAGACAGAAACTGCTTGATGATTGAGGACAAAAAAAGTAATGCTGAGTGTAAAGGTAGAAAATGAGGAATCAGGGCTATAGGGTTTGCTAGATAGCCAGTCAGGAAGTGAAACCTTGAGTAAGAGCCTGAAAAAGCATGGGAACTGCATTAACCTGAGTATCATGTTAACCAAGTTAAAATGAGTAATATACTTGAAATCATTAACCTGTGTAAAATGTATCTTCCAAGCTATCTATATATGGCAATACAGTTGTTTTTATACTCTATATGGGGAAGCATACATACCCCAGGGGAAGGCCCAAGGGTGCAGTCTTTGGAAGAGAAGAGCCTCTCCCTTTAGATGAGGAAAATATCCAGGAAGTCTTTTGGTTTGAAGCCTTGGGCCTATTTTGTTACAGCTTTCAGACAGCCTCTCTGACTGTGGTCATTATACTAGCTCCAATAATTCCTGGCCACTCCTTTTCCTTAGAACTCTAAGAACGGGGGTTCTAGGAACTGAGTTTAGCTAAACCCACCTATTCCTTTCCCACTCCTTCCTCTACTAGTTATTACTGAAAGCCGGCTCCCCCCTGATGACACAGTCTGTCTGGCTACCCTTTCCAGTACTGGCTACACCCTTACTCATTTCCCTAAACTTACTGGTAGAGGCAGGGGAGTTGGAAGACTCCTTGCTCCTCCACCAATACTTCCAGATTCTCCCCCTACTTCTACCTCTCAGTAGCCTCTCCTCCTTTGAAGTTCAGGCTGTTCATATCTACCACCCAATCAAAATCCTGGTAGCTGTTGTCTACCAATCCCCCATATCACTTCCCTTACTTCCTCAATGAGTTTGGTACATGTATCACAAGTTTTTTTTTCCTCTCCAACTTCTGTCCCCCTACTAGGGGACTTCAACATACACACTGACTCTCCCTCAAATACTCAATTCCTCAACCTATTCACTTACCATTGGTGTACTCTATCACCCCACTTCAGTCACCCACAAAGACTGTCACGCTCTTGACTTTGCCATCACCACAAACAAATTACTTTCATGTTCAAGAATTCTGAAATTCCCTTATCCAACCATAACCGATGAACTTTTCATTTCTTCCTCTGTCTTCCCTTACCAAACTCTACTCTCTGTCTACACCATGACCTCTAATCCTTCAGCCCCTCAGTTATCTTTCAGGCCATCTCTCTTTACCAGCCCCTCTCTCCTGTTTTTCCCATCTTGACCCCTTGGTGAATCTCTCCAACTCTACACTGCCCTTTTCTTGAGTCCCTAGACTCTTTTGTCACTTTATTTCACCCTCCTAAGAGCCTCAGCTCTGCATCTCTCTCACCATTCACTACCTTTATTCCTATATACATGCTACTGAATGTAGGAGAAAATCACACAACTACTGGGTCCACTACAAATTTATGTTATACAACCTCAACTTGGCCCTCACTGCTGCTGGGTAACCATCCTACTATATCTGCCTTATCAACTCACTATCCTACTCTCCACAGTGGCTCTTTCCAAACCTTTTCATCCTTCTCCAAATCTCCCATGGCTTCTCCTCCTCCCACCCTCTCAACTGAGAATGTTGCTTCATATTTTACAGGAAAAATTGAGGCCATTCACCGTGAGCTCCCTCTTCTCCCCTCTTCATTTCACATCATTCACATGCTTTCTTCCACTCTCTCCTCCTTCACCCCTGTGTCAGATGATGAGACAGTCTTACTCCTTACTAAGGTTAACTCCTCTACCTGTTCAAGAAATCCCATTCAATCCCATTGCCTCCTCTGTTTTTGCTACTCTAACATTTATTTTTTACATTAATTTTTTTGGTTTTTCCCAATTACATGTAAACAAAAACTTGTAATGTTCACTTTTTAAAATTCTGAGTTCCAAATTCCCTCCTTTCCTCTTTCTCTTCCTCCCTAATTGAGAAGGCAAGCAATTTGATAAATATTATACAAGTGTTGTCAGAGAAAACCTTGCATATTAGCCATGCTGCAAAAGAAAATGTAGACCAAAAATCCAAGAATACTAAAGAAAGTTAAAAAAAAAAAGCATGCTTTAATCTGAATTCAGCCTCCACCAGTCCTTTCTCTGGAAGTGGAGAACATTTTTCACCATAAGTCCTTCGGAATTGTTTTGCATCATCATATTGCTGAGAATAGTTAAGCCATTCACAGATGACTACCATACAATATTGCTGTAGCTGTCCATCACTTCTTTTTTATCACTCTCCATATATAGGTTCATTTCCTATTGCCTACCAATACACCCTTGTTTCCCTCATCCTGCAAAACCCCTCACTTGACCTTCCATCCCTATCATCCTATATTTCTTCTGTTATGCAATTAAACTACTTGAAAAGGCTGTCTGCAATAGGTAGTTCCCCTTTCTCTCCCTTCACTGTCCTCTTATTCCTTATAATCTAGCTTTTGATCTTACCTTTTCACTGAAGCTATCACATCCAATGGTCTTTTCTCCATCTTCATTCTCTTCACCATTGCTGCAGCTTTTGACACTGCTGACCACTCTCTTCTCCTTGAAATCTCATCTTTCTAGGTTTCTGGGGTACCATTTCTCCTGGTTTTCCTCATCACTTGTTCTCAGTTCCCATGGATTTAATTACCATGTCTATACTGATGAATCTCAAATCTAAGGATTCTGCTCCAAACTCTCTGCCAACCTCTAATCTCACACCTTCAACTGTGGAGACCTCAAAGTGGATGTCCAGTAGGAACCTTAAATTCAATATATTAAAAACTTAATTCGCCATCTTTCCCCACAAAACTTACCTCCCCCCCACTGACCTATTACTGTCTAAGGCAACACCATTCTCAGTCCCTCAGGCTTGCAGCCCAGATGTTATCTTTGATTCCTCACAATTTCTCAGCCTTCACATCCAGTCACATTCAATCTGTTGCCAAGGCCTGTCAATTTTACCTTCACGCCATTTCTCCAATATGTCCCCTTCTCTTCTCTGATACTACTACCATTCTAATAGAGGCTCTTACAACCTCATGCCTGGATTATTATAATAACTTGCTGTGGTCTGCCTTCCTCAAGCCTCTCCCCACTCCAATCCATCCTCCATTCAGCCATGAAAGTGATTTTCATACCAAAGTATGCAGGTATGACTATCTCAAAAACCCTTTGCTACCTCTCCCTGTCCCCCTTCAATAAGCTCCAGTGGCTTCCTATAACCTCCAAGATCAAATATAAAATGCTCTTTTTCTTTATAATCCATCCTTCTCCTACCTTTCCTGTCTTCTTACACCTTACCCCCTAACACATACTCTTCGATCTAGTGACTCTGGCTATTCCACGAATAAGACCTTCCATCTCTTGACTCGGGACATTTCCCCATTTCCCAGCTGTCCTCCATACCTGGAACATTATTCCTACTAAGTGCCACCTATTGACTTCTCTGGCTTCTTTTAAGGCCCAACTAAAATCCTACTTCCTACAGGAAGCCTTTCCCAGACCCTCTTAATCCTAGTGCCTTCCCTCTGTTAATTATTTCCTATTTATCCTACATAGACCTTGCTTGTACAGTTTTGTTTGCTTGTGTTCTTTCCCATTAGATCATCAGCTCCTTGAGGGCAGGAACTGTCTTCTGCCTCTTTCATATTACCAGTGCTTAACAAAGTACCTGGAACATAGTAGATGCTTAATAAATGCTTACTGACTGAGCAACTTGGTTAGTTTACCTTTAATTTATCTGTAACAAAGGACTGTGTACATAATAGGATATTCTGGGCTATGGTTAACAGAAAGAAGAGAACACACTGATTTTACACATTTTGGCAAATGATTTGTAGGCAAACAAAGGAAAAGCATTAAAAACTGAGAGGAGTAGAAAAAAGCTTTCTGTGGAAAGACATGCTTGAGCTGGATCATGCAGGGATTCTATGAGATGGATGTGGTAATACATTCCCAGCTTGGGGGACAGCCAACACAAAGGCATGAAGACAGAGTGTCAGGTATGAGGAATAGAAAGAGAGACAGCCTCTTGTTGTTGTTGATCCTTCATTCTTGAAGAAGACCACTGATGTCACAGGGATGATATCTTGACTTATGAGTAAATTGGGTTTAAATGAGGCATAGCTGAACAAAGTCACCAGTCTCATTCTGAGTCCAGTGGCAAGACAAGAGCTGGCAATGGCTCAGCTATGCCACTTAAGGGTTTGCCAAGCACTTTCCATCTGTTATCTCGGGGTTATTCCCCATTATTCCCATTTTACAGGTAAGGAAATTGAGGCTAGGAGATCAGTATCTTGCCCAAGGTCACCCAACTAAAAAGTGTCTGAGGAAGGATTTGAATTTGGGTCTGCCTGATTCCAAATCCCACATTCTATGCACCACTCCTGAGAACTGGATGGCTGTCCTCCATGCTTTCCCTCTTCATCTCCACTTCTTGGCTTCTTTGGGTTCCTTCAAGTCTCAACTAAAATCCTATCTTCTACAGCAGTGGTGTCAAACTGAAACACAAATGGGTCCTTGCAGGCAACATATTGATTTAGAAAGCCACAAATGAGCATTACCTATGTTGCATATAACATTTTAATTTATTTTCTTAAACATTTCCCAATTACATTTTAATCTGGTTCTGCCATAATTGGGAGTTTCACTGGCTGAGTTTGACAACTCTATAGAATCTACAGGAAGGCTTTTCCCATTCCCCCTTAATTTGAGGAATTTCTGTTGATTATCTCCAGGCTGGATCACAAACATGGGAAAGAGAGTAATATGTAAATGAGTTTAGAAAGACAGACTGGGGTCAAGTTGTGAAGATATTTAGCAGCTTGACAAGAGAACTGTATTTTTGTCCCTGAGGTAAAGGTTAGTGACCTGGATAGATCTGTACTTAATGAAATTCACATTGGTACAGCTATCCTAAAAGGGAAGTTGGAGGCTTTGGACCATTTTGAAGAAGATTATGGACTTTTAGAATCTCAGTAGTGAGGTTAGTCCAATCCATACCTCAACTACATCCCTGATATCTCTTTAATTGAAGATCTCCAACTTCTCAAGGAAGTCTGTTCTATACTGAGCCATCTCAACTAAATTTCATGGCAGCCTCACCCCAATACAGGATAACCTGGGGGTCAATTATAAACTTCTACTCATGTAAAAATACTAAACTCTATGTTTTTATGTTTATTTTGTTAAGCTTAATTTTTCAATGATAACTCAGTAGTAATATATGCAAGCATCCTTAACAGAAACAATAGAGCCCAAAACAGCCCTAGTCCTTCAACAGAGTGATCAGAAAAACTCACAAAAGTGGGAAAAACTTCAGTATTGAAAAACAAAATAGAGCTGAGGCAAGATTAGAGATAGTTTGCAAAGCACTCAGTGCAGTTTAATAATAAGACCAGAGAGCAGAAGATGTACATCTCCTCTGATTCCCGCTGCCTGTAGCCCCTTTGAAGTTCAGGCTAATTCTTCTCTTTTATTTCCTACTGGTTGTGAAAAGTGCCTTGTGCTCCATTACCCGTCTTCAAACAGTCCCTAGGATTTTAATCCTGAGAGGAGAGATGTTTTCTGTTGAGTTATAAGGAGCCTGGCACCTTTTGTGTCTCCTTTTTTTTTTTTTTGGAGGGCAGCTGGGGTTAAGTGACTTGCCCAAGGTCACACGGCTAGTTTTTGTGTTAAGTGTCTGAGGCTGGATTTGAACTCAGGTCCTCCTGACTCCAGGGCTGGTGCTCTATTTACTGCGCCACCTAGCCGCCCCTTGTGTCTCCTTCTTAAACATCTGTCTGATGCAGTTGCAGGAGTAGGGATGAGGTATGGTTAGACTTGTTAATATACCTTAAGGTCTTTCACCATCTTTCACTGTCCTTCTCTAGCTTATCAAAGACCGACTTACTTGTAGGGATGTTGAGAGGAGATCACTTTATTGGGTAGGGGTTGGACTAGATGCCCTCTAAGGTGACAGCTTTTATGATTCAAGAGAAAGAGAAGAATTCCCAGATGAGAGGTCCTAAGGACATGTCAGTATATAAGAGACAACAAAGAGCCATTCCTCTAACTGACACACTTTAGCCTCCTCTACTTAATTGTAGGCAAGGATCTTCATAAGTTTCGACTAGTCTTCATTTTCTTTTTATCAGTGTCACTGAAGCTAGAGAACTGAAGGAATACAACCAACTAATAGTTTCTTGTGGAAGAAATTAAGGCCCTTAAAGAGCTAACGGATGGGAGGAAAGATGGCTAGAAGGAAAAAAACATAAGGAAGGATAGATGGAAGAAAGGAAAGAAAGAGGGATGAGTGGAAGAAAGGATGGATGGAAGGAAGGAAGCGTGGATAGGAGAAAAGAGGGATGGATGGATGGAAGGAAAAGAGGGATGGAAGTAAGGATGGATGGATAGATGGATGGATGGAAGGAAGCATGGATGGAAGAAAAGGAAGGAAGGAAGGAAAAAAGGAAAGAAAGAAGGAAGGAAGGAACAAAGGAAGCCCTTTATGACTGAAATAATACACAGTTTAGTCCAAGTGGGTAATCCTTTGGGTGATTCAGATCCTATGCTTACCTCATAGTTTGGCCTAGCTTTGCCTCATTTTGGTTACACAGCAGTCAGGAGTTTTATGCCAGAAATTAAGATGGAATTTTTCAGAGAGGAGGGAAAATAAGTTAACTTCAGGGGCCTTTTGCCAGGGTTGGGGCGTATTAGTAAAGGAGACCACTTAAGCCCCAACTCTGGCAGCTCTAAGCCTGACACTAACATGCTGGGAGGAACTCACAGAGAGGAGTCTGGCTAGGAAACCCTGAAGGTCTCTGCAACCTGTATCTTTCTACTTGTGAAAGCCAAAAAAGATCATCCCCTTTTACATAACTCTTCATTCTTTAAGGTTACATGGTCAAAACAACTCTTGACAGATCCAAATTTCACAACAGTAAACAGCTTCCAACATGCTCCTATGCTCGAAGAATTAAATTTCAGACTATAAATATTCCAGCTGTGTTTTTTCACAGTCCCATCTCCCCTTTAAGTCTATCTCAGAACTGCCAAAAATTCTTCCATTGGATTTAAATCATTTAAAGATTCTCCAGTGGTGGAATGCGGCTCTGGTCTTATCAGTCTTGATTTTAGTGAGTGTCTGTTTCAGATCAGGTTTTGCATTTTAAAAAATGACTTTTCTATCAATAATCCATCAAAAAATGTTCAGCCAAGGATCTGATCACTGCCATGGTCTACAGGGACGTATCTTTTTTAGAAATGAAGTAGTGCTATTTTGAGGAGACTCTTTCCCAATGTGCGTATTGAGCCTAGTACTGTGTTCTATAAACTACATACAAATACCTTCTGGAATTTACAAACACAGCCAAAGTATCTGTGGAGATATTTGTCTAAATGGCCACACTAAACAAGAAGCCATATATGATGAATGGGATGTCTGAAAGAATAAGTAGTCTCAAGATGGGCTTAAACAAGTAAGATCTAAAAGCTGGAAGGGGCCACAGAAATCAGCTAACCTAATCTCATTTTACAGATGAGGCCAAAGGAAAGCAACTTCACAAAAGGGTCATACATCTAGCCAGTGGCAGAGGTGGGATCAGAATGCAGGGTCCTGTCTTTTAGTCCAGGAGTCTGTCCTACATATAGTGTAGGGGGAAAGTGAACTAACAGGCTAGCAATTTTGTTGTCCTGCTTTTCTGCATCAAATCAGAAGAGGATCCAGAAAAAAAAAAAGTACTCAAAATTCCTGGCAGATAAGGTACAATCAGGATTTGATTTTAAGAAAAAGCCCATTATTGCTTAAGAAATAAAGATTTGAAACACTTATGTCACAGAGAAGGCTTTGGGTGGAGGTGAGTGGGTGGCGGCACATGAGAATTACATTCCTCCAGATAAATTCTAGGAAGTACTGTTCTTTGGGTATGTAGGTATACTTTAGGCATGTAGGTACACTAGGTGGCACAATGGACAGAGTGAAGGAGTTAAGAAGACTTGGGTTCAGATCTGACCCCAGATACTTACTAGCTCTGTGACCCTGAGTAAATTTTTAATCTCTGTTTGCCTCAGTTTCTCCAACCATAAAACAGGAATAATAGCCCCTACCTTGCAGGCTGTTGTGAGGCTCAAATAAAATAATATTCAGTAAGCACATAATTCACAGTGCTTGGCATATAGTAGCTACCATAAAAATACTTATTCCTGTCCTCAATCAGTAACTAGTTGGACTCTGTGAAGAGTAGGGTCAGAGTAGGTTTTAGACTGCTTTTATGACATAACTGAGGGCTCTGGAATTCAAGCCATGGAAGGATAAAGCAGATGAAGAAATATAGCCCAATTTCATTAATATTTACTGGCATAAAATTTTTAAGTGAAACCATAGCAAGGAGACTATAGCAGTATACTCCCTAAACTATTCATTATAAAGAGTAGGTTTTGTGTCAGTGAGAGTGTGGAAAAGATGAAAGCACAGGAAGTTTTACTTGGAGAGTGGGATTTCAGAATTCAGAATCTTGGAAGCAGGGCAATCCTGAGATATGGTGAAGTGATGGGTACGATCACATTTGAATGTGGTTGAATTTAAATGGAGAAGGAAGTAAGTGGTAATGAGGAGGTTGTAAAATTGCATGATCAGGTTATCAGAAAGACTGCCGCATGAATAATAAAATCATTGAGGATAATGGCCAAGGATGGATGGAAAGGAAGACTGTGAACCAAGTTCTGTCAATGAAAAATGTGAGTATTCTTCGAAGGTTTCTCTTTGGCCCTCTCTCTTCAACTACTACCTATACATAGGTGACTTCCAAATATTTCTATTGAGGCTTGACCTATTTTTTTTTTAAACTTCAGATATGTTTCTACACTTATCTACAGGACATTTCTGCCTGGATCTGGAAATTCAAACTTAACCCATTTAAAATACAGAACATTTTATTTTTTATTTTCAGTAACATCATCACTCACTTGATTACCTATGTTTATGACCACGAGTGGGGCAGACAAAATGCAGAAGACATTGTATTAGCAAAAGCAGAATCTGAGATCTAGATTTAGATTGGGCAAGGAGGATGGTGGAATGTCTTTGAGAGAGGAGACTGGGATCAGAATATTTGTTCCAGGCAAAATGAGTTATGGGTGGCACTTTTTTTTTCCAAAGAAATGAAACAAGATTTAATAGTGGGGAAAAAAGGGAATCTAATTTTAACACTGAATGTTAATGGACAAATTTACCCATAAAAGAAGAGTGCTTTAGAAAAGATTAGAAAATAAAACCCAATAATGCGATATTTTCTCTCTTTCTCTTACTCTCTCTATGTATGTATACACACATCTTTGAGATGAAATCTTGAGATAGTAAAAGTTTAACTGTTAGTCTCAAGATAGTTAACTTATGGTTATTTTGTTTTTTTGCTTTTTGGAGGGGGGAAAGCAGGGCAATTGGGGTTAAGTGACTTGCCCAAGGTCACATAGCTAGTAAGTGTTAAGCGTCTGAGGCCGGATTTGAACACAGATCCTTCTGACTCCAGGGTTAGTGCTCTATTCACTGTGCCACCTAGCCTCCTCCCACTGTTATGGTTGGGGAGAAATCTTTTCTATAACATCTCTGCCAAGTGACCATAAAGACTGGTGGAAAAGAGCAGGGCAACTGATGATGAAAGCCAGCACAAACTACAAAAAACAAATCTCACATGGCCTTTGTTAGGTTTCACTTGGGCCCTCCTGACACAATCTTTCCTGTTGTCTTATGGGGTTGATTATAAAGAACCCTGTAGTACTACACTGAAGAATTCTGTCCAGCTTAATAGCAAGTCATCAAATGACAGCATGTTATTCAACCATTTTCAAATCCACCTAATATTCCCAATTTCATAATATTAAATGCCACAAGTATATCATGTTTCTAAAGTCCAATGGAATGATGTCTGTAGCATTGTCCAGATCTATCAAATTAATACCCTGTCAATATGAAATTAATTCAGAATGACTTCTTTTTAGTGACCTTGTATTGGTTCCTAGAAAGCACTGAGTTCTTTTTAAAAAAATTTTTTGTTTATTTTTAGTTTACAACATTCATTTCCATGAGATTTTGAGTTAAAAATTTTCTCCC
>CM053583.1:44403553-44443786 GCA_028627135.1 Pseudochirops cupreus | reverse complement strand
TCCTCATTGGCTTTTTGGGCCTCTTTTGCTATTTGAGTTAATCTATTTTTTAAGGTGTTATTTTCTTTAGTCAGATTGTTGACTCTCTTTTCATGATTTTCTTGCATCATTCTTATTTCTTTTCCCAATTTTTACTCCACTTCTCTCATTTGGTTTTCAAAATCCTTCTTAAGCTGATCTATGGCTATTAGGCAGTCTTCATGTTTCTTGGAAGCTTTTGATGTGGGAATTCTGACTGTGTTGTCTTCCTCCTGTTCCCTACTTTGATCCTTCTTGTTCCCAAAGAAGGAATCTAGAGTTTGGTTTCTGTTCTTACTTTGCTTCCTTTGCCTGTTCATGTTGGCCAGTCAATAATTTTTTTAGCTCTGTGGAACTCTGCTTCTAGAAGGGAAAGCTCTGTTCCAAATTGCTGGGGCTTTCCCAGCTGCTGAAGCTATTAGGGGGCTGTCGTTTTTTTGCAGCCCCCACTAGCTTTCGCTCACTGAAAAGACAGCCCATGACCACCACCCAAGACCATGATTTGGATACAGGCCGCTCAATGCAAGAGCACTTGGCCTGTAAACGATTGCTTGGCCCCCCTGCAATCTGTAGGCTGGGAGCTCTGAAGCAGCTATGAGGAAGTGGCTGCAGGGCTGCTGCATCTGCCACTTCCTTGCCCTGGAGGCTGTTTGGCCGGACCACTTTTCTCCCCCAAGTTTAGGTGAGATCCACTGACCTTTCACTTAGTCCTTGTTTCTTATGGCTTGATAATTCTGGAAACTGCCACTGATCCACTCTCCTGAAGCTCCAGCTGCGGCTTGTCCTGGCCACCCCCCCCCCCTTCCCCTGGGGCCAAGCCATGGTTTCAGGCTGAGCTGGTTTTGGCTCCCAGTGCTGAGATGATCTCTGCCTGCCGAGCTGCTTTCAGTGGGAGGTGTATTTTTGTGAGTTTTAGAGCCCCAAAGTTTGTCCAGAGTCATATTTTATGGGTGTTTGAGGTGGCTATGTGGGAGCTGCGGTACCTTGCTGCTCCTACACCGCCATCTTGGCTCTGCCCCAGGAAAACTCTTAAGGAGGGGGAGGGAGAAGGGAGAAATAAAAGCATAAACAGGGGAGGGAATAGAATGTAGGGAAAGGCACAGATAGTAATCATAACTGTGAATGTGAACAGGATGAACTCTCCCATAAAATGGAGGCAGATAACAGAATGGATTAAAAACTAAATTCCTACAATATGCTGTCTATAAAAAACACATTTGAAACAAAAGGATATGCACAGGGTAAAGGTAAAAAGGCTGGAGTAGAATATATTATGCTTCAGCTAAAGTAAAAAAAAAGCAATCCTTATCTCATATAAAGGAACAGTCAGAATAGATCTAATTAAAAGAGATAAGGAAGGAAACTATATCCTGCTAAAATTCACCACTGAGAATGAAGCAATATCATTACTTAACATATATGCACCAAGTGGTACAGCATCCAAATTCCTAGAGGAAAAGTCAATGGAATTAGAGGAAGAAATGGACAGCAAAACTATACTAGTGGGGGACCTCAATCTCCCCCTCTTTGAACTTGATAAATCTAACCTCAAAATAAACAAGAAAAGTTAAGGAGGTGAATAGAATTATATAATATAATAATAATTACATGAATCGAATTTTAGAGAGGGTAGATATGATAGACCTTTAGAGAAAACTGAATGGGGATAAAAAGGAACATACTTTCTTCCCAGCAGTACATGGCACATACACAAAAACTGACCACGCAACTAGGGCACAAAAACCTCACAACTCAGTGCAGAAAGGCAGAAATATTAAATGCATTCATTTCAGATCATGATGCAATAAACATTATATGTAATAATGGTCCATGGAAAGATAAACTAAAAAGCAATTAGAAACTAAATAATTTAATCCTAAAGAATGAGTGGGTCAATAAAGAAATTATAGAAACAATCAATTACTTCATTCAAGAGATTGACAATAATGAGGCAACATACCAAAACTTGTGGGATGCTGCAAAAGCAGTTCTTAGGGGAAGTTTCAATATCCCTGAATGCATACATGAATAAAATAGAGAAAATGGAGGTCAATAAACTGGGCATGCAACTGAAAAAACTAGAAAAAGAACAAACTCAAGATCCCCAATTAAAGACTAAATTAGCAATACTGAAAACCAAAGTAGAGATTAATACAATTGAAATTAAGAAAACTCTTGAATTAATAAATAAAACTAAGAGCTGGTTTTATGAAAAAAAAAACCACAATAAAATTGATAGTCCTTTAGTCAATGTGATAAGAAAAAGAAAGAAGAAAACCAAATTATGAGTATCAAAAATGAAAAGGGTGAATCTACCTCCAATGAAGAAGAAATTAAAACAATAATTGGGAATTATTTTGCCCAACTGTATGCACATAAATTTGACAACCTTAGTGAAATGGATTCATATTTACAAAAATGTAAGTTGCCTAGATTAACTGAAGAGGAAGTAAATTACTTAACCCCATCTCAGAAAAAGAAACTGAACAAGACATCAACGAACTCCCTAGGAAAAAATCTCTAGGATGAGAGGGATTTACTAGCGAATTCTATCAAACATTTAAAGAACAACTGATTCCAATACTTTACAAACTATTTGGGAAAACTGGAGAAGAAGGAGTCCTATCAAATTCTTTTTATGACACAAATATGGTACTGATACCTAAATCAGGAAGAGATAAAACAGAGAAAGAAAATTATAGACCAATTTCCCTCATGAATATAGATGCAAAAATTTTAAATAAAATATTAGCAAAAAGACTACAGCAACTTATTATGAGAATAATACACTTTGATCCAGGAATGCAAGGATGGTTCAATATTAGGCAAACTATCAGTGTAATTGGTCATATTAACAACAAAACTAGCAGAAACCATATGATTATCTCAATAGATGCAGAAAAGGCTTTGTCAAAATACAAAGCCCATTCCTATTAAAAACACTAGAAAGTTCAGGAATAAATGGAGACTTCCTTAAAATAATAAGTAGTATCTATCTAAAACCATCAGGAAGTATTATATGTAAAAGGGATAAGCCAGAAGTATCTCCAACAACATCAAGGGTGAAACAAGGATGTCCATTATCACCCCTCTTATTCAATTTGGTACTAGAAATGTTAACAGTAGCAATAAGAGAAGAAAAGAAACTGAAGGAATCAAATTAGGCAAAAGAAGAGACTAAGCTATTACTCTCTGCAGCTGATATGATGATATACTTAAAGAGAATCCTAGAGAATCAAGTAAAAAACTACTTGAGACAATAAATAAATTTGAGAAAGTTGCAGGATATAAAATAAACCCACACAAATCCTCGGCATTCCTATATATTTCTAACAAAATCCAACAGCAAGAGATAGAAAGAGAAGTTCCATTTAAAGTTACTGTAGACATTATAAAATATTTGGGAATCTTCTTGCCGAAACAAACCCATGACCTATATGAAGACAATTACAAAACACTTCAGACAAATAAGGTCAAATCTAACTAACTGGAAAAACATCAGCTGCTTGTGGCTAGGTCAAGCTAATATAATAAAAATTACAATTTTACCTAAATTAAATTACATAGTAAGTACCATACCAATCAATCTACCAAAAAATTATTTTATAGAGCTAGAAAAAATAGTAACAAAATTCATTTGGAAGAAAAACAGGTCCAGAATATCAAGGAAATTAATGAAAAGAAATGCTAGGGAAGGTGGCCTAGCCATACCAGATTTTAATCTGTATTATAAAGCAGCAATCATCAAAACTACTTGGTTCTGGCTGAGGAACAAATTAGGTATATGAGACCCAGTGGTCAATGATTATAGTAACTACTGTTTGATAAACCCAAAGACCCCAGTTTTTGAGATAAGAACTTAGTATTTGACAAAAACTGCTAGGAAAACTGGAATACAGTATGGCAGAAACTGGGCATAGACCAATATCTTACACTGTATACCAAAAGTTGAAATGAGTGCATGATCTAGTTATAAAGGCTGATATTGTAAGCAATCTGGAGATCAAGGCATAGTTTACCTGTCAGATTTATGGAGAAGGGAAGATTTTATGGCAAACAAGAGTTAGAGAACATTATGAAATGCAAAATGGATAATTTTGATTACATTAAATTTAGAAGTTTCTGCATAAATAAAGCCAACGTAACTAAGATTAAGAGGAAAGTGGAAAACTGGGAAAGAATTTTTACAACTAGTGTCTCTGATCTTTATCAAAGACTATTTGTTATCTTTACCACATTTCTAAAATATACAGAGAATTGAGTCAATTCTATAAGAATACAAGTCATTCTCCAATTGATAAATGGTGAAAGGATATGAAGAGGCAGTTTTCAGAGGAAGAAATTAAAGATATCTATAAACATATGAAGAAATGCTCTAAATCACTGCTGATCAGAGAAATGCAAATCAAAAC
This sequence comes from Pseudochirops cupreus, assembly GCA_028627135.1. Taxonomy (NCBI): domain Eukaryota; kingdom Metazoa; phylum Chordata; class Mammalia; order Diprotodontia; family Pseudocheiridae; genus Pseudochirops; species Pseudochirops cupreus. The sequence goes on along the minus strand of CM053583.1, from coordinate 44,439,356 downwards.
AACTCTGAGGTACCACATCTCATCAGTCAGGCTGGCTAAGATGACAAAACAGGAAAATGATAAATGCTGGAGAAGATGTGAAAATATTGGAATACCAATGCATTGTTGGTGGAGTTGTGAGCTGATTACACCATTCTGGAGAACAATATGGAACTATGTCCAAAGGGTACTTCTAACGTTGTCTCCCAAAGAGATCATAGAAGTGGGGAAAGGACCCGTATGTACAAAAATATTTATAGCACTTCTTTTTGTGGTGGCAAAGAACTAGAAATCAAGGGGATGCCCAACAATTGGGGAATGGCTAAAGAAGTTGTGGTATATGAATGTAATGGACTACTATTGATTGTGCTATAAGAAATGAGGAGCAGACAGACTTCATAACAACCTGGAGAGCCTTATATAAATTGATGTTGAGTGAGAAGAGCAGAACCAGGAAAAATTTGTACACAATTACAGACACAATGTATGTGTGATGACTTTGATAGACTGGGCTCCACTCAGCAATGCTAGGTTATAAGACAACTCCAAAAGTCTCATGATGGAAAGAGATATCCATATCCAGAGAAAGAATTACAGAGTCTGAATGCAGACTGAAGCAAACTACTTCCTCTCTCTCTCTTTTTGTTTTGTTTTGTTTCCTTTTTCTCATTGTTCACTCCACTGGTTATAATCCTTTTTTACAGCCTGACTAATGTTTAATGTGAAGGGATCTCTAGATCCTATATTTGACTGCATGCTGCCAAGGTGGGAAGGGAGAAGAAGGAAGGCGGTAAAATTTGGAACTCATGGGATTGTGGAACTGAATGTTGTAAACTAAAAGTAAATAAATAAATTTTTTAAGAAAGAGTAAGCGCTTAATAAATGCCTGTTAGCTGACCATAAGCATTTTAAACTTGACATGACTGAAATGGAATTTATTGTATTTTTATCCAAACCATCAGGAGGATAATGGAACATGAGAAAGCATGGAGGAGAGGAGATTGTGTAGGGTTAGAAGGGAATTTGACAAGCTGGGGAATGAGATTCTAAGAAGTACAGTCTGGCTGTCCAAGAACTGAGTAACTCACAAGCATTCAAAGCTGAAAACACAATTCAAAGCTGCATACAGTGTGCTGAATTACCTTTCTTACCCACTCTACCACAGGCTTTCCCAAGATTCAGTCTGTCCACAAGACAGCTAAAAGGACTTAACTAAAATCCAGTAAGCAAAATAACTGGAATTCAGTCCCAGAGGCTCTGACTCCCTGGACAGTCAGTGCTCTTACTGCTAGGCTTCAATGCCTCTCACAACCCTAAATGGCAAGGGTAAAGGTACATTATGTTCAAGGTAAAACACAGTCATGGGATCACAGAATTATAAATCCAGAGATCTAGAAGGGACCCCAGAGGCTATTTAGTATAACTTCCTCAATTACATACATGAGGAACTGGGACCCAAAGAAGTTCAATGACTTGTCTAAAGTCATACAAGTAGGTGTGTAAGGTAGGATCTGAACGCAGGCCCTCTGGCTCTAGAGTCTGTATTCTTTTAGAGGTTAGGCTGAATTTTCAGGTGTACAAGTAGGCTTTACTAGAATGAAGTCTAGAGATGAATTCTGCTTGGTCATGATTCATTCATTTGAGTTTAGGAAATTAAAAATAAGATTCTTACAAATTGATGGGTCTTGTGATGTCATAGCCCTTGTGCTGCTGCCCTCTACTGGGCAGAAGAACAAATGACTTTTGTGGCTAAATCAGAGGACCCCATTCACATTGGTCGCAAAGATTCAAAGCACAAATGACACTGGTCCACAAAGGAATTTCAGAAATTATGATCTAGTTTTCCTTCCATTAGAACAATGAAAGTCTCTGAATGGTCTTGGGCTTCTGATATTTAAAAGTCTTCATATAACTAACAGGAATTTTAACAGACTTTTTACATTACAAGGATCAGCAAGAGATACAGAGACGTAAGAAATCATTTAGTCTGATGTTCTCATTTTACGAATGAGGAAACTGAGACCTGGAGAGGTTATGAGACATGTTCAGCATCACGTCACTAGTGAGTTTTAGGGCCTCTGACTCCCAGTCTGGTGCTGTTTCCTCTCCTGGCTCCTCTCCGGACTGTCCACCTTCTTGTATCAGGTGCCTTCATCTCTCTCTCGGGTATCCTCTTCTTCCATTGCTCAGCTCTTTCCATGGCCTCCATTTTGGAGAGGGCCAGGCTGACCGGCCTTTCTTCATCTTTTGGCTCTGCTCCATCCCTCACTCCTTCAGCTCCCTCTGATGTGGCACTTCCCCTCATTAGAATGTAAGCTCTTTATGGGCAGGTACCACCTTTCATTTTGCTTGACGTGGTATTCCAAGCACTTGGCACAGTGCCAGGCATATAGTACGTGCTTAATAGAGGCTTGCTGACTAACTAAACTAAGCTGTCTTCACAAATTACAAATAATAAATAAGATAAGGAATGTGAAAGCCCTGCTAAACCTTTCTAAACTGGAAAACCTATATAAATGGACAGTGGTGGTATTATCATTAGCCTACAAATGTAGGCTGATTTGTATTTTTCATTAAGGAAAAATATTTCCTTCCACTGAAGAGAAGGGAAATTAATTCCTCCCCTGATTCAGTAAGGAATTCAAATACAAAGAAAAGACAAAAAATTTAGACAGCTTGAAAGAATTTGGCAAAGATTCCTCCAAAAGGAGCAGACTGAATTGCCTGAGAAAGCTGCTGTCCCCATATCTTTCTTCTTTCAGTCATAATCCTGACCTGTCACAAGGCCTTACAAATTGCTACGTGTACTCCAGGAGGAATGTCTAGTGGCCCTGAGAACAAGGCAGTGATAGGGAGGGAGACAGGCTTCCCCACACTCCACTCTCCAGTCATGAAAGACATTCATTCTGAAGTATGGAAACAGATGGATTTGGGGAGGCAGATTAAATGAGAATATGTCTTCAGGCTTAGGGAAAGTAAAGCTGAAGATGAGGAAAATACAAAAAAAAAAACAAAAAAACCTAATTGGAAATTCACAAGAGGCAAGCACATTGATAGCTACTACAGTAAGAACCAATGCAGTCATTACGCTCAGATGCTAATCCTTGCCCTAAGTGAGGGGCATCATAATATGATGTACGTTAGTTAGCTAGAAGCTACCAAGCTCCTTAGAGAAGCGTATTTTTAAAGTAACAATAAACTAGGGGAGACCTAATGCAGCTGAACTCCCAGATGTCTGCAAGGCCTATTGGTGAGGGTGACAGCCCCCTCTCCTGCAGAATGTTGGGGTTTCACCTACTGAGTACAACTTGGGCAATTTTCTTCCTTCCTCATCAAAGCACCTCTGTGCCTCACTCTCAATGAGAAGAGGCATGAGGGCATACTCCCTTCAGGACATAAGAAAAGCTGTTTTAGGCACTAGGGTCCTAAGGGGCCTGAGCTGCTTCCAGGAAGGCTGCTGCCGTGCCTCTGAGTAATTCACAGGATCCACATCATCTTTCATATCTGTCTAATGCCCCTCACTGCTGACCCATGAAGGACCAGGCTGGATGGAAGTGACTGAACAGCAGAGGCACAGGCAGGACAAGAGGAGATTTGTACAATTCTGATAGGTCCATGGGAGCTGTTCTGCTACCACTCAACACCAAGCACATGGCACCAACCTGGTAGCCAGGCATATGGTTTTTGTTTACCAACTATTTACTGAATGCTCTGAAGACTTTGTGTCAGGTGCTGTGTGTGCAGAAGATAGTCTGCTCTCTCAACTGACAGCATGTACACACAAACGATAGTTATATAAGGAAGCAGGGGGTAAATACCATGTGAATGGACAGGACATATGTACTACGACGAGATCATTGCTTTCAGGAGTGGCCAGATGGGCTCCACCTACTCGCAGATCCAGTGACCCTCAAACATGATATGCCACTTCTGGACTCAGTGCATTCTCACTGGCTGTCCTTCATGTCTAGGACTCTGCCCACTGACTTCCTTCAAGTCTCAGCTAAAGTCCCATACTCTCCAAGATACCTTTTCCAGTCTTCCTTAAAAGCAGTGCCTTGTGTCTGAGATTATATCTTGATTTTACATAATTGCCTGCAGATCATCTTCATCGTTAGACTACGTATGAGCTCCTTGCAGCAGAGATTGATTTTCTTTTGTTTTGCTTTGTATCTCTAGTGAGAAGCATGGTGCCTAGCATTGTGTTATCGTCTGACTGCAGCCTCTTTAGAATCGGGTGGGGAGATGGAGATTCCAGTTTCCCTGGATGACAACTATGGGGGGCAGTGATATTCCCAGGGCTTTGGGGCTCAGAGGCCCCTGCATTGGTGGTTTGACCTGCTTGGGACATGCCACCCTTGTCTCTCCTTCGGACACTGGCCACGAACATGTGTGCCTTACAACCAAGGGGCTCTAAGTTTTTACAACTCTTTCTACTAGCACTTTGTATATTTGTGGGACACTGTGTCCCAGGTTTATGAGGAAAGTATTTTGTAGCTATTCTTCATACTACACTATCTTAATAAATGCCTTTGCTTTGAGCAAGGTGGTATAGTGGACTTCTGTTATTATTTTCCTTACTCTGGACACCATCCTTCTACTTCGAATTCATTCAGTCTAATTCATTCACTCCACTTCCAAGTTCTACTACTTTAATACTTCATCATGGTGTGAACGTGAACTTGGGTTCTCAAAGGTCATGCCAGTGGCCTGCCATGTCTAGCAGGTAGTACAAATCCATAGCTCTTCAATGATGGGCCTGACTATAGATTATATGTCTGCCATGCAAGGATGAAGCTAGCTAAGTTCAGAAGGCTTTCTTACTGGAAGGTTAGCTATAAGCCAATTTATTTCATAAGCCAGTTTTTTTTTCCCAACCACAGAAACCTATGAGGGCCATAAGGCAAGGAGAAAGGGACTGAGGTCTGCCCTGGTGAGGAAAACTCACTTTGATGAAATCACAGATCCTTGGAGCATGTATGTAGTCAGACTACATTAACTTTTTTTTGGGCTAGCGCTTCACAATGATGATTCACATTGAGCTCAAAAGTCCCTCGAACTGTCCCTAAGACTTTTTACGAACAGGAACTTATTTTTCCCTAAATCTCCCCCATGTTATATTGGGCAGTTGTACAACAGAAAGATGTAAGGGAATGGACATAGGACCTGAGGAGCAGGAAGACTGAGAGGGTTGAGAGGGAGAAAGACATTCTAGGCAGCTATGAGTGAAGGTGTGAACCAATAGGGCAAGACCATGCAAAGCTTCTTCAGGGGAGAAGGAGTAGACTGGTTTGGGAGCAATGGAGGGTTCATGTAGCAGTGGCATAGTGGAGTAAGAAAGAAAGTTCACATACTGCTTCATATACTTACTAGCTGTATAATTCTGGGCCAGTTATTTAACCTTTCTTTGCCTCAGTTTTCCCATCTGTAAAATAGTGATAATAACATTACCACTGCCTCCCAGGGCTGTTGTAAGGATCAAATGAGATAATATAAGTAAAGTGCTTTGCAAAACTCAATGTGTTATATCAATGTTATTTATGATGATGATGGTGGTGGTGACAATGTAGAGAAATAGTTGAAAATAAAGCTAAAAAGTTAAATCTGCTGAGATCCTTTGAATCCCAAACAAAGGAGTTTTGCTTCATTTTTTGGTAGTGTGGAGCCATGGAAGAATTTTGAGCGGCATAATGTAAGTGATACATTACAAAGATTAATCTGGCAATAGCATGCTCCTCCACTGTGTATCAAGGAGAGAGCAGAGGCAAAACAAACAATATAAAAGAACGCACTGGTAGCTCTGGCAAAGAGAAGACAGTCAATTATCAGATGCTGAGACAAAGAAAATGGGATTACTGTAAGTAGAAATCAAGAGGAGAGGCAATGGTTTATAGGTGAAAATAATGAGTTTTTTTTAGATACATCAAGTTAGAAATGTGTTTCATCCAGGTGAAAGTGCTACTAGGGAACTGGAAACTAGAGTATAGGCAAAATGTGAGGGCCAGCAACATAGATGCAGTGGTTCTCAACGTTCCTAATGCTGTAACCCTTTAATACAATTATTTTCGTGGCTACTTCATAACTGTAATTTTGCTACTGTTATGAATCGTAATGTAAATATCTGAAATGCAGGATGTATTTTCATTGTTACAAACTGAACATAACCCACAGGTTGAGAACTGCTGGATCAGAGGGTCACCTGGCAAAGGAAACAATTAAAGTGCAGGGAGGCCCTGAAGGAGACGTCCATGAGAAGGTCAGGAGATGACAGGGCTGAGAAGGGGCTAGCTTCCCTTAAGTGGCTGGGAGGAGGAAAAGGAACTGGAAGAAAGTCAAAGCCAACAGGAAATTGTTCAAGGCAATAAAGTCAAGGAAGGAGGGAGGACCTAGAAGCAAGGTGTGGCTCTAGGTGTCAAAGGCTGCAGAGATCCAGGGGGACAGAGGCTGAGAAAGGTCACTGGCTTTGAAAGGGATGCTCTCTAGGAGCTTCTGTGATTTTCACGTCTCTCAGAACTGCTGTTTGATAGTCTCACCTGTGACAGTACTGGTCTTAAGGGCAAACTACCAACATCTCCATATGAAATAATAAGGTAATACCCAAACTTTTGCAAAGAGAAACATTTTCTCCACTTCCAAGAAGTATAACAACAACAACAATAACAACAGATTTAAGGTTTACAAAGTACTTTACATAATTATCTTATTTGACCCTCAAAACAACTTTGTGTTACTATCTCCATTTTTTCAGCACATGGAAGAAACAGACTGAGAGACACTGAGTCACTTTCTTGGGCTCATACAGCTGGCAGGTGTCTGAGGCCTTTTGACTCCAACTCCAAGGGTCTACCCACTATACTCCCTAGCTATCTGGGCACAGATGTGCATGTACCTGGTGATACTGAACTTTATTGGGAGTGGGGTCCTACTAGGCAAGGCTTTCAGCTGTACTGGTAAATCCCACTCTCCCCACAGAAGACTCCTGCAGTAATACAATTAGTAGAGGCCATTATACAATAATACGGATGTGCAGACGTAGACTGTCCCTGCTGTAGGCATCTTGCCATCTCTTTCCCAGTCACAATTCTAAAGCTGAACCAGTTTTGTGTTACTGAAAGAGGTATAAAATGACATCATTCTTGAATCTCCAACAGGGAACAGGTCAACATAGAAGAGTAAGGAGTTCCTGATGCTTTCTACTGCTTGCCCTGTTAATAAGCCCTAATACAAAACAAGCAGCCAGGCCTGGGGACCTCCTCCTCTCCCCAAAGCTCTACCTCTCAGCACTGGGGAGAGAGATTCTTCATACCAAATGGCAGTAGAACTCAAGTAAGACTTGCTGGTGAGGGAAGCATCTTAGACTTAAACATGGTATAACCCCACAGGCAAGGACATAACTGCATGTTTTGTTAAAATTCACCACATTCAAAACAGAACTTATTTTCCTCAAACCTTATCTCCTCTAAACGTCCATAATTCTATTGTTGTCACCAACATACTTTCAGGAACTAAGTTTGCAATCTTGGAATCATCTTTGACTCTCAATGCTCCCTCAAATCCCCATATCCAACCAACTGCCAAACCCTGCTGATTCTGCATCTCCATATCCTGCCTCTCTCCCCTTCTATCCACTAACATAACCTCACCATTTCTTCTCCGGATTGCAGAAATAACTTCTTAACTGGTCACCCTGTCTCCAGGATCTTCCCTCTACACTTCCTTTTCTTTATGGCAGCTAAACAGATATTCCTAAAATATAGATTGGACTATGTCATCACCTTATTCAAAAGACTGTCACTGGTTCCTTGCCTCTGGGTATAGCTTGGCTTTTAACTCACTGCCTTGCCCCATCTCTCTCTGCCTCCCATTTGCCTTTCTTGTCTTATTTGATATGACGACACTTCAGGCACTGTTCTAGCCAAGCTAGCTTGCTACTTGTGGCTCCTCTTATGCGACATCTTGTCTCTTGCCTCTGTGCCTTTGACAAAGGGAGTGCAAGACTTTCTTACCTCCACCAAACAAAATCCCTAGCTTACTTTAAGGCACAGGTACTCCCTACTTGATGAGGCGTTTCTGGATGCTCCAGTAATTAGCTCTCTCTAATGAAGTTACTTGGTATTACTTTGCATGTATTTTATAAATAGAATTCCCTTGTCTCTTCAACGGAGTGTAATCTCCTTGAAGACAGAGACTGATTTGTTTTTGTCTTTGTATCCCTAGTTCCTACCACAGTACCTTGTACATAATAGGTACTTAATAAACAAATTTTTGTTAAACTTAATTTCCAATTTGAACCCAGGCCCTTTAATCCTTAAGTGTTACATGGTACAAAGGAAAAGGTGCTAGATGTGTAGTAAGGGCACATGAGTTCAAATTCCACCTCTGATACTTATTACGTGTGGGGCCTTGGGCATCTATAAAATGAGGGGGGCAGGTGGATATTAAAGTCAATAAATGTTTATTAAGTGTCCCTAATGTGCCAGGGATACAAAAAGAGGCAAAAGATGGCCCCTGTCCTCAAGGAGCTTACAATCTGATGGGGGAGACACCCAGTTCAAAATCTTTAGCATGATTTTCTGATCTATGATCTTCTGATTGAAAATCCATCTCTTTCATATGTATCTATATGCATACATATGTATATACACATATATTTGCATATATAGTTATTTTGTGCTATTTTTTTTCTGATTTAACTCTATAAAATAACAAGATTAGCCTTTTAACAAATATACCAGAACTCATACATCCTAAAGAGCTACCTTTGCTCAAAGCATTTAGGAATTTCTCTTTGGAAGTGTCCTTCAGAATATTTAACAACACAAAACAAACATTTTGATGGTGACAAAAATTCCTTCCTTTGAGAGTAGGTCTACTTTGTGGAAACAGGAAATGTTATTTGGAACTATGTGTGATGATGAGGGTGGATAATTAAGTTGACTTTGTTTAAAAAAATGTGGCATGAATACAAAGCAATGAGACTCTCTCGTGTCTATCTAGTTAAATTGGCTCTAAAAGCCATTCTCCCAGAAGGAGTCCCAACAGTAGCCTGAATAATAGAAGCCATGGTTAAATAAATATATGTTCTCCTATAGGGACTTTTTTGTAGGGAAGACCACAACCATTGAGATGCTCTATTGAATTAATTTTATTATTTAATAATCTACATTGTATATACAGAGTGCCCCCAAAATTTTAGCGCTTTTTGGAGGTTAATAGCTTAAAACTGCCTCCACTGCATTTCTTGACTCCAATTCCACTTTCTTGATTCTGATGTTATTGAATTTCGCCATTTAACACTTGGGTTCCTGTAATAGACTCAAGTCTCTCCCCATATCACACTCATCCTTAACATTGCTGCAACATGAATCTTCCTTAAATCAATCGTGTTCCAGATTTGATCATGTCACTTCTACTCAAAAACCTCTCCACTGCCCACTGTACATAGCTTTACTAGCACAGAAATGCACTAAGATTTTTGGAATACCTTGTGTATCCTGTATGCAGCTGGCTGAAGGAAGGAAGAAAATAACCATTCATTAAGCACCTATTATATGCCAGGCACTGTGCTAAGTAAGCTCTTTACAGGTGCTATTATTATCCCCATTTTAAAGTCGAGGAAACTCAAGACAAGAAATGGTTTAGTGACTTGTCCAGGGCCACAGAGCTACTGAGGCTGAACATGAGCTTAGGTCTTCCTGACCCGAGGTCCAGTATTCTATGCACGGCACCACCTACCAGCCTCAAAGGAATAACTTAGTTATTTATGTTGTCTCCTCCATTACAATGTGAAAGCAGGGGCTTTTGTTGCTGTGATCTGTTTGTTTTTAATTTCTTCAGATCCCCAGCAATTCTTAGCAGAATACCAGGCACAAAGTAAACATTTAATAAATGGTTTGTTGACTGACTTAACCGACTGCTTCCATTTTCCTCCAAGCGGAAACTGAGGCTGTAAACTCCTGTAGTTCAGGGTCTATATTTTATACATTTTTAAATTTCCCACATGGCATTGCATATATATTAAGTATTCAATAAACATTTAATGAATGAATGGCTCAGGATGGACATTTACTTTGTAGGGAGTGGAAAGGACAGAGAAGGCCATCTTCTCTAAGAGAAACTGTCATTCTTCCCTCCCCAAGGAAGGATCTGTGTTAAGCAACATCTTCCAGGGTGAAGATACTCCATAATCATATCACATGGACTATATTCTAGAAATGATATATACAAAATTCTCATACTACTGTAGTTGCAGTGCTTTTTTAATATTTAGGGTGATTTAGGGATTTCAATGTGGCCTTTACTGAGCTACAAATAGAGCTCTAGTTACAGTAAATGATTATAAAAGAAAAGTTAGCTTAACAAATATCACAGATAAATACTACAAAAATGATAGATGTCAAACGCCATCTATATAGCATAAAAGTAAACATTTAATATGAAGAACAATTAAAAACACATTTCCAAAGGCCTCCTCAGCATCCATTTGGATGCCCCTGCTGGCACCTCAAAGTAAGCATTGCTAAAAATAAAACTATCTTGCTCTTTTCTTCCCCTTTCCTAGGTCTAAACTTGTTCTTCCTTCTGATTTATTTTTGTTGTGCCAGTGGCTTATTGTTCATTCAGGCTCTAAAGTTATAAACATGGCTGCAACATTTCATTTGTCGCTCTTTCTCACTCCCATATTCAATTCTTTGTCAAGATTGTAACTCTATTGTATTTTTTTTTTTTTTTTGCTTTTTGGAAGGAAGAAGGCAGGGCAATTGGGGTTAAGTGGCTTGCCCAAGGTCACATGGCTAGTTGTGTCTGAGGCCAGATCTGAACTCAGGTCCTCCTGATTCCAGAGCCAGTGCTCTATTTATTGCACCACCTAGCCACCCCTACATTGTATTTCTTGACTCTAACTCCTTCTCCATTCTGCTGTTATCTCATTACATCCTTTATCTGAACTGCTGTGATAGCCTTGAGCCTATCTCCTCTCCCCTTGCTTGGACAGAGAATTGATCATGTTATTCCTCTACTGAGCAGCTTTCCCTTTCTCTTGCCTTCTGCACAAAGTTGATACTCTTTAACTTGGCTTTGGGCAAGACTTTCTACAGTCATGCATGACCATGTCTTTCTGGTCCTATTTCTTGCTTCTCTTCACATTCTCTACTGTACAGCCAAACTGCAGTACTGTCTGTTTTTCTGTTTTGGCTTAAATCATGTCCCTTGTCTAGAACTGAATCTCTGCTCTGACTTTTCTTGTTAGAATCTTACCTGTCTTTCAAGACCCAACTAAAATGCTACCTCTTCCCTGAAATCTGTGATCCCCTTAAGCTGGAAATAAACTTTCCTCTCTGACTTTAATAAGTACTTTATATCTCTATTATATACTTGTCAGGTGCTCAGAAATTTCCAGCTAATCTGATAAAATAGACAATTTTGATTAAGTAAAATTAAAAATGTATCCTATGAACAAAACAAATGCCGCTAAATGAGAAATAAAAAATCTTTGTAGCAAGTTTCTTTGATAAAGGTCTCATTTCCAAGATATATGGAAATATGACTCAAAATTAGAAGAATAAGAGTTATTCTCCAATTGATAAATGGTCAAAGGATAGTTTTAAGAAGAAGAAATCTAAGCTATCAATAGCCACATGAAAAAATGTTCAAAGTCACTAGTAATTAGAGAAATACAATTAAACCAGCTCTGAGGTTGTACCTTACAAGGATCAAATTGGTCAAAAAAAGATGAAAAACAAAAAGAAAGGAAAATGACAATTTGAAGGATGACTTGGAGAAAACTGGTGCATTAATCATTGTTGGTGGAGCTGTTCTAGAAAGCAATCTGGAACTATATCCTAAATGTTACTAAATTGTGCATATCCTTTGACCCAGTAATATCACTAACTAGGCCAAGATGGGAAGCAAAGAAAGAGGAAAAAAATATATACACACAAATACATTTATAATAGATCTTTTTCTAGCAGGAAAGAACTGGTAAACAAGGAAGGGGATCTATCAGTTGGGGGGTGTGTGTGGCTGAACAAGTTATGGCATATGAATGTAATGGAACATTATTGTGCTATAAGAAATGACAAAAGGGATGTGAAAGTTCTCCACAAAGATCTAGAAAATACACCCAGACTGAATTCTGATGGGGAAATCTAAGAAAAAAACCAAATGAGTTATTTTTCCAGTTCCAGTTGGCCAAAATTAAAAAAAAAATGACACATACAAAGAGATACAAGAGACAGGGTCTGGCCAAAGTTATACCCTAAGGAACATGCCAGAGCATAGGAACTAAAAGCTGACCAACACTGGGCATCAGGGTAAGAGGTCCCAGAACCACATGAAGAGACCCAGAGCTTGTGCAGTATGTAGGAACACATGCCAAATGGCAGTTGTTATTCGCAACTCAGTTCTGGGACAGAGATTCAAGGAGGACTGAGGATTTAGGGGTAATATTCCATAGTAAGATGTAGTTGTGGGCCCTAGGAAGTGTACTAGGTGGTTAGGAAATTTAGAAACAGTGGCTTTCCAGCCTCTATTCCTGGCTGAAGTCTGCAGGTGGATAACCAGGGCAGGAATCCCAGATCAAAAGGTGGTCTACAGTCACTCTGACCAGCAGAGCTTCCCAGCTAGCTGATCGTGGCTGAGTACAAAGGCAGTGTACTGTTCCTTTCAAGAAGGGGCAAGACAACAGAAGTGTTGTGATGATTCAAGCCCAAGTAGGAATTTGAAAAATTTAGACCAAGAAGGCAGTGATCAGACTTTGTCCTCAATCACAACACTCTGAGACACTGAAAACCTACAGGTTCCCAGCCCAAGACTTCTCTGATATTTTAGAACACCATAAAAGTACTTCAAGAAAGTAGTGAAGGGCCCAAGAGAACAAAAGGTCAATCCAGAAATTTCCCCCTAGAGTTTACTGATCAAAGAAAAAATACTGAAGGAAACAAAAAGAAGGCATTCAAGTACAGAGGAGCCAGTCAGGATCACACAAGATTTAGCAGCCACCACTATAAAGGAAATGATCTTGGAATACAATATTTCCCCTACCATGTGCTAACCATTAACAGTTAAGAGAAATATGAACTAAAACAATCCTGAGGAAAAAAGCAAACCACTTTGAAAGACTTGTGTTTGATCTACAGAATGACCAACCACAATTCCAGAGGGCTCATAATGATATGTGCTGCCCACCTCCTGAAAGAGAGGTGGTGGACTCAGAGTATAGACTGAGATATTCTTTTGGACATGGCCCAAAAGAGAGTCTGTTTTGCTTGATTATACATGTTTGCAACAGGAGATTTATTTTTTCGTTTTTTCTCACAGAAGAGGGTAGATGTGATAGGAAGAGATGGTGGATTTTTGCTTGAAAAAAAATTAAAACTAAAAAAACATAAAGATTATAGCACAAGTAATTGCAAGCAACTAGAAGCAACTGGAATATTACAACACAATTAAGACTGACAAATATGAGGAACAGGAAGAAATTTTCAAAAGAACTTAGTGATGTTATACAAGGTAAAAAAAGTATAGCCAGAAGAATGAAATATATACTTTCTAAAAATAATACTGATGATGATAATAATAGCTAACACTTAAATAGCACTTTACAAATTTCAAAATATTTTACAAATAATATTTTTCTTTAGTCTCATGAGAACTCTGGGAGGTAGGTACTATTCTCCTCATTTTATAAATGAGGAAACTGAAGCAGATGTGGTTAAGTGACTTGCCCAAATAAGTTCATACAGTAAATGTCTGAGTGAGATTTTAATGTAGGCTTTTCTGATACCAGTCTAACACTCAGTAAGGACTTGATTCCTAAAGAGCTGAGGTTAGGATAGGGACCAGGGATGAGAAGCTGATCATTGAATTTGAACTTAGATCTTCCTGATTCCAGGTCTAGTGTTTTATCCACTGTACCATCTAGCTGTATGTATGTATGTATGTTATATATGTGTATATGTCTAGATAGACAAACACAAGTAAATGAAATATGTAAATCATATAAGGAAAAGTGATTGACAATTAATTGTTGAAGAACCTGATGGGAATTTAGAAGGACTGAAAAAATATAATGATACTTTATACACTGAAATTAGTTAACTTGTATGTAGATATTTGCTAGCTAAGTTAGTTATTGGCACTGATGTTTAAGCTCCTGGGGAACAGGAACTATCTAATTTTTTTTCTTTGTATTCCCAGTACCTAACACCATGCCTAATACTTAATAAAAATTTTTTGAACTGAACTGAATACTAAGGTTCTAAAAACACATTTCATTTTTAAATTAAAAAAAAGCAGCCTAAGAGCAGTATTTTCCATTTGCTTCATAATAGGAATCTAAGGCATAAATGTCAGTGATGCGAATTCAATTTGTCTGGCAGTTAACTTTCTTGAAAAATGTAATAGGGATAGCATTTTCCACCTAATATGTTAACAATCCTACCTTATGTATTAAATATCTACTTGGTGTGTGTGTGTGTATGTATACGTATACATATATTTTGTTGTTGTTGTAGAATGAAATAAGGCTAAAGATCACATGTTATTTATGTAAGAGCCCAAGTTCTGTCATTTTCCCCTTCTTTATATTTTGAGAAAACAGACTTAAGTTACATAAATTAGAGACTGAGAATGCTCAGTTCCAGATGTGAAACAAATTAGGATGGAACTCTAAAGTGAATGGAATTAAGAAGAAACATTACAGTTTTCCCAAATAACACATACAAAGTTAATTACCTGCATGCTCTGAGCTATGGTTTATTCAAATCCTTTTTATATGTCTTCATGTTATATCACAATGATCTATTTCTGTGTAATAAGTACTCCTTTGTGTTGAACATATTAGTGATCCTAAAGATGTGGTCTAGAAGCCCTAAATATGACCAGATGCTGACATCAGCTCAAAAGTCAAAGCAATCAGGTTGTTACATACTGGTAATGGCTACAGTAGCCATATGTCCAGCCAGCAAATGGTCTGCATTTCTATAAAGCTCATTGCAACTGCCCATACTTGCCTACTTGTACCTTATCAAGCTCTTTCTGTCATTATCAAGCTAAGGTGTTATAAACATCTATCTCCCCAACCAAATTCACTCATAATGAATTACCATTTAGAAATTCTCATTAGACCTACCTCAAAAAGTCCTAGAAAGAAACTCTAAGAAGAGATGAGAAAGTCTACAATAAGATTTATTTTTGAGGAATTTAAAAAGTAAGGGGAAGGGATGGTGGTGAAGATGAACATTCCAGGCTTGAAGCTAAGCATTTATAAACATTTCAGTGGAATCACTGGTTCACAATTATACTACAATAATTGGGAAATGCTCATTCAAATTGGATTGCTAGTTCTGTACTTACCAAAAAGGAATTTTTAAAGTGTTATTAAATAACTGATCAGGTAAAAACAGAACCATCTGGGTTTTCCTTGCACTGCTGCTAATTTAGTATGTCACTTTATCATTATCCTTTGTACTTTCTGCTTAAGAAGTGCGTTATTTAATTCTGAGACACTCAGAGCATTGCCAATCTGGGATTCTTAGAGCCAGAAGGCCTTTTCACATAGTGCGGGCTCAATAAACACTGAACTAAACTGAATGAACTCCAAATGGTCATCTAGTTAGTCACCTTTTTTAAAAGAGATACATTTCTCCACATGCCCATGGTCAGAGTCGTTAAAAAGGAAAACAGTTTCATCAGTCAGCAAGTTAATAAATATTTGCTAAATACTTACTAAGGACTTAGTGGGGAAAATAAGAAATTCTGTTTTGGACCTAATGAGTTTAAGATGTTTACTGGATACCCAGTTTGAAATGCCTGAAAGGAAGTTGGAGGCGGGAGACGTGAGTTCAGCAGGTAAAGGGCAGGAAAAGTAGATCTGAGAATTATCAGCATAGAAATGATAATTAAATCCATGGAAGCTGGTGAGATCACCAAGTGAAATGGAACAAGAGGAAAAGAGGACAGGACAGAACTCTGAGGGGCACCTCTGGTTGGAGGGCATGATCCAAAGTTTGGTGGAAAGTGCAGTGAACTGAATGAAAAACCTCAGAAGACCAGGCTTCTGTTTCAGATTCTTCTCTTCTCTAGGCTGCAATGTCCTCCTCTGTAAAATGTATCTGTATATGTGAAGGTGGGTGGGGTATTGGACTGGATGTGTAAGATCCTTTCCAGCTCTAACATTCTGTGACTCCAAAGCCTCTGCTCCACTGTCTAATGGCCCTCTTGGGTCATTAGAAGAGCAGGAGGCTCTTCCTTATATCAAACCTCTCTTTCCCTTCCTGAAATTCAAGTTAATTTCTTCTATATGTTTCCTTTATGAAGAGGGACAATGGCCAGGCTCTCTCTAGAAGACAATTAATGAATCATCTAGTCCTTCTGTTATTATTCATTCTCATTTCCTTTAGCCCAGGGGTTTTTAACGTTTTTTGTGTCATGGACTCTTTGGTGCTCTAATGAAACTATGGATGTGGATGCCTCTTAAGAAAAGTGTTTTTAAATACATGAAATAAAATCCATTGGAATAAAAAGAAAAATAATTATATTGAATGGTTATTAACATAGACATAAAAAGTAAATAGATCCCAGGATAAAAATCTCTCCTTTAACATTTCCTCAAAGACAAAGAATGAAGTGAGACAGAAGGAGGTAGAATGACATTCCAGTTTTTCTGAAGGCTGAATTTTATTTCTTCTGAGTCCAAAAACCATTTTGTACAATTCTCCCCACCCTCACCCCCACTTTCACGGACCTTCCCAATTTCTTCCTTCATTTCCTCCTTATCTTTTGTCTCATCAGAATTCTGTGGTCGGGTATCCAAATGTAGAAGATTATCATGGCCTTTAACTAGTTGAGGATGGTTTTTCTGGAAATGTCCTGAAGGAATATAAGACCACAACTGGGAATCTGATCAAGACTATATGGGTTAGAACCTAAAGCCTTACCAAAGATTAGATCCATAGGAGTGACAGAAGCCTGATGGTCACCCTTCCACTGCCTCTGGGGCCAGTTCCAACTCGCTTGGATGATTAGAAAACTCAAGATTGGTTGTAGGAGATTGGAAGTTCAGATAGGACATAAAAATGAAATACAGCTCACTGTATTCTGCAATGCCATCCTCAGCCTGGTTCTAAAGAGAGAGGTAGCTGAGCAGAGAGTAAGGAATATTGAACCTGCATTTAAGTCTTGACTCCAACATTCGCTAGTTGCTTATGTCTCAACAAATCATTTAACCTTTCTAAGCTTTAGGCTCCTTCTCTGTAAAATGGAGACAACATTAGGCACAACACCTACATCACAGAATTATTTTGAGGAAAGTATTCTATTAGACTAAGGCCCATAAGGATAGGAACTTTTATCCCATCGAAATTTCGTGCTTCTTCCCGCATTTAGCAGTGTCTTGAACATGGCAAATGTTTAATAAATGTTTTTAAAAGCTGAGTTAGTACCTCATTCAGTCTTTACTAGAAATATTCGGTAATGCTTTAGACCAAAGCAGTCAAGTCTTGGAATAGTTCAAATAGACCCAAGTCATGGGGGTATTGACAAATCAAGTCGGACTAGGTCTAAAGGAAGAAGAAGGAAACCCTTGGCATACGAGGGTCTCAATGTCAGGAAATCTCTTAAGGATCTCAGTGGAACATTTGTGTAGAGCCAAACATGGTATGCCACAATCAAAAGATAATCAGTATCATTTCTAAAAGTGACCTTTCCTTGACTAAATACTTGTTTTAATTCCCAACCCTTACTTCCTAATCCTTAAATTGATCTGAAGCTGCCATCTTTCAAAATTTATCAACATTTACTAAAAAGTAAAAACAAACAAAATAACTCCACCTAAATCTCTTAAAAGGGTATTTTTTTAAATGGCATGCCTACTCCTTAGATAGCTTTTGTACTGTTTTTGAAATTAGAAATGAAAAAATTGTAAGCTGCAACAATTCAATGAACACTGTTAGTCTATACTGAATGGCAGCTCTATTCAGTAAGCACAACTGGCACTCAGCAGCTTGGAACCTGAAAATTTTCTTCCTATGGGGTTTTAAAAAAAAATTATGATAAAGAGAAAAATCAGAAGTTTATCTTGCTATTGTTGGCTATTCCTGGAAGTTAGGGAATTAGTTAAGAAGAAAAATAATAAAATAACTAGAATGTGGTTAATAAAAGATAGCATGTCCTCTTCTGAAAAGGCAGGTAATTTACTGAGAACTACATATTCAAAATATTACTAATTCAATATAACTGACATTAAAAATAATCCTTAGGGATAAGAAAATTGTTGAAAGAACTAATAATATATGGATAGCAGACAACTAAGAGTCCCTCTGAGCCAAATATAGCCAAAGTAAAAAGAAATGACATTCAACTTCTATAGAATACAAGAATGCTAAGGTTAATAATATTCTATATGAGTGTCTTAAGACACCAGTTTTCCTCATCTACAAAGACAGAACTGTATAATGAACTGACAACTGATAAAATTATAGGATTCATGAATTGTTATTACTGAACAGACTCTGCATAAATGTAATTCATAAAAGATGTATTTGCCCTTTTAAGAAACCAAAAAGCACCAATACTTTTTCCAGGTTTTTTTTGCTCAGTTTTTGAATAACAAACTCAAGATATAGTCCAATAAATGTAAAAACCTACACATCTCAGTATTAATGACTTCATCCAGTTTAGCCTCACAGCCACCATAAGATTTCAAGTCAATAAGGCAAGGCCTCTGATAAGGCTTTCCGTTTCCATGAAGTGTTCATGAATTGAGCTGCAGGTGTGCATGTGGGGCATGTGTGAGTTGGCATAACAATACAAAAAGGAAAAGAGAATCAGTAAATAAAATACATACACAAACTATGCCCAAAGGGCTAAAAACTGTGCATACCCTCTGACCTGGGAATACCACTTCTAGGTCTGTGTCCTAAAGAGATCACAAAAATGGGAAAAGTATTCACGTGTGCAAAAATATTTATAGCAGCTCTTTTTTGGTGGCCAAGAACTGGAAATTGAGGGGATGTCCATCAACTGGGGAATGGCTGAACAAATCGTGGTGTATGAATGTAATGGAATACTATTGTGCTATAAGAATGATGAGCAAGTGGACTTCAGAAAAACCTCGAAAGACATAAATAAACTGATACTGAGTGAAATGAGCAGAACCAGGTGAACGTTGTATACAGTAACAGCCATATCGTGTGATGATTGACTTTGATAGACTTAGCTCTTCTCAGCAACGCAAGGATCTAAGACAACCCCAAAAGATTCATGATGGAAAATGCTATCCACATTCAGAGAAAGAACTCGGGAGTGTGAATGCAGATGGACGCATACTATTTGCTCTCCTTTTCTTTTGCTGTTTTGTTTTGTTTCTTTTTTCTCGTGATTCCTCCCACTAGTTCTAATTTTTCTTTACATCATGACTAATGTGAAAAAATGTTTAATATGAATGTATATATAGAGCCTATATCAGACTGCATGCTGTCTTGGGGAAGGGGGAAGAAAAGGAAGAGGAGAAAATTTAAAACTCAAAATATTATGGAAATGACTGTTGAAAACTAAAAATAAATTAATTATAAGGAAAATAAAGTACACACAGAAGACAACACTACATATGAAAAGAGTAGTGTTGGTATTATTGTATTAATATAATGTAAACTTAAATATGCAGTATATACTATAAATTCAGGAATTTAAATGCAGTACCTTATTAAAGTTTTTTTTTGTATATGGAAATGCTCATCTTTGTAGAAGTTTGTTAAGTTCATTAAAAACAAAGTTTTTAAACTAAAAAAAAAAGTTTCATCATTTAATCAACTTTGTACTCACAAAACCAACTTCATAAATGCACCCAGAGGAGCCATACATTGCACCAAAATAAATTTATATAATCTTAATTATATCAAAGACATGTTCTGCACCTCCAGACTGAAATTTCCCTTGAAATTCAGCTTTTGAAAATTAGTTTTGCTTTCCTGTCATTGCTCAGAAGGATTAGCATTCTGACAGTTCCCCAGACAGAAAGTAACAGGCTAAGGAAGTTTTTATCACATAGTAAGGCACAGAAGACTCAAGAGGGCTTAGGTTCACTAACCAAAGGCCAACAGTTCAAAATTTTCTTTATTTTCTGTCTTTTGGCACTACTAGGATTCCAGCTTCTTACAATCATTTTTGGCTCTGCCTTTTTTAGTAATGCTGATATCCAAACATTTGTGAAAACCTGATGTTTCATTCTTTCTTCACTATATCATTAAAACCTAGATGTTTTTCTCATTTCCTTCTCATAGCAAAAAAACCCCAACAAAACCAAAAAAACCCACCTCATTCAAACTTTGTTTGGCCTTATTATCCATTAAAGCCTTTCAGCCTCTTACTTTCAATCTTAACTCTATGGTTATTAACCAGAAACATGCTAATAAGAGATATTAGATGAAAGAGGAGTCAATTTTTTATGCTGGAGAATCTGATGGGATATAGCAGGATTCTGAAGCTTAAAGACTAACCAAGCTTGGTCATCTGACCAACAACACAGAAACTTTCCCTGGTTATCATGCCTTCTTGAACCTCTCTAAAATAAGAATTATGAACAAGAGATAGTGCAATATTAGTTTTCTTCATGGTCTTAGATAC
This sequence comes from Pseudochirops cupreus, assembly GCA_028627135.1. Classification (NCBI taxonomy): domain Eukaryota; kingdom Metazoa; phylum Chordata; class Mammalia; order Diprotodontia; family Pseudocheiridae; genus Pseudochirops; species Pseudochirops cupreus. The sequence goes on along the minus strand of CM053583.1, from coordinate 44,418,755 downwards.
CAAGAAATCTAATGAAGTAACATCCAACGAACTAAAAGCAGAGAAGGCTAATCCCTAACGGTCTCACTTGGCATCTCTTCCCAGTGGCAATTCACTCTGGAAGGGCTATACAAGTTGATCCACTACCCTGCAATAAAACTCAACACTTCCTCTTCTTCCTCCTCTCACAGTATAAGAACTAAACACTTGTGCTGGCTTGAGACTGCAAGATGACAATGCTGTGTGGTGCAATAGTGCCCAGCCAGATAACTGGAGTATTGTGTGTGTGTGTGTGTGTGTGTGTGTGTGTCCAACTGGCTTGAAAAAAAAGGTGGAAAGACATCTAGCTGAGGCCAATTCTTTCCCACCAGATGCCATGTAGGGCAGAGATTGAGTCCTGTGAAAGGTGAATCCCCCAGCATGGGAGCAAGATGAGACAGCTTTTATGTTCAGCCCCAAAGGAAACCATCATCAAAAGGAAACAAGTCAAAAAATGAGCAATAGGGAAATATAAGGAAAAAATATGGAAATTACAAAAGATATAAAGAAGAAGAAAACTCAATTAAAGACCTTGAGCACAAACAGATAAACCAAGAAGAAAATAAGGTCTTCTGATCATTAAAACAAGTCTAAACATTTATGACTAAACATAGTAAGACAAAGAAAGATGAATCCATGCTTGGTGATACAGAGGTTCCTGTGGATTCCCAAAAGAGCATGGAACCATAGCAGGATATCCCTGAATGGTTTGAAAAAGCAGTAAGAATTATGAAATGGAATTGATGGTCTGCACAGGAGAAATATTTGGTAAAACAGAAAAACTTGAATTCATGGTGTCAAACTTCATCAAAGAAATATAAAAGAGGACAAGTGATTAGAAATACAGTGATGTAAAAGACAATCTGAAAGAAAAAAGTAAAAAGCAATCAAGTTAAAAGAAAATATCTCTACACAAGCAAAGTATATTGATCTAGAAGACAGAATCTGCAGAGATAACTTAAGGATTATATGTCATCCAGAATAACAGGAAAAGTTTTAAAAAAAAAACCTGAATAATATAGTACAAGAAATAGTATAATAAAATTGTCTGGACCAGAGGTGGGGGAACTTGTGGCAGGCTCCCCCACCTCTGGTCGAGAATTCCTGAACACAGAAAAGAAAGCCCCAGTTGAAAGAATCCACAGATTGTCTACAGGGAATAAACAACAACAGTAACAAGAAACCTATGCTGGCAAGCTCTAAGATACACAATAGTTAAATTTAACAATTCCAATGATAAACAACAAATTCTACAAGTAATCAAAAGAAAAACCTTTAATTATAAAAGAAAGGAAATTAATTTGAACAATATTACATTGAATTCATCAGAAACTATAAGAGGGAGTGAATCCAAAGAGCAAAGGAGATCAATATTCAAACCAAGGTGATATATCCTGTAAAGCTGAGCTTAGTTATTAAAGAGAAAAGATAAATGTTTCATTAAAAAAGAGACATTGGAAGCACTCCTACAAAGAAAAACAGATTGAGAAGAAAATTTTAACAGGCTGAGAAGTGAAGGGAAGGGGAACTGATAGTATGGGTGTGACACCACATATAAAGTACAACCTGGTTCATCATGTTAGGCTTTTTTTTTTTTACATTTTGATTTTTTAAAAACACTTTTCTTTTTAAATTTTTAATTCCAAATTCTCTCCCTCTCTCCCATAACCTCCAACACTGACTGAGAAGACAATCAATGTAATAGCAATTATCCATGTCAAACCATCCAAACCATTTTTGTGCTAGCCACAAAAATTTTTTTTAAAGAAAAAAAAAGTGAGAAAATTATACTTAAATTTGCATTCAAAGTTCATCTGTTCTGTCTCTGGAGGTAGATAGCATATTTTCATCATGAATCCTTTGGAATTGTCTTGGGCCATTGTATTGATCAGAGTAGCCAAGTCTTTCATAGATGATCATCATTAGAACATTGCTGTTATAGTACATAACGATCAGTTCATATAGGTCTTGTCATGTTTTTCCAAAACCAGCCATCTTGTCATTTCTTATAGCACAATAGTATTCCATCACATTTATATGCAACTACTTTTCAGCCATTCTCCAAGTGATGAGCATTCCCTCAATTTCTCAATTTCAACAACAACAACAAAAAAGACTGCTATAAAAATGTTTGTACATATAGGTGATTTTTCTTTTCCTTTGATCTCTTTGGGATACAGACCCAGCAGTGGTATTGCTAGGTCAAAGAGTACACAGTTTTATAGCCCTTTGGGCATAGTTTCAAATTGTTCTTCTGAATGGTTGGACCAGTTCCCTACTCCATCAACAATTCATTAGTATACCTATTTTCCCTTCATTCCTTCTAGTATTTGTCATTTCTGATAAGTGTGAGGTAGTACCTGAGAGTTGTTTTAATTTGCATTTCTCTAATCAATAGTGATTTAGGACATTTTTTCCACATGACTATAGATAACTCTGATTTCTTTTTCTGAAAACTGTTTATATTCTTTGACCAATTGTCAATTGGGGAATGGCTCTTATTTTTATAAATTTGATTCAGTTCTATACCCTGTATATTTGAGAAATGAGACTTTTACTGAAGAAACTTGCTGTAAAATTTTGTATACTAATTCACTGTCTGTGATACCTTTCAGCATAATGTAGTTTCCTTGATTGTCTCTTTTAATTAGGTTGTATTTTGTTTTTGTTTTATCTGAAATCATGATTGCTAACCTTGCCTTATTTTTAACTTCAGCTGAAGATTATTAGATTCTGTTCCAGTCCTGTATTTCAACTCTGAATGTACCTCTGTTTCAACTACGTCTCTTGTAAACAACATATGTCTGGATTCCAGTTTCTAATAAATTCTGCTGTTTCCATTTTATGGGTGAGCTCATCCCATTCACATTCAGTTATGGTTACTGTGTATTTTCTTTTGTGTGTATTTGTGTGTGTGTGTATTTTCTTCCATCCCATTTCTTCACCTCTCTTGTTATCCTGACTCTTTTCAAAAGTCTACCTTGTTTCTAACCACTGTTTTCCTTAATCCACCCTCCCTCTGATCCCCCTGCCCCTTTCTTTTACCACCTTCCCCACTTATTTCCCTACTGGGTAAGTTGCATATCTATATACAACTAAGTATATATGTATATTCATCTTTCTATGAACCAATTTCAAAGACAGTGAAGTGGAAGCATTATCTCCCACTCCTCCTATTTTCCCTTCCATTATTTCATTGTAAAAGCTCTTCCTTGCATGCCTCTTTTATGTGAGAAAATATTCTGCATTCTACCTTTCCCTTAACCCTACTCCCAGTACATCCTTCTTTCTCATTCCTTAATATTTTTTGAAAAAAAAATCATTCCAACATTATTGATTTGCACCCATGCCCTCTGTCTATATATAAACTCCTTTTAACTGCCCTAATAATGATAAAGTTCTTAGGAGTTACATCTATCATCTTTTCATAAAAGAATTCAGATTAACTTGACTGAGTCATTTTATGATTACTTTTTCATATTTACCCTTTTATGGTTCTCTTGACTCTTGTGTTTGAATGTCAAATTTTCTAATCAGCTTTGGTCTTTTCATTAGGAATTCTTGAAAGTCCTCTATTTTATTAATTTTTTTTTCCTTCTGAAGGATTAGACTTAGTTTTGTTGGACAGGTGATCCTTGGCTGTAATCTTAGCTTCTCAGCCTTCTGGAATGTCATAATCCAAGCCCTTTACTCCTTTAATGTGGAAGCTATTAAATCTTGTGTTAGCCTGACTCTGGCTCCCCAAAATCTGAATTATTTCTTTCTGGCTGCTTCCCATATTGTCTTCTTAACCTGGAAGGAATCTGGCTATAATATTCCTGGGAATTTTAATTTTGGTATCTCTTTCAGGAGAAAAATGGATTCTTTCAATTTCTATTTTATCTAAAATATCAAGGTAGTTTTCCTGGATAATTTCTTGAAAGATGATATCTAAGGTTTTTCTCAGATCATGACTTTCAGATAGTCAAATAATTCTCAAGTTATCTCTCCTTGATTTTTCAGGTCAATTGTTTTTATGATGAGATACTTCACATTTTCTTTTAGTTTTTCATTCGTTTGATTTTGTTTTATCATTTCACATATATGTGTGTGTGTGTATGTATACACACATATATTATTCCTCCCCAATTATATACTAAAATAATTTTTAAGCTTTTTTTTTTTAAGTTTTGAGTTCCAAATTCTATTCTTCCTTCCCTCTGTCCCTCCACAAATCAGTAAGTAATTAGATACAGGTTATCTATCTATCTATCTATCTATATGCAATTATGTAAAACATTTCCACATTAGTCATTTTGTATAAGAAGAGCCAAATAAAAGAATGAAAGAAAGTAAAAAACAGCATGCTTCAGTTTGTATTTAAACAACATCAGTCCTTTGGGATTGCCTTGGATCACTATTGCTGAGAATAGCTAAGTCATTCAAAGTTGGTTATCAAACAATACTCTATTATTGTGTATAACATTTTCCTGGTTCTGTTCACTTTACTATGCATCAGTTCGTGCAAGTCTTTCCAGGCTTTTCTGAAATCATTCTGCTCATCATTTCCTAGGTGGTGTGATTTTTGGAGAGGTCTCTAGGATCCTAATTTGGTATGTATCTTGTATTTCTCTTGCCTCTTGTATGGCAAATCTTCCATTAAGTTCAGCTGTTGTTTTTTTTTTTAACAAAGTTCTGAAAGTTGGACAATTTATTACATGTCCGTTTTTTTTTTTTCATTCAGGATCATGTTTAGCTTTGCTGGGTAGGATATTTTCAGTCAGAAGCCCAGTTCTTTTGCTCTACGATACATACTGTTCTAAGACCTGCAGTCTTTTAGCGTCACCACTGCTAGGTCTTTTGTGATTGTAATTGTGGTGCTGCCATATATACATGGATTTTTTTCTTGTTGCTCATAATATTTTATCCTTGAGCTAGGGGTTTTGGAATTGACTATGACATTTCTGTCGGTTTTCCTTGTGGGTGGGTCCTCTTTTAGGCGGCAATGGGTAGATTTTTCTGTTTCTATTTTCTAATGCTTCAGGACAATATTCTTTAATTACTTCTTGTATTATTGTATCAAGAGTCTTTTTTTGATCATAGCTTTCAAGTAGCCTGATTATTCTTTTTTTTAAAATTTTATTATAGTTTGCATCATTCATTTCCACAAGATTTTGGAGTTACATATTTTCTCCCCGTCTTTCCCCCGCCCACCACCCCAAAACAGCCATCCCAGTGTGTCCCCCCTCCCCCAGTCTATTCTCTCCTATGTCACTTTTTGGTAGGGCAGGATGGATCTCCCAACTGCAGTGCCTGTGTATCTCAAGTTCCAGTTGGATGTAGTCAATAATAATAATAACAATTGCATATAGATAGATAGATAGATAGATACACATTCATAACATTTGATTATGGAACTCCAGATTCCATAGCCTGATTATTCTTGTTTTCTCCTCTTGAGCTGTTCTCCAGATAAACTGTTTTTCTTATGAGATGTTTCACATTCTCTTTTATTTTTTCATTCTTTATATTTTGTTTTATTATTTCTTGGTCTCTTAAGACTTTGTTGACTTCCCCTTGTCCAATTCTGATCATATAAAGAAATATATAAATAGAGGTATAGTCTCTAGGATCCTAATCTCTGCTCTGGTCTTTACCTAGAAAGGGTACCTGGTTCCCTGCAGCTACAAGTGCGAGTACTCCTTTTTCCTTTGGAATTGTGACCAGGGTCTTTGCTTCTTTGTGACTAACCAACAGCACTCTTTTCCATTCTGGAACTATGACAAAGAACTAAATATGGGAAATGGAGCTGCCAATCAGCACTAGATATATCCAGTGCCAGCAAAGAGTACCTGTAATCTCTTTCTGACCAGTTGTCTGATCTGCTTATCATCTCTGGATGAGAGCTCCTGATGCTGGCACTGCAGCCACTGTTGCTGCTACAATGTGTGGTCTCTGGACAGGACTCCACCCCAGTGCAACAGATTTTTCCTGCCAACTCCCTTTTTAAAATTTTTATTTTTGGAACAATACTTTATTTTTTCTTCAATTACATGCAAAAACAATTTTTAACATTCATTTAAAAGCTTTTTGAGTTTCAAATTCTCTCCCTCCCACTCCCCTACTCCTTCCTTGAGATGGCAAGTAATCGGATATAGATTTTATATTTACAATGATGCAAAACATATTTCCATATTAGTCATGTTCAGGAATAAAAAAGATTTTTAAAGAAGAGAAAAATAGTATGCTTGATCTTCATTCAGACTCAAATCAGTTCTTTCTCCGGAGGCAAACAGCATTTTTTATCATGAGTTCTTTGGAACTGACTTGGATCAACATATTGCTGAGCATAACAAGTTATTTTGCTTTCTATTTTATTCTGTGGTTCTAGGATATCAGGGCAATTTTCCTTGATAATTTCTTGAAATATGATGTCTAGGCTCTTTTTTTGATCAAGATCTTCAGGTCTTGAATAATTCTTAAATGATCTCTCCTTTACCTATTTTCCATATCAATTGTTTTTCCAGTGAGATATTTCACAATTTCTATTTTTTCATTCTTTGAATCTTGTTTTATTGTTTCTTGCTTTCTCATGGAGTCATTAGCTTCTACTTGCCCAATTCTAATTTTTAAGAAATTATTTTCTTCAGTGAGCTTTTGTACTTCCTTTTCCATTTGTCCAATTTGACTTTCTAAGGAGTTCTTTTCTTCAGTGAATTTTTGTACCTCTTTTTCCATTTGGCTAATTCTTTTTAAGGAATCCTTCCCTTCAGTGGATTTTTGTGACTCTTTTACCATTTGGCCTACTCTCTTTTTTAAAGTGTTATTTTCTTCAGTATTTTTTTTTTTTGCTTTTTGGAGGGCAATTGGGGTTAAATGACTTGCCCAAAGTCACATGGCTAGTAAGTACGTCAAGTGTCTGGGGCCGGATTTGAACTCAGGTCCTCCTGACTCCAGGGCTGGTGCTCTATTCACTGTGCCACCTAGCCACTCCTCTTCAGTATTTTTTTTATGCCTCCACCAATCTGTTGACTCTTTCTTGTATCACTTTTATTTCTTTTTTCCACTTTTCCTCTGTTTTCCTTACTTGATTTTAAAAATTCTTTCCAAGGTCTTCCAGGGCTTGAGACCAATTCACAACTTTTCTGAGGCTTTGTATGCAGGTGGTCTGGTCTAATTTTCTGAGTCTGTGATTTGATCCTCCCAGTCACCATGGTAACTTTCTATGGTTAGGTTCTTTTTTGATGTTTGCTCACTTTCCTGCCTTTATCTTGACCATTAACTATGTTAAGGTTGGGCTCTGCTCCCAGGGTGAAGAGGGCACTGCCCCAGGCTTCAGGTTTTTCATGCTACTGTGTTCATAGCTAGTCCTGGGAGTCTGTAAGTTTCAGTTCTTCCAAGGTGGTATGATGTAGGGAGAGATGTGGTCAATACTCTCCTGGGCTATGCTGTGATCTGTGAGCAACAACAAGCATTCTTTTCCACCCTGGAAGTGTAACCAGGGTCTCTGCTCTTTCTAGTCCTTCTCCTTGGGATTGTGATCCAGAATGACATAGGCAATGCAACAAAGTCTTGCAGCCAGTGCCAGCAAAGGGTCTCTTGTAATCTCCTTTTGAAAAATTTTCTGATCCCCTTACAATCTGTGGGTGGAGAGCTCTGGAAGTCATTGCACCTAATTCTGTCGCCTCCAAGGTCTGCTGATGGTTTGTAAAAGTGTTGTCTACACTAGATTGTGCTCTGCTCTTACCCCAGTAAGACAGACATTTCTTCTTGATCTTATCTTGGGCTGAAAAACTGTTTCACCCTGTACTTTTGTTGGTTCTCCCACTTCAAAATTCATTTTGAGGCATGATTTTAATGTTGCTTGGAGAGGAATCTGGGAGAGTTCAGGAGAGTCCTTGTCTTTACTCTGCCATCTTGGCTCTACACCACTCCTGTCGACTTCTCAAGTTTACTTAGGCTGGAAAAAATGTCTTACCTTGATCTTTTGTTGATTCTGCCACTCCAAAATTTGATTGGAGATGTTATGTTAAAGTTGTTTGGAGGGAAATGTTGGGAGAGCTCAGGTGGGTGGCTGCCCCTAATCCATTATCTTGGCTCCACCCACCTCATCTGTTTAGTTTCAACTATTTTTCCTTTATCATATCTCTAGGAAGAGACATAGGGAGGCATAGAATGGCAAATGTAAGTAATTTAAAAATAAGACATTAATAAAATTTTTAAATGTAGACCCCATACAACAGCCCAAGACAAAACAAGAAACTCTCCCACTCATCTTTCTTCTCTTATTCATATTTTATCCTACATCATTCTAGAAACCCTGGCACAGACCTATACTGGAACCCTAAATAGCAATCAACTAACTGATTTTCAACATGTTGACACCCAACTTGACATATAATTCTCAGCATGTTAAATATCTCTTTATGTCATATATCTATATCTATGCCTTTGAAATTCAAATGGTAGAACACTTTAGATCAAGCTGTCTGATTAAACCTATTACAATGAAAACCCTGTATTTTGTATAGTAGTACCTAAATCAAGGCACTAGACTAAAACTAGCACATCCAAAAGACCATAATAGCTAAATTCAAGCCTACAGTAGTATATGAAATGAACAACATTTACTCATAAAACTGTGATCATTAGTGGGTTTAAAAAGCTACTCCCTATACAGAAGTTTTAACCCACCAAGGAATCCCTGAAGCAGACTTGGGGCTGTCCAAACATTAAAGGAGATAAACGTATACTGGGGGGAAGGCATGGCAGGAGGCATTTGTTGGTAGACAGGGTGATGGAAGAAGTACCAAAAATAGCAATAAAAGAAAAAAAAATTAAGTCTACATTAATGTGGTTATGGCTCCAAAATGAGTTTGATATGTATGTGATGTATATACTCAATAATCTCTTAGGAAAAGCGAAAACACAGATCAAACCCACTTAAGTATAATAAAGACAAAGGCCAGACCAAAGGGTTTTAACTAGGCGTTTTCATAATGCTGTGATTGACAGGAAAATGAGTCTAAAAAATGTAAGCTATTTCAGTGTAGGTTGTAGAGTACCATCTGTAAAACCATGCAATTTATAGTCCCACAGCTTTAAACCAGAGCAAGAAGATTATCACCAGGAGGCTGCTTTTCAATTTTGTAGACAATAAATCACCTCATTTGGTACTGTTAACATTCCTGACTTGACTAAATTGACGTGAATATAACTTACATTTTTGAAGAGCTGCTCTGCAAGCTCTCTGATGTGCTTTATCATTTTCAGAGGGTTACTTTCTTCAACTTTAATTCGTTCCACTTCGAAGGCTACCAACTGAGGAAACAAAAGCCAACGAACCCAATTTCAACACACAACATCTACTTGCTACCTTATTAAAATGTATGAGAATCTCGTATTATTTACAAATTTAAATATAAGCATAAAACTATGATGCTAAAAGCCTACCCCACTTTGTATTGTGGCTATTGTTCAGGCTTTAGGGTTCATGGCATAGGAATGTCATCGTCATTCTCTAATGATGTAGGCTATTACTTCCTGTTAAAGATATTTCTGGATCCCATAGGAGCCCTACCAATCCCAAAACTGATAAAACTGGTAACATTTAGAATTTAGTAGGCTAAACATTTCCCTAATATGTGAAGATTTTCATTAACCCTCAAAATCTTCCAGAAAAAAAGCATAACATCTTGTAATTCTAGCTGCTTCTCCTCTGAACTATGGCCATTCAAAATTAAATTTGTACTTATTTTAGAAACTGGTGAGAGGCACGCTTTAGATTTCTTCAGCAAGGAACAATTCCCCCCTCCTAGGAAGTTCCATAAAACTTCAGCACTTGTTCAATTGTGGCCTCTACTTCATATTATATTACTATATCATATGTATTTGTATACATGTCTTATTTCCTCTCTACCAGATGTAAGTTCTTTAAAGGAAGGACCTTTTTTACTTCTCTTTGTATTCCCAAAGGCTTAGTACAGAGCCTTTATATAACAGGTATACAGTAGATATAGGTTGTATTGAATTATAAAGAGGAAGCTAAAGCCTAAGGAGATTTAATAACTTGCCCCTAGTCAAACCGGCAGCAAGGATCAGATATCTGAGCTTTTCCCTGGAGTATGATGGGTGAAAGTCATGGGAAGACAAATAAGAACACCAGTGACCCACAAGAGCTCCCACAAAGAGGAGAGGGCTATTTTGGGGGGCAGGGGGTTCCTCCTCCTGACTTTCCAAGGGCACATGGGATGACTATTTGTCACACGCCTGGTGGCTGAGATTCTCTTCCAAGGATGGATAGGCTGTTGAGCTTTCCTCCAACTCAAATGTTGTGATTCTCATCCATATCTTCCCAAAAAACCATCCGAGGAATCCACCCCAATGTACCTGAGTCTGCTCTTTGGATCTCCTAACATAGTGGGGATATCAAACAGTGTCATGATGAAGTACTGGGTCTGTCATATGTTACCCTTAGAGGTAAACTTGGAGGCTGAGAAAGGATCTGTCATTTCATTTAGGGCTCCCCAGTAGCTCTTAGAGGAATGAGCTTGATAAGAAAGAACTGAGTACATTGTAGCTACTGCTGAGTAACAAACAAGGATGCCTAGTAGATGAGCCTGAGATGTTCTAGCACTAACCACTTAGGAAACTCCACCTTGAAGTTTTTAATTATATATCAATACATAATTTCACTCCAACAAGGCTGGTAAGGTTATAACTTTATTATGACTTTCTAAATCAAAAGTTCTGTTTATGTATTAGAATTACTCTTAAAATTTAAAGGAAAACTAAACTGTATCAAACTTTATTTATTTTTATGAAAAATCATTATTTCCAATGACATGCATTTACTGCTCCTAATACATACTTCATTACTAAATATTCATATAAACTCCCCAGATAACTAAAATGGAAAATAAATTAAATTATGCTCAAGATGTATAGTAAAAACTCTTGAGGGTTTATCATTTTATTTTGTTGAGACCTTGATTTCATTGGTGTAGGAATCTACCTCCACCAAAGCAGATTAGAAGTTGGTCTGCAATTTAGTCAGAAGAAAGGTCAAGTGACTTGGTCACACAATCAGCAGGTATCAAGTTGGGCTTAACCCAGGGCTTCTTCCTGACTGAAGCAGCTTTATATTCACTATGTCATGCACTTCCTTCTTAAGATACTGAAGTTTTTTTAAATGTACTTATAGCAATTATTTTTATTAGACTGAAGATTTTAGAAAAAATCCCCTTCACTTTCATCCGTTATATTCATTCTGTATAAAATATGAAACATTAGATCAAAGGCTCTTAAGATTTTTTGTATCTTAGATCCCTTCAGAAATTTGGTGAAGTCTATGTACTCCTTCTCAGAATAATGTTTTTTTTTTAAAAAAATTTCCTAACTGAAGGAAATGCTAGATTTCAGTCAGAGGTTAGTGAAAATCATGATGTGCTTCTAAGTTCATGTACTCTCTAAAATCTATTCATAGACCCTTTGGGGAATCTGTGAACCTCAGGTTAAGAACCCCTGACCTAAATAATACGCACCTCATCAAAGAGATCACAGGATCTGTATGGAGGCCCTCTGTCTGACACAAAGCCTGCAAATGCCATTCCATTAAGTACCTTAATGAGGAAATCATTTTCAACCAAACCACGCTGTCCCAAGAAAGCTGTCTGTAGAATAAAAAATATGAAACAGAGAGACAAATTAATAACTTCCTAAGGTACACATGGACAAAGCATAAATATAAAATAGAGAACAAAACCATCAAATTTCTTTAATTCATGAGGAAGCACCACTACTTTAAAGAATATCTGATAGGGTGCTATACCTTATGCTGTGATCCCCAAAATGCTATTTAAGAGGCAGTGTGGTATTGTGGAAGAACACTGGACTCAGAGGTAGAAGAACCTGATGTGGCAAAAAAAACTAGCTAGGTGATTAAAGGCAAGTCTTTTGCTAAGACACAGTTTCACCAACTGTCATCCACAGGGCAGACCAGTCAGACTAGCTGGAGTAGCCAGGTCCCCTGAGGGAAAGATAGGAGGCAACAGATGCCAGGTGAATCAAATAACCACCAGCACCCCAACCACTGCCTCCTTTCATCCCGTGATGGACACAGCATAGGACCCACTCCAAAGCCTTGGGAAATAGCAAGGCTTCCAGCCCAGTGCCCTCAGACATCATCCTGAGCAGCAGCTCCTGCTAGATCACCGTCAGCTAATGGCAGAACTATGAGAACTCAAGTCCACTTGATTTGTGATCAAATATCCTATTAACTCAACATCAAATATTCTATTATTGCACATTTAACTGTTCCCTGGTTAGCTCTAAAAGGGGAGCAATTCACTTTTTTTCCACAGGTTAAAAGGTCTGTTAATGTTAGCTACCTTATGAAAGTGTATGACTGGCTCTGCATGGATTCTGATAAGCTGTAGGCAAGATCTGTAGCCTTGGAAAAGCTGTGCAAATAATCTGAGGAAAACTGCCCGGACTTCTTTATCCTGAAAACAAGAAGTAAATAATGTTAGACTTTACTGGAATAACAAAAAAAGCCACAGAATCAACAAGTGGGAAGGGACCTAGAAATCATCTGGCTTCTCTGCCACCAATGCAGGGTTCCCCATGTAGCAGCTCTGCACTTCCAAGATGGCAACTCTCAGTCCAGAGAGATAGCCCCTTCTGCCATTCTGGCTCCCTGCTCCATCTACCCACTGATTATACCCCCATTCTCCATTAAACAAAAGCTCCAGCATTTTTTCCCTTGTTTGTGGGCTAAAGGAATACCCCTCTTCCTTCAATTTGTATTCAGTAACAACACTAAAAACTTCCAATCCTAAACTAATTCTAGAAATCAAATATATATGAGATCTAAAACTCTAAGAGAAACTGTCAAAGTTCCTCTCTGAAATGACTAACTTTTCCTATATTAATGAAGTGATGACCAAGACTTCTTTCTGCCAAATTATATTTTCATAATCATGGGATTTTTAAAAATAATATTTCATTTTTCTAGGGTGGCTAGGTGGTACAGTAAAGACAGCACTGGCCCTGGAGTCAGGAAGACCTGAGTTCAAATCTGGCTCAGACACTTAACACTTACTAGCCATGTGACCTCGGGCAAGTCACATAACCCCAACTGCTCTGCCCTCCTTCGTGCAAAAATAAAAAATAAAATAAATATTTTCTTTTCCCCCAATTACATTGTTTTAAGGTCCAAATTCTATCCCTCCATCACTTCTCCCCTTCCGGAGACCATAAGCAATTTGATATAATTATACAAGTGCAATAATCATGGGAATTTTAGAACTAGCAGAGATCTTAGATATTTATCTAGAGAAAACAACTGAGATTTAAAAATAATATGCCTCAAATCACAACCCAAACCTTGTTCATATTACAGCCAGTAGTCAGGCCTCTGACTCCTAGGCCAATGCTTTTTCCTCTAGCTGCCCTGTGAGAGAACACTGTGATACTTATCTGGTTGAAATTAATGGAGCTGAGATCGTAATTCCTTAAATATGTTCAAGAAAAAGTATCTTTTAGAAAATTATTACAAAATGTTTAAAATTAAATGATAAACTTACTAGCATTTTTGAGTGTGAAAGAGCTGTCCGTGGTGGAGGGAATGCATAATCTGCTACTTCTAGGTCTGGGTGCAAAATCTAAAATAAATATATTTTAATAAACAAATTGTCCTAATACCATGGAAATACTTTTCTGTATACAGAGAAAATTATAAAATTCCTTCAATAGGCATCATCTTGTTAGCTGAGAAGTCTTCTAAATTTAACAAAAGCTGAGTCATTCAATCAGATCACTCACATAAAATCTTTGCCCTTTTGGGCACAGTGATTACCTTTTTCAGAAACTGAAGCAATTAGCAAAGATGATAAAGTATTATACTGATTTGACAGGATAAATGAATTTGACAGGCAGGATAAATGAATAATCAAGCTCTCCATCCCTGTTAAGATGTCCTCAACCATTTTGGAGAGCAATCTGGAATTACATTCAAAGAGAAAAAAACCACCCTTTGACCCAGCAATACCATTACTTGGTCTACTTTTTAAGGAAAAAAGGAAAAGAACCTATATGTTCTAAAATGTTTATATCAACTTCCTCTGTGGTGGCAAAGAACTGGAAATTGTAGAGATGCCCACCAAATGGGGAATAGCTGAATAAGTTGTAGTATATGATTGTGGTGAAATACTACTGCACTATAAGAAATGATGAGTGGTTGATTTTAGAAAAATATAGAAAGCTTTGCACAAAATAATGAAGAGTGAAATGACACTGTATATAGTAAAAGCAATACTGTTTTAAGAATGACTTTTGAGTGCATAAAATAATTCTATTATAAATACCCAAATTAACTATAAAGAACCTAAGAAGAAAGATGCTATCTGCATGCAGAGAAAGAACTGATCAGGGGGCGGAGCCAAGATGGCGGCGTAGCAGCAGCAACACATCGCAGCTCTCACACAGCCATCCCAAAATACCCATAAAATAGGACTCTAAACCAATCCTAGAACTCCAAAACGCACACAAAGATACTTCCCACTAAAGTCAGCTCGGCTACGAGGAACCATATCAGCACTGCGAACCAAAACCAGCCTGGCCTAAAGCCGTGGCTGTGCCCCGGGGGCGGCTGGACGGGAGGAACAGAGGAACTCTCTGGTGAGCGGATTAGCGGCAGCTGCGAGCAGCTCAGTGGGACTTGCGAATTTGGGAGGGGAGCAGTCCGGCCGAAAGGCCTCCAGAGTGGAAAAGCAAAAGGCAGAGGTTTTGCACCCACCTCTGCATTGCGGCCTCCCGCCCGCGGCCTACAGACAGCAGGGGGACTAAGCGATTGTTCTGAGGCCAGTGCTCCCGCGTTGAGCGGCCTGGATCAGGATCGCGGTCTTGGGCTTTTGGTTCTGGAGTCTTCGCTATCCAGTCAGCTGGAAGTAAGTAGGAAGGGTCCCAGCACCTTCCTGACAGCTACGGCAGCCGGGAGGACCCTAGCGATTTGGGACAGAGCTTTCCCTTGTGGAAGCAGAGCCCCACAGAGATTTAAAAAGAAAAATCACGGACTGAAAAACCATGAGTAAGAATAAGCATAAAAAGCAAAGTAAGAACAGCTCCCAAACCCTAGATTCCTTCTTTGGGGAAAAGAAAGATCATGGCAAAGAGAGGGAGGAGGAGAGCGCAGCCAGAGCGCCCC
>CM053583.1:44382001-44403053 GCA_028627135.1 Pseudochirops cupreus | reverse complement strand
TGGAATCAGGAGGATGTGAGTTCAAATCCAGCCTCAGACACTTGACACACTTACTAGCCATATGACTTTGGGCAAGTCACTTAACCCCAATTGCCCTCAAAAAAAAAAAGAATGCTTGAAAGTCCTCTATTTCATTAATGACCATATTTTCCCCTGAAACATTATACTCAGTTTTGCTGGGCAGGTGATTCTTGGTTTTAATCCTAGCTCCTTTGACCTCTGGAATATCATATTCCAAGCCCTTTGATCCCTTAATGTAGAAGCTGCCAGATCTTGAGCTATCCTGATTGTGTTTCCACCATATTTGAATTGTTTCTTCTTGGCTGCTTGTAATATTTTCTCCTTGATCTGGGAACTCTGGAATCTGGCTATACTATTCCCAGGAGTTTTCTTTTGGGGATCTTTTTCAAGAGGCGATCGGTGAATTCTTTCCATTTCTATTTTGCCTTCTGGTTCTAAAATATCAGGGCAATTTTCTTTGAGAATTTCTTGAAGGATGATTTCTAGGTTCTTCTTTTGATCATGGCTTTCAGGTAGTATAATAATTTTTAAATTATCATCTCCTGGATCTATTTTCCAGGTCTGTGGTTTTTCCAATGAGATATTTCACATTGCCTCCTATATTTTCATTTGTTTGGATCTGTTTAATAGTATCTTGATTTCTCATAAAGTCATTAGCTTCCATTTGCTCCAATCTAATTCTGAAGGAATTATTCTCTTCAGTGAACTTTTGAAATTCTTTTTCCATCTGGCAAATTCAGCTTTTTAAGGCATTCTTCTCCTCACTGGCTTTTTGGGCCTATTTTGCCATTTGAGTTAGTCTATTTTTTAAGGTGTTACTTTCTTCAGTCAGTTTGTGGACTTGCTTTTTGTGATTTTCTGGCATCATTCTCATTTCTCTTCCCAATTTTTCCTCTACTTTTCTTACTTGATTTTCAAAATCCTTCTTCAGCTCCTCCATGGCCTATAACCAGTTCATATTTTTCTTGGAAGCTTTTGGTGCAGGAGTTCTGACTTTGTTGTCTTCCTCCCATTCCATGCTTTGATAGTTTTTGTCCCCAAAAAAGGAATCTAAGGTTTGATTGCTGTGCTTGCTTTGCTTTCTTTGCTTGCTCATGTTGCCACTCAATTACTTGACTTTTGAGCTTTTTGCTACAGTAGAACTCTGCTTCCAGAGAGGAAAGCTTTGTCCCAAATTGCTGGGATTTTCACAGCTGCCAGAGCTATTAGTTGGGTACCCTCTCTGCAGCCCCCACAAACTCTGGCTCATAGGCCACACACACCAGGACCTCCACCCAAGATAGCGATCCAGATCCAAGCAGGTTAAGGCAAGAGCAATTACCCTCTGAATGGTTGCTTGGTTCCCCTACAATCTGCAGGACAGGAGATCTGAAGCAGCCATGCAGCCATGGCTGTACACTTTGCGCTCCAGGGCCAGGGGCCAGACCGCACGCCATCTTCCCCCTCCCCCAGTTCCAACAGAGATCCTCAATGACCTTTTAGTTTGTCTTTTGCATTTATGGGTTGATAATTCTGGAAACTGCCACTGCTGCTGGTGATCCACTCTCCTGAGGTCTGCTCCAGCCACTGCTGGTCAGGGCTGGCCTGGCACTAAAACCATGGGCTCAATTGGGGCTGGGCTAGACTGCCAGAGCTCTGTGATGGACCCTTCCTGTAGGTCTGCCTGGCTGCCTTCATTGGGAGATTTGTTTCCGTCACTTTGTGGGTTCTATAGATCTAAAATTTGTTTACAGTCATATTTTATAGGTATTTGAGGTGGTTATGGGGGGAGCTCACAGAGCTTTCCTGCTATTATGTCGCCATCTTGGCTCTGCCTCTGAAAGTACTAAGTTCTTTAGTAAACGTTCATGGAGTAGTACTTGTGGTAGAGGGGTGATATAAAAGATAACTATCCATAACATGGAACCAATATTTCTATCTTCTTATTTGTTTTGATGAATGCTGTTTTATGTTCAGTTTTTAATTTTAAAAGCAATGCAGAAGTTTCTCTAGGAAAAAAAATTGCTTTTTAGTTTTACACAGCCCTCAACTAGCTCACTCTCAACCTCAACCACTGGATATCATTAGAAAAAATGATGTATGCCTTAATCTACATATTCTCATTTTTATCATCTCAAACTCTTCTCTTTATAGATGCATGCTAGAGCCTAACCTAAAAGATGAACTTTTCGACCCTAAGCTGTAATAGTGCATTTATAGTGATACTATATCCATGTGGTCACTTTTATATGAAGCAAACTGCACTTTAAAAGAATTTCCACTGCTATAGGTATTTCTTCAAGGACATCCTGTGGGCTCATATGCTAAAATAACTCTGGAGGCCACTTTTCTAGAAGCATAATGTGAGAAGAAAAGTTTGGTCCTTATCCAACTGTTTCTCTGTTTTGAACTAACTGAAATTGCTGAACTATTTATTATCTGGAGCTTACAGCTGGTGTTTTTCTGAATTGGCTCTGGGCCTATATAGAAGGATACAATGTGGAAAGTACCTTCATTTTGTTTTTTTCTAATTTTGTGGGAGAACTAAGTTTGGGAAATTGAGGGATTGTTAATAACAGATAGAGCCAAACTTTGAGAGATTTTCTTTAAATAATTATGGATTTGAATTTTGACCCATTAGTACCCCCAGGAAACAGTAATGTGAAAGTTGTGTTAGACTAGTTCTGCTTGGCCCCAGAAAGCAGAATTAGGAGGAATAGGTAGAAATTTAAGAGAAGTAGACAGATTTGATTAATGAAAAACTTCTTTACAATTATAGGTATCCAAGAGCATAATGGGATGCTCCAAAAAGCAGGGGGTTTCCCCCTCACTAGAGTTCTCCAAGCAAAGGTTGAATGATTAATTTTTGATCCCTCCCATTTTGGCTTCACTAGATTGCAATTAACTATTGTGGTCATGTTGTTATGTAGAGAGAATTCTTATTCAAGTATGGCTTGGGCTCGTTGGCCTCTGAGGTACTCGCAACTGTTAAATTTTGGGATCTACTTCCAAAGCCTGTGCTAAGATTGTAGAATACTAAAAACATAGGAACAGTGTTAACTGAAGGAATAAAAAGGAATTTGCAATCTAATTTACACTTCTGATATTTAAGAACTGGTCTGTATTTCATCACTGACACGCTATGACAGATCAAGAGATGTTTTTTCTGTAAGACCTGGTAGGTTTTGCACCTACCTAATGGGTCTTGGGCTGGAGAGTAGGTGCCAGAAGATACATTCCAAAATAATTCTTAGTTCAAAGTCTCTGGATATAAATTCCCATTTTAGAAACTGAAGCAAAGTATGTTTAGATAATAGTAACTAGAAATACTCTTTAGAGTGTGTAAATTTTTGTGTTGCTAAGGTGTCTTAGGACACTGTCATTGTAATCACAAAAATGAATGATGAAGAATATGTTCATTTGAAGAAGAGGGATGTGTGATCAAGATAATGGATATACAGGGGTGGCTAGGTGGCACAGTGAACAGAGTGCTGGCCCTGGAGTCAGGAGGACCTCAGTTCAAATTTGACCTCAAACACTTAACACTTACTAGCTGTGTGACCTTGGGCAAGTCACTTAACCCCAATTGCCCAGCCTTCCACCCTCCAAAATGCAAAAAAACAAAAAACAAACAAGATAATGGATATATAAAGACTGCTTAAAGGCCAATACAAAAAGTTCTCTCAACAGACAGAAAACCTAGTTTCAAATCTTCTACATACTATAAAGACCTGGAAACAATTCTATTGTCATAAACTAGGAAGAACCTTTACCTATCAAGGCCCATGGCCAATGCTGTCTCCTTTCTGACTGCTGATTCACCTCTTGGGAAATGACTTTCACACCAACATTCCAAGGGCTTTTTTTATGCTACAGTAGCACTGATGTCAGAGAACAGGGATTGAGGATGTCCAGTAAAACTGTGTGATTGAGGATGTCCAATAAAACTGTGTGTAACGCCCAGCATGTGATCGTATACGTGGGAAATAGTACTCAAGTGTTTGCTGAATAAGTGAATGAAATGAAACTGCAGGTATGAGTCCTGAAGAAGTTTTAGGGTCTAATAAAAGGCACATGTGTTGTTTAGATGAAAGAGACCTAGTTTCAGAATTAAAAGGCCTAACTTTAAGATCTAACTCTGATACTTCTTAAGGGTATGAAGTTGCCTTATCTGAAAAATTAGGGAGACTAATATGTGCTCTACACCCCCTGCAAGGCTGAAGTGAGGAAAATACTTGGAAAACTTTAAAACGCAAGAAAATCATGATCTATTATTACATTATTGTGTACATTCTGCTGATACCTAAGTTCCTGGCAATGCTCATAATCTTGCACTCCCTGAGTGGCTAGAGCTGTCTGCCTTCAGACTGGTTAAGTCAGCATTCCTAGAACGCTTTTAAAACTCTTCTTGATTGTGATATGACTTTATTGTAGAGGGGACACTGGAGGGTTTCAGGATGTTCTGATCTCAAGTACTGCTTTTCCCTCCTAATCTATTCCCTAATTTTACTCAGAGCTTCTATATGTCTGGAAAAGTCAAGACTTTTGAATATATACAACCCTTAACAAGTTGTTTGTAATAAATGTCATTGCTAATTTTAATTTTACTTTCTGGCCAACACTCAGTCTTATATTGCTGCTCTTCTAACTCTGAGAAGGCATATGGTCCTTAGTCACTAAGAATTGTGTTGGCTCTTTGGTACTGAGAGAAACAATGGAACAAAGGAAGAATGAAATCATTATTTTACATGTTCCTGATGCTTCTGACAGCAGCACTCTCCAATCACCTGAACCGTGAAAGCCTTAGCAGTAGAAGTCTGCTGGGTTCTCTGTGACACTGAACACAACTGCTGCCAGAGGAAGGACCTTGGCTGTGTCCACTGCATAGTTATTGTAGGCTTTGAGATGGCTTTGAATCTCTAAAATACAGTAATCTGACCTGAGCTCTGAAAGCAGTCTTAAAACTATTCAACCATATTTTTGATTGACCTAAGGTATAAAAAAAATTATTTTTAAAAAGGTAGGGCAGAAAGGTGTAAGGAAAAATAGGTTTTTTCCATATCATTTGATAATTTAATTAAATGTAACAAATGATTATATTAAGAACACTGCACTGGGCTCTGAGAGTATACATAAAGGAATAAAACAGGAGTTTGTTCTCAAAGAGTTTGTAGAATAAGAATGGAGATAAACCATGGATACGATATATACACAGATAACGAAATTTTCAGTAGGAGTATAAGTACATCATTAGACAACTTAGGGTTAAATCTATTACTAGATAGATAGGATCATAAGACCAAGATCTAGGAGGGGCCTTAGAGAGTAAATAAAATAATTAGACAAAGTCAGATTTAAGGAATGATTCTGGTGCCAAGGATTAAAGCAAGAAAATGTGCTAAAATCAAGATGAGCAAAATAGCAAGAAAGTGACCTGAGCATAGGTATAAAATGTTCCATGATATCACTGTCCTAAACCCTACCCAGTGTAATATAACTGACAGTCCATGCTGACACCAGTGCATCCTAATAGTCTATGCTGGTATTTTACTTCCCAGTTTACAAAGCCCTTTAATATTCACTTAATTCTCACAACCATTCATATCAATGAATGAAATTTGGAGTAGGGATGAGTTGGTAAATGTTTAACAAGTGGAGCTCGGAAAAAATGAATACAGGATACACTTTGAAGTTCAATCTGCTTTATTAGCATTTTCTCCATTACTCTTCTAAAGTCCAGACTGGGGGCCAAATTAAAAAAATGGTTTTTACATTTTTAAATACAATAAAACTTTATTTAAAAATGTAAAAACCATTCTTAGTTTGTAGGCCATACAAAAACAGGCAGTCCTGATCTGGCTCACAGTCTATAGTTTCCTTATTCGTGGTCTAAACAATCAACAAAACAATAAATCAGCCCCGATGTGTAGTGTTTGTTGGTTTTGAGTTGTAAATGATTGCACTGAAAATGTAATAGCTGGTTCTGGGAGACTATTCAAAGGCTGCAGCACACCCTGCAATGGGGCTCGGAGAGGTGACATACATCGCTCAAGGTTTCTAGGGCTCTTTCTACCACACTCCCCTAACTTCACTGAAACAGATCATAAAGGAAAAGTTTTATTTGAGCAACTTGTGCCTCTCTATGTGCCTTTCAAGCGCGAAGTCAACTGAACATTCTCTCACCTCCTCACTAGGCACCTCATTTCTGCCAAAGCAGACTTACTGTTTGTTCATAACCTTCGCAATGACCATCTACGTAAGTCCCAACCACCGCTTAGGAATAAGAGAAGACGGAAGGGAAGAGAATAAACATTTATTTGGCTCCGTTCATGTGCTTTATTGTGCTGTTTTGTAAAAATATCTCAACTGATGGTCACAACAACTCTTGGAGGCAGGTACTACTATTATTCTCATTTTACAGTTTAGGAAATTGAGGCAAAACAGAAGTTAAGTGATGCCCACAGTTGCTTGGTTAGTAAGTGCCACCTCAAATGAATGGAATGTCCGCATACCTTCCCCTAAAGGCCATGTTCTTGCTAGTGTCTTAGGCATTGACAATATAGGCATGTATGTAATATTACATTTTGTAAAGAGAAAAATTATACTAGTTATTTCATGCATGCCACTCTTCTATCAACAACTCCAGTGGCTCTCTATTGAACTTGGTATAAAGTATAGACTCCTCTATTCAGCTTCTAAAGCTCCTCATGACTTTGCCTCAACCTGCGGCTCATTCTATGCTACACCTCACCTCTACTTTGCAATACAGTCAAACTGGTCTTCTATTTATAATACATGGCACTCCATTTCCATTTCCACATCTTTGCACTGGCTGTCCCTGTATCAGGAATGCACTCTCTCTCTTCACTTCAGACTCTAAGAACTCCTCTTTCCAGATGCAATTCAAGCATTGCCTTCTATATGAAGCCCTTCCTGACCCCTTGCCCCCATGCCTGTGCCCTTGATCCTAAACTATCTCGTATTTTATGACTGTATTTGTTCCCTTTGTATTACTTTGTACTTGCTGTCTTCCATGTCAGAATGTAAGCCCCTGGGGGGTAGTGATTGCACCTGTACCCTCAGTGCCGAGAACAGTACCTACTACTTATGAGGCATTTAATAAGTGCTTGCTGATAGAGTTAATAAACACTAACATTTAATAAATGCTTGTTGATTATTGCACCCTCATTCTGGTGATTAAAAAGTCCAATGGCTATCCACAAAGAATTAATGAAGATTTTTAAAAATGAAGTAACAATGAAAGCAGTTAAATGAAAATGGAAATAAAATGAGTAAATCATAGAATCAAAGGATGCGAAACATTAGCAAGAATTCAACTTCCCCCTCAACATAGGAATTCTTTGTGGAACATCCTTAACTGACAAGCATACAGAGATAACTGTAACTTAAACTTAAAATACTCTACGTGTTTGAAGCAAACAATAACAAATCCCCATTTACTCTAAAAGCATGAGAAGTATGCAGATCACATCTTATCTAATAATCTTCAAAAATAAGAAGTTTTTTAAAACAATATTAAACAAGAGAACAATTTTCAAAGCTCCAAGTCACTAGTAAAAATAAAAATGCCAATTTAAGTAACTGAGGTTTCCTCTGACACACGCGAGGCCGTGAGCGCCCCAGGGGCTGCGGGAAGAGCCGCTGCGCACAGGCCGCAGAGCCAGGAGCCGCTCCGACCGTACGGGAACAGCGTTTGGGAGACACCCAAAGTCACCACACTGCTCACGCCTTCTGGCACAGCAGTGATCTTACCGAGAGCGCATCGAAAGGGTGTGAAGCCGGAAGATGGAGTCTGCACACATACGTACTTATAACAGCATGTCTTGTAATAGCAAAGAACTGGAGACTAGGGGAGAACCCACTGACTGCGAATGGCTGAACAAACTGAGGTAGAGCGATGTAGTGGAATGCTATTATGCCATTAAAAAGGAATGAGTATAAAGAATTCAGGGCGAAAAAAACCCAAGGAAGATTTGTAAGAAGGGATGGAGAGCAAAATGACTCAAATAATAAGGCAATTTACATGAAGATGCCATCAAGAGCAAAGAAAACAGCACTGAAAAACGGAACACGTCTGGTGAAAGTCGCGATTCATCATAACTTCACAAGACTACTTTTAAGCACCTTGGCCAAGCAGTGGCCCAGCAGTGCGGAAAGAGGCACACGTTTTGGAAACAGCAACTGTTGGCTTATTTTGCTCGACTCTTCCTCTTCTTACAGGGAGTGAAGGAGGGGAGATGGCCAGTGGAGAATCCATGCAAAGTGACAGTGAAATCTCAAAAGAAAAGAACACTGATATAGCATTAAAAAAAATTCTAAGTCACATACTGAGTGAACACTTTGGCACCTAGTCTAGTCCATAAAGTGATACTAACATTTTATTATTTATGGCACTTTAAATTATACTCTATAGTCAAAATAAATCAGTCAGAATCTTGACAGCCTAAAGGCTCCATGTTATACCTGCTAAAATGGAAAGAGGGTTACTGGCCAACTATTTTATTTAATAAGATAGTTTTTCATTAGTCTAGGTTAAAAAAGATACTAGCTATTAAAAAAAAATGATCACACACAACAAAGGCTCACAAGTTCCACAAAATGGAATTGGTTCTTTTGAATGACAAGGATGTGTTAGAAAAACTCACAGCCTCTGGGAACCGTTTCTTTTTATTAACTTGTCATAAAATGATCCTGATAAATGAAATCGCCCTTGGGCGGTAATCATATCTCTTTAGCTTTCCCCAGAGGGCAGGAAAAGCAGACTATTTCTAGGTCATGGAAAGCAAAAATCACTGAAGTTTTTGAAGCACTACCTAAAAATTGGTTCATCTGACTCATGTTTCTCTTCTAAAACACCACTGCAGATGTTTGGCCTTTATGCCATGAAACTGTATGCTTTTGTAAAAAAATGTTCAGAATGTCAAGTCAAAGCCTACAAAGTACATTGTTGTAACAAGAGCCTAAATATGAAAAAATCCCAAGGTACCAATAAATAGCACATTAAACCCCCAGAATATCATCTCTGGTCCCACTGTAACTGAAGAAGGCCTCTGTATAATCCTGGATGCTAGACGGTGACTAGGGTGTAGTTTATTCATATTTATAGGAATAATTCAGTACTCTGCGTGTACAAATCTCTTAACTAAGGCACATTTGAAAGTAACCAAAAACATATTTCTTTCTTTTTTTTATGAAGCACAATAAGGACATACAAAAGTAACAAAAACTTAGGGCCCAGATAGCTTTGCAATTAGACAAAGCTTACTCTAAAATTATTTTCTGGAGCATTTGTATAATGTTATCTTTTAGTTATTATATAACAAAGAAACTGTACCAGAAACGGGACAATCAGTATTCACTACCACCACCACCACTTATAAAATCATTAAATTCCAAACTGGACCAGACCCTGAAGAACACAAAGTTGAGGAGTTTTTAACATGGGATCCATGAACCCCAAAGGCCCTGTGTATAGATTTCTGGGGTCTTCTCACTAACCTCTAACCTATGAACTTTTTTTTTTTTAACAAAAGATATTATTGTGAAAAGAGGTCTCAGGATTATCACAGGGACCCATGACACAAAAGAGTTAAAAAACCCTAGATAATTCTAGTCCAATTCACTGCCCCACACTCCAAGTCTTTCTGTGATAAACTTACTACTTATCAGCCATCTGCTTGAACACTTGCAGTGTTCCTGGAGGGAACCCATTCTTGGGCTCAGCTCTAGTGGTCAGGAAGTTTTTGTTCAGACTGAGTCAAGACGGGCTGACTGGTAACAAACCCAGCAGAACTAAGTGAATTAATCTATTTGCTCTTCCAGATATCATGTTCAACATCCTAGGTTCTTTCACCTCTCCTCCCATGACAAGTTCTTAGACCCTTTAAGGTCTTGTTCTCCTCCTCTGCGGAGGCTCCAATTTGTCAATAGTTTTCTCATAATGTGTCACCTGGCATCGAATCCAATATTCTGAAGTGTGGTCCCCAAGTGGCAGGGCACCAGACTGCCACTTCCCTAATTCTGTAGCTTATGTTTTTTGAATGCAGCCCAATCCCTCTTGAGCTCTTCTTTGGCAGTCACGACAGCCTGTTGACTCATCTGAAGGTGGCAGTCAATAAAAACCACCGAGGTTGTTTCTTTTTTCCTAGGTGAATTCTTTCCTTTCAAGAAATGTCTCTCTTATCTTTAGGGGCAATTGAGTTTAAATCTAAGCTAATGACTTTACATTTATCCTTATGAAAGTTCTTATTAGATCTAGCCCTTTGTCTTCAACTGTTCACAAAGTTGTGGAATCTAATTCTGTCATGCACAATGATCTTTAGTTTTATGTCATCAGTAAGATTGACAGATATCCTGATAAGACTCTAGTAAATGATAAAAATGTTGACCAGGGCCAGTCCAGGGACAGACAAATGCCCTTAGACTGAAAAGGGCTCTCAGTCGAAGTCACTCACTTTACACATAAGAAAATAGACCTAGAGAAGGTAAATGATATGCCCAGAGCCACATAGCTAGTTGTTTAAGCTAACAAGTAAAATGATATTTATTACCAGGTAACTCGTACTCCATCTTTTATCCTCTAACTTATGAATATATGGCTCAAAATCAGATGGTCAATTGTTAGGCCTCTTTGTAACTGAGTAGAATATGCTAAAATCAAGATATTAGTTTGAGAACACTCTCGATCAGCGGTTCTCAACCTGTGGGTCACGACCGCTTTGGGGGTCAAACGACCCTTTCACAGGGGTTACCTAAGACCATCAGAAAACACATATTTCCCACGCTTTTAGGAACTGAGACACGGCTCTTCTATCTGTCTCCAGGCGGGTCCGCCCACATGCAGATACACCCACATATGAGTATTAAAGGGTCACGGCATTAGGAAGGTTGAGAACCACTACTCTAGAAGTATAAAGCCAGTTTAAAAAAATAAAACTAAACAAAATGAGGCAACAATGAATAGATATTAGTGAAAGGTATTTGAGGAAAATGTAAAGATTTCATTATTCATGGCAAGTCTTGTTTTCTATGTTAGTGGTATCTACAAGGCAATCTACTTAATTACTTATTTTGTTGGTATCTTGGCAAGTATCATTACTTTGTATGTAGCTGTGGGGATACTTTTTGAAACACTAATATTTAATTCCCTTCTGTGCTATAGGAAATGATTGTAAAGGGATTTTGCATTAACTTGAGACCATGGTATTATGGCATAAAGATGGTGAAAAAGAAAGACAAAAAAGAGTAGCTTCCTAATATCTCCTGAATCAAGTTTTTGAAAATTTTATTTGAAAACAATTTTGAGATTATACATTCACTACTTCCATGAATCAGGGACATCATCAACGTGAGTATTCCCTCCAATGATACAGATCATAATTCATCTGTGCAGTTGGTGATGCAGTAGTTAGAACACAGGGCCCCGAGTCAGAAGACTTGAATTCAGATCTGACCTCAGACACTTAATCAACAAACATTTCTTAAATGCTTACTATATTCTAGGCACTAGGCTAAATTCTGGGGATACAAAAAAGAAGCAGAAGACTGTCCCTGCCCTCAAGGTGCTCAATCTAATGGGAGAGACAAAAAGCCAACAACTATATACACAGCAAGCTCTGTAGAGGAGAAATAGGAAATAATTAACAAAGGGAGGGCACCCTCATTAAGAGAAGTTGGGAAAGGCTTCCAGGATTTCAGTTAAAGGAAGCCAGGGAGGTCAGCAGGCAGATTTGAGGAGGGAGTGCACTCCAAGCATAGAAGAAAGCCAGAGCAATGCCTGGAGCCACAAGATGGAGTGTCTGGTTTGAGAAAGAGTCTATACTAGGGAGTAAGGTATAAGAAGACAGTAATGGTAGAAGGGGGCTGGTAATGAAGGGCTTTGTAAAGGTAGAAAGGAACTAGATATGGAGGGCTCTGAATGTCAAACAGAGCACTTTGTATTTTGATCCTAGAAGTGATAGGCAACCACTGGGGATTACTGAGTTGGGCGTGACGGGATCAGATCTACATTTTAGGATAATCACTTTAGCAACTGAATAGAGGATGGATTGGTGTGGAGAAAGAATTAAGGTGATTAATTACTACCCAGCAGTAGACTGCTACAATAGTCCAGGAATGTGGTGATGAGGGCAGGACTGGAGTGGGAGTGTCAGAGGAGAGGAGGAGGCCAATTCTAGAGATGTTACAAAAGTGAAAGACAGTCCTGGCAACAGACTAGATATGGCAGGTGAGAGATAGTGAGGAATCCAGGATGACTGCTAGGTTATGAGTCACACTAGCTGTGTGACCCTTCACAAATCACTTCCCCTCTAACTCACTTTCCTCAAATATAAAATGCATATAATAATAGTTCTTATGTTGCAGGGTTGTTGGGAGGATCAAGTGAGAATTGTCTCACTTGATTTGTAAAGCCTACTTAGCCCAGTAAACAGTTAAAGTTGGATGGAAGAGTTTGAAGTTGACACTCGCACTGCCAGAGCTAGCTCAGTGTTTGGGAGGCTCTGAAGGAAAGTGTGGCATAGAAGAGAATGTCTACCAAGCTATAGGCCTACAAAGCCATTGTGCTAACTTCACTGTTTTATGCCTGTAAAACCTGGATAACGTACCAGTACCATGCCAGGAAACTGAACTGCTTCCATTTGAATTGTCTTAAGAAGATTCTGAAGATCACCTAGCGAGATAAGGTACCAGTCACTGAGGTCCTCTCATGAGCTGAACTGCCAAGCAATGGCAATGGCAACGGGCTGCTGTGTTGTTCAAATACCAAACACACGTTTGCCTAAAAGACTATTTTATGGAGAACTCCCACAAGGCAAGTGCTCAAGAAGTGATACAAAAACACTCAAGGTCTCTCTGAAGAATTCTGATATCAACTGTGGGACATAGGAGCACCGGGACCAGGAGCATCCAGCAAGGCATGTCCCCATCAAAGAAGGCAGCGCGCTTTACGAGCAGAGCAGAACTGGAGCAGCTCAAGAGAAACGTGAGATGCACAAATGTGGAGACGTCTTCGTCCCAAGCGTCCACGTGGCTATTTGTGCCCAACCTGCAGTAGGGTTTTCCAAGCTGCTACTGCTCTGATCAGCTGGTCCTCTCTGAGTACGAAGGACAACAACCAACCAAGCAACCCCTTCGGCTCTGCTCATCAACCTGGTTTTCAACTAGCGCCAGATACTTGTCATTATTACTTCTCCGTAGGACAGTTGGGGACCTGGTGCTGACGGACTCTGCTGCTTCCATTTCCCCTCACTATTTGTCTTCAGATTTTTCACCTTGTTTTCCTCCAAACAAATTCTGATATTTTTTCTAATTTGACAAAGCAATCCTTTGCTAGTTTGGTACAGTACTGAATAGGTTAATTTTGGAAATACTGTCACTTTTACCTTGTTGGTTCATCCCAAGTAATTAAGTATTATTAGTAATGAATAAGTAATTAACATTTTGCTAATTATCAAGGTCTGTCCTTATTTCTGCAAAGAGTGTTTTATAGTTTGACTCGGTTCTTGGATGCAGCTTGGTTGATACGCTCCCAAAAATGTTGTGCCTTCAGTGATATACTTCCAAATATTTTATACCTTTTGTAGTCATTTTGGAATAGAATTTCTGTCTAGTTCTTTCTGATCTATTTTGCTGATAATATACTGATAATTTATGTAAATTTAATTTATATTCTATAATTTTACTGAGTTTATTGTTTCAATTAATTTTCTAATTGACTTTAGGGCTTTTAAAATAAACCATCATATTATCTTCAGAAGGTGATAACTGATTTCTTCTTATTCTATTCCTTATTCTATTTCTCCTTATTCTATGCTTATTCCCTCAATTTTTCTTCCTTGTCTTTCTGCTTTAATTTCCTTTTTGGGAATCACATTAAATAGTACTAGTGATAAAAGGAGTCTTTGCTTTCCCCTTTATCCTATTGGTAAAGCTGCTAACTTTCCCCTATTGTTTAGAACATTTGCTCTTGGTTTTTTTTGTTTTTTGTTGTGGAGGGGAAAAGGTAGGGCAATTGGGGTTAAGTGACTTGTCCTAGGTCACAGGGTAGTTTCTATGTTTAGTGTCTGAGGCCAAATTTGAACTCAGGTCCTCCTGACTCCAAGGCTGGTGCTCTATTCACTGCACCACCTAGCTGCCCCTGTTCTTGATTTTATATAGATGTTACTTACTATAATATGGAAAGATCTATTTATTCTTATGTTTTCTAGAGCTTTTAACAGAAACTGTTAATGATTTTCAGTATTTATTGACATAATGGCATGGCTTTTTATTTTTGATATTAATAATAAGATTTATTATATAGCTTTATTTATGTTAAATGAACCCCATATTCCTAGTATTAATCTAAGCTGGTAATAGTATATAATCTTTCTAATATGTGATATGGCCTATTGACTAATACTTATCTTGCCCCAATGTTCAGAAGGACAATGAGCCAGTTTTTCCCCTTGCTTTGTTTCTCCCAGGTTTAGATATCAAAACAATATTTGCATCACAGAAAGAGACTAGAAGGGTGCCATCTTTTTCTATTATTGCACACAATTAATACAATATTGGAATTGTTCTTTGAGTGTTTGATAGAATTTACTTGTAAATCGATTTTTTCCTGAGGGTTTTTTTTTTTAATATGAGACTTCACTTATGGCTTGTTTAAATTTTTTTTTTTTGCTGACATGGTATTATTTAAATATTCTATTTCTTCTTTTGTTAATTTGGATATTTTGTATTGGATATTTTATGCCTCTCATTTAAGTTATTGATGTTATTACTGTATAATTGAGCAAAGTAATTTAACATATTTTCCTTCTTTATTTTTGCGAACTGCCATTACTCATCTTTAATATGAACAATTGTTTTCCTCTCTTTTTACAATCGGATTAGCTAACTTTAAAATTTTTATTACTTTCTTCAACAATCAGCTCCTTGTTTTATTTATAAATTAGAAATTTTGTTTTTGCTCTTTTTTTGGTTTTCAATTTTATTTATCTCTTCTTTAATTTTAAGAATGTCTTCTTTGTTGCTTAGTTGGGGCAGTTAATTTATAGTTCGAGGTTTTTTTTTAGTTGTGTGCTCAATCATTGATTTGTTCTTTCTCTCATTTGTTGATGTTCTCTAGTACAGTCCGCACCCCCACCCTCTTTTTTGTTTACAATCATCCAAACAACACAAAACTCTCCAGTGGTCCTGTCTTATTGATTTTCTGTATGACACTTACAGATATGAGGGTTCTTGAAAGAAATTTATTTCCTCCTTATTGGGATGTAAAGAATTCAGTTTCACATATTCCTATCCAATTAAACAAATGTATATACCTTTCAATGTTTCTCTTGGCTCCTATATTTCCACTCCAAAATGTTTATTCAGACTTGGCCTTTTCTTTGGAAATCTATTTCATTAAAGGTCCATTTCCCCTACAGAATTATATTTAATTCTTCTAGATAGGCTATTCTTGGTTGCAAGCTTCATCTTTTACAATGCCATATTGCAAGCTTTCGTCTCCTTAAAAGTAGTAGTTGCAAAATGATAGGTGATTTTTGTTGTGGCTTCTTGCAACCTGAACTCTTTCTTCTGGCAGTTTGTAGCATTTTTTTTCTTTGAACTGAAATCTCTGGATTTGGGCTATGACGTTTCTTGAAGTTTTCATTTTGGAATATCTCTCAGTAGATAACCAGTAGATTCTTTCTATTTTCATTTTGCCATCTGGTTCTAAGAATTCTGGTAGTTTTTCATTTATAATTTCTTGAAACATGGTATTTGGGATAGTTTTAGAAATCATGATTTTCATATATAGTGTGATAATTCTTTTTTTTCTTCTTTTTTGCTTTTTGGAGGGAGGAAGGTAGGGCATTTGGGGTTAAGTGACTTGCCCAAGGTCACACAGCTAGTTTTTTGTGTTAAGTGGCTGAGGCCGGATTTGAACTCAGGTCCTCCTGACTCCAGGGCTGGTGCTCTATTCACTGTGCCACCTAGCTGCCCCTTACTGTGATAATTCTTACGGTATTTCTCCTTGACCTGTTTCTTGGGTCAGTTTTTTGGGAATATATGTTTTATATTTCTGTTTTTTCAATCTTTTTATTTTAATGGTTTCATTGGGTCATTGTTTTCTGTTGGATCCATGAAAACTTTCAGGGCTTTCAGTTCTTGGATGAGATTTTCCATCCTTTGTTCTAAGGTGCCAGTTCTCCTTGACATTCTGTCCTCCCTTGCTATTCCATTTTGTATATCTTGTTTCATTTCCTCCAGGTAATCTTATAATCTTTGTAGTCAGGACATTTTTTTTCTCCGAGGATATACAAAGAATTGTTGTGGGGAAGGCTCTTGTCCCCCAGGTTTATGTGCAGGACATCTCTACATCTGAGGTATCTGTTCATAGTATTTGGTATTTTCTTTTGTTTGTTCATCTCAGCAGCCCCAGTATCTAGACTGGAGGGAAGGTGGAGATGCTTGGGTGAAGCTCAGCCAGTATTCCTAAGTGGTGTGGGGAAGTCCTGCCTGGCTCTGAGTCTGACCAAGCCTGGGCTGACCTGGCCAAGAACTTTGGGGGATATTCGGATGCTAGACTCTGCCTAAGGGCTCCCTCTCGTCACAGGGCTTCAGGGTTGCTCTGGATAAGGCCTTTCTCCCCTGCTGCTGGGTTGCTGCTATGATTGCCTGGTAAAGGGTCTTTGTAGGCCGGTCTTTCTGGACATTAAATGCGGCTGTTCCTTCTCCTCCTACCCTCCCCCACTTCTCTGCTGTGTATAGCTGGCCTCCAGGCAGACTCAGTTCCAAAGAGCCCCTCTTCAGTTGTTCTGGGGCTACTTTGTGCAGTGTTTTCCACCTCACCTCACTTGTCTACTCAAGATTCTCTGCAAAATCCTGGCAGTCTCACTCCAACCGTGAACTGGGTTGCAGATTTTTTGGTAGGGTTGCAGATTCTACAGGTGATTCTCCTTAAGTTTTACTGTGGTGTCAGAGGATCTTGGCTCTTGTAGTCCTAGACACCACCATCTTCTGATCTAAATGAATTTCATTATTAACCTATATACCCATCCCAGATTTACTACTGGCTTTGGAATGTTGGGAAGATTAAAAAACACAGAGGAGGTTATATATATTCTCTTCATTCTTAATTATCTGATTAGCAAGAACAGCTGGAATAATGTAAAGTTGTGTCTGTACAAGACTGTAATCTCTGGGAATTAAAACTGTTCCTGGTTGGCTCTATCTATGGGAACAAGTAGTATCCTTGAGTACCTAGTACTTGAGCTAATAGGTGCCAGAAAATATATTTATCCTTACATCTATGCTATCTCTTAACCTTCTATTCTGCTTCCAACCCTTTATAAATCCCAAGACTTAAAAGCATGATGGCAATATAACTGTCTTTAAATGAATAATCAATTCTATAAAGCAATATGCACTATAATATTTATAAGATAACTTTTCATTTCCAAAAACATTGTAGAATTAATAGAATAATCCAATATCCAGCATGGATGGAAAGGAAACTTCATATTCATGCCAAACACTGAATAAGTATATTTGGCAGAAATGGTGTGGATGTTGGCTCTTTACTTTTTTGGCCCTGGAAAGTCTTAAGAACTTCACAGATAAGTTTTTTTTAAAATTAAATCTCAGATAATAAATATTGTTCCAAAAGGGGGGGAGAAGTCTGTAAGAAAAAGCACAAATTACCTGTAGAGTACAGTTCATCATCCTTACAATATAGTCAAACTGCTGATGATCTAGTATGGCTCGGTTTTGCTGTACATGTAAACCCAATTCATAGGTAAGACACTGTCGAGCTGCCTTTCCTTTGAGGGCTCTCAATGCAGCAGGAAGAGTCTGAGAATAAGAAAATTTCATTTTACTCATATGATCAGAAACCCAATTCTACTGAAATAAATATCTGAATCATAGCCCATAGGAGATCATTTTAAAATAATAATTTAATTGCAAAAGAAGTATTTATTGAATACCCACCATGCAAAAAACACTGTTGGTTACTAGAAACAAACATATAAACAACTCCGAACTATGACTTGGAGGTCAATCAAGGAACTTACAGTCCAGTAGGGGTATGTTTGTGGGTGTGCATGCACAGACAGAATGTTATATGAACAAACATCATAAAAGACGGTCTGAAGGAGAATACAGTAATGGCTTTGACCAGGAAGCAGCACATGAGGTGGTCTGTAAAGGAAGCCATGGAGTCTGAGAAACTGAGATGATGGGGTAATGTACTCCAGATTCTGGGGTCAGCCATCATGAATGAAGACAGGGCAGAGACAGAGTGTCGAGTTTAGTGAATAACTAGTAGCCTAAATTGGCTAGAACAGAATTGATCAAAAAGCCGAAAGGGCAGGAAAAATAGATAAAAGTCAGTTTGTGGAAAGCCTTAAACATTAGAATAGGACGTGTGTAGTTTATTCTAAAGGCAATGGGGGCCACTGATGGCTTTCAGTATCAGAACCTTGCCATATAAAGGATATTTGGGGCAGCTATGTAGAGACTAGATTGGAGAGAGAGATATGGCTGGATGGAGAGTGACCAACAGGGGTCTGAGCAAGAGTGGATGATAGCCTGAACTAGGGTGATGGAATTGTGAATGCAGAGAAAGAGGAAGGTATGAGAGATCAAGAAAGAATGTGCATGATTTGGCAATTTATTAGATATGGAAGATGGGATAAGAATGACTTTGAAGCTATACATTTGGGTGGCTGGGAAAATGGTGGTGACTTTAACATCAATTGGGAATGTTTAATGATAATAATAATAGCTAATGTTTCCATAGCACCTACTATGTGCTAGCTACTATGTTAACTGCCTTATAAATATTATTTCATTTGATCCTCACAACAACCCTGGGAGGTAGGTACTATTATGGTACCCATTTTACACTTGAGGAAACTGAGGCAAAAGAGGTTAAATGACTTGCCTAAGGTCACCCAGCTAGTAAGTATCTGAACTTGTATTCTTAATTCTAGGTCCAGCATTCTATCCACTGTACCACTGAGCTGCCTCAAAACGTTTAGAAGAGATGCATTTGGAGGAAAGATAATGAATTCTATTTGGATATGGGACAACCAAGAGATCTGCATGGAGATAATAACTGAACCTGAGCCTGCTGATGAGACTGCCGAGAGAGAACAGAGAACTTGGGATAGGATTCTAGGCAATGAATATGCTTTCCTGGGTCTGGGAAGCTATCTGGGTGATGCTGATCAGCAAAGGAGACTGAGAAGTGGTCAAAGAAGTATGAGTAAAGTAAGTGAAGGAGAAAATCAACAGCGAAGTGTCACGAAAGCCAAGGTAGAGAAGAGCATCTACAAGAAAGGGGGTTGGTGTTCAATAGTGCCAAAAGCATAGAGAGAGGTAAAGAAGGATTAGGGCTTAGCAAAGATAATCAGAGCTACCTGCTAAGAAGTCACCTTAGATAGGAAAGCTTTACATGAGAGTGAATGATTGATAAGGTAGAGGCAGAGATGATTTTTCTAGGAATCTGACAGTGAAAGGAAGAAGAAAAAAAGGAGATGGTGTGGCAATTTGAGGGAATGACAGGAAGGTTTTTTGTTTCTTTTTAAGGATGGGATAGACTTGCACATAATTGTAAGTAGAAGAAAAGGAGAGACTGAGGATGAGAGAGAAAGAATGATGGATGTGGCAAACTTTCTAGAATGTAAAAGAGGAGATGGGATAGCAAGCAGAAGTAGAAAGGGTGCCTTCAGTATAGGCAAGAAGATCTCATTCTTCTGGCACAGAGAAGAAGATAATGAATGAAGGGGTTTTGAGGTGCAGAACAGGAGAAAAAAAATAACTCATGATAAATGGCCTAAGTTTTCTAATTCGTAGGTTATATCTGCTGAGATTAGTGGGGTTGAGAGTGAGATTGTGGTCTTAAAGAAAGAATATAAATTAAAGAATAACCAAAGGACTGCCACTGCAGCAGTAATGGTCCAGCTGAGATGAAAGAGCATGAATCTATAATGGATTTGTTTGGTATGGTTGTGTGACTTCCTCTACTCACATTCAGCACCATAAGAGCAAAAGTAGAGAAGGAAGATGGTAGGAGTGATCCAGGCCTGAGAGCTGACAGTAAAGAATAGAACAATGAGAGCATAAGGGAGTTACAAGTGGAGGTCAGTATATAGAGTAAAAAATATAAAGGGAAGAAAGTGAGGGTAGGTCAGATTTGGGTGAGAGACCAGAAGGGAGTGAGAAGGGCAGAAAAGGAGGGTCAGGAATTTTCTGGTGCAAGAGAAGTGAGGCATAAGACAAGATGGAAGAACAGCAGATTGTGATCAGAGGAGAATCCTGAAATTCAAGCTTTAGAGATGACCCAGTTATGAGTGATGTTTAGACGTAATGTATGGCTGCTGCTTGTGTATGGCTGACATTAAGTGATCAATCAACATTTATTAAGTACTTTCTGTGTGCTGGGCACTTGGCTAACTGCTAGACATAGAATTAAGATGTATGTCACAGGAGTTGAAGAGGTTGAGGAACTTTGAGGCTGGGCTGTTTAAAGGGACAGCAACATGTGTACTGAAATCTCCAAGTGTGAAGGCAGGAGTTGGAGTGAAGCAGCCTAAATCAGGCCCTGAACTTCTTTCTAAGTTCTGTTTTTGATCATGGCTTTCTGGTAGTCCAATAATTCTTAAGTTGTCTCTCCTGGATCTGTTTTCCAGGTCAGTGGTTTTTTTCAAGGAGATATTTCACATTGCCCTCTATTTTTTCATTTGTTTGGATCTGTTTGATAATATCTTGATTTCTCATGAAGTCATTTGCTTCCATTTGCTCTACTCTAATTTTGACGGAATTATTCTCTTCAGAGTGCTTTTGAGATTCATTCTCCATCTCGCAAAGTTGACTTTTTAAGGCATTCTTCTCCTCGTTGGCTTTTTGGGCCTCTTTTGTCATTTGAGTTAATCTATTTTTTAGGGTGTTGATTTCTTCAGTCAGATTGCTGACTCTCTTTTCATGATTTTCTTGCAACATTCTTATTTCTCTTCCCAATTTTTCTTCCACTTATCTTATTTGGTTTTCAAAG
>CM053583.1:44344857-44381501 GCA_028627135.1 Pseudochirops cupreus | reverse complement strand
GAATGTCATGTTCCAAGCCCTTTGATCCTTTAATGTTGAAGCTGCTAGATCTTGTGTTACCCTGATTGTGTTTCCACAATACTCAAATTGTTTCTTTCTGACTGCTTGTAATATTTTCTCCTTGACCTTGGAACTCTGGAATTTGGCTGTTGTATTCCTAGGAGTTTTCTTTTTGGAATCTTTTTCAAGAGGCAAACAGTGACTTCTTTAAATTTCTATTTTGCCCCTGGTTCTAGAATATCAGGGCAATTTTCCTTGAGAATTTCTTGAAGGATGATTTTTAGGCTCTTTTTTTGATCATGGCTTTCAGGTAGTCCAGTAATTTTAAAATTCTCTCTCCTGGATCTATTTTCCAGGTCAGTGGTTTTTCCAACGAGCTATTTCACATTGCCTTCCGTTTTTTCATTTGTTTGGATCTGTTTTATAGTATCTTGATTTCTCATAAAGTCATTAGCTTCCATTTGCTCCAGTCTAATTTTGAAGGAATTATTCTCTTCAGTGAGTTTTTGAAATTCCATTTCCATCTAGCCAATTTAGCTTTTTAAGACATTGTCCTCATTGGCTTTTTAGGCCTCTTTTGTCATCTGATTTAGTCTATTTTTTTAAGGTATTATTTTTTCAGTTAGGCTGTTGACTCTCTTTTCATGATTTCTTGCATCATTCTAATTTCTCTTCCCAATTTTTCCTCCACTTCTCTTACTCAATCTTCAGAA
Organism: Pseudochirops cupreus; assembly: GCA_028627135.1. Taxonomy (NCBI): domain Eukaryota; kingdom Metazoa; phylum Chordata; class Mammalia; order Diprotodontia; family Pseudocheiridae; genus Pseudochirops; species Pseudochirops cupreus. Next base: position 44,380,788 of record CM053583.1, on the reverse strand, counting down.
TCATTCTTGAACTCCTCAATGGCCTTTGACCAATTCGTATTTTTCTTGGAAGCGTTTGATGCAGTTTTGACTTTGTTATCTTCTTCTGGTTCCATATTTTGATCCTTTTTGTCCCCCAAAAAGTTTCTGTTGTCTGATTGCGCTTCCTTTGTTTGCTCATCTTGCAACAGTAGAACTCTGCTTTCAGAGTGGAGAGAGCTGTGTCCCAAATTGCTAGGGTTTGCACAGGTGCTGCCAGAGCTGTTGTCAGAGCTATGAGGAGGGTGCCCTCTCTACAGATACCACAAACTCTGTCACACTGGTGTTCCTCACCCCAGGACTACCACCCAAGAATGTGACCCAGATCCAAGCAGGTTACAGCAAGAGCAATTGCCCTCAGAATGGTTGCTTGGTCCCCCTATAATCTGCAGGCCAGCACAGCACCCCCATCACCTTTACCAGTCTGGGAGCAGGGGCCTACTGAGCTCTTCTATCTCCCTGAATCAACAGGGTTCCCCACTGACCTTTTGCTTTCTCTTTGGCATTTATGGGTTGAGAAGTCTGGAAACTGCCACAACCACTGGTGATTCACTCTTCTGAAGTCTGCTCTGGCTGGTCTGGGCCACTGGTCAGGGCTGCCCAGGTCTGGGCCTGCACAGCAAACACTGGACTGAGCTTGGCTCCCAGCCTAGTGCAATAGACCCTTCCTGTTGGCCTGCCGGGCTGCCTTCAGCAGGAGATTTGTTTCTCTCTGTCACTTTGTGGGCTCTGTAGCTCTAAAATTTGTTTAGAGTCTTTTTTTTTTTACAGGTATTGGAGGTGGTTGCAATAGGGTCTCAAGTGAGTTCCTGCTTTTATTATGCCATCTTGGCTCACCACAACCCTTCAGGTTCTCTTTTTTTAAAAAACATTTGTAAAATAAGGGGATAGGATGAGACAACCTCTGAGGTCCATCTTGTCTCTAAATCTAGGATCCAATAGATTTCACTCTTAACATGAGAACTTTGTAAATGCTTGAAGACATGTGTCCTCACTTCTCTCTCCCCCAGTTCTTCTCTTCTCCATGCTGAACCTCCCAGTTTTGTTTGTTTGGTTTTTTTTTTTACTAGTCCTCATTGGCATGGAAGCAGGTCCCTTTACCAACCTGGTTGCCCTTCCTTTGGGTGTTATCCAGTCAATCAAAATTCTTCTTAAAATGTAGTGCCCAGAACTGAACACAGTATTCTAATTGTCATCTGAGTAGAGCAGAGTACAGCAATGGACTGTTACTGTCATGATAGCCTTCCAGCATTTAGGTACAGCAATCATATCTCCCCTAGGCGTCTGTTCTCTATCCTGAATATTCTCTAACTGCTCCAACTGTGTGTTGCCATACCACTTTCTCTTTTGGTTGTCTTCCTTTTGCTGGCCTCTTATATAATACAAGTCCTTTTAAAATGTAGTGTCCATATTCTAACACTTTCCAGGTTCACTCTGATTAGCACAGAGTAAGGAATGATTATTACTTCCTATAATCTGATACTTTATTTATATAAAATAGAAAATTCTTCTGCAGCCTAAGATTGTTTTTATTTTTCTAGAAACTATATCATTGACTAATGTAAGCCTGTTGTCACCTAAATCATTATTTTCATATGAGCTGCTGCCAAGTCATTTTTTCCATCTTGTACTTCCTTAATTGATTTTTGAACTTATATGCAGGATTTTACATTTATTGTTATTTAGATTTTCAAGCTGGATGCTATTTGGGGACTTCCTTTGTTCATCTTTTTGGATTATTTATATTGTATTGCCTAGCCCATAGTAGAAGCTTTATAAGCATTGAGTTGACTTACATAAAGCTGCCATTGCAATGCTACAACCTACACCTTTACAAGGGTGGAATTGAGTTCTTGCATAGGTGTATGTTACCTAGGATTTTCTTTTTTCTGGTTTGTGGGTAGTGGGAGGTTTTCTGGGTAGAAAAAGGCCCCAAAACAACTTATAGTTAGTTCATCCTGCCATGGGAGGCCCCAGAATCAGAGTTTTCTATATCTGAAAGCATGTAAATGCTCTCTCACAAGTAGAAAGGTTTTTTTCTATGTTTGGACAGAACTCTTCTTATTTTAAAAATATAGATCTTTATTTTAAATAGGAGATAGTTATAGATATTGAGCCCTACTTTAAAATTCAGAAAAATTAGGGAAGATGATTAGAGCTGTATTACTAATTTGTTGAGCTACCTGTAAAAGTGTTGTATTGGTTGGTTACAATTTTTCATTTCTCAACTATAACACATTGTATAACTCCAAAGAAAAATGTGGCAGGATTTTCATTTTGTTAAGAAGTGGATAGTGCCAGTAGCAACATATACTCATTTTAGAAACAGCCTTTCACCTTTGTTCTCTGTAGGTTAATGTTAGGTAAAAGTGAGGAGAGGTGCAAATGGGAATGTGTGATCAGGAATGCCAATAAAGAGAAATATTATTTGACAGGGAATAAGGTATTGCTGAGTTTTGAGAAAAGTGTTTTGTAAATTTCATAACACTTTATACATATGAGCTATTATTAGTGGGAAGAGAAAGTTACTTTGTTAGAGTATGGTTGTGCTAATGAGATCAGAGAATGAGACAGTATTCCAAAATAATTTCCAGTTCTATTTTCTGTCACACATATTTTGAGAAACATTGCTAGATTATTCTTTTACTTATTCTGAGCTGAAAATTAAGTTTGTGAACCTCTGAGTGAACTTTAGACAATCTTCTTTTTTTCAACTTGCTGCCCTTTGCTATTTTTATTGCAGTTACTCATAAATAACCTTTATTCCCAAACCACCTAGTTCTATCCTTTTTTTTTCCTGATTCTCAAAAAACAAAAAAACTTCCTTTTTTTGCCATCTGTATCAGCAAGCACCCTAGCATACCCAGGATGGCTGCTAGCACAGGTTCTTTGATCTGCTTTTCTAAAGGAAAGCAACTCCAACAGGGTTAACAGTTTCACTTTAATCAATCAAACAAATATTATTTACGTAGTTCAGAGGAAAAAGTCAGCACCCTGAACTTCAGAGAATACAAACAGAAGTTACAAACAAACAGAAAAACAGATCAGCAGAGGCTTCCAGCGTCTGACCATTACATCAGTTACCTAGTCAGTTACCAAAGAGGGAAGCACCAACATCTGGGTTTTTCACAGCCGGGGGGCTCAACGGCTGCCCAGAGTCTCGTCTGGCCAAATCACACAACTCTTCTCAAAGTGAGCCCCAAACCAAAACCTCACATCAGGGCATATATATAGCTTTCTCCAGACTTAGAGAATGTCACAGCTCTCTTGACCAACTGCCTAATCACAAAGCAACAAAGCTCAGGCATCCCCAAAAAACAAGCCTCCCGCCACAGGCTCCATGTGACCACATCCAGCCTATTAAGGGGCAGAGTATACCTTCAAATAGGGGAAGGTTCTTAGAGTCACGTAGCCACTTTAGCAAAGGGCCTAGGGGCAGGGAAGATCTTCAGATTCCCGTAACACCATCCCTCAGAATGGTATCTGTGGAAAATTCAGACAGTCCTTATAAAGCAATATACATGTTAATGAAAATGCCAGGTGTTGCGAGTTTCTAAGTGAAATTTGACTTATTTCATGATGTAAGAGATAAATATAGGTCAAGTATAGAGTAAAGCCTAGGCCATTAACTAAGTTAAAGAGTATTTTGTATAAAATTTTTTTACTAAAATATTTCACAGAAATTTAAAGAAGGATGGACATAATATACATGTATATACATATGTATAAGTATGTATGCATATATGAAAATTACATATATTCACATATGTATGTATAGACACATGCATGTATGTGCTTCTGTCTCTGTATAACCATAGAAGTGGATGTACATAGATATAGCAATATGTGTATTAAGCTATTAAGCTTAAAACTGCACTAAAACTTTTAAAATACTCTGTATATCTCTTTAGTGATAATGTAATATTAGTTTTTCATTATTCTTTCAAAATTCAATTATAAACTGCTTTTTTTTTTCTTTTTCCCAATTAGTTTTGCCAACCTGGAGGATGGCAGCTGTCCAGAGAGAGAAAGCAGCCAACATTCTTCGTAGTTGTCCTGACAGATATTGACTCAGATCGGCATTATTGCTCATGTCTAACTTTCTATGAGGCAGACATTAACCTCCAGGTAAAGTACCTTAATAGCAAAAATTCAGCTCAATTTAATTGAATTAAAACAAATGTTTATTAAATGCCTGCTACATAAAAGGCAGTATGAATACAAGGATGAAAAACAATGGTACCTGCCCACCAGGAAATTACAATGTAGCATGGGGTGATGAGTTATATGATGAGTGAATTGTTTTTATTGTTGTCTACTTGTTCAACTATGTCAGATTCTATGTGATCCCATGGACTTTGTTGATGGCATTTTCTTGGCAAAGATCCTGGAGTAGTTTGCCATTTCCTTCTCCATTGTGTCCTCATTTTATAGATGAGGAACTTGGGCAAATAGGGGCTAAGTCACTTACCCTTACAACTAGTAAATGACTGAGGCTGAATCTGAACTCAGATCTTCCTGACTCCCAGTCTGATCTTCTCTCCACTACACCACCTAGCTGCTCATCATGAATGAATAGGAAAAATTAAATAAATGTTAGAACAGATTCAGGGGAGTATGGTCACTTAAGGCTGGGTTGATGTAGGGAAGATTTGTTAAAAAGCACTTTGAATTTTATTTGGAGAACCACAGACAGTTTGGTGGCAGTGTCAGAATGATACATGAAAAATTTTTTCACCAGGGGAAAAGAAGACAAAAATCTAAGGGTTTGGTGGCATTTTCCAAGATTTCCCTAGATATAGTCAATGAAATAGTGTTTTAAATTTTTAATAGGCTAATGTTCAAAAGTAGTATTATTTTTTTGTTTGGGAGAAATAGAGATTGCTTTCCAGTATTGATGGTTCTCTTTGAAAATATTAATGGCAATGCGTAATTTTAGTGAATAGAGTGGATGAGAGTAGCGGGAAACACATTTTCTGTTGCTGAAAACTTCTGATTTTAACTTGGAGCTAGCTTGGGGAAGTTTCAAGGAGCACACAGTAGCCTGGTGCTTAGAGCATAGAAGAACCATTATTCTTAGTTAGGTCCTTTCTTCTCTGACAAGCAGTTCATCCTGTTAGAATATATAGGACTTTATTTGGTTTTGAGTAAATTGTGTTCATTGGATAGATACAATTAACATATAAAATATGGAATATTTTTCTATTCTCTTTTTTTTATAAAGAACTGAAAAATATTTAATGTATTCAGTTTTTAACTTTAAAAAAGTCTAGGATCTTCCAGGATATGCCGGCAAGTAATAGGAATATATGAAACTAGAAACCATTGTCCCACAAATGAGTGAGTGTATGAAAAAATAAACCCCCAAATAAGAATTTCAAATCATTAATCACTATATGAAAGCATGGTCTAATCTCTATTAATAAGAGAAATGCACATCTTAAGGTTTCACTTCACATCCAATAAATTGGCAAAGATGACAGAAGATGAGAATAGTAAATATGGGAAGAAGAAAAGCCCAGCATGCACTCCACGTATTTGTCAAAGCCCTTTTTGTAGTGACAGAAGACTACAAACAGAGTAGACCCCCAGCAAGCAGAGAAGTTGTGAACAAGTCTGAATGGAATGTTAATCTACTGTAAGAAATGATTAATATAATAAAGAGAAACTTAGGCAGACATATACACACTGATAAAGAAGGCTGAATGAGTGAAAGTCATTTACGTAAAGTTACAGTAACAATGCAAATCAAAACAACTGCAATAACAAAGCAATTGGAGCTGAATGATATGCAATTATAATGACCAAGCTGGACCCAAAGAAGAGGTGTGAGGGGGTGTTTCAACCAAGCAGATACTGGAGTGGGGTGGTCTACAGCCAGAACAGAGGCACGGAGATGAGAAATAGAGTATTATGTACTAGGAGCAGCAGGAGTGGCGAGAAGGCAGGAAAAGGCCAGGCCAGGGAACTGGCAGAAGTAGTTGGATGAAATTGCATTTTTTTCTGGTCCTTGTAGTCCAGAGGAGGCCAGGCCAGGAAACAGAGCTCTTTTGAGGTAAAGTCATGGCTAGTGGAAGAGAATCTTTTAGATGATCTCTCTGCAGACAGATGAAATTTGCTACAAGAAAATGCATCTTCTCCATGTTCTTAGACTCTAAAGCATAAATCAGTAAGCAGGCACTAGAGGGTCATCAAAGTCAAACTTTCTAAAATCCACTCCAGAGTAGGAAGATTGTGTGCTCCGTTCTTTTTTGAAATTTTACTTAATTTTCCCCAATTACATGTAAAAACAAATTTAACATTTTTTTTCAAATTTTGAGTTCTGTGTTCTCTCCCTTCCTCCACTCCTTCCCATTGAGAAAGCAAACAATTTAACATAGATTATACATGTGTATTCATGCAAACACATTTCCATGTAAGTCGTTCTGTGAAAGAAAACACAGACAAAAACTCAAGAAAAATAAAGATAGCAAAGAAAAAGTATCTTTGATCTCCATTCAGGTTCTACCAGTTCTTTCTCCAGAGATGGACTACACCATTCATCCTAAGTCCTAGAGAATTGTCTTGGATCATCATTGTATTGCTGACACTATCTAAGTTATTTATAGTAGATCATTATACAGTATTGCTGTTACTATGTATAATATTCTTCTGGTTTTGCTCATTTCACTTTGCATCAGTTCATGTAAGTCTTTCCAGGTTTTTCTGAGAGTGTCTTGCTCTGTTTTCTTAAAACCCAATAGTATTCCATCATAATCATATACAACTCATTCAGCCATCTGCCAGTTGATGGACATCCCCTCAATTTCCAATTCTTTCCCACCACTAAAAGAGCTGCTATAAATATTTTTGTACACATTGGGCTTTTTCCTTTTTGTTTTTCATCTCTTTGGGATACAGACCTGGTAATGGTATTGTTTGGTCAAATGGTATGCATGGCTTTATAGCCCTTTGGGCATAGTTCCACATTGTTCTCTAGAATAATTGAATCAGTATACAATTTCACCAATAGAACATTGGTGTTTTAATTTTCCCACATCCCTTCCAACGTTTATCTTTTTCCTTTTCTGTCATATTAGCCAATCTGACAGGTGTGAGGTAGTAACTCAGAGTTGTTTTAATTTGCATTTCTCTCATGAATAGTAATGTAGACCATTTTTTTCATATGACTATACAGAGCTTTGATTACTTTGTCTGAAAACTGCCAGTTCATATCCTTTGACCATTTATCAATTGAGGAATGGCTCTTATTTTTATAAATTTGACTCAGTTTTCTATATGTTTGAGAAATGAAGTCTTTATCAGAGAAATTCAATGTAAAATTTTTTTTCACAGTAATGATTACCAAGCTATGTTTTTCTTACCATCCTGTTTCCCCCCTGGTTATTCTACTCTCTCTCTCCTTTTACCATATCCATTCTCAAAAGTGTTTTTGTTTTTTTCTGTTTTTCTTTTTGCAGGGGGAAGGCAGGGCTTTTAGGGTTAAGTGACTAGCCCAAGGTCACATGGCTAGTAAATGTTAAGTGAGGCCAGATTTGAACTCAGGTCCTTCTGACTCCAGGGCCAGTGTTCTGTTCTCTATGCCACCTAGCTGCCCCTCTCAAAAGTGTTTTGCTTCTTACTTTTGCCTCACCCAAACTACTCTCCATTATATCTGCTCTGCATCCTCCTTCCCCTTATCCTCTTCCTTTCTTACTTTCCTGTGTGGAAAGATAGATTTCTACACCTAAGTAAGTGTGTATATTATTCCCTCTTTGAGCCAGTTCTGATGAGAATAAGTTTCGTGTGCTCCCTACACTAGTTCCCTAATTTTCTCCTCCACTGTAAAATCTCTTTCAGACCTCTTTTATATCAGATAATTTGTCCCATTCTCCCTCTCCCTTTTCTCTTCTCCCAGTGCATTCTTCTTTCTCATCCCTTAATTTTATTTTTTAAGGTAAATCATACCATCACATTCAATTCGTACTTTTGTTTTATGTCTATATATACTCCTTCTAACTGCCCTAATAATGAGAAATTTTTAGGAGTTACGAATATCGTTTTCCCAAATAGGAATATAAACAGTTTAACCTTATCAAATATCTTTCCTGTTTACCTTTTTATGCCCCTTTTGCATCTTGTATTTGAAAGTCAGATTTTCTTTTCAGCTCTAGTCTTTTCATCAAGAATGCTTGAAAGTCCTCTACATCATTGAATATCTACTTTTTCCCCTGAAGGATTATACTCAGTTTTTCTGGGTAGGTGATTCTTGGTTGTAATCCTAGTACTTTTGCCCTCTGGAATATCGTATTCCAAGCCCTCCATTACTTTCATGTAGAAGCTGCTAAATCTTGTGTTTTCCTGACTGTAACTCTGCAGTATTTGAATTGTTTCTTTTTTGGCTGCTTGCAGTATTTTCACCTTGATCTGGGAAGTCTGAAATTGACTGTAATATTCCTGGGAGTTTTCATTTTGGAATCTCTTTCAGGAGGTGATCAGTGGATTCTTTCAATTTCTGTTTTCCCCTACAGTTCTAGAATATCAAGTCAGTTTTCTTTGATAATTTTCTGAAATGTGATGTCTAGGCTCTTTTTTTGAGCATGACTTTCAGGTAGTCCAGTAATTCTTAAATTATCTCTCCTGGATCTATTTTCCAGGTTAGTTGTTTTTCCGATGAAATATTTAACATTTTCTTCCATTTTTTTATTCTTTTGATTTGGTTGATTGTTTCTTGATATCTCATAAAGTCATTAGCTTCCACTTGCCCAGTTCTAACTTTTAAGGAATCATTTTCTTCAGTGAGCTTTTGTACCTCCTTTTCCATTTGGCCAGTTCTACTTTTTAAGAAGTTCTTCTCTTAAGGGAATTATTTTATATCTTTTTCTATTTGACCAATTCTGCTATTCAAGGCATTCTTCCCTTCATTGGATTTTTGTGCCTCTTTTTACCATTTGGCCTATTCTGGTTTTTAGGGTCTTATTTTCTTCAGTATTTTTTTGTGTCTTATTTACCAAGCTGTTGACTTTTTTTTTTAATGATTTCCTTCCATTGCTCTCATTTCTCTTCCCAGTTTTTCCTCTGCCTCTCTTACTTGATTTTCAGAATCCTTTTTGAGCTCTTACGTGGCCTGAAACCAATTCATATTTTTCTTTGAGACTTTGGATGCAGGAACTTTGACTTTGTTTTCTTCTTCTGAGTGTGTGTTTTGATCTTCTTTGTTACCATAATAACTTTCTGTGGCCAGAATAGTTTTGCTTATTTTCCAGCCTATTTCTTGACTTAACTCTGTGCTAAAGTGGGGCTCTGCTTCCCAAGAGGAGGGCACACTGTCCCAAGCTTAAGGTTTTTTATGCAGCTGCTTTCAGAGGTAATTCTGTGGACCTGTAAATTTTTGGCTTTTCTAGTATGGTATGATTTAGGGAGAGGTGTGTTTACTACTCTCCTGTACTGTTCACTGGTTTGTGAGTAATCATAAGCACTCTTTTCATCCCTGTAACTGTGACTAGGGTCCCTGGTCCCTATGGCCTTAAACTCTGCTATGCTAGTGTTTCTCCTCGCACTGGGACTAAGATCCAGGACTGTGACCCAGATCTGAGTATAGGCAGTGCAACTGACTCCTGCCCTGGTGCCAGCAAAGGGACCCCTGTAAATCCCCTTCTCACCCATTGTCCAATCTCCTTATTGTCTGTGGGCTAAGAGATCTGGAAACTGCCACTGCTGCCTCTGATTCAGTTGCCTTGAGGCTGCTCCTGGTTTGTTGGGGCCCAGTTTGCCCTGGCACATTGAACTGCACAGTATTGAACTGCGCTCTTCTCTCACCCTGGTGCAACAAAACTTTTCTGCCAACCTTCTAAGTTGTCTTAAGCTAGAAAATTGTTTTGCTCCATCTTTTTGTGGGTTCTGCCTCTCTAGAATTTTTTCAGAGTCATTGTTTAAAGGTATTTGGGGAGAGCTCATGAGAGTCTTTGCCTTTATTCCACCATCTTGGCTCTGCCTCTGCAGTGCTCCATTTTTCAGTGGATAATGATCTATGGATGTGAAGAAATAGTTTTAAAAAGAATATTTGCAAACTATTAATAACCAAAGAAAAGATTGCTCCAGAGCACTAATAATAAGAGAATTAAAAATCAAACAACTTTGAAATTTTCTCTCAAACTAGTAAAGATGACAAAAGATGGGAATAATGAATGTTGGAAGGATTGTGGAAAGATAAGTACACATGTAGGCTATTGATGAAACTGTGCATTGGTCCAACTATTTCTGGAAAGCAATTTGGAAAGATCCTAAGAAAGTGATTAAAATGATCACATTCCTGGACCCAGAGATATCACTGCTAAGCATATACCCCAAGGAATTCAGGGACAGAAAGTCCCTACATACACCAAAACACATTTAACAACACTTTTGTAGCAGCAAAAAACTAGGAACAAATTAGTTGTCTATCAATTAAAGAATTTCTGAATGAATTGTGGTACATGACTATAATGAAATATTACTGTTCTGTGACAAAGGATGAATATGAAAAAGTCAGAGAAGCATGAGAGAATGTATGAATTGGTGCAGACCCAAGTCAAAAAACCTGTGGTGAGGTCTAGAAAAGTCAGACTTGACAGACCACCTGTCCTAGGCATTTTTGCCGGGAAGAATACTGAGAAAAAACTGCAACTGGAGAAGCTACAGGAAAACTGCTGAGCCAGGTTGGAGTCAGGAGTGCCGAGGTATATTGCTAGAGACAGTGGGCCCCCAGGGGACTGAAAGTCAGGAGCTTTGGGCTTCCCATCTTTGGCTGATAACTTATGGTAGGAATGGTGGAGAGGCAAAACTGGCAACAAAGAAAATTATATTTGTCTCCGTTTGGTTCCCAAATAATGCAAAGAAATTGATGTTTTCGAAGTGTCTCCAGGAAATGCACATTGTTAAAGCACCAGTAAAGAAACCATATATAATTCTCAACCCAAAGTCATCGTAAATCTCAATTTTGTGCCTAACATACTATTTGATGAAATTTTATGAATGTTTCCTTGCCTCACGCACATGACTGCAATCAAGTTTATTATAAATATAAATTCTCAACAATTCCTATTGCAGTCTTTCTTTAGATGCCTCTCAAAACACTTGGCAAACCCTTGGTGGTTAATTCTCACAATAACCTTTGAGGCTAAATTACTCTCCTTATTTCATAAATAGTAAACAGAGGATAAGTGACTTCCTTGGAGTATCTTTCAAAACAGTTTAAGAACTGCTTGCATTCCATAGTCTAGTTTGGGAGGAGGGGGTGATGTTTCTGTATCTGCTTTCTTTGTGATACTTAGTAAATATACCTTTTGTGAAAGCTTTAAAAAAAAGAAGTGATGTAAGAAGGCAGCTCTTTCACTGTTTGCAGTTTGGAGACCATACCTGTGGCACACTAAATAGAACATCAGACCTTCTCAATAGCTGCACTGGTTTTCCTAAACTGTTTATTTTCTCTCTTTTTCTTTGTATTAGGGATATAGTTCTCTGCAAGATGGGGGGAGTATATTATGAAATGAAAGTGATGTAAAAACAAAAGATATCAATAAAAAATTTTAAGGGCAAACCAGAGAAAGTTTAAAGTCTGCTTACATTTGATGGTTCTTTTTCCTATAACAGTAGTGTTTAAGTGTGAATTTGGGGGTAAAGGATCCAACTTCTCTGTTAAGTGTTGTCAGGCATCAGACCCTAACTAGAATTTCCAGGCAGTTAGATGATTGGCAAAAAAAAAAAAAAAAAAAAAAAAAACCCAAAAAAACTGATGTCCAGGCTCCTGGTCTAAAATATGGAACAAACAGTTTGAAAAGCTAATAATAAACATGATGTGGACAAAATTTAAACCAGATGACCTCTGTGGTCCCTGCAGTTCTGCAATTTTGTGATTCTCCAATTCTGATTTAGAAATCAGAGATATTCCTTCATAGATCATCTTGGTTTTAAGATGTCTACTTTTCTGGCATGAACCATTTATCAGTGTCCTTAAAAATCTGTTTTTCTTTTATTTTTGGACAATCTAATGAACTCAAAAATAGATCCTTGAATTCCCATTTAGTGTGAATTACTTCATACCATGTATGCTATGACACACTAGTTGGAAGCCTAAGGAAGAACCACCTAGGGACAGATATAATTCAGAATACAGTTGTGAAACTTTAAGAAGATATATTGTCTTTCTGATATACAGTTATACTGCCAGTGATCACAAGAAACACTTGGGCATTAAATGTGTCAGTAACCTTTGCAGAATGATCTATCTAGGAAATCTGATCCCAAATTTTCTTTATTAAATAATAAGAGATGAGTTATTTGACACACAAAAAATGTTATTGTTATAGCTTATTTAAAAAAAAACTTCTTGGTGTTTTAATTACTTTAAAATCTTGTTTTAAAGGAAGTGTTTTAATACTTGTTACAAACCTAGACCTGATTGTGCAGTTGATATTTTAAGACATGAGCCTAAAATGTGCTAATATTAAAAAAATTTAGATAATGTGTTAGCATGACTGTTTTCTGCTAAGAGCCAGTACTTTTAGCAGATTGAACAGTATGAGCCAAGAAATTTAACACTAGCAGCACATAGATTTTGGGAAAGCATATTTCAAAGGACTCAGGATAGGTAGGACCATATGGCCCAAAATTCAACAGGTTATATCAGCACAGGTGAGAGATGTTCTCAGTAATGATGTTCTGAAGACATAAAAACCACTTCCAGTGAGAGAGAAAAGAGGGAGTTGTCTAAAGAGCTTGAATATATAGAGAATACACCAATCAAATTATAGTTTTTCAGTCTGTATACTGAAGATGAATTGAAGCAAGGGCAGGTTATGGAGAACGAATACCAGTGTACTACAATCCCGAGAAAATCGTGACAGGTGTATGAAAGGTAATAGTGTGCGCTGAAACTGGTGAGGAAACCTCAGCACCATAGAAAGTACTGTCTTGTTTTCAGCTGTTGTGGGAAAAGCAGTATTACAGAAGGAATAGATCTGCTTCTCCAGTTGGGATAGGGGAATGGTAGAGAATGACAGAGAAAATGCAGAAGTATTCTAGTCTTGTTTTATATCTGTTTTCTCTTCCAAGGAGAATAATTTTAGAATAGGAATTACAAAATTAAATGGGCTGATTACAATATTGATAGCCACAATAAGAAATGAAATAGTAAGAGAGCTCCACATTGCTCATGTTGAGTTTGCCACCATTTTCAGATCATCTGCATTGTAGGGCATTGTGGGAGAAAAAAAAGATCTTTGTTTTGATAATTTTTGAAAGCTAATAGTAATAGCTAGCATGCATATAGCACTGTAAGTTTTGCAAAGTCCTTACAAGCGTCTCCATTTTGCAGTGAGGAAAATGAGGATGACAAATGTTAAGTGAGTTTTTTAGAGTAACAGAGCTAGTAAGTGACAGAGAAAGGTGTTGAACTCCCAACCTCACATGCAACACTCTTGCCACTTATCATGGAAAATAGGAGAGACCAGCGGACTGGAGAAGAATAAATGTTGTTCCAAATTTTTAAAAAACAGAGAGAACATGTAAACTACAGGCCAGTTAGTTTGACTTCAATTTGTGTAAAATTCTTGAACATATTATTTGAGAAATAATTAGTGATTTCTAGAAGAGGAAACGGTGGTTATAAAAAGCCAACTTGCCTTCTTCAATAACAGGTCATGCTGAACTAACCTCATTTCCTTTTTGACAGGCTTACTAGATTGGTATATTTGTATAGACATGTAGGCATATTAAGCTTATTTATATTTCAGGAAAGCATTTAACTAATTCTCTCATGTTATTCTTGTGGAGAAGTTGGAGACAGAGATGAGAGATAGATAATAGCATCATTAGGAGGATCCAGAACAGGTTGAATGTCCAGGCCTAAAGATTACTCATTAATGATTGGAAAGAGTTCTTTAATGGAGGCCACCAAAGGTCTGTGCTTTTCTTTGTATTGTTTAAAATTTCTATCAGTGACTTGAATAATAGCATAGATAATATGCATATAAAATTCACAGCTGACAAAAAGCCAAGAGGGTTAGCTAAGAAGTTGGATGGAAGGATAGAACAATAGACTAAATCCAATAAAATGAAATGTAATCAGAATAAATGTAAAATCAAGATGTAAAGTTCAGAATTTCACCTTAATAAATAAAAGATAGGTTGGTATGTCTAGATAACAATTAACCTGAAAAAGATTTGAAGTTTTTTGTGGACTGCAAGTTCATTATGAGTTAACAGTATGGTGTTGTTGATAGCCAAAAAAAGCGATAACAATTGTAGCTGTATTAAGAATGGTATTATGCTAAGACTAGGGAGTGATATTATCATTCTATTCTACCCTAGTCAAACCACATCTGGAATATTGTTTATGAGTGCCGCATTTTAGGAAGAACATTGATTAGCTGGAGTTGCTCCAGAGTTGGCCTTTGAGGATGATCAAAGACTTTGAGATCAAAGGCTGTGTGAGAATAAGTTAAAGCAAGTGGGGAAGGTTAACCTAGAGCAGAAGACTTAGTGGGTATAGGGATGGTAGGATATAGTAGCTATTACATAAAAAAGAGGATCATACTCATTCTGTAAGAAGTAGGGGTTGGAAATATCAGAGAATGAGGAGGAGAGGGTTCTGAGCCTTGTAGACAGCAATTGAGAATTCTCTGAATCAGAAGATGGCACATCATAGGCAAAGTAGAACATGGAGACCAGTGATACTACATCTTAGCGTACATAGGGAAGGAGGTGGTATAAGGTAAGTATAAGTGTAAGACTGGAAAAGTAGGAAGAGGTGAGATTATTGAGGGCTTCACTTTATATTTTATACTGAGGGCAATAGGGAGCCATTAGAATTAATTATATAGGGAAGGTGACATGGTCAGGCTTACTCTAGGAAAATCAGTTTGGCAAGGGAAGAAAGAAGACATAAAGTGACTCCCCCCTTCTTGTTCGTTCTTTCTCTTTCTCTCCTTCCACCAGTCTCTAGTTGAAGCAAAAAAAAATTTTGGTGTCCTTTTCCTTTTTTTAGATTGCTCTTTATTTTGGTCTTCATTTTTCTTCCTTTCTCTGTGTTGAATTCCATTATCCATTTCATGTACTATACCCTTACTTATTCCATAATTCTTTCTTTTTTCCCATAAAGATAAGTTTCTGAAATACAACATTTTTATTACTCCTGTTCCATTTCTCTGTTATTACATTTGTATGTTTTACTCTCCCTTTTTTTTTCTTGCAGTACCTCACTCTTAGAAATATCAGTTCATAAAGAAATCAGTATTAAAGGAAGGAGCATTGTGTTGTAGGAAACACTCTATGTCCCATCTCATGATGGCCAGTCTTACTTCCTGTCCAAACCACGTTCATTCACTCCTTCTAAGGCCAAATTATCCTGTCTCTCTTTCTGTCTCCTTCCCCATTCCATTGATGGTACTTGTTGCCCTTGCCCAACTATATCTCCTCTTCTTAGATTGGATTCATTTTTGAATTTAATTTTTTATTATTTAACGAAATATTGTAATATTTTATTATTTAACTATTTTCTCTCTCTCCCGTTTTTTACCTTCCGCTTGTAAAAAACAAAAACTAAACTCATGTAACAAATGTGTATAGTCAAGCCAAATAATCTCACCTGTTACATGTCCAAAAAATATATTTCGGTCTGTACCTTGAGCTTCATCATGGTTCCTTTGGAATTATGGTTGATCATTGCGTTCATCAGGGCCCTTAAGTTTTTCCACAGTTATTTACCAGATTATTTCCCCATCATTTCTCTCTCCCCCCAGTCCCAGCTCATTTTATGTCTCTTGCTTTCTTTTCTTTTCTCTTTGAAAGATCATCAAGATGTAACAAAACCATACCTAGGCCTTCTATTTTATTTAACTCCACCTGCTGATTTTAAGATATTAAGGGATACTTGTATCATCTTCCTCTATTAGAATGTAAATACTCTGAGTCAAGATGTCAGAATAGCAGGAAGCAATTCCTTTCTCTCAATTCCTCCTGTATCAAACTGAATTATTTCAGGAAGTCTAAGAAAAAATCACAGTGAATCATTTTTCCAGGCCAGGTCAGCCTAGGGAGATGGAGATTTGTGAACAAGGGCGATGGTGTCTGGCCAGGAGTGTTTGCCACATTGGTCATTCTGTCACTCAAGGAGAGGCTGTGGACTGGGCAAGAGGAAGTCACAGATCAATATCAGGGCATTGTGACAGACTTGAGTATCATCTGATTTCTTCTAGACGTCAAAACCATGCCTCTTGTTTTCATGCTGGGTTATCTTGGAGCTTCCTTCTGCACCTGGGGCCTCCTTACTCTGGAACAACCTACTCTTCCAGCCGACTCACCATGAACTGTTCTCCACAAAGCCTGCCTCCACCCATTCTCAGATTGGTGAAGTTCCTCCTTGGCCCTCCAATTTGTTTAGGAGTGAGGATTGGCTCTTGGGCCCCCTGCTTCAGGCTTTCAGCTCTATTTTGTGAGTTGTGTTCCATATTAGAATGTAAGCTCCCTGAGGGCAGGAACTGTCTCTTTGCTTTGGATTGATGTTCCATAGAACTAGTCCATTAGTACTTATCTTGAACAGACTGAAGAGGAACAACAGATGAGTCCAGAGTTGAACAGATCCTATTTTATTGTTGGTTTGCCTTCACACTTTTAGAATTTGCATACAAGAAAAGATACATCATGAATAGAGAGACATTTCAGAAACATTCTGTAGTTTAGATATGATAGCTAGACTTTTTATAGAAGCCTTTTTCTTATCCTTAAGTTGAAGTTGACTTACTCTGGAGGCTGAAGCTAGCAGTAGAATGATTAAGGGTTACAGTATTGTTTTGGAAGTGCTGCCTGTCACATGGTTTGAGGTATTATGTACTATATTTATTTATAGGTATAGAGTCATTACTGAGAATCCCATAAATATAACTACAGCTAACTTGGCATTGACGTGCTAGTTCTTAAAAGAGGAATGATGTATTATGCACAGAATTACTCCAGAAAATATAAATCATTACTGTATGTTTGAAGAACAATTTACAAGTAAGTGCTAATAACGTGCCATTCAGTTTTGAAAAATCATAGTTTTAAAGGAGCTTTTGGCACATATTTTTATTCAGAGTGACTTGGTACGTCTTTTAATTAAAATGTCATACTTGGTTAGAAAGATTTATTAAATAAAAATACTAGAATGCTGCAAAGACAGATTTATTACAAACATTCCAACTCATTCATGTTATTTTTTTTTTTAAAAAAGATTGCTCTTCCTTGTTAAGACATCTACTGTAGAATGACTAGTTCAACCTGATGCCACAGTATGGTAAGGAAGTGCCCCTGGGGTCTTCAAAATCAGTGAAGTTCTAGCATATTCTACCAAGTTGAAATATTTTGAGTGTGGAACTTGCATTAGCCTGCATATCTTTTGTCCAAGGAGCAGCTTGAGTTTGAAAAGGTTCAGTACCAGAAAGCTTTCTAATAGATAATGAATTCTTGGCCATAGCAATTCATGAAGACTATGTAATAAGTCATAGAAGGATCACAATTGAAGTCAATGGATTTCATATTCAGACTGATTATATTTTGGATTTCCAAAGTATCGAAGTAAGACTAGCTTAAATCTATGTCTTCATATTAATAAATCCATTAGTTAATCATTAATTGTTTCAGCCTTATCTTATGTTACAAAATATGAGGAACAAATAAACCAGTCAACCATAATGACCTATTGATGAAGCAAATCTCTTCTACACTGAATCTACCAGAAATTTGTTCCTATAAGCATAACTTACAAACACATAAAAATATCCTAATAACTTGCTCACAGAGTTAACTTTTGGTTCAGAGTACAGCAGCCTACTAGCCTACGTCCAACAGTCCTTGAATAAGAGCCTCGAAATATTGAAAAAGTGGCAGAATGTTAAGAGTGAAGGAAGACCTTAAAGGTACCCTAGTCCAACCCCATCATTTTACAGAATTTGAAATGTATTTTTAGGTTGGTTGAATTCTGAACTAGGGTAAGTTCAGAGCACTGATGTCTGTCTGAATGCTAGCTAGCCCAAAATATTCATTTGTCATGTATTCCATATATTAGTTTTTCTTAATAAAAATATTTTAAGTGAAATATTTGTTGTGAATAAAAGAAGTCTTGGTAAAGACAAAGAAACATGGGGGAGGAGGAGGAGGAATGTGTGGATTTGCACCCAACTTTCACATCTAATGATAATTTGACTTCCAGCATTGGAAAATTGTGTTTTTCAAATATTGGAATTTTTTTTTTCACATGAGTATTGATAGCTTGGATTTCCTCCTTTGAAAAATTGCTTGTTCATGCCTTTTGTCCATTTATCAATTAGAGAATGTTTTTTTTTTGCTTTAAATTGTATTTTATTTATTCTAATTACATATAAAGCAATTAAAAATTTTTTTAAATTAAATTTTGAGTTCATAATTTTCTCCCTCCTTCCCTCCCCGCCAAGACATTAAGCATTTTGATATAGGTTATATATATGCAAGCATATGAAACATTTCCATTTTAGTAATGTTGTGAAAGAAACAGAACAAAAGAAAAAGCACACACAAAAGTGAAAATAAGTATGCTTTGATCTGCATTCAGACTCCATCAGTTCTTTCTCTGGATGTGGATAGCATTTTCCATCATGAGTCTGTGTACAGTGTTCTCCTTGACTGCTCTCTTCACTCTGCATATCAGTTCATGTAAATCTTTCTCAGTTTTTCTGAAATCTGCCTGCTCATCATTTCTTATAGCACAATTGTATTCTATTACATTCATATACCACAGCTTGTTCAACCAGAGGATGCCTTTTATTCTTAAAAATTTAAGTTTGTTCCTTATATATCTTGAAAGTGAGTCCACTATCAGTGAAACTTGCTGTAAAGTGTTGTTTGTTTTTTTTTAATAGTTTACCTTTTAATTTTTGCTGCTTTGGTTTTGTTTGTATAAAACCTTTTTAATTTATTGTCGTCTTTCTATTACTTGTTTCCTCTTTACTGTCTTCTGCTCTCCCAAGATCAGAAAGGTAATTTCACATTACCTTTAATTTATGATAGTACCCTTTATGACTAAGTTATGTAATCATTTAGAGCCATTTAGAGCTTATCTTGGTATATAGTGTGATGTGTAGGTCTATATCCAGTTTCTGCCAGAAATCATTCCAGTTTTCTTAGTAGTTTTTGTTAAATAGTGAATTCTTGCCCCAGTACCTGAAGTCTTTGGGTTTATCAAACACTAGAATATTGTGCTTACATGCTTCTATGTTTTATGCATCTAATCTATTCTACTGATTGATTTCTCTGTTACTGAACCAGTATCAAATCAGTTTAATGATTACTGTTTCATAGTAAAATGTGAGATGTGGTCCTAAGACCCCTTCTTTCTCATTTTTTTCCCCCAATATTCCCTTATTTCTCACCATTACCACTGTGACCACCATGTGCCCTCAGACACTAATGGAAATTAGGGCCATGAACCCAAAAACTTTGGGTTTAGCAATGCTTCCAGTTCAGTGTTCTCAGCCATCATCCTGGGAAACAAGTCCTATGAAGATGCACCTTCTCCTGCAGGTGCAACAGCCAAAACTGCAGAAAACAAAGCAAGGAAAGTTCTTGTCACTAAAGTCTTTGGCGTTATCAAATGGTTTCACATCAGAAATGACATCACAGAAAAATTGTTACCATCTGCTTTGCCACTGCAGTCTACTGAACATGTAGTAGCTGAAATTATCCACATGTATTATCTCCTCTCTAAAAATTTAAGCTCCTTAAGGGCAAGGACTGTCTTACTTTTGGTTTGTGTCCCCAACATGTAGAATAGTGTTTTGCACATAGTAAATGCTTAATAAAAACTTCATTCATTCATTAACTCACTATTTTCCATGGGATTCTTGACTTTTTGTTTCTCCAGATGAGTTTCATTAGTATATTTTTCCAGCTCTGTAAAGTAATCCTTCAGTAATTTTGGGTAGTATTGTCATTTTATTATATTGGCTCAGCCTATCCATGAGCAACTAATACTTCTCCAATTTTTTAAGTCTGTATTTCCATGAAGAATATTTTGAATATTTCTTTCTTCTGTACCTGTCTTTATAAAAATCTGAGTTTATGAGTTCTCAGTGTATTCTTATTGATCTCCAAACTAATGAGGGATTGAGGGGATTAGGACAGCAAGTGGTTTATTGTAGGAATTGAGTGAACCACATTGATTCCATCTTGTGACTCAAATCTAGAGTTAGCTCAGCTCCCTTTCTATCCAGTTATGGGTCTAATACACATGCGATCTTGTGAGAAAACTTTATTCAGTGGTGGGAATTGGGAGAAAACCTTGTTGCATTGTTTGAACATAGCCTTATGTGGCTAGAAAGCTGAACCAACCCACCTACTATTTAAAACCCCTTAACTAAGAACTTAGGTAATGCTGGCCAGAAAACCAATCAGATCAAAAGATTGATGCAAGGAGTATATCTCAAGCAACCCATATGCCTTATCTGAAAACTGGCCCAGTACTAATAAATCAGTTATTGTTACCATGTTCCTTTGATTGAATACAGAAACCTAAGGGATTTCAGGGAATTACACCTGTTCACTTTCTCCCTCCCAACTTGGAAAGTCCCTAATCTTTCTTCCAGTTAGAAATCAAATAACCTAATGTTGTATTGTTTCCTTTAATTAATTGGCCCTATTTCGTTAATGGTTTTAATGCATAAAAGTCTCAATTGGGTTCCAGCCCTAACCTGAGGGGATCTGATCCCGGTTTGTTAGGCAACTATAAAGCAACATGCTCAGAAAATCAGACCTTTCTATCTTCAGTCATTTCATCTTTTGCCCGCCACACTAACAAGTATTTATTAAAGACCTACTACTATATGCTATGCGCTGGGCATACAAAGACAAAATAAAAACTGGTACCAGGCTTGGAAGAGCTTATATTCTATTGTTTCTTTAGGCGGTTCTCTCCTTTACCTTCTTATCAGGATTATTATTATGGTGAAGTGTTTTTGTTTTGCTTACATCTTTGAAATTTAATTCCTTAAGAGCTCCTCATCCTCTTTGGCCAGCTTCTTCTACAAAATATTAATCCACTAGACTAATCCTTTCTCTGAACACTTTACAATCTCTTCTCCTCATGTAGCATTTATGTCAGACTTTCCATAGCTTTCCTATCTTTTACTATCAGGAGTTCAATGATAGAGTACTCTGTCATTTGCCCCTAAAGTTCCTGTCCTTTTTTCGCAAATCTGTTTTGTCAGAATCAGATATAGAATAGCAGTTCCCTCTTAATTCCTTCTTATACTTTTAGAAGGATGAAATTACCATTAAAACAAGACACACATTTATCACCAGGGAGAGTCTACTCACAGATGCCTGTGCACTTAAAGCCTTTAATCACTTCACATAATGCTTTTATGCCACGTTTGTGATGTTTCCCAGATTCTTCACCTCATTCTTTCTCTTAGTCAGAGGTCTGCAGTATACCTCTACAAGTCTCACTTGTTTTTGCTTCCATTGAACTTCACCCAGACATTTAATTTAAATGAAAGTTTAATATATACAACTACAACAACACTACAATTTCATCAACACCAAAAGGAAGCCGAATTTTATTTGGTTATTATGACCCTTGTTGGTCTCAGAGAAGAGATGAGAAAATGCACCTTTTCTCTTTCCCTTGGACAATTCCTGGGGACGGTGGCTGCAGAATGTTACATAAAACATCAGTCACAGTTCCTCTGTCAGACGATTTGGCTTTGCTCTTTTTCTTTGTTACCAGGGAAGGCTCCATAGCTGAGTGGGTAGTGGAATATGTATGACAATAATGTGGAAAAATAAGTCACCAGTAAAACTTTAATTAAAAGTAAAATAAAGGTTAGGACTAGGTGATCACACAGGTCCTGTCTACCTCTAACATGGTGAGTCTGTGAAAACTAAAAGACTGCTTCTTGGACTTAAACTGAGATAATTCAGGAAACTGTTACTACTATGAGATGTGATGAAACTTTATATTTGCAGTAATTAACAAAAAATATAACCCATGGGAATATGGAGAAAATTTCCAGTCACTTGCAGTCAGTACTTATTTTCCAGTCAGTACTCTGAAATTTTTAGAGGAATGTAGACATCAGAAAACTCAATAGCACCACGTATTTCCTGCAAAGATAATTGTGATAGTTTTTTTTTCTTTTTGGAGGGGGGAGGGCAGGGCAATTGGGGTTAAATGACTTGCCCAGGGTCACACAACTAATAAGTAAGTGTTAAGTGTCTGAGGCCGCATTTGAACTCAGGCCCTCCTGACTTCAGGGACAGTGCTCTATTCGCTGCGCCACCCAGCTGCCCCTGTAATTGTGATATTTCTAAAGAGGAGAAGATACTATGTCAGAGGTGTCAGATACTCTACCAGCAGGCTACATGTGGCCCATAACATTCCCAAGTACTGTCCCAGTTTTAAAATCTAATTGGGAAATATTTAACTAAATACATAAAAATACAATAAAACGTGGATGATGTTAATATTTTCTTTTCTAAGTAGATTATGTACCCATAGGGATCCTTATATGTATTTCAGTGGTTCCCATTTCTGTTTGAGTTTGGCACTATGCTAGTTTAATAAATTTAGCTTTTATAGAAATAATAAATTATTTCCAAAATACCGAATTGCCTTCTCTTGGACCAAACCCGTGTTACATCATAGGCTGTAGTGTGTATTGTTGTCGCAGAGCGCATTCTGCTTGGAAACAGAGAAAGGGAATTTATCTTTGAACTTGGAACATCTTATTCTCCTGGGGTGAATATTCAGAATTAAGAGTAAAAACATCTCATGATTCACAACAGACCTACAAAATGAGGATCAACATCTGCGATGAGAAGTGATAAAGATAAAACTGGAAATGTTTTCTCCTTACTAGTTTATGGGAGTGCGTATTTTCTGTTTCCTGTTGACTACTCCATTGAGTGTGTATTTCATGGCAAGGGAGACTTCTAGAACAAAATTTTAAATGTTTTGTTTTGCATTGTTATTAAAGTAATTGCCATTTACTTTAAATTGCTATCTGTTTTAGCTGACTTCTAATAGTACTCCTGGGTGTCTTTCACAATGTGGATATCTTTATCTTTTCCAGGAATTTCCATCTTTCCTTTGTCGTTTTGAATTCATTAATAAGCATATGAATCATATGATTCATTGTTTGTAGACACCTACTGGTGCATTAATGTTCTTCAGATTTCGTTATTTTTGGGGATTCTAGGAGCTATTAATTTCAATATATGCTTTGTAATCAAGTTAAATTCCTAGAAGTAGTTATATATAGTATTCCTCATCCTGAAGGTTAAATGTAGATTAATATTTCCTTTTGGAAGTGTATTCTTATTTATCAAGAATTTCTTAGGATCATAAAATTTAGAGCTGGAAGGGAACTCAGACGTTTTTCCAACCCCATTATTTTATGGATGAGGAAACTGAGGTCACAGTGACTCAAGGTCACAGTGGTAGTCAGAACCTGCCTTTAGAGATTAAATCCAGTGTGATTTGCACATTCTACTAATAGGACCACCATCTTAGTTCAAGCCCTCATCATCTCTTGACTGGACTGCTACATAGTCAAGCAGAACATAACATGACATGATGTGACATAACATAACATAACACAACACAACATAACATGACATGACATGACATGACATAACATGACATAGTTAAGCAAAACAAATTCCACATTTGGACATTGTCCATGTCCAACAGTTTCTTCCTCATTCTGAATCTTGAGTCCATCATCTTTCTGTCAGGAAGTGAGTAGTGTGCTTCATTATGATTCCTTTGGAATTATGATAGATCATTGCCCTCATCAGAGCTCTTAAGTCTTTTCAAGTTGTTTGAATAGTATTTTATTATTTTATAAATTATTCTCTTGATTCTGCTCATTTCACTCTTCATCAGTATATAGAGTTATTCCAAGATTTCTCTGAAACTGCCCTTTTTGTTACTCTTGCTACACCATGGTATTTCATTACATTTATATACCCTTATTTGTTCCACCATTTCCCAGTTGATAGCATCTTAGTAGCTTCCAGTATGTTGCCATTATAAAAAGTGTTACTCTATGTATTTTTGTATATGGGTCCTTTTCCACTTTATTTGATTTCTTTGTGGCATACTTGGGTCAGAGTATCTACACAGTTTAGTGCTTTGGGCATGGTTGTGAGTTGCTTTCAGGAATGGTTGGACCAATGCTCAGGTCCACCAGCAGCACACACATGCTTGTTTTTCCCTCAACTTTTCTAATGTTAGTCATGTCCTATTTTGCCATCTTTTCCAATTGGATCAATATATATAATGAGATTTCAGTTACTTTAATTTACATTTTCTACTTGTTAGTGCTTTGGTGCATTTTTTTTTCCATGTACCTATTCACATCCTTTGACCATTTAGCAATTGAGGAATAGCTTTTATTCTTATGAATTTAAATCAGCTGCTTGTATCTATCAATGTCATTATTATTGTTGTTATTTTTATGTCTTGGAAATTAGACCTTTATCAGATAAATTTGCTGCAAAGATTTTTTTCCCAGTTAGCTATTTCCCTTCTAATTGTTAGTTGTCTGGTTTTATTTATGAAAAAATTTTATATAATTAAAATTGTCCCTTTTATTTTCTGTGACTTTCTCTATCCTTTTTTTGGTCATAAACTCTTCCCCTATCCATAGATCTGAAAGCTAAATTCTTCCTTCTAATTTTTTTATGATGTTACTTTTAAATCTATTTAGAATTTATCTTTATAATATGGTATAAAGCATTTGTCTAGTTTCTTCCATACTATTTTCTAATTTTCCCAGTAATTTTTGTCAAGTAGTGATTCATTACCCCATTAGGTCATTACTTCAGTAGGCAAATAGTAGTGGGTTCCCCCCTTATAGGAGGTCTTTAATCAGGGTTGGATGACCAGTTGTTGGGTATGTTATAGACATGGGTTCTATCAGGTACATGTTATACCTGATAGCATTTAGAGTCCCATCCAGTTCTCAAATCCTGTGATTCTGAAGCTACTTCCACTCTGGGTAAGGATAAAGAACAGGAATTCTTATTGTGTAAGATGCTAACAGCGGTTCTAAACCTGTGGGTCGTGACCCTTTTGGGGGTTGAACGACCCTTTCACAGAGGTCACAGGGGTTGCCTAAGACCTTCGGAAAACACATATTTCCGATGGTTTTAGGAACTGAGACACTGCTCCTCTATCTGTCTCCAGGCGGGTCCACCCACATCAGAGTAAGGCTTGTGGCATTAGGAAGGTTGAGAACCACTGTGCTAGAATGTTCTGTAACAGTATCTAGTGATTGTCCATCCATCTTACCTCTAAGTTTCAAGATTTTGCTTGCCTCAGCAACTGCTCTTGCCACAGCTCAGGAGTCCACTGGAAAAAATAAGGTTTGGGACTGAGGGAGAAGAAAGAGCAGAAAACCAGGAATGCAACCTTTGCGGTTCACTTGCTTTCTTTTAATTTTCTGTGGGACTTACCTTTTTTGGAGTTTTCATTTTTTTTCTTTTGATTGTAGTTCTTTTGCTTCATTTGACACTCTTTTTTAGTTTTTGAGGAGGGAGTGTAGAGAACTGGGGTTAGTCACAACTTTTCACTGCCTTCAGATCTCAGGAGCCATAATCCTCATCCGTATGTAAGCTCCCCTCCTGTGCCCTAATTCACAATGTCATAGGAACAGCCTGTATTAACTCTGTTCTGCCCATTAATAAGTCTGAGTCAATACAGGCTGGACTTCCTATCAGAGTAAGAGCAACTAGAGGTGGCACAGTGGGTGAAAGAGCTAGATTTGGAGTCCGAAAGACCTGAGTTCATATCTAGCCTCAAACTCCTGCTAGCTGTGTGGCCTGGGGCAAGTCACTTAACCTCTCTCAGCCTCAGTTTCCTTATCTATAAAACAGGGATAATAACAGCACCTATCTAACAAGGTTGTTGTGAGAATCAATGGGAGATAATGTGTGTACAGTGTTTGTAAACCTTAAGGTGTTAATGAAAATGCTGGTTATCATCATCATCTTTGTGATCACCTTTGTTCATTCTGTCCCCATTCAACAAATGAAGAAATTATCACTTTGGTCTATATTCCAGATTCTACTCACTCTCCTCCAACAAACACTTGTAAAATGTGCGATCGTAACTCTCCCTTTGCAACAAAATTAAATAGTTTATGTGGAAACGCTCAAAAATGGTTCAGCACTTCTTAAACTGTGGGTGGCAACCCCATATGGGGTCACAAAAAATTTGGCAACAGTAAAAGATTTCTGAATGTGTGGGGACCAAAAATTATTGAAAAATTAAACGTGTAATGAATCTGAAGTGTTTCTGGCAGCGCTCACCGATGTTGCATCTTGCAACTTCACTGCATCCTTGGTTCTGAACACAAAGCACCCACTTTGCACTGCACATGCCCTCAGACGAGCCAACACCAACAACTGCTGCTGAAATGGGAAAAGTGGAAAAAGTTTAAGAATCCCTGGTTCAGATAGTGACACAAATGGTATTGTTACCATAAGCTTTTAATGAGCAAGCTTTTTTTTAGCTTAACATTTTTTAGCCTAACATTTATAAAGTGTCTAATACAGTGTCATGGGGACATTAAGAACTCAACAAACATTTCTTGATTTTGTAAATCATATATGTCCTCTGTTGGTTTTATTTTTTTTAATTGTTTAGCTATATGTGCCAAAGGTTTTTGGACTTGAGTGAAGCTATAAGGGGCAAAATCCAGAGAATATCTGCTGTCCTTAAATCACCTGAGCTTCATAGTTTATGTTTTCCTTTGCTGATACAGAATAAGTAGTGATACAGATGCCATCCATACCATTAAGAACCAGCCTAGTAGTTCTGCTTGGAGCTTTCTGAGAGATAAAAAAATACTATACAGTCAAATCTATGTGAAAAATGAGACCAGAAAACCAGAGCAGTTAGCTTCTCATTTATCCTATTCTCTTTCTAAGGATAAAGACTTTTCAAGTAATAATGTTCATTTTAATTAACTGGTCTATGTAGTCCTATTCAACTCTGAATCCTCTGATCTTATAAGAGTGACTATTTTAAACACTGTAAAACATACAGGTAAATCTTACAATTCTAATAGGGTTTCTATTTAGATAATGATAGTCTAGTAGGTACTTTTTTTCCTCCAGCTTTATGTGTGGTTAAATGGAATTTCAGGGTTTTTTTGAACAGTGAATTAAGTATCCCCTATTTTGATATTTTAAATGAGCTATAATTTCACCTATCTTGCTTTTCCATTCTATCCCTTCTTCACCTGAGTAGATAACTAATAACCTTGATGAGCTGCAATTGCCAGAAAAATTCATCAGATCACACAGTCATCCTTTGGGTCTTGAGCTTCTTCATCCTTAGTTTAGGCTGATCCTTGCAGTCTGTTCCCTGAACAGATTGAAGTGTTTCTGTCTTCCTGGGACCTTCGCATAGTCTAAGATTGACAACTAACTGGAGGGAACCCTAGAAGCTATATATAGGCTAAACCCTTTGATTAAAAGATGAGAAAATGAAGAAATAGGGAGAATCAGTGATTTGGCCAAGGTAACAACAGTAACAATACAAATAAATATTAAGTGTCAGAGTTCTGTAATTCCTCTAGTCTTTTTTCCCTCCTTGTAAAAGAAACAAACTATATCAAACTCTCTTTCTTCCTAGCTTCCACTTTATAATTGTCTTTATGTGGTTAGGAGAATGTTTGTACTTTGCCATGCTTTCTTTGTTGGTGCAGGTTTAAGTCTTCTGATGATCAGTACAAACCAAGGACAATACTTTTATTTATTGATTACTCTGTCTCTGCTTTCTAGGGAACAAAACAAGAAGATATTGAAGGTGAAGAGGAGGTGACTGGCTTAATTCAGCCTGCAGAAGTATTCGCTCCCAAAAGCTTGGTGTTGGTGTCCAGATTAGATTATCCAGAAATTTTCAGGGTAAAGAGGCTCACAGCTGTCACACATGATCTGTGCTATTTTGTAAATCTGTTTTTAATGAATGTTGGTGACAACCTTATTGGATGTTAAATGTCTCAGTATAGGTTTAAGAATTTCCCAATGACGTGAAGTTAACACAAACTGAATAGAATCTTTTCTGATGGATGGAAAATCTGATAAATTAATGTGGTTATTCTAAACTCCTGAAATTCTGATTTATAATCTATAGTTTACTCTAAGTATATGACACATGATTTTTATTATAAAGAAAATATTTACTTTTTAAATTATTCCAAACAAACTTGACATTTGGAAGAATGTAATGAGCATGAAGGTGGCTATTGGAGATTTTAACTTGTTCTGCCAGCGCCAAATGCAGCACAAAGCTTATGCAATGGGGTTGCAAAAGTTTTCTTTCCTTGGACCCTGAGTTATTTTCACATCAGCAGTTATTTTTTGTTTTTTAATTTTTCGGAATTAAATGATGATGACATGATACGTGGATTAGGGAAATAATTCATATACCACAGAAATTAAATGACAAGAAAAAACTAAGAAATGTTGATTTGCCAGAATTGTAAAATTGTGGACAGATACAGGGGAAAAAATTAAGCAAAGGAATTTTTATTTTTTAATAAAATATTTATTATTTATTTTTTTAAAGTTAAAAAAATTTCCTAAGTGTAATATTTCATCACCATTTCTGTTTGTCATTGCAACTCGGTCACAGTTCTTAGGGGAAGTCTTTTCTCATCCTAACCTGAAACACACCAATGACCCTCTTCTTTTCCTTAGGAGGGGAAGATTGGGACTATGACTTCATTGATATAGGGAATTCCTGGTGAGGAAACTCCCTTTCCAGAGTCAGATCAGCAAATGCACTTCAATTTACAGACTTAGAGAGTCGCCTGCGTTACTGAGAGTACCTTGTCTAAGGTCACACAGTAATGAGTCAGAAGCAGGTTTTGAAATCAAGTCTTGCTGATTTCGAGACTGCTTCTCTGTATAAATACTAATATATCTGCCCTAAATTATAACTAAAACACATTTAATATTGTTGTGGAACAAATTTGTGGAATGTATAAGATTTACACCTAAAGGAAGATTTAAAATGTTTGCTTTTAAAAATTTGGAGGGATTTTTGAAGTTTGTGAAAGAAACCTAGCAATTTTTCCCAAATTTAATGAAAAAAAAATTAGAAATTAAACAGAAATACCTGTTTTACAAAGTTTCTGTTATAGAGTAAGATTTCATAAAATATATGACATTTCTTTCACAAAATTTATTACATATTCACAGTAAAATAGTCTTAGTAAACTCAAGGAAAAACTTGAGTTTTTCACATGTGATAGAGAAGTAGCTCTTGTGCCTCTGTATTCATTATCTGCCCTTATTTTATTTGCAGGCTTGCCTGGGTCTGATCTACACTGTGCATGTGGATAGTCTGAATTTCTCCTTGGAGAGTCTCATTGCAAACCTCTGTGCATGCCTTGTCCCAGCGACTGGGGGTTCTCAGGTAAATGCAAGAAAAAGGGAGCTGGAGAATGGAATATTTTTCTGGTTAATTTAATTTATGAAGAAAGCAAAAAATAAATTCTTGGAATATTTTTCTTAAAAAAAAAAAGGATCATAATTCCCCATGGCCTGCCTTACAAAAATTCCATCCTTTACTTAGGTCATAAGGTTAATTTTGGTGGTGGATTTCCTTTTCAACAGGCGTAATAACAAATTAGGTTTTGTGTAACTTGAACTCCACCTTAAATTTAATTTTAAATACGCACATATACATAATTCTAGTAGAGCTGTTTTTTTAAAAACTGGATGCTCCAATTTCTCTCTCCGTTTTACTTTTCCTACCTTCATCCTTAGCTTATTGTTGTAATTAGACTCTTAATGACAGTTTTTGTAAAAATAAGATATTATAATCACAGTCCTTTATTACATTGTTACCTAACATTTTCAAAAATTCCCTGTCTTCTGTCACTATCATTTGTAAATAGGGATGTAGAAGTAAAAGGAGGAAAAATACAAGGGAGAGGATGGAAGAAAAGACATAATTAAGTCACAACTGCAAATGAACTCACCCATAAAAGAGAAATAGATAACAGAATTTATTAGAAAACAGAATCCCATGGTATGTCATTTACAAACAATACATTTGAAACACAGTTTTACAGAGATAAAATGAGGAGCAAAATCTATTATGTTTCTGCTGAACTTTAAAAAAAGCAAGGATAGCTATCATGATCTCAAATAATGCTACAGTAAATACGGAAAAGACTAAGGAAGAGGTAGAAGTCAAACTAAATTTTACTACTAAAAACTACCATAAAGATAAAGAATATCAACAATTAATATAGATGTATATAATTACACAGTATCTAAATACTTTTAAAAAGATAACTAAATTATAGGGAGAAATTAAAATTATAACAGTGGGGGACCTTAATGTATTCCTTTCAGACCTAGATAGTACTAACCAAAAGATAAGAAAGAAATTAAAGACCTAAATAAACTTCAGAAAAAGTGGAGACGGTAGCTGTCTAATGATTATTGATTGGGAATAGGAAAGAATTTACATATTCCTCAGCTGATTCTGCCACCTTTACAATTTACAATATATTGGGGCACAAAGACTCCACCAATAAATATAGAAAAGCAGAAATACTAAACATATTATTTACTGATCATACTACAATAAGAATTACATTCAGTAAAATGTCCTTAAATAAATAATTTAAAAGTAATTGGAGACTAAATGACATAATTCTAAAGAAAGAGTTAAAGAAAAATACATAGAACCAACAGAAAATTCCATCATGACAAAAATTAGGGCACATGCAAAACTTAAGGCATGCATGAATACATATGTGAGTGTGTGTATATATATATGTACATAGACATGGGGCACGGGATCAATTGAATAGGAAGGGATGATATTTTAAAAGGTGAAATTGAGAGGTGGGAGAGGAATAGAATGAGACAGGTGACAGGGAGAGACAGAACGGGGTTTATCCTCTCATATAGAAGAGGCAAGGGATAACTGTTACAATGGAGGGGAAGAACAGGAAGGCAAAAGGGAAAGGGTCAACTTTACTCTCATTGAATTTGGCTTAGGGAAGGAATGACATAACTCTCTAAATTGGGTATCTTGCCCTACAGGAGAGTAGGCGGGATCGGGTTGAGAGGGGGGATGATGGAGGGGATGGCAGGTTGAGGGAGAGGGTTGTTAGAAGTACACACTTCTAAAAAGAGACAGGGACAAAGTAGAGAATAGAACAAGTGGAGGATGGGATAGAAAGGAGGAAAATATAGTCAGTGTTTCACAATGTCTCCATTGTGGAGATGTTCTGTGTAACTACACATGTACGGCCTATATTGAATTGCTTGTCTTTCCAGTGGGGGTGGGTGACAAGGGAGGAAGAGAAAGAATCTAGAAGTTAAAGTTCTAAAATCAAATGTTAAACACACATATATATATAATAATAATAATTATTATTATTATTATTTACATGCATCTGGGAAATAAGATATACAGGCACCGGGATAGCGAGATCCATCTTGCCCTACTGGAAAGTCAGAGGGGAGATGGGGGAGAATATAGGAGAGAGCAGATTGGGGGAGGGGGTATACAGTAGGATTGCTGTTTTGGGGTGGCGGGTAGGGGAAAGACGAGGAGAAAATTTGTAACTCAAAATCTCACGGAAATCAATGATGTAAACTAAAAATAAAAGTTAATTTAAAAAAACTTATGATATGCAATCAAAGCAGTTCTGAGAAGAAAATTTAAATCGCTAAATACTTTTATCAACAAAAGAAAGAACAAATCAGCAAACTGAGCACAAAACTTTAAAAAAAACTTGAACAAATCACAAATTTCCAACTAAATAACAAAGTAAAAATTCTGAAAATTGAAGAGATTTATAAAATTGAAAACAAAAAGACTATTGAATTGATAGAATGAGAGCTTATTTTAAAAACTAATAAAATAAAGTTAGTTAACCTAACTTAAAAGAGTAGAAAAAAGCAAATTGTATATATCAAAAATGGAAAAAAGAAAAGAAGAATTTGCAACAATTGAAAAGGAAACAAAGGAAATTATCAGAAACTCTTTTACACATTTATCATCAATCATTTACTAAGTTCTAACTTTTACTGAGTTCTTAGATCATGCCAGGCACTGTGCTACATGCTGAAGATACAAAGAAAGGCAAAAGAAAAACACACACACACACACCCCTCAGCCCCTTCTCTAAAGGAGCTCACAGTCTAAATGGGGAGAGGGGGACTGCCATGCAACTGACATTATACAGTTGTGGGATAAATTGAGGGTAGTCTCAGATGTAAGGCTTTCACTTTAAGGAGGACTGGGAAAAAGACATCTTATAGGAGGTGGAGTTTTATCCCAGATTTTAAGGGAGCCAGGAAAGCTAGGAGGCAAAGATGAGAAGGGGATAGCCAATCAACATGCTTGATGTTCATAGAGCAGCAAGGAATGTTATCAGATTGCATAGTATTCCATGGTAAGGATTTAGATATAAAAAGACTAGACAGGAGGGGGTCAGACTTTGAAGGACTTTAAGAAGATTTTATATTTCCTATGGAGATGATGGGAAGCCCTTGGAGTTTGTTTTTAATAGGTGGTGCGAAATTTTTTTTTCTGGACTGTTGTTGAAGGATATTAAAGAACATTCCTCAAAGGGAGAAGAGAATGAGATATATACATTACTTTTAAAAATATATTTTTTTAAATTTTTAAGGAAAAACATTCATTATTTATCTCCTGGAGTGCAGTAGTCTGTCCCTCATAGCCTCCTCTTTGCCTTCTTTTCCCCGTTTTCCACCCTCCTCATCCTGACATCTTATCTGCCTCCTCTTTCCTAACAGAATACATGCTGGCTGAGCCTACAGTCAGGGTTGGATTGAATCTTGAAGGGAACTTGACTTTGGGAGACTTCTTTGATTAACTTTACAGTTTTTATAATCTAATGAACTTTTTTTTGGAAAACCACGTGTATCTTCTGTTCTTACTTTTTTCTTAAAATTATCATATGACTATACAGAAATGACGAATTTTTAACATTAGATGATACTAAATTCTTTAAGCATTAAATATATTTATTTTCTGCTAAGTTCTATTTGCTCTCATCCATGTTTGTGAACTGAGTCTGTCATACAGTAAACCCTGGGAGGTCAGGGATTGTTTCATTTCTGTGGTTCCATCCTCAACTCTGACCTTAGTGCCTGGCACATACAAGACATTTTCAAAATGCTTTCTGATGGATTGATGAACACTGCCCTTACTGCTTTAGTTGAAGCCATTTAAGCCTAAGATAGAGCAGTCCCCGAGGCCTATTGCTGTCTAGTGAGTTACTTAGTTTCTGCAAAAGAGCTTGAACTAAAATTCTAAAAGTTGAAATCTTCTTGTGTACAACAGTGAAACTATATTCTTAAAGGTGAAATGTGAAACCCTAAGTATGACAGACCATGTGTTTGCAGATATTTTCTTCTATTTACTCTAGATAAAGAAGCAATTTTTTTTTCTACAGAAGCTATTTTCCTTGGGAGCAGGAGACAGACAGCTGATACAGACTCCTTTACATGATAGTCTTCCTGTCACAGGCACCAGTGTGGCTCTCCTGTTTCAACAATTAGGTATGTCTATTCTGGGTTCTGTAATGGTCTCTTAAAGAAAATGATGAGAAACTTTTCTTTTTAGGTCAAGTCACCTGTCATGAATCCAAGAAAACTTTTGCTGTTAGATTTTTTTCTTTTAAATATATATATATATATATATATATATATATATATATATAATATATTAATTTATATTTAATATATTTAAATATATTTTAGTCCTATATATTTAGTCCTAGTTTAATCAGCTTTCCCCTTTTCGACTTTTGTTGGGGACTAATTATATAGTATGTTAGTTTTGTCATTAAATCATAAAGCAAATTAAACTAAATGTATTGTAATTTTTATTGCGATGTGATATGTCCTTAAAATGCACAGGAGGCAGCAAACTTAATTTTTCAATTTTATCAGAAATTAAATCAACAAGCTTCTGAAAGCTACTACATGCCATAACCCCTCCTGTTTCCAACAACTGGAGCTCCCAGCGGCTGAAGCACCTACACAGCCCTGCTTTGGCCCACAGCTCATCCCGCTTCTGGGAAGGTATAGTTAGAATTTGATTTCTTACAGATAATACACAATCTAGCCTACAATCCTAGCACCTCAGTTTTGTAGATAATTTTGTACTGTACTTTTCCCCTAGAGTCCTTCTTCTTGAAACACTATTTTGTAGACATTCAAGAAAATGTTTAAGGAAAGGGACTAGGATTTGGACAGATGAGTACAGTCAGAATAGTGTGAATGACTGAGCTAACTCAAATGTTGGGAAGTAATGGTCAAGAGAGATCCTCGTGCCTTTCAGATAGAATATATGCTCTTCTAGTTGGCATTAAAAACTCTTCACAACCTGGTTCCAAGTTGCATTCCCAGTCTTCCCCACTCTCCCTTGCAACCAAACCATCCCTTGCTGTTCCTAGCATACTGTGTTCCCTCTCCTATCGATGTCCTCCCTCCTCACTGCCACCTCTTGGAATCCCCAGCTCCTGTCAAAGCTCAGGCCAAGTGGTACTTCCTACAGGAAGGCATTCCTGCCCTACCCCTTCAATGCCACTGGTGCCTCTTCTGCAGTCACCTTGTTTTTAATTTGCACATACATAGTGTCCCTACTAACTCAGTAAAAGATTGGATGATGTGGCCTTTGAGTTCCTTTATTGCTTCAAGTTTGTGATATAAGCTTCTGTGTGGAATCTCCTGTGAATGTAAGCAGCAAGGAGTATTTCATCTTGGACTTTGTATCCCTACCTGGCACATTTCCTGGCACATAGCAGATGCTTACTAAATAAAGGCTTGTTGTTTGATTGATAGGGAAGGTGATCATATTGTGGAGGGCCTTGAATGCCAGGGCAGAACTGTAGAGATTTTATTCTCATAGATCTTTATTAGATTAATAGATAGATAATAGATCTTTAAACAGATAAAAGATAATAGATTAATCTTTATTTTCTACTCAGTGGGAAGTTATTACAAGTTCTTAAGCAGAGTGAAATCATTGTTTTAGGGAAAGAGTCTAGAAATAAGAAATAGATTGGCATAAGGAGAAAGAGACCAGATGGAAAGTTTATGCAATAGTCCAGGTAAAAGGTGATGAGATCTTGAACTTTTTCTACCTGTTCACTTCAACTGATGGCTATGGTTTGTTGATTTCAGTTTGCCAATAGTAACAGGGTAGAACTGAATAAAAATATGCTTCTTTTGGTTATAAAGAAACCACATCTTTATCATTTTAAAATCTCTGTTTATCAGCACTGAAGAAAAGGAGACATTGTGTTTTGGGTCTGAAAATGGAAATTAAGACATGTGCTAATTTTTCTGTCATTAGACCAACCTTCTTTTCTTGCAATAGCCATACATTGTTTGTAGGAACATTTTAAAATGTGCCCCAAATGGCAGAAATACAAGTAGTACTATTTTATATAAAGGATAGAAGTTAAAAAAAATGTGTTGAACTTAAGTCTTAATCGTGGTTCATTGAGTTAAAAAAGAAATAAAAACAGTCAATTTTTGAGCTTCTTGGAGATAGGTTAAACATCATTTGCTATCACACTGGGTCATATTTCTCCTTTGAAAAGCTTGATGTGCTACTTTAGAATTGACTGTGCTTTACTTGAAAGAAAATGCTCAGAAGTACCACATCTCACTGACCAGACTCGCTAAGATGACAAAACAGCAAAACGATAAATACTGGAGAGGATGTGGAAAAATCAGAACACTAATGCATTGTTGGTGGAGCTGCGAACTGATCCAGCCATTCTGGAGAGCAATCTGGAACTAAGCCCAAAGGGCTATAAATAAGTGCATACCCTTTGACCCAGCAATACCACTTCTAGGGTT
>CM053583.1:44322382-44344357 GCA_028627135.1 Pseudochirops cupreus | reverse complement strand
GATTAAAGTAAGATTGTTAACACCCATTTTGAGTTGCTTTCCTTTAGAAAAGCAGATCTAAGAACTTGTGCTAGTAGCCGCCCTAGGTATGCTAGGGTGCTTGCCGATACACTTCCTCAATTTCCTTTGAGTGTAAGTTTCAGTTTACACTGACATTATATCTCAGAGTACCCTGGGCCTGCCTCTCCATGAGGTCTTTCCCCTACAGCTACAGATGTAATTTGTGCCAAGGCCTTTTCCACATCTTTAGTCATTACACCACTTTCTCTCTGAAGGCCCTCTTAGGCAGAGCCCTTGAGTGACAAAATCATTTCTTTAGATACAGAAGATCCAACTGATCATTACAAAAAATAAAACAAAACACACACACACGCGCGCACACACACACACACACACACACACACATCAAACCCCAAACAGTCTTTAAATATCACAATATTAGGCATGTGTTGAGGGTACGATATTTGAAGAAGGAATGGACAGTACAATTCTTGAAACTGTATATAAAATGTTGCTAGGGATATGAAAGAATGTTTAGACAGCTGTTGGAGAGAAGGGTCACTGAAAGATTGTGAATAGAATGATAAGGATTGAGCAAACAGGATAAAAACATGATTTTTCCCCTAGTGACTTTATTGGCAAACAGGAAGAAATATGCTATCACAGGTGCAGGATTTAAAATGGTGAAAACTATACAGTCAAAACTATCTCACAAAACTTACACTCTTCATTGTCATCAAGAACAGCAACATTTTGATGGGGTACCTCATTATCAAAAAATATGTCATGGATGTTAAAAAATAAGATTGCTTTTATACATAAAATATTATGCTTTTTTTTCCCTAGGAAAATGTCTGCTACAAATGATCCTAAATGGACTGACAGCAGATGTGTAGCATTTGCATGATTATTCAAAATAATAAATCTGCCATGGCAACTACAGACCTCACATTAGGCCTCATGAAACTGGAATAAGCCTTCTTTGGGGAAAAACAAAAAACAAAACCCCTGTCTTTGGTGAAGTTCGAATTTAATATTAAACAAATATCAACACTTCTTAGATTTTCTTAACCAATAATGACTTGGCCTCATATTCAAATTAAATGTTCCTTTGGTGCATATTTTAGTATACCTTGTACCTATCTTTGATATAAATCCTGATATAAGTTACTTCAAGTGGCAAACAATGCTAAGGATTAATTTGTCTGTAAAGAATTGAGTTGGTAATATAACATGGTTCTCTGCCTGGTTGAGATTTGTCAGCTGTACAAATTATGCAGAGCATCAGGTCTGTACAGAGAATTAACAGTTCAAATTTTCAGAATCTATTCCAGAATTTCTCTACTGAGATCAATAAGAACTCATGAATGAATGTGACAATTTGTCATAGAGATATTTTAAATTCAAACCATGGAGGCCAGTGCTTTTTGGGGTTGTTGTTGTTTTTCCACAACCAATATTTTCATTAAATGTCATGGGAATAATTTACTAAATCTTCAGCTAAAAAAAATTCCATTTACATAATTGTAAATTTGTGCATCTACTTAATTTATGTAAGATTTTTTTGCAGGTTGTCTCAATGTTCTCATAGGATAGTAGAAAACTACAATTAGTCAGTCATCTTAATAGTGGTGAACTGTAATGCCCTACACATCACTGTACAAGGAAAAATAAAATTTCTGCATGTAAGATGGGGAGAAGGGAGTATGATAACAGTGACTCTGGGATGTAAGATCCTGAAGGGTAAGTACTGCTTCATTTTTGCCCACATCACCAATTCCAGTCACATAGTGAGCACTGAGTAAATGCTTGTTAGTTGACTGAAGACTATGAAAGCAAAGCTCGAGCTTTGATAAGGTAATAGTAACAGGTGATCTGCTATGGAAGGACCCCCCTAACTAAGAACAAAGAGGATCATAATTAGCAGTGTGGCCACTAGTTGTTAAAGTCTTTTGCTGCAAAAGCCTATAAAATAGGCAAAAATGTCTGTATTGCCCCTCTGTACTTCCTCAGTAAAAATGAGTAGTGAGTGAGAGTGCCTATGTCACAAAAAGCTTTACACTCACTATGAAGATTGCTTTGAATGTTGACCTCATGACCAAAAAGTTTATATAATTACCAAGAGGACCCCAAATGGGTTCACCAAGAGTTAGACATGACTAGAACAACTGAACAAGTAACTAAATCACACTCAAAGTAACACTCTCTTTATGAAAGAGAGTTGTATCTAAATGGAAAAGTGGCTCAAAACCTCTCCTAAAAAATGCAAACGAATGAATTGGTGAAGTTGGTTTCCTTTGGGAACCAAAGGCAACAAGAAACAGCATTCTTTGGGAAACCTGGTCACCTCATCTTTCAATGCTAATGATAAGCACAAAGAGACTACCATTAAGAAAACCTGCAGTTTAGCATGGATACCTTGCAAGGTATGAAAAAGAGAAATTATACAAATAATCTAATAAGAGTATCCAAAGTAATTCAACATAATGTCTTGAAATTCAGTTATTCCAGTAAGAAAGTGGGCATGACAAAAGGTATTTAAAAAGTTGGAAAATGTTTCAAATTAAGAAATAACCTGTGTATCTTGAACACTTTCTTCAAAAAGCATTTAGAACATAGTATGTATGGAAACCCTGTGCTAAGTTATAGGTATACAAAGAGAAAGGTCAGTCCCTCCCTCAAGGAGTTCACATTCTAGTGGAGGGAGACAAAGCAAGTAAGAGGCTTCAGTTTCAAGTTAGATGGAAAGGCCCAGGATACCTCAGGAGGCAAATGCAGGCAGATGACAACACATCTTCTTTAGTGTCATTTCCATTAATAAAGTCATCTTTGTCTCTCATGAGGGTACCAAGAATTGTGGGGACTTTCAGAAGGTGCCGTAGCTCCCAACATTATACTACAAGTCCTAAAAGCGAAGAGTAAGCCAATATTCACAAGACAGAGGAATCATTTCTAGCTACTTTGGAATCAAAGAAGATACAGTGGAGCTCAGGTAGCACCTGAGCAGGGTATAGAAGAAGAATACTTATAAAGGGCAGACTGAGGGACATGGGCAGGGAAGGGACAAGAGACAGTCAACTGGTATGGAAAGGATGAGATCAAGAAACAGAGCACAGAGTAATGCAGGAACTGTAGATCACAGAAGTAGCCAAGAGCCCTTTCAACATTTTATTATCTATGATGCATCACTGCTTGTAACAGAGGAGGAAGCTGAGGTTCATGGAACTCAAGATTGCCTAGGAAATAAGTGAAATGCTGAACTGATGCCCAGTCTTCTAACTCCAAATCTATTGTTTCAATTCTATCACAATGCACCTCTGAAAGTGCCATTCAAATCCAGGGACAATGTATTCCAGGGAAATTTTAATAGCCAAAATCCCTGAAGGAAGAAAGAGCTATGAAAGTTCTTCCTCTTTTGGCAGCCCACTATCAGACGAGATAGTAAGAGAAGCCAGGCTGCTTGGGCAGGCAGGAAGTTAATGGATAGCACAGAGAAAAAAATTGCTGCTCAGCTCCTGTTTGCTTCTGGGTTTTTTCTGCCAAGTCAAATTCTCTTTGGGCTGAAAAGGACAGAATTAAAATGGCTAATAGGGAACTGATGCCCAAAATAAGAAAGATACGTATGAGTTCTAGACTCCTGGCCCAAGTGAACCATATACTGAAAGAAGTGAAAGATATAACTGTTGAATTGTCAGTAATCTTTGAAAAAAAAACCATGGAGAATAGGAGAGAGAACCAAAGAACTACAGTAGATCAAATGTCTCAATGAATGATTTCTCGTTCTCAAAAAGAGAATGGGATACAGTGCAGTGTTGTAGTAGAAAGAGCACTGGTTCTAGAGTCATAGGCCCTGGATTAAAATTCTCTTGCTGACACTTGCTACCTGGGTTACCCTGGGCAAGTCAATGAACATCCCTGGACCTGTTTCTTCATTTAAAAAAAAGAGAGGTCTATACTCAATGGCCTCTTAGTAACCCCTTCCAGCCTTATATCTATGGTCCCATGATCCTAAGTCTGAAAACTAAAGGCCAGTGAGTATGACCTCAAATCCTGGTCAAATTCTAGAATGCTTTATTTTTTAAAAAAAAATTGTGCTGATAACTTTTTTTTACATCATCTTCATTAGTGAATATATATTCTTCCCCCGCCCCCACTCCCCAGGCCCCCTTACAACAAAGAATAAAAGAGGATGAAAAAAGTTCTGCAGAAATAAGCAATAAGTCTGACAATATTTGTAATGTTCTACACTACATTCATAGATCTCCACTTCTCCAATGAAGAGGAGGGCTTTTTACTTATTCCAGATTCAGGACCAAGCTGCCTGGTCATTATAATTATAATTACACACATTCTATTTCTCTCTCTCTCTTCTTTCCTCTTTTGTTCTTTCCATTTACATTATGGTAGTGATAATATATATACGTGTGTGTGTGTGTGTGTATACATATGTATTCCTCCCCTCCCCGGTTCTGATATCTCTGAATCAGTTCATACAAATCTTCCCATTCTTTTCTGAAGTCTTCACATTCTTCATTTTATAGCACAGTAATATTTCATTACATGCATGTACCACAATTTATTTAGCCCTTCTCCAATCAACAAACAGCCATTTTTGACAGTTCTATGTTACCACATACATACACACACAAATGCTGTTATGAATATTTGTGTATATATGACCTTCTGGTTTTGCCTTTGACAACCTGGGGTTGTATGTCCATCAGTGACATCTCTGTGTCAAAGGATAAAGACATTCTTAGTCACATTTTTAGAAAATTTCAAATTGTTTTCCAAAATGGTTCGAAAGGTCACAGATGAGGGGCGGCTAAGTGGCACAGTGAATAAAGCACTGGTCCTGGAATCAGGAGGACCTGAGTTCAAATCCAGCCTCAGACACTTGACACACTAGCTGTGTGACCTTGGGCAAGTCACTTAACCCCAATTGCCCTTCAAAAAGCAAAAAACCCAAACAAACAAACCACAAACAGCATACTGATATGCCTCTCTAGGCACACCATAACCCCTCCAATACTATTTCCATTTTTGTCATCCTTCTCAAATTTTTTGGTTTTGATTTGCATTTCTTTTTTTTATTACTGATTTGGAACAATCTTTCACATAAGGTCGTTAATAGTTTGGAATTCTTTTGAGAGTCATTTATTCATGTTCTTTGACCCACTTGGCCACTGGAGAGTAGTCTCTCATCTTATATAATTATGCTAATTCTCTGTAAACTTTGATTATCAGACCTTTATCAGAGATACATGATACAAAGATATTTTTTACCCAATCAAAGCTTTTTCTTCTTATCTGAGCTTTATTGATTTTGTTTATCCAAAAGTTTTTCAATTTCATTTCATCTAAATTAGATGTTTTCTCTTTTTTGATCAGCTCTGTCCCTTGCTTTGTTTAGACTTTCCTCCCTGGTCATAGCTTTGAAAGGTACCTAATCCTGTTCTCTTCTATTTTTTATGGTATGATCTTTATGTTCAGGTCACATATCCTTTTTAAATTTAATGTATTAAATAGTGTAAGATGTTGGTCAAAAACTAATTTTTAGAATGTATTACTAAGGGATGATTGGTGAACATCTACAAAAGGAAACAGTTAAGCACAAAGATTCAACATAGCTTCATCAATAACAGGTCATGCCAGACTAACTTCATTTCCTTTTTTGGTAGGGTGAGGAGGGTAGACTGGGACAGGTTACTAAACAGGTAGTTCAAAGAATGGTACAGATATAATTTACCTCAATTTTAGTAAACAAAGGATAAAAATTCTCATATTACTTTTGTGAAAAGAATGAAGAAATGTGAGTAACTTGATAGTATGACTGAATGTAATCAGAAATAAATCCACAAATGGTCATGACACAAAGAGTAGTCATTAATAATTTAATGTCAATTTGGATCCTGGTCTAACAGAGTGCCCTTCCGACATAAAGGAGGCATAACTCATCAGGAGTTCATCTGAAAAAGATCTGGGGATTTAAATAGGCTGAAAGTTCAGTTTAAATCGATAGGGTGATAGTGTAGCCTAGAAAGTTAACATAATTTCAGGCTACATTGAGAAATACATTTTCCAGGGGAAAGGGGGTGATAGTCACAT
Organism: Pseudochirops cupreus; assembly: GCA_028627135.1. NCBI lineage: Eukaryota > Metazoa > Chordata > Mammalia > Diprotodontia > Pseudocheiridae > Pseudochirops > Pseudochirops cupreus. Next base: position 44,338,249 of record CM053583.1, on the reverse strand, counting down.
TGTACTCTGCACTTGTCAGGCAATATCTGGGGTACCACGTTCAGCTCCCAGGGTCCAATTTTAGGAAAGACAACAATAAACTGAACAACAAATGAGACTGAATGAAATAAAATTTATAAGTGTTTAGCACAGTGTCTGACATAATAGTCTCTATATAAATGCTTATTCCCTTCTCTTTCCCATCCCATCCACAGAACAGAAAACAGGATGATCAAGAACCCTAAGTTTTGCCATATAAGGATCAACTGAAGTAACCTGGGATGTTGAAGAAAAAAAATGTAGGTAGGACACTGGGGCATAGAACCTGAAAGATGGATTAGATTTGTTCTTTTTCAGTTCACTGGCAAATATCGTAGTAGCTGGTAGAAATTGCAAAGAAGCAAATATACGCTTAATCTAGAGAAAAATTGACTAATAACCAGAGCTAACCCAAAAGTTAAATGGGTTGCATACAAAAGTGGTCAGTTACCACTATTGTGATGTCTTTGAGAGAGAGCTGGATGATCACTTATTGAATCTTGTTGGTACACTGAATTTTCTTCTACCTCTGGTACTTTGAGATTCTGTGATATTACTATAAGCTTATGCTACAGAATATTATAAGTTCAGTACCAAGAAGCCACTAAAATGAAAGGTCTACAGAACAGGGAAATAGTAGCATTCGATCTCCTAAGGGACAAAGACTCAAAGCTGTAAAGATGCCACATGGACATTGCTGAGTGATTTCATTCATCACTTACATGCCAAGTATCCTACTAAATGCCACACCAAGGCCCTTTATAGCTTAAGACGAAACTACCACAGCGTGGTATAATGGAATAAACACTGAACTATTTAGCCGGAAGACAATGTCTTGTCGTGGCTCTGCTACGTCCAAGCCCAATCATTTGGGACAAGTTCCTTCCTCCTGTGCTTCGATTTCCTCATCTGTGAAGTGAGCAAACTGGGTCAGATATTCCCTAAGATGCTTCTAGATTTAACATTCTATGATCCTGTAACCCACCAAGAGTACACTGTGAGCTCGGAGTTGTTTTTCTAAGCAAAATGATGGATTTGGACTTATTCCATCAACAGTCAACTCCCTTGTGATTAATGGCACACATCTGCTCGATGAATGGGCCATGACAGAGCAAGGGCTAGTGCTCAAAAGGAGATATGGTATTACTGAAGACAAAAAATCTGATGAATAACTTCATACAGTGTGGCAAAACTGACATCTACTTAGAAAATGCCCTTTCAAGGAATCTATCTAATAAAAGATTCAGCAGAATATTTTAAAGGAAAGGCCTTCTGCAATCCTTGAGGTGAAGAGACAAAATCAGCAATATACTGCTGTTATAAAATTGAGCCTACGGTAGCTATAAATGCAGAACAGTAGCTTACAGGTAGACACTCTTTTTCTTTAATTAATGATACACACGCGTACTGGCAGATTTTATAAGAAATGTGTTTACAAATAACAGTTTCTTCTGTGGTTTATCAACGTATTTTAAAATTGTTATTGCTCCATAAAATGTTCTAGGAAAACAAGTGTATTTATCTCATTTGTGAGCTCAGACACTATGTAAACACTAGGTTATGTTTTATGTAAGTGAACAATTTTATTTAAATGAGAAAACATTATATTTTCTCAGAAACCTAGTACAATACCTTCTCTGGTAGTACAAGCACAGACATTCAAGAAACCTATCAGCTGAAAAAAATCTTACTTTTCTAATTGAGTAGGAGATTAGCAATGGAGTAACTCAGACCTCTCTAATGGAGCGTGAGCACTTGTGCTTAGGAAAATATACTCTTTAATACAGGACTGAACAATTCCCAAGTGCCAGGTCATCATGGAACACAGGATTTGGGGTGCAACTTTTATCCAAAGCTATAAAAATGTACTTTGTTCTTTCTGTTCAAGTACATTGATCTCTTATTGCCATGAGAATTTCCCCGGGGTACCTGAAAGTTCCACCCATTATGGGCAGCACTGGGGCTCTACCTTCAGGCTCCTCAGCCTGTTTTCACTCTCCTTTTCTTCTGTAGTCCTGTCTTTTGGTTTAGATTTTTAGCTTGTTAGTACATCAATTTAATTCAATTAAGCAAGTATCTATGAAGCATCTATTGTATGCCAGGCGCTGATCAGGAGCTGGGGTTATAAAGAAAAAAATGAAAGCAGGCTCCAACCTCAAGGAGTTTATATTCTATCCAGTGGGAGAAAACAACAGGTACACAGACAAATAAATGCCAAATAGAAACAAAGTAGTAGGAGAGGTTTGTAGGCATCAGAAATGACTTCATGCAGAAGGTGGCACTTGAAATGAGCGTTGAGGGGAGCTGAGATTCTAAGGCATGGAAGGGAAAAGGGAGAGCATTCCAGGCATGGAGAACAGTCTGTATAAAAGTCAAAGAGATTGGAGAGAGTGCTTGCCATCTACAAGGAATGGCAAGTAGGCTAGTTTGGCTGGAAAATAGACTATATAAGAGAAGGTAATATGAAATAAGTCTGGAAAGAGAGGTTGGAGCCAGTGGGAAAATTTTAAAATGCCAAATGGAGAGAGGTCTGTCTCTTATTTCTATCCTCTAGTCTAGAAGACCAAGGTACTTCTTTCACCACCCTGTGATCTCTGAAGAAGCAAAACCTTTTTTCCATATTTATTCCCTTTGGCTTCTGATTAAAACTAATAATTACTTACCTAGCTGCTATGAATCACAAACAATTCACACTCAGTAGTTCAAAGGAATCCTAGTTTCTTTCTCTCTCTCTCTCTCTCTCTTTTCTCCTCCCTTTGGTATTTCCATTAAAGCATTCTCCTAGCTCTGCCCACTCTGGGCAAGCTCATCCTGGCTTGTGCTTCTCCCAATGGTCTTTCTGAAAAGATCTTACCCCTACAACAGCTTTCTCCCAGGTTTTATATCAGTCCATATGAACTAGCAGAAAGAATGACACGTAATTTGAACCTATTAATCTCCATTCTCATCTTGGGTCAGCTGTTGATCTGCAATCACTTTAAGCATGAAATATTATTATTATTACCAAAAGAATCTCCAATGCAAATGTCACAGTTGCAAGACTAAGAAATAGCATTAAACAAAAAATGTTTTTTGTATGGACAATATCTCAGCACCGGCATATTCAAAGTGCTTATTAAAGATACGAAATTGTTTTTCCATTTAGTCAGCCTTTTATTACCTGTTCCAAATGAAAGGAAGGAGACTAAGTAAAGATGATACAAAATAAATAATATTAAAGTCGTTTATGTTTGGAATGTTGTCAAAGACATGCTTAACTTCCTCACAACTTGTTTAACCTAAGACATTTTTATGAATTAATTATCTGGCTATATGGTTTATATTTTCGGGGTAGGGGAAGAAGAAATAGCAGTGGAGAGGTAAAGAAAGGTAAAAATATATTTTCAAATAACTGAAAAGTAACTTTCAAAACTCAACTATTAGGGTGTACTTGAAAGAGCACTGAATTTGGATTCAGGGAATCTCAGTTCTGCTACTTACAACTCATCTGTCTTTTTGAGTCTCAGTTTCCTTATCTATAAGATGAGAGAACTGGGTCACATGATTTCTCAGGTTCTTTCCAGCTCTAAATCCTACAAAGGAAGTGGCAGGATAAATGTATCTTTTTAACAACTAAATACTACAATGAACCCTAAACTAGATGTCCTCTCCAAAGTAAGAAAGCATATGTAATACATCTTGGTTCACCTGTCCACTTGGCTCTCTAATTTCCTGTATCTCACTGTAAAATAATCTTTAACTGAAAATTAAAACTCAGTATTTTTCTGGCAAATAATAGCATTTTAGTCAAAAGTTTATTTTTGACAAGAAAGCCTTAGCCTATGATTAGTTCCTTTTTGAAGTTACCTGGCAGAAGATCAAAACTACTGGCAATATATAATGACATTTAGAAGAGTACGACAGACTTTGTCCAGGGCTTTCTTGTTCTGGGCTTTCTTTTGAAACCAACCTACAACTTAGGTAGAAATAAATGCATGGTAAGAACTGCCAAGCATAATTTTACATGATTGCATCATTGCATCATTTTATAACAAAGTTCAAGTTTATTAGGCAGACATTCTTAATTAAAAACAATTCTAACATGCAAAATGAAATGAACAATTTCTAAGTCAAGAAGGAAATGCATAATAGAAGCTTTGCATATTTCGTGTGAAACCAAAGATATGATCATGTGTAAAGGCATTTTTAGTTCTTCTAGGTGTCCCAAACCCGCTCACTTCTCAAAACTTAGGGTACTTTAGGAAAAGAAAACATACCTGCACAATAACTTCAGGAAGTAGTTACACAGAATACTTAAAAAATAGAAATTTCCTGTTAGTCATAAAAATTCCCTTTTCTGAAGAGTATGTTCAAAATCAATATTTGCACATGGGAAGTAAAGGTGGGTCTCTTTTCATGACCTTGTGTGACCTTTCCTTCTGGTAAATTATAAACACAGGAATTTTACTAAATTCCTGGACGAAGACAATTTGGAATTCGCTAGTTTGGGGCTTTTCCACTTTTAATCCCCATGCCGCTCTATTAGAATTTTTTACACACAAAATAGAGTTCTTCTAAGGAATATCATAACAAATAATAAAATAATTATACCAGGACAATTCAACTATTGAATTCTCATGTTGGTAAACTGTCTCAATACATCCCAAGGAAGAGGGAAGTCTTGTATCTACTGATGTGAGCACTGTCTGGTCACCACTACAAAAACGTCGCACTTGAGGATTTTCTATACATGCATTCTGCTATTATCTCTGAAGCAAGAACAGCATCATTTACAAGATACCTAGTCCCTAAGGGAAAGATTTCTAAACTCGCAAGACAAGGAACAACTTCTCAAATAGAAGTATACGAGTAGGTCTGAATCATATTATATGCTTTCAAAAGAGAAAATGTCTCCTAAATGAGATAACCATATTAAAAGCAATTAAAACACAGAGTCTAAATTCATTAATCAGTGCTCAGGATACTGAAAAGAAGTATGTGCTTCCTAACTGAGCTGATTTATCATGCAAGAATAAAAAAGGTTTTCATAATCAAAGGATTGTACTTCTTTGCCCATGTCTTCTCTTTCCTGTTTTCTTATAAGCTCTTTATGAGTAAAGGCCCTGTACGTTGTACAGTATTGCTCCTACAACACTGAGTCCAATCCTTTGGCATATAGGCTATTAATAAATATCTGATAAATGAATGAAACATTGAAAAAATTACAAAACACATGTTCTCATTAGAAAGGTACTATTGTAAGAAGTAATGTGCTAACAGCAGAAATCTCTTAAGGTTTAGAGCTAGAACATCTTAGAGATCATCTAATCTACCCATCCTCATTTTCCTGACTTGTCCAAGGTCACAGAGATAGTGGCTGAGCTAGAACTCACATCCCCATCTCCTGTATCCTAGTTCAGTGGCTGTCTACCACACCATGCTGTCTTACCTAGATTAGTTTCATTTTCCAAACTATCATAAGTTCCCAGAGGGCAAAGACAAGTACTGGCCTGTCTTTACACACAACATGGAGTCTGCCTAACATAGGGTAAGCTGACTATGCCTTTTTTTTAAATTTAATTTTATTTATTTTAGTTTACATCATTCATTTCCACGAGATTTTGAGTTACAAATTTTCTCCCCATCTTTCTCCTACCCCCCGACTATGCCTTTTGAAACCCTGATAACACCAGAGCACAGAGTTCTGCAGAAGTGAAGTGCAAAAGGCATCTATCTTTCCAAATGATCATTTAATAGGTCTATGCCTCCTTTACTTCAATTCAAAAGTATTTAGTCAGGTTTCACCTTCCTGTATGGGTGTGTCCACTACTCACACCCTGCAAAGAGAAATATTCATTGTTTTGAACTCTTTTCTATAAGGCAAAATGACTTAAAAAGATAGAAGTATTTGTATAAAGTAAAGTCAAGGCATTCCCTATTGCTGAGAATTCAATGGCAAAATGAACCTAGTCTGTATTCCGCAAATACAGTTATTATTGTAAATGTTGTTATGATCTTCCCTCCTTTGAAACAGTGTTATAACTTCTGATCTGGAAATAGATCAAAATATACAACGAATGCAAACTGATGAAATATGATTAGAAGCAGATTTGTTCAAAATTTGTTAGTTTTAGTTCTCGTGAGCTTTATAAAAATGTTTGGTATGAAATGTTAACACTGTCTTTGATAAGACCTGTTTAAACAAGAGGAGTATTATTTACCATGATATATAAACAATGTTTTACTCTGATATGGGCAGCTGTCTTTTCATTCTATCATTTATCAGTCATTCAGAGTATTTAGTGTTTGTTTACTTAACACAGCTTTTCTGAGAAATACACTTGCAGAATATCCACTAGCTGCTAAATATTATTGTTAGAAGCAGTAACAAGAGATTGCTATCTGCTTAAGTTGTTTCTCACTACTGCTCGAAAAGGCAACTGCAAACAGAACAACATGTTCTAATTGCAAAACAATGCTCAGTTGGACATATCTGTGCAATGGCATCAATTGTAGTTTCTCAGGAATTTCTACAGTAGTGTTGCCTTTAAATAAGGAGTGTACTCTGTGTGTGGGGAGTAGAGGGACAAGACACAGAGGGGAAAGAGTCAAGAGGGAGAGCCTGCTTTATACTGTTCAGTTAGTCAATTGACAACCACTTATTAAATGCCTACTACATGCCAAGCACTGTTCCAGGAACTGCGGATACTAAGACAAAAATGATAAAGTCCTTCCCCTCAAGGAGTTTACATGAAATTTGGAGGACAGTCCATGTACACAAGGACTTTTCACACTTTGACAGAATTACATCTTTACTTGATTTGATAAGACAGAGAACTCCTCCCACATTTCTGCTTGGTTAAAGTACTGGGGAATAAGTATTTTTTCACTTACTTTAGGTAGGATGCAGAAATTTGTTTAATTTACTCAACTGATTCCCTCCAATCAATTTTAAAAAGTATTTATCTCTTGTGAGCAGCAATACTAAACACCCATCTTTCAGAGCAGGGCAAGCTGAACAAGAAGCACATCGAAGAAAGGATGGATGGGAAGAGTGAAGAGACAAGCTTTCAATCACCTGGGCATTAAATCTCCCTTACAGTCAAGTTGCTGTACATCAAACAGGGGTTTGTCCATCAGACTGATTAAGAAATGAAGCACTTGGGTAGGACAAATGCCAGCAGGCACTTATCAGAAGACTCAAGTGAACGAAGTTCTGTAGTTCCTCCATTGAGGGAGGTAGGAGGAGAGGGGGTGTGGGGAGGGGTGTGGAACTATCACAAGATATTGGGTTTCACATGGCCATTAGCTCTAACATTTTTCTGTAATATGTTGACCTTCCTACCCTGGTACTAAATTTTGCTTCTATAGCCAGATACACATATGGAGAAGCTAAGCTAGCTGTTTTACTCAGGCCCTTACAGAGACTTACTGGAACTAGGAAACTTTTTAACATTCAAAAACTTTTACAGATAATTTTTCTGGTCAGTGGTTTCCCCCTCCCCTCTGTGGGGAGAATACACTTGTTAAAGGAACTTGTAGTCTACCTCAGCAATTTATTAGTTGTGTGACCTCAGGTAAATCACAACCTCTCAAGGTGTCATTTCATCATCTGTAAAATGAAGAGGTGTGATGAGATCATTTCTCATCAAAACGGAAAAATAAAATAAAGCCTTAGACTTTTTCTATGATTCTTATCCCTGCCTTTGAAAATGATACTTATTACTTATGATGAAAAATGCTCTCCACCTCCAGATAGAGAATCGACGGCCTCTGAGTCCAGATCGAAACTTATTTTTTTCTTCTCTCTTTTGCCTTCCCCTCCCCCCAAAATACAAGGCTAATGTGGAAATCTATTTGGTTGACTTCAGATGTATAATGAGTATTGTATTTCTCTCCTTCTTGATGGTTAGGGGAAGGAATGGAGGAAAGGAAAGAATTTGAGACTGAAAATAGAAATTAAATTTTTTTAAAAAAGGAAAAGATGTTTCTTTGTGTTATATTATGCACATACTTGTGTGCATGTTATATCTATGCCAGTCTTACAAGTTATGAGCATAAACTTTTAGAAGAATAAGACCATTTACAGTGGACTTTCTTTATATAGTTTTATCAAAGGACCAAAAAATACTGCAATTCACTCAACAGGTGATAAATATTAAATGATACCAATAAACATCACAATAGTTTAATTTTTAAGTGATTTCTATCTCAAAGTTATTCCATATAGTGTTTCACATAGTCTTCCATATAGAGTGGAGTCTTCTTTATCTTGTCCCTGTATATCTAGATCCATTTTGCTTTGCTATTTAGCAGGCCCACTTGTACCACAACAAAGACCTTGTAAGAACATTAAAAGGCTGAAGGGGGCTAAGGCTCTCCTCACCCTCCAGAATTTTACAATCTCTTTCTCACGCAAAAAAAAAAGTTGTGCAGCATCTCTTTGATTTATGATAACTTTCTTAAAATAAAAGACTCAAAAGGTAGGCTTCTAGCACATTGGATAGACCCTCTGTGATGGGTTTGCAAAAAGATACAGATAATTTACAATCTGCAAAAATATAGATCCATTGAAATAAATGAAATAACATCTCATTTCATATTTGTATTAGCAAGCACCCTGGCATACCCAGGATGGCTGCTAGCACAGGTTCTTAGATCTGCTTTTCTAAAGCAAGGCAACTCAAAATGGGTTAACAATCTTACTTTAATCAATCAAACATATATCATTTACCTAGTTCAGGGGAAAAAGTAGACACCCTGAACTTCAGAGAATACAAAAAGAATACAAACAGAAGTTACAAGCAGAAAGAGAAACAGATCAGCAGACAGGACTTCCAACCATCTGACCATCACATCCATATCTAGTTAGTTACCAGAGAGGGAAGCACCAACATCTGGGTTTTCAAAGCCAGGGGGCTCAATGGCAACCCAGAGTCTCATCTGGCCAAATCATACAATTCTTTCCAAAGTGAGCCCCCAAGCAAAAACTCACATCAGGGTATATATAGCCTTCTCCTGGGTCAGAGAATGTCACAACCCTCTTGACCCACTGCCCAATCACAAAGTTATAAGGCATGGGCATTCCTGAAGAACAAGCCTCCTGCCACAGTCTCCATTCAGCCTATTAGGGGGCAGAGTATATTTTCAAATTAGGGAAGGTTCTCAGAGTCACTTAAGCCTATCAAAGGGCCTAGGGGCAGGGAATATCTTCAGATTCCCATAACAATATTACAACATGAATTTTTACTTTATACCACTGTTTTCATATTTTGAAATATAGTATTGTATAATACAATATTATAAAAAAAATTCTCTCATTCCAATTCCCACCCACCCTCCCACCTTATCCCCAGCAACTGTAACAGAGAAACCAAGAGTAGAATTGTTTTTTAAAGTGTAGTCAACAGTATTAAATGCTATAGAAATTTCAATAAGGAAGAAGACTGAAATATGGCTATTGCAAGATTTAGTGATTAAGACATCAATGATTACTTTAAGAGGTCACTTCCTAGAGGGAGGGGGTAAAACCAGATTCCAGGAGGTGAAAAAAAATGAATAATTAGACAGGTATTATAAACTCCTTATTTGCAAACTGTAGCAATGAAAGAAAAAATTCAGTCCTCTTTTTTCTTTCTCTCCCTCTCTTCATTTTAATCTTTCTGGATATAAGATTCAACTGAATCCCTGTATATAATATATACATATAAAATAACACTACATGAAGTTAATTTATTTTTTCTTTGCTCACATGTGACCTCCAGGTAATTATTCCCCCTTCAAATCAATGGTACTTAATAGAAAAAAGAAAAGCAAACATTCAGACTCTCTACATAAATTTAGATTTTTATATATCCATATCATAACTGGTTTTGATCAGATATGATGTTTACTGATAGTAAACATGTGGTATGTATGTATATGTGTATATGCATATATAGCACATAAGTATATGTGTATATACATAAACCCCATAGAGGGCTACTAAAACCCCCAAATATTTTTTCAGAACTGCTGTCTAACCATCATCTTTTAATCACTAAGGTGATTTTTTTTTGTATCTAAGTACAAGGCTTTCCATTTATACCTATTGAATTTAGTCTTATTAGATCTGGCCCCAAAGATCTAGCATGTCAAGATGCTTTTTGGTCCAGACTCCCACATTCAGTATATTAGCTAATCCTCCCAGTCTGAAGTCATCTGCAAATGTGAGGTACATACTATTAAATAGTACCGGGCCAAAAACTGGATACTTCAGGTATTCTACTGGAGACCTCCGATCACAATGATTTTGATTATTTATTTATTTTATTTATTTTTTGCTCTTTGGAGTGCAGTTGGGGTTAAGTGACCTGCCCAGAGTCACACGTCTAGTTTTTGTGTTAAATGTCTGAGGGCGCATTTGAACTCAGGTCCTCCTGACTCCAGGGCCGGGGCTATATTCACTGCACCACCTCACGGCCCCCACAATGATTTTGAATTGTTAATAGAGACCAGTCATCCAACCACTTCTTCACTTCTCTCCCCTGGGCACATTTGACTCTCTGGACTTGACCATGATGCCTCAGCTGCCTTCTCATGCTGCAGGATTCTTGTACCCTGTGATCCCCTTCTATTAGAGAGTTCTTCCCAAAAGCTCTATTTTGAAGAAAGGACCAGGATAAGCCATCCTTCCCTCCTTCCAGCTCTGTTTTTGATCCTCTGGATTTCCCCACCTTGCCTCTCTGCAGAAACCTTATCCCTGCTCCCTGCTCTTCAGTTTCCTTTTCTGAGCTGCCTTCCCAGTAAGGGATTTGTCTTTCTTTTGTATTTATTTGTGATCTCAGCGCTTAGAATAGTGACTGGAAAATAGTAAGCTTCTAGACTCCTACATCCTTCTGGATCATATCATCATCTAATCCACATCTCTCTCTCTTTTCTAAAACAAAGGTATTAAATATTTTATCAAGAGTTTTGCTAAAATCTAGGCAAACAATCTCCACAGCATTCCTTTCATTTACTAATTTAGTAATCCTGTCAAATAAGAAAATACTCTGTTCCTTTCAAAGTCATATTGGCTCTTTGTAATCACTGTTTCTCTTTCTAGATGTTCAATAACCATCTCTTTAATGATCCATTCTAGAAATATTCCCCAGGAAATGAAGTAAAACTCACTGGTCTCTAGTTTGCAGATTCTCTTCTCTTTTCCAATCTTGTAGTATCTCTCCTGTTTTCCACTATCTCTCAAACATCACTAACAGAGAGGGTCAGCACTCATATATGCCAGTTCTTTCAGTACCTAAGAATGTAATTTACTTGGGCCAAGTGACTTGACTTCATCAAAGGTAAAAAGATATCCTCTTACCTGGGAATCCATTCCCTTTAAGTCATTTTTGTTCTGTCATTTCCAGTGTAAAGGTCATTCTCCTTTACAGGAAAAACAGAACCATAATAAGAATTGAGAAGTTCTGCTTTTTCCATGTTGTCAGTCATTATTGTCAAATCCACCCAAGCCTAAATGTAATCCCTTCTCTGTGATCTTCCTTGCCCCCCCAATACTGTTCAAAAAATTTTTTTGTTGTCATTAGCTTCTCTGGTCAGATTCAGCTTATCCTGAACTTTGGTTTTCCTGACACTTTAATATTTTATATCTATCCTCTGTTACTTGGTGTTTTTTTTATTTTGTGTACATTTATTTTTAAAATTTAGGTTGGCTGGTGACCTCCCTAGGCATTTACATCAGTCTCTTCTGACAAATTTTACTTTCATCTTCACTGGAATTGCTTCCCTTTGAGTCTTCAGAATTTCACTTTTTAGCATCTCCAATTTCTCCTGGATTGACTTCCCCTTAACCATTTTATCTTTAATCTTAATCTTGTGGTTTTTGATTTCCAAAAATCTAGGGTTCAAGTTAGACTATGTTCACATTTCCTCTCCTCTATCAAAAACTCTAAGATGAAATGGTCAGGAACTTCTCCCTCACAGGGCTCCCATCATTTCTACCCCTTTGACCAGTTCCTCCCTTTTAGTTAAAATCATTCCAGAATAGAATTTCCCCTTTTTGATTCCTTCATCTTTTAAAGTATGAAATTATAAGTAAATAAGTTATTAGCTGTTCTTCACTTCTAGCTCCTTCTCCATTCTGTTCCACCTCAGTTGCCTTGCCCCTTTCTCACCCTGTACTCTCCTAACCTTTTCCAGACCTACTTACTGATCGATACTGATTCCAGTGCCTGAAACCACTATACCAAAACCACCATATCATAGCCATGTTGCTTACTTCACTTCTAGCTCATTTTGCAATCTGTTCCACCTCCTCCCTTACTGGCTGCCTTTTCTTCACCTCCTCAATCCCCCCCACGCCCATTCTTCAGTTTCCTTTTATGTTTCATATGCCCCTATTAGAATACAAGCTTCTTAAGAGTAGGGACTGTTTTGTTTTCTTGTTTTTTATATCCTCCATCACATAGCAAAAGTGCCTGGCAGATGATAAGCACTTAATAAGTTTATCTATCTATCTATCTATCTATCTATCTATTTATCTATCAATACTTTTGGCACAGAGAGACCTCCAGCTGTATTCTATAGTAGCTTGAGCTGTTATAGTTTACCTCTCTGCCAAGCCTGTGATTGGTCTTTTCCTTCACTTAAAGAATGACTACTCTCCAAGGCCCAGACGAAGACACAGGGGTGGCGCACCGAGAGGCCCAGGCCTGGAGGAGGCCTGCTCATTCACCAACCACAAGGGCCATTCCCAGACCTATCACCACAGGGTGGGGATCAGCTGGATCTGGGTAAGAGACAAAGGCAGGGCCCATGGCAGGGGCAGCAGCTACTCCTGGGACTACCAATTCACAGCCTGGAAATTTAAAAAGCCCTTATCTGAATTTCCAGGGACCAGGGTGGCAGAGTAAACCCCAGCTACTCCAATCCCCCTCTGTGACCCTGAAAACACAGTAATTATTACCCCAGGGAAAAATTTTAAGCAGTAAAGGCTTAGGAACCCCAGAGGAAGGATGTGGCTAAGGTCCTGCCTCAAAATGGAAAAAACCAAGCTACAAAGACAAAGATTCTGGAATCCTGTTACTGTGAGAGGGAGAAACCAAATTCAAAAGGAGACAGTACTGACTCCACACCCACAGCTGAAGCCTTAATAGGCATCATGAACTGGTCTCAGGCACAGAAAGCATTCCTAGATGAGCTCAAAAAGAACACTGAAATCCAGGTTAGAAAGGCAGAAGATAAAAATCAACATTTCTTTTAAAATCAAAATCGCAAAATTAGAATAACATTACAATGAAGAAAACAGCTCCTTAAAAAAGTAAAATGTGTGAACTAAAAATGAAATCAGAACATATGGAAAAGAAGCTTCAAAAACTAACTGAGGAAAATAATTCACTAAAAATTAGAATCAACCAAATTGAAGCTAATGACTCTATGAGGAACCAAGAATTAGTCAAACAAAACATCAAGACTGAACAATTAGAAAAAGAGGTAAAATATCTCAATGGCAAAATAGCTGACCTGGAAAACAGAACCATGAGTGATAATCTGAAAATTATTGGTCTACCAGAAAATCATGATGAAAAAAATGAGTCTGGACAATATCTTCCAAGAGCTCATCAAGGAAAACTGCCCTGAGACCCTAGAACCAGAGGGTAAAATAGAAATTAAGAGAATCCACCAGACACCTCCTGAAAGAGATCCCAAATTGAAAAGCCCATAAAACATCGTGGTCAAATTACAGAACTATCAGGTAAAGGAGAAAATACTACAAGTGGCCAGAAAGAAACAATTCAGTTATCATGGAACCACAGTAAGGATCGCACAGGATCTGTCAGCTTCAACATTGAAAGATCAGAGGAACTGGAATATGATTTTTTGCAAGGTAAAAGAGCTCGGGTTGCAACCAAGGATCACCTATCCAGCGAAACTAAGCATAATCTACCAGGCAAGGAGATGGACATTCAGTGATATAACAGAATTCCAGACCTTCCTGATGAAAAAGCCAGAGTTCAATGGAAAATTCAACCTCTGATTACAAGACTCAAGAGAGACACAGAAAGGTAAATAAGGAAAAAACCCACACATATAACTTATTATTTAATAAGAGGAAACTGTTTACATCCCTACATGGGAAGGTGATACCTGTTAATATCGTGAATTCTATACCTAGGGGGACATCTAAAAGGGATATAGATAAATAGAGGGTGTGGGTTTAAATTACACAAAATGATGATAAAAAAAAAACCCTTATTAAGGGACTGCAATGGAAGAAGAGGAAAGAATGAAGCAGAAAAGGGTAAATTATCCCACACAAAGAGGCATAAAAACAATATAGCAGAGGGAAAGAAGGGAGGGAGATGAGCATTATATGAGCTTCTCCCTCATTGGTTCTGGTGCAAGGAGGAATAATACAGTCAGTTAAGTACAGGACTCTATCAAGAAGAGACATAAAAGAAGGAAAGAGGGGAGGGAGAGGAGAATTGCATGAGATCTATTCTCATCAATCTTGGTTCGAGAAAGAAATATTATATTAAGTATAAAAATCTATCATATCCTACAGGCAGCAGGAGGGGAGGAGGGCCACAAAGCAGGGGGGGAAGGTTTTAGAAGGAAGGGAAGAAGTAGTAAGGGAGAAGGGTAGGAAAAGGGAGAGGGGCTGATAAGAAGGGAATACTGAGGGAGGCAGAGGTCAATAGGAAAACTCTTTAATAAGGGGAAGGGAGAAGGGAAAAATAAAAGCATAAACAGGGGGGGGAATAGGATTGAGGGAAAGACACAGATGGTAATCATAACTGTGAATGTGAATGGGATAAACTCTCCCATAAAATAGAGGCAAATAGCAGAATGGATTAAAAACCATAATCCTACAATATGCTGTTTACGAGAAACACATCTGAAACAGGGGGATACACACCGAGTGAAGGTAAAAGGCTGGAGTAAAATATATCATGCCTCAGCTAAAGTAAAAAAAGCAGGGGTAGCAATCCTTATCTTAGAAAAAGCAAAAGCAAAAATAGATCTAATTAAAAGAGATAAGTGAGGAAACTGTATCCTGCTAAAAGGCACCATTGAAAATGAAGCAATATCATTACTACACATTTATGCACCAAGTGGGACAGCATCCACATTCCTAAAGGAGAAATTAAGGATGTTAGAGGAAGAAATAGATAGCAAAACTGTACTAGTGGGGGACTTCAATCTAACCTCAAAATAAACGAGAAAGAAGTTAAGGAGGTAAATAGAATCTTAGAGAAGATAGATATGGTAGACCTCTGGAAAAATTGAATGGAGACAAAAAGGAATATACCTTCTTCTCAGAGGTACATGGAATGTACACAAAAATTGAGCATGTACTAGGGCATAAAAACCTCACAATTCAGTGCAGAAACGCAGAAATATTAAATGCATCCTTCTCAGATCATGATGCAATAAAAATTATATGTATCAAAGGGCCATGGAAGGATAGACTAAAAACTAATTGGAAAGTAAATAATTTAATCCTAAAGAATGAGTGAGTCAAACAAGAAATTATAGAAACAATCAGTAACTTCATTCAAGAAAATGACAATAATGAGACAACATACCAAAACTTGTGGGATATAGCAAAAGCAGTTTTTAGGAGAAGTTTTATATCCCTGAATGCATACATAAGTAAAATAGAGAAAATGGAGGTCAATAAACTGTGCATGCAACTGAAAAAGCTAGAAAAAGAACAAACTGAAAATCCCCAATTAAATAATAAATTAGAAATAATGAAAACCAAAAGAGAGATTCATAAAACTGAATTTAAGAAAACTATTGAATTAATAAATAAAATTAAGAGCTGGTATTATGAAAAAGCCAATAAAACTGATAGACCTTTAGCCAATATGATAAAAAAAGAAA
>CM053583.1:44303931-44321882 GCA_028627135.1 Pseudochirops cupreus | reverse complement strand
GTGGTACTGGCTGAGGAATAGAGTAGTTGATCAATGGAATAGATTGGGTACATGAGACTCAGCAGCCAATGACTATAGTAATCCACTGTTTGATAAACCCAGAGACCCCAGTTTTGGGGATAAGAATGCACTATTTGACAAAAACTGCTCAGAAAACTGGAACATAGTATGGCAGAAATTGAGCATAGACCAATATCTAACACTATACACCAAAATAAAATCGAAGTGGTTGCATGATCTAGGTATAAAAGCTGATACTGTAAGCAATCTGGGAGAGCAAGGGATAGTTTAACTGTCAGATCTATGGGGAGGGGAAGACTTCATGATGAAACAAGAGTTAGAGAGCATTACTAAATGCAAAATGGATAATTTTGATTATATTCAATTGAAAAGCTTCTGTACAAACAAAGCCAATGTTACCAAGATTAAAAGGGAAGTGGAAAATTGGGAAAGAATTTTTATAACCAGTGTCTCTGACAAAGGCCTCATTTCTAAAATATACAAAGAACTGAGTCAAATTTATAAGAATACAAGCTACTTCCCAATTGATAAATGGTCAAAGGATATGAGCAGGCAGTCTTCAGATGATGAAATTAAAGATATCTATAAGCATATGAAAAAATGTTCCAAATCACTAGTGATTAAAGAAATGCAAATCAAACAACTCTGAGGTACCACATCTCTCTGGCCAGACTGGCTAAGATGACAAAACAGCAAAATGATAAATGAGGACATGGAAAAATTGGAACACTAATGCATTGTTGCTGGAGCTGTGAACTGCTTCAGCCACTCTAGAGAGCAATCTGGAACTAAGCCCAAAGGCTATAAATAAGTGCATACCCTTTGACCTAGCAATACTGCTTCTAGGGTTATATCCCAAAGAGATCAGAGAAGTGTGAAGAGGACCCGTATGTACAAAAATATTTATATCAGCTCTTTTTGTGGTAGCAAAAAATTGGAAAACAAGAAGATATCCATCAATTGGGGAATGGCTGAACAAGTTGTGGTATATGAATGTAATGGAATACTACTGTGCTATAAGAAATGAGGAGTAGACAGGCTTCATAATAACCTGGAGAGACTTGTATAAATTGATGCTGAGCAAGAAGAACATAACCAGGAAAAATTTGTACACAATCACAGACACAATGTATGTGTGATGACTAACTTCAATAGACTGGGCTCCTCTCAGCAATACAAGGTTATAGGACAACTCCAAAAGACTCATGACTGAAGGAGATATCCACATCCAGAGAAGGAGATGCGGAGTCTAAGTGCAGATTGAAACAAACTACTTGCTCTTTTTCTTTTTCTTTTTCTTGTTTTGTTTACTCTTTCCCACTGATCATTCCATCAGTTACAATCCTCCTTTACAACCTGATTAATGATTAACGGGAAGATATTTGTAGATTCTGTATCTGAGTGCACACCGCCATGATGGGAGGGGGAGGGAAAGGGAGAAAATCTGAAACTCAAGGGACTGTGGAACTGAATGTTGTAAACTAAAAGTAAATAAACCAATTTAATTTTTAAAAAAAGACTGACTACTCTCAGTCATTTTCTTTCTCTTTTGGCTCCCTACAATCTTGCAGTATTTTAAAATACATTTCATTTTTCAGTTCTCTCCATTATAAAGTACTATCATTTGCAGCATTTATATGATGAATGACTCAGAAATGCTCCCATAGAGTAACTGCAACTAATTAACAAACAACAACAGCAACAAAAAACAAACAATCCATTGTGTCTCAAAGGGGGAGACAGGGGAGGAAATTTGTTATAAAAATTAAACTTTAAGACTCACTTTAATAACCTTTAATATTAGAGTATTATATATTACATATTAGAATAGTGAGTAAATCACGGATAGTACTTGATAATTAACATCTTTTCCTGGATTTATAGATGTCTCACATGTATGTATTTTCAAACAACTTCACAAATGTGAGCAACAAAAAATAGAAAGAAATTTTTTCTGGTTTATATTTCATCTTCCCTGACAAATAAAACAATAATGTAATAGCTTCAAATTAAGCACTACATACTTACTGAGTATACCTACTAAAATATGGTCAAACTAACTTTACATATTACTTATTCTCGTTCTTATAAGGCAGAATAGAGCAAGGGTTCAACTGACAGCTCTGGAAATAGGAAGAATTAAGTTCAAGTTCCAATTCTGACAATGACTAGCTGTGTTACCTTAGGGAGAAGTCCTTTAACCTCTCCAAACTTCAGTTTCCCCACTTATAAAAGGTTTTAATATAATATAAATGGGTTTAATATAATAATACATGTAGTATTTATCTCAGGATATTTATGAAGCTCAAATGACAATGAGAACGTATATGAAGTATGTAAAGTCACTTCTTCTTGTTGTTATTTCTATTTCCAACATGACGACAACTCCTGGAGCTAGGAAACTTACTGAACTAAACTGAAATCTGGCCTTTGTGTTAACTGGTCCATATGAAGTTGATACAATTAAAAAGTTTGGTTGTTCTCTTTCAGGAAGACCAAGCTACAAAACAGTAATATAGAAAGCAAGCCCCGTAGGCTCATCAGCATATCCAGAATCTTAAGTATGAATTAACAACAAAAATTTATTAAGCATTTACTATGTGCCAAGTGCTAGGTATACAAAGGTGAATTAGATACACTTCTTGGCCTCAAGTAGCTTACAATCAAAAGAGGAAATACATCTAAAGGAGGTTCTGGAGAGTATACATATCTTCCAGACCTTAATTTCAGAAAAAACTAGGCCATGATGCTTCGCTTCTCTCCCTATTTTCTGGTCACATATGTAACAACTGCCTTGCTGCCCACTCCTCTTGTTCTCCAGCTCTGGAACCATGAGTCATGATCAAATCAACTTTGCAATTGTTTCCAG
The DNA here is from genome assembly GCA_028627135.1 of Pseudochirops cupreus. Lineage (NCBI taxonomy): Eukaryota > Metazoa > Chordata > Mammalia > Diprotodontia > Pseudocheiridae > Pseudochirops > Pseudochirops cupreus. The sequence goes on along the minus strand of CM053583.1, from coordinate 44,318,992 downwards.
ATGGACTGTGTCAATCTACTCTCTAATGGCTTCACTCATCATTCTTATGACTTGGAAGACCAAAGTGCAACTTTCCTATGTGTGTTGTCTCCCCCACTAAAATAAAAACTCCTTGAGGGCAAGGACTATCTTTGTTTTGTAATTTGTATCCCCACACCTTAATGCAGTGTTTGGCACAGTAAGAATTTAACAAATGCTTATTCATTCATTTATCAATGTCTTGAATTTTAAGTCTTTTTTTGAACCTAGATTAATCCCTATCTCCTCCAAGAAGTCTTCTCTGATTATTCCAGCCCCAGAGGACTTTTCTCCAACATTTCTTCATATATTGCCTTACACTGTTCATTAGGTTTTTCTTGTTATCCCAACCAAATTGTTAGTTCCTAGAAAGCTGAGGTTGACAACATCTTGAAAATTGTAGTTGGCTCAATAAATACGTGGTTTGTATATACTACTGAATTGTAATATACTATTTCAGTATAGAGGCAGTAGTTTTCTATGTAGTCTACAAAATTTTGCACTATTTTGTTTCTTAATCCTTAACTATATTTTCCAAGAATTTTTTTAACCATATTCCCTTATGCCTACCTTTGAATTAAAGTCACCAAGAATCAATGTGTTGATTTAGTTTGGAGGATTTTGTGGAGTTTCTCACAGAATTTCTTTACCCTCTAATCTTCAACAAAAGATGCTGGCTCATAAGTTGTATTCAAATTTGTAGTGATCTCATGCTCATCATGAGTAAGGAAAGCAGAGATAACCAACTGTTTCATGAAATTATGTCCCTTCTTGTCTTAGGAACATGACGAAACCAATCCTATCAACTGCTTTAATTGCCTCTAGGAGGTAAACCTGTGATCTGTCCTTCCACTTAGCTGTGACTCTCACATCTTTCTGCTTAATGCATAGCAAGCATGTAAATACTATATTCCAGATAAACTGGACTAGTAGCTAATCCCCAAACTTGCCAGTTTACCTTGTATTATACCTACAGCCATAGATCTTGAGTTGGGATGAACCATGCAGGTCATCTAATCCATCTACTCCATGCCAAAGATGAGGAAATTAAGCCCCAAAGGGGCTTAAGTTATTTTCCTAAGGTCCTAGAGGTAATAAGCAGCAGCACCAAGATTTGTTACTATACACCAATGTTCTTTCCCCCTGTATCATACTTCTTCATGCACATGTTTCACTCCTTTAGTAGAATATAAACTTTTAGAGGGCAAGGACTCTCATTTTTGTCTTTGTTTCTGTCTTCCCCAGACTCTAGCAGAGGACTTTGAACACAGTAGGTATTTAATAAATATCTGCTGAATTTAAATTGAATTCCAAACACCTACAATATCATGCTCTTCTAATGGAGGTCATTCCGAATTTTGAACATAAGCTCTGTGGTAGATCGGCAACATGTCTATTGTCTGAGGACAAGACTAGCTATGTTAGGAATGCTGGCCACCAAGTGATGACTTTCTTTTTGGTGACAGCCACACTGATGAAGGCTCTAACTTAGGCATGGGAAGGTCATGAGCTTCATTGGCTTAAAGGCCACTCCCAAGGATGAAATCAGCTTCTTGAAGCACTATTATTTCCAGATGACTTTAGATACTCATAAGCTCTGTCCTTCCATGTTTTAATGCAGACTGTTTAGTTATTGCTTAATCTTTGAAGTGTACCTATTTCTTTCCCATGTCTTAGCGGGCAGTGCTGCATAGTGACAGTGTAAGGGAAAGAAGGTTCACTTACAAGAATATTATCATCAGCAGGTCACCTCTCTAAACCCCAGTTTCTTCATCTATAATATGAAATTACCTTTTGCCAATGTCATTTGATTATCTTATTCTATGTTCTAGATGATAAACCACTCTTATGTTGTAGGAACAGAGTCATAAACACTATAGCCCTAAGAGTCCCTTGCCCTATCCTTAAAGCCAATAAATAAGCATTTAATAGATGCTTAGAATTTTAATAACTTAGAATTTTCATTTCAGGGAATTTCCATACTTGACAGGTGATACAGGATATATTTTTGTGGTTTGTAAAAAAGAAAGTGATACAATTAATGAAGCAAGAGAGAATTTGGGCCAGAGAAAGCTGTCAATTCCAGCAGGGTTTTAGGGAGTTTTGCTTCTCTTCTGGAAGAAAGCCATAAGTTAGTTCTTTCAATTTTGTGTACCTAAATAAACACACTCAGTTTAACATATTTGCACTAAAAATTATGAAAATTTTAAATCGCTTGTTAAACATTTAAAAATTAAAATTATAATTCTACTTGTGGTCTTAACATCAAGCCCCAGTGACATAAGTGGCCTCTAGAATAACTGGAAAGAAATGTTGTAAGAAAATGGCTCTACTAGAAGAGCCATGTCAGATCAGTGTGTCATCACTGTTCCACCATGGATATTATTAGATGACCTCCTATCCTCTCTTGAAGAGCAGCTATCAAACACTTTTTCCTCCTCCCTCCAAACTAAACCTAGTATCTGCGTACTTTTTATAACCTATCACCATCATAGTAAAATTCTGGAAGGACTAAGTATAGGGTTTAGCTGTTCTTTTGCCAAAGATATTGGTAGGAAGTTAACAGAATCAGTCTGAAGCATCCTACTTCCGTCTGTGGCCATCAGAGGGAGATGTATCCCAAGGTTCTACATTAATAAAAGGGGATAGAACAGAACCTTAGAATTGAAATGGGCCTCACAGACCACAAAATCCTTCTAAACTATAAAGCATATTATAAATGAGCAACTAAAACTTTCTGGTACAACCTACTTCTTTTACAGATAAGTAAACTAAGGCCCAGAGAAGTAATGCTGTCCAAGGTCACACAAACCCTAATTTCCAAAAATATTCTGTCAATGAAGTTCTGATCTCATCTACATGGGTACTCTCCCTCCACTGGTATATATTATAACCCAATCAACACTTTCTCATCTTGCAAGATTTATGTCCATATTCTCCTACAGACAACAAACCAAATTATACTACTATCAATATTCATAATAATAATGGAAGTTGTCCCACAGATGCTTTCAATGTTTCCACAGAAGATAAGTCTATATGTCAATACTTTTATTTAATTAAAAAAGCAGTCACTTTATCGTCTTGTATGTTGCTGTTCACAGAACATCAACTATAAAAGAATAACAGGAGAGTGATTTGTCCCATTTGTCCTATTTCTATCTGAATTCTACTGAAAATAATCATAACAAGATAGCAGTAGAAACAACAACAGCTTAGTAAGATAATGGAAAGTGTGCTAAACTTAAAATTAGAAAGACATGGGTGTAGATACTGTCTCTGACACTAATGTGCAAGCAAGGGCAAGTTACAATCTCTCTGGGCCTCAGACAACTCTTAAGTCTTATCAGCATGATATGCCTTGATGGAGGGAGTCTGCACACTGATGAAATCACAGGCCTTGGACATAATAGTAGTAGTTTATATTTCTAAAATAATTTAAAGTCTTTCAGGTGCTTTACATAAACTATGTCAACCGGTCCTCACAATAAGCCTATGAGGTAAGTGATACACATATACTTGTCCTTACATAGCAAGGGAACAGGTTGGGAGTGTTTAGGTGAGTGTCTCATGGGCACAGATCTAGTAAGTGGCAGAACCAAAGGCAGAGCCTGAAGGCAGGAGGGGTTTCTGACTTGGAATCAAGTGCACCATGTTGCCATAAGTTAACCACAAAAGTGTCCAATGTCTCAAGTTCTATGACAGTACAATATCCATGTCAACTTAGCCAGTCTTGCTCATTTCACCTAATTTCAAAGTCAGGAGATATAAAAATCAACCAAAGCAGGAATTTCAGAACATAAATTACCAGGGCTGGAGGATTCCTAAGCAATCTAGTCTAATCTTTCCTTTTAGCTTCAAGAAACAAGCTTTGAGAAGGAAAGGTACTTGTTCTCAGTCAGAGACAGGGCAGCAGGGCAGGGCCCAGAACCCAGGTCTTGGGATTCTTAGACAAGTGCTCTTTTTCATATCACACTGCAGTATTGTGAAAAAAAAAACAAACAGTTTTCTTTTACAAGTCTCTGAAACTGTTTTTCAAGTACTTATATACTATTTTTTTTATAATTATTAAAGATCTGAAATTTCTTGAACAAATACCAGAACTGCTACTGATATGGATTACTGATAAGTGACAGTATTAGTTGTCGACATATATGTGTTTGTGAAGACCAACAGACCTTTCCAAAGAATACACACACAAAGCCTCTATTTATCTTGTGACTACAGAATTATTTTTTGAAATGTGGGGCCATTTATAACTCTTCCTCTCAGACTGTCCCGTGCCTTTCTTCAGGGACTAACCCTATTCCATAGTATCCCATACAGGGGTTATCTGTCTGCCACTTTTCCCCAAAGTCAGTAGCCAGGCTTCATAAAGAATGTGAGCAGTGTACCTGCACAGCAATGGTATCTAGCTTTTTAATCAGCTGCATCGACATCACTTTAATGCCATATTTAACTCTAAATGGCGAGACAGGGTGTTTGGTAAAGCAGTTCTGGAATGTAGCCAGATTCTTGGCAATCAAGCGATACTAAAATATCCAAAGAGAGAAACGGGTCATTTTAATACACTAAACATTTATTTAGTGCCCCTTATATATCTGGAGCCTTCTAGTACTCTGGAAAATGTACTGTTCCTGGCACTGCAGGTTGCAAAGACAAATGTGATACACAAATAACTATGATATAAAGGACAATTAATGAAATGTAAAATGACAGGTCCAGGCAGAGAGCTATGAAAAATATGAGGAAAGAGAGAAAGGAAGGGAGGAAGGGAGAAAGAGGGAGGGGGAGAGAGGAAGAGGGAGAAAAAGGAGAGGGAAAGGGAAAGGGGGAAAAGAAAAGGAGGAAAAGGAAAGGGGGAGGAAGATCTCTTTTGTCTAAGGTAATGATGGGAGACAATCCAAGGAAGCTTCATGTAGGTGGTGGCCCCAGAGTTGGACCTTTATAAAGATAAAAGATAAAATAAATAAATAAATGAGGATAAAAGAAAGATAGATAAAAGACTGCAACAAATCAAGATGGAAGAGAGGCAGAAAATGGTTGATACTATAGAAGAAACTGTTTCACGGAGTCATGGGGTTTTGTAAACAAAGTACTTCTCTTTTATATATAGCATTTCCCCCCAATTACATATAAAGACAATTTTTAACATTCATTTAAAAAAATTTTCTCCCTTCTCCACCAAGATGGTAAGCAATTTTATATAAGTTATATAGGTGTAATCATATATAACATATTCCCATGTCAGTCATGTTGTGAAAGAAGAAACAAACCAAAAGAAAAAAAACAAGAAAAAAATTTAGAAAGTGAAAAGTATTATGCTTTGATCTGCATTCAGACTCCATCAGTTACTTCTCTGGAGGTGGCTAGCATTTTTCATCATGAGTCACTTCATCACTGAGAAGAGCTAAGCCATTCATTCACATTTGATCATCATACAATACTGCTATTACCATGTACAATGTTCTACTGCTTCTGCTCACTTCACTTTGCATCAGTTTATGCTAGTCTTTCCAGGTTTTTCTGAAATCTGCCTGCTCATTATTCCTTATAGCACAAATTTCATTGCATTCATATACCACAACTTGTTTAGCCATTCCCCAACTGATGGGCATCCCCTCAATTTCCAATTCTTTGCCACTACAAAAGCCTTTCAAGGTATAGTTAATGGTAAAATAATTGCATTACAAAATAATAAGTTCAAAACTAGTTCGAGATTAATAAACATTAGTTCCACCATCATATATTAACAACATAGATAAAACATACAGTACATGTTGTAGGAATTCTGTTCCATTGGCAAAATCTTAAGATGAAGTAAAAACTCCAATACATCTCCACAAAGTTGTTTAAGACTTAACAACACAGTTGAATAAGGTCAGATGATGCAAATTCCTGGCATCCAGAACAAAGCAAAGACCACAAAGATTGACAGGGGGAGGGAATTGTGGAAGAGGGGAGAAATTACTGTTATCTGATATCTGGATTTAAGTGGCAATATTACATAGCTGAACAAAATGTCCCAACCAAAATGGTCATGTAAAATTGGAGAGGAAAAATATGGCTTACTAAGATCCAAACCAGATATCTGAACAAATTAATTTTATCTTTATTTCAAGATGCTTCAACCATTTCTATATTAAACTGGATACCCATCACAGAATTTCTCCTAACATTCAATTATTCCAAGTAAAGTAAACTGATTGTAACACACTGAAAGATACTAACACTTAGTATTCAATATTTTTAAACTATTTGAATATAGTGACTCCTTGATTTTTCCAACATGGAGATATGTGAATCAAAAACTTTAAAAAATCAGAAATACTTACAAATTATAATATTCCACATAACATTATTATATTTTAAAATATGTTCAGTAATCAAATCCTTGAATTGTTACATTTTAGGCAGACTATCATTATTTTTATTATATCATGATTAGGGTAAGTAAAAACTTGTAATTTTCCCATAAATACTATTTTCAACCACTTAAAATTAATCAGATTTGTTTTAAATTCAAGGATCTGTAGACTGAGTTGAATTGAAATGGCGTTATTACATTCCTGGCTGTGCTATCACAGTAACCTTGAGAATGTCACAGGCAATCACTTATTCAAATCTAAAATACCTGCCCTCTACCTTATGTGCCATTTGAAAAGAAAATTATTGTAAAGAGCTTTATGATACTTGGGTGAAGGTCACTATGTAAATACAAAATAATGGAATTGCTTATAGCCTGGAGGTGAGATGGTGTAGGGGAAACAGCACTAGCCTAGGCAGTCAGGAGACCTGGCTCCTTTTTCCAACTCTTACTTTAATGACTTGTGTGACCTTGGACAAATCCCTCTTTCTTCTCTGGACCTCAGTTTATTTTGCTATGATATGAAAGGAGTTTAACAAAATGATCTTTAAGGTCCCTAATACTTTATAGGATAAATCTCACAGACAGATCAGCTATCCTTTAATAATTTTAATAATTATTTAATAATCTCTTTCATAAATGCTGCTTTGTTGTTTGGAGAACTTAAGAAAGGTTTGAGTATTTTTATCCATTTATCACTTTGGATCATTGCTTTTTCCATAGTCCTTCTGTTCAGAAATAACTTATTTCATAAAGCAAACTATTTTTTTAAATCACCAAGCTTAGAATCTAAAATTTTGGGGTTTAATCTAAAGTTTTGGGCTTTTTTTTTAAACCTTCCTAGGCAGAAAGAAGGTAGACTTGAAAAGAAAATTATGTCTGTTGAAATAGGAGTATATTGGGGATACAGGCATATAGTAGGCACTTAACTTAAATGTCAAACTGAATGATTTCACAAAAATAGTCTTATGAAGTATACAGTCCAGTAAAGCAGGAGGAGATAAAATTCAACATTTAGCTGTCATGGCTCCCTGATGCCTCAATGCCTCAGTGAAACGCATTATGGTTTGAGTAAATGGCATAAGTGCAATATTCCACTGTAATTCCAGAATAAATTCCAGAATTGGAAAGGGGCTTCAGGGGTCACATAAGCATGCTTCCAATTTTACCAACAAGAAAAATAAAGTAAAGAGAACACAGTCAAGTCTAAAGTCACTCACTGAATTAGTGGCAGAGCCAGGTCTGAAAGCCTACTTCTTCTGACTCAAAGTAACATCCCCTACGCAGAATCACAAAGTGTATCTGTCAGCACAATAGAGAATGGAAACCCAAAAAAGACATTAGTCAGTGAAAAAGGTAATATGAAACAAACCAAGAAAATCTTCCAATTTTGTGGACTGTATGTGTGAAATCTGAGGTGTGACTACAGCTTCTTACTCCTCCCTGCATAGCAGAGGTTAGACACCCAAATGCAACTTAATGAGTACTTGTTTAATTTGAATGCCTGAAGCAAATAAAGTAATAATACAAGATCATTGCTTCTTGTACTTCACCTCATTTAAACCCCACACAAATATCTAGGGGAAGAAGTACAGGCATTTCCCCCTCTTTTCCAGACTCAGAAAGAGAGGCTAAATGACTTGTTTAAAATCAGACTAGTATGCGACAGGTAAAGGTCTTGAACCTGGATCTTCCTGAGTCTAAATGCTGTGTTCTTTGGACTGTACCATACTGTGCTGCTTAGAAAGAGGCATAAAGGAGGTAAAGTGGGCACTGGGAGCAATGTACAAGAGAGAAAAAAGGAAGAGACCTCTTTGGTCATCATTACTGTTGCCAAGTCATTCATGAAGAGGTTTTTTAATGCTAGGAATGGAGCTAGGTCTTGCAAAAGCCTATTTCAATTGACCATGACTCAGTGAATTTACAATGAGAGACAGTTAGATGCCTCACTAAGAAAATTGCATTTACTATGATAAAGTTATGAAGGATAGGGTTTTAATATTCGGTTTGATATAATCTTCTCTGGCTTCTTATTGCTTCAAGGATTAAATACAAACTTCTTGCAGGGGGGAATTAAAGACTTAAAATCTGGCTATCTTTCCAGGCTTGTTTCTAATTATTCCCCTTTAGTAACTACTTCTAGAAGAACTGTACCACTGCTAGCTGTTCTGACTCCATGTATTCACACAGGCTATCCCTTCAGCACATACTCTCTCCTCATCTTCACCTCTCAGAATCCTTGTCTCCCCCTTCAAGGCTCAGTTCAGGAGCCATCTCCTCCAGGAAGCCTTGTGTGTAGCATCCCTAGTTACCAGTATGCTCCTGCCTCAATTTTCCTGGTACTATTCTTATTTGTGTATATGTCGTGTACATACACACACACACAACACAAGCATGTTGAGGACAGGGATTTTTTTTTCTTTTTATGCCCATGTTTATTAGATTACACATGTCTAATAAGTGCTTGGTTAACTGATTTACATGGTGTATACCTGTACAATGACAAAAATACAGGCTTCATTACAGAAGTATTTTTCACAGTCTGAATAAAGGCTATGTTCACTTGTGAGGCAAGAGTTAAGAGTAAGCTTCTTAGAGGTGAAGGTCTTAGGAGTCCCATCCTCAGTGTCTATTGGTGAAGTGTTTTGTATTTTCCAAGTACAGCTTCATATCATCTCCCTTAGTCAGAAAATATGGTGGGGCAGAGGGAGCAATCCTTTCTTTTATGCTCTCTTCCCTTCCCTGCCATTCATAGAAATTACTACATCCACCAGATATTATGAAACTAGAATACTAAACTTTACCATTATACTTCCCTGAACTGCTTCCCGTATAAAAATATCAAGGTTCCAAGACCCTGAAACACAATGATTTCATATACTTCTCTGTACCCCTCCACAGTACACAGATCAGTTGGAAGTCACAAAGGAATCTAGTAATAAATGCTAACTGATTGACAGAAGATATACAATAAATTGCTCAAATTAAATTCTACCAGTTTTCTCCCCAAACAATGATACTATTTTTCTCCAGTAGGAAAATCCTTTAAAAGAAGTCATCATATAGGGACACTAATCAACAAAAACTCTCAATGATCTAGATGTGGATTATTTATTTTGCAGTTGTCTAAAGTCTACTTTTAATCCCTGAGACAGTTTTAATTCTGAGGCAGCTATGTGGCCCGATAAATGGACTAAAATCAGCTGGACTAAAATCAGTCAAACGTAAGTGAGAATTTTGCTCCAGACATTTAATAATTTGTGTAACCCTGAACAAATCACTTAACCTTTCTCAGCCTGTTTCCTCACTGTAAAATGGGGATAACAATAGCCCCTAATTCACAGGTATATTCTACTGAGGATCAAATCAGATGACGTAAGAAAAGTGCTTTGGAAGCCCTACAGTACTATATAAATGACAGCTACTGTCGTCATCGTCATTGTCGTCATCGTCATCATCATCATCATCATCATCATCATCATCATCATCCCCTTTGCAGTGGCACAGGATACAATATCAGAGTACAAGGTTCTTATCTCACATCTTCATAATTCCTGACATTTTTACTACCACAAACCAGGAGAAAGAATATTTTCAAATACCTGTTGAACTATCTGTTGTAGTTATGCCATCAGAGACGCCCTTACATAAAACCCAGCACAGTATACTGAAACAGTAGATGGCTAACAAATGCTTGCTGAACTGAACTAAATCAGGGTCATCAAATTTAAAAGGGATAGAGATATCTTTATAGAGATATGGATAATGGGTTCTGAAACTACAAGATGGCTTTCTGGGAAACTGATCCAGGAATATCTATTTGGCTGCCTTCTTGTCAGAATCCCTATAGTAAGCACAGACCTAATGATTTTTTTTAAATTTTATCTATATATTGTCGATAAAATTGTCTGGACAGCTAATACTTTGCATATGTCCTCATCACTTCATGTTGAGACTACAGCATTAATTTTTTGGTTGGTCTCCTTCCTCAAGTCTCTCTGCACTCCAGCACATTTTCCACTCATCATCGAAACTGATCTTCCTAACATATGTGACCATGTTACTTCCATTCAATCAAATCTAATGGCTCCCTGTTATCTCTAAAATATCAAATATAAAATCCTCTAGTTTTCAAAGTCTCTGAAAACCTGGCTCCTTCCCATCTTTCCACTTCCTCACACCTTACTCCCCTCCATGCACTCCTCTACAATCCAGTGTCACTGGCTTCTTTACAATATATTCCATCTTCTGACTCTGTCTCTGGCTAGTTGTCCCTAATGCTCTGAAATGGTCTTCCTTTTCTTCTCTACCTCTCAGCTTCTCTGGCTGCTTTCAAGGCTCAGGTAAAATCCCACTTTCTATGAGAAACCTTTCTCAGTCTTCCTTAAACTTAGTGCCTTCCCTCTGAGATTATGTCCAATTTACTCAGTATTTGTTGTTTGCACACAGTTATTTTTGCATATTTGTCTCCAACATTAAATTGTGAACTCCCTGAGACCAGGGACTGTTTCTGTACCTGTTACTGCTGTAGCCTTTCTTTGTATCCCCATATGCACTAGCACAGTGGTTAGTGCTGACAATAGGCTCAGTATATGATTGCTAACTCAACTTGACTTGCCTACCATAAGGGCCATGCCTAACACATGGCTATAAATGAACGAGGGCGGTGTTGGTACAAATGCCTATTTTTTTCAAAATTTATTTATTTACTTTTAGTTTACAACATTCAGCTCCATAATCCCTTGAGTTTCAAATTTTCTCTCCCTCCCTCTCCTGTCCCCTTCCCACCCCCCCACCCCCCACCCCCCACCCTGCCATGGCCCCATGCAATCAAATATAGGATCTATAAATACCTTCACATTAAACATTAGTCAGGTTGTAAAGAAGGATTATAACCAATGGAGTGAATAATAAGAGGAAACAAAACAAAAACAAAAGAGAGGGAGAAAGCAAGTAGTTTGTTTCAGTCTGCATTCAGACTCTGTATTTCTTTCTGTGGATGTGGATATCCTTTTCCATCATGAGTCTTTTGGAGTTGTTTCATAACCTTGCATTGCTGAGAGAAGCCTGGTATATCAAAGTCATCACACATACATTGTGTCTGTGACTGTGTACAAATCTCTCCTGGTTCTGCTCTTCTCACTCAACATCAGTTTATATAAGGCTCTTCAGGTTATTATGAAGTCCATCTGCTCCTCATTTCTAACAGCACAATAGTATTCCATTACATTCATATACCACAACTTGTTTAGCCATTCCCCAATTGATGGGCATCCCTTTGATTTCCAATTCTTTGCTACCACAAAAAGAGCTGCTATAAATATGTTTCTACATATGGCTCCTTTCCCTACTTCTATGATCTCTTTGGGATACAACCCTACAAGTGGTATTGCTGGGTCAAAGGGTATGCACTTATTTATAGCCCTTTGGGCATAGTTCCAGATTGCTCTCCAGAATGGCTGGATCAGTTCACAACTCCACCAACAATGCATTAGTGTTACAATTTTTCCACATCCTCCCCTGTTTATGCTTTTATTTCTCCCTTCTCCCTTCCCCTCCTTAAGAGTTTTCCTTTTGACCACCACCTCCCTCAGCAAATTCCCATTTTTAAAAAGTCAGTTGATTTGAAGACAGCCAACAGGACAGTGAAAACTCATTCATTCAACTAGAAACCACCATCATAAAAACACACAGAAGCCCTTCAAAAAAGAATAGCAAACATTTGATAAACAAGTGAAACACCAAATTATTTATGACAACTTATGCTACATTAAAATAAAGTAAAATTATGATGAGAACAGAATCTCTGTGGCTATTCTTCAGCTATCTGTGGACCAGACACTTAGCAGGAAGCCACGTTACACTAAAAAAAAAAAAAGATTCTATTTTCTAAGAACAGTATTTGGCCAACACTTGTGGTTAAGAATACTAAATGTCTTAGACACTCAGCCACACAGCTTCTGTTTTGAAATGCCTTGGTTTTCTGAATGGAGGGATGTGGTCAGCAATAAAAGAATAAATTTCTAACTGTGCATCATATGGAAAATGTATTGTTTATTTTACCAGCAGAATATAAACTACTTGGCCAAGCATTCTTTACCAATGCTTGTTTTCTGTCCCAAGCAGATCAGTCTTTTCCAACACTTTTATCTATCTATAGTGTTTGGAGAGGCTGTGTGAGACAGTAGAGTCAGAAGATCCAGGTTCAAATACTAGCTCTGCCATTTATTACCTGTGTGGCCTTGGGCACATCACTTCATCCTTCTGAACCTTGACTGCTGGACTAGATGATCTTTGAGGTCCCTTCTACCTCTAAATCTATGCCTCTATCATTCCTCTACGTCTTAATGGAGAACAGGGTGTTGAATTACAAACAAATCTACTTTCCATGTGAGGGGATGAGGAAAAGAGAAGGATAAAAATTGAGACTTCTACCTCTTGCTCTATACACATTTCTTATAAAAGGAGGCATTTTAAAGTTCAATTCAACATTTATTAAATATCTGCTATGTGCTTGATGTTGAGGATGTAAAAACTAAACTGTCTCTGCCCTCAAGCAGCATCCACTCTACCAGATCAGGGGAGAAGGATTCTACATATGTCAAAATAAAAAGAGTACAAAAAATTGAGGAGAGAGAAAATAGTATTAACTGGGAAAATCATAGAGAGATTCACAAAAGTGTTTCCTGAGCTAAACCATAAAGGAAGACAAGGCACTTTTAGAGGCAGGGAGGAGGAAGAAAGGTACTTTAAGTGAATATGGTGAAATATTCTGTAAATACTTGAAGAGAGAAGGGAGTATTGAGTTCTAGGAACAATTGGTAATTCAATTTGGTCAGAATACAGACTTTCTGAATGGGAGTGGCATGAAATGAGGTAGGAACTAGAGAGTAAAGGGCCTTAAATAGCAGGCTAAAGAATTTGTATTCTATCCTACTGGCAAGCTCACTTTCCTGTATATTTGAGAAATTAGGTCTTTATCTGAGAAACTTACTGTAAAATCTTTTCCCTCAGTTTCCCACTTTCCTTCTAATTTTGGCTGAACTGGTTTTGGTTGTGAAAAACTTTTTAACTTTTGTTGTTATTGTTCATCTGTTTCAGTCATGTCTGGCTCTTCATGACCCCATTTGGAGTTTTCTTGGCAAAGATACTGGAGTGGCTCACCATTCCCTTCTCTAGTTCACTGTACAGATGAAAAAACTAAGATAAATAGGATTAAATGGCTTGCCCAGGGTCACATAGCTAGTAAGTATCTGAGGTTAGATTTGAACTCAGGTCTTCCTGACTCCAGGTCCACTCCTCTATTCACTGTGTCAACTTGCTGTCCTTTTTAATTTTATGTAATCAAGTCATTTTGCTTCCTATATTACCTCTATCTCTTGTTTGGTCATAAATTTATCCATAGATCTGACAGGTAAATTTGTAGGATGGTCTTCCTAATGTTCTGTTCCCCTGCTCAAAAACCTCCACTGGCTCCTCACTGGCTCCAAATAAAGTCCAAACTCCTTTAGCATTTGACGCCTCAACAAATCCAGTTCCAATCTCCCCTCATCTCATGTTCTTCTACTACTTACTGTTCTCTGAATTCAATCCTTTGTAGCCTCCTTGTTTGCCTGTCTTCCCCGTAATGTTCCCCCAGCCTTTTGCCTCATTGGAATCCAATCCACCTTTCAAAGTTCAACTTAAATGCCGCTTTCCCTGAATAGCTTTCTCTGATACACAGCTCCATAAGCCAAAAGCACCCACCTTAGATTCCTAAGTGCTTCTTTAAATTATATCTTTTCTTTGTACATGTAATCTATTTTAAATTACAGTTATTTGTGTGTGTGTGTATATGTCCTCTTTCTGATATTACACTGTATATAATACAGCAGGAAGAGATGATGACAATCTAGAAAATCCATAAATGAGGTAAAACTCTGAGTAATAAATAAATTGATATATATGGACCCTCTCTTCTCATCACAATCAACACCCTAAACAGTGGTCTTCAAGAAATGTACTTAAAACACAATTTTTAAAATCATGACAGTACACTAGTAATAAAAACTAAGAAGAGAATCTTAAAGTCTTGTTCAAAATTTAGTTATATTGGAAATCATTCAATATAACTCACTGCCAAACCATGATACATTCCCCAAAAATCTCCCATCAGGATAAAGAATTTACCAATCATCAATGAGCTTGAGAGGCCTAGTAAGGTTAAAAACTTAAAGAGATACAATAATGTCCAAGGGGTGAAGGTAAAATTTATATAAAAGAATCTATGTTCAAATGAATCATTTTGATTACATTAAATTGAAAAGTAGAAACAAAACCAATGCAACCAAGATTAGGAGGAAAGCAGAAAACTGGGGAAAAAAATTTTTTTTTAATTTTATTTTAGTTTGCATCATTCATTTCCACAAGATTTTGAGTTACATATTTTCTCCCCATCATTCCCCTACCCACTGCCCCAAAACAGCCATCCCAGTGTATCCTTCCTCCCCCAGTCTATTCTCTCCTATGTCTTCCCCCCTCACCCCTCTGACTTTTCGGTAGGGCAGGATGGATCTCCCAACCACAGTGCCTGTGTATTTCAAGTTCCAGTTGGATGAAGTTAATAATAATAATAACAATAATTGCATATAGATAGATAGATAGATAGATAGATAGATATACATTTACATATATGTT
>CM053583.1:44284225-44303431 GCA_028627135.1 Pseudochirops cupreus | reverse complement strand
AAAAAAAAAAAAAGAAACACTGGTGTACCAGAAGTGTTATTAAGGATAAGGGTAAGAGAGCACTGAAAACATTACCTGCCTGTTTGTGAGAGGGCTTTCATAGCTAGGAAATTTTCTAACCAGCACATAAATTTCAAGACATATCTCTTTCTTTTTTCAATGTTGAAAATAACTGAATTTTTAAAAAATCCTTCAAGTAGAAACAGTCACAAGAGGAAGTTACATGGCAAGGACCCCCCCTCCCCCCCCCCACAAAACATCAAGACAATGCTATTGGTTCAATAGTATTCCAAGAGGCTAGAAAACCTGTTAACTTTGAAAGCCCTAGCAAAATACTGCACTTCTTTATAAACCACCTACTTGTAAGTCCATACTTTGAATCTTTTTTTTCCTTTCCTTTCTTTTTATTTTTATTTTTTTGCATGTTACAAATGAAGAATTTCACATCCAGCCTCAAGCATTTTGCATTTCTTTGCCAATCTTGTAGTTGAGTATCTTGTTCCAGTCAATTTTGGTGCAGGTGACTGGAAGCTGCCAGCGAAAGGCCTTGAATGTGGTATCTGACATTGTCTGATAGTTCTCACTAATCACAGTCTGATACTCATTTTCGGCATGTTCTATAATTTTAATAAATTCCTTGGCAGTTTATACATCATCAGTAACAGTTATTGAATCCTGTACATCTTTGTGACTAACCAACTGAACATTGCCACCTTCATAGCAATGGAGCTGAATCTTTAGCACTCCAACCACCTGAGTTATATAGGTGGTGTGATAGTAAACTTCCACTCTGAACCATTCCAGAATTTTTTACCTGAAATTGGTGGCTCTCAATACAGGCAATAATAGTCTTCTGCCCATCCATAATTTTAGCATAAACAGTACAGAAACAGAATAACGATCTTTCACATAGGCCCTTAATGCACTATCACAGGATTCCCTCCATGACTTCAGAGCTCCATCTATGTCCTCAGGTTAGGGATCACTTGCTTCTTTCTGTAAGTGATCAAACTTAAAGGAAACTTTATTTCTTGGATCTAAAATCTGCCACTACCCAGGTCACCATGTTCTGTAATTAAGACCTGGTCATCATGCCCTTCTATTTTCACTGGAGTGAACTGATCCATATCATGCTGAGTGAATGCATTAGCCACCTCTTCCCTGAGAAGACTGTCATTGTTAAGTAGTAACTGGACATCATTAAACACTTAGTTAAATTCTCCTGGGGGAGCATGAGTGCTGAACTTGGCAGCTATCCCTACCTTCTCCTCATCCGACACCTGGATCTCGAAGTTGGCCATCTTGGGCTGCTCTGGCCCAGCTGATTACCAAAACTTTCGAGAGCAAAATTCCATAAAGATCTAGTAACGTTAACAAAAGAATACACAAAAAGATCCTCATTGTAAGAAGCAAAGTCACTCTAAACCTGCTGTAATTCTTTGAATAAGAGAATTACAAAAGGAATAGAAGAGACAAAATCAACATGAAAGATCTGAGTTCAATTGTTTGAAAAGCCTGTTTTAAAAAATGACAAATTCAATATGGTATATTTGTGCTCCCACAGTAAGATGGAATGAAAGAAATAGTGTATGTTTGGCTCCACCAATAAAAGCTAGAGAAGGGATGACTCGACAGTAACTCATCTGAAAAAGAACTGGAGGTCTCAGGAGCAAGACTGCAAGCTCAGTATCAGTATTTGATGTGACAGTCCCAAAAGCTGATTCAGTCTTTGGCTGGATTAAGAGAGGGCCAATGTCCAGGCCAAAGCAATTACCTATATTCAAGACCCAAACTCCTTTTCTGACTAAGTTACATAGATGTCTTTCCACCAAAGCTTACTTAATACAATATCCTGGGAGGAAAACAAAACAAAACAACTTCTAAGCATTATATGAGCAACTGCTTGTTGTAGTGTTTTGTCCTCTAGGGCAGAGTGAATTCTCTCCCCTGAAGCAAGGCTCACTGGCCTGTTCCTGGGGCTGCTTCAGGTATCATCCTCCCTTCAGACTCAAGAAACTGCCTTACTGAGAAAACAGAGGTTATCTATCATAAGCTCCTTCTTAAGCCCTTACTCTTTACTTCAAATCCCCACTAAATTGTACCTCATTCTTTCCTCATTTATCTGGTAACTGGAGATGCAATGACTTCTCTTTGTCACTGCCAGTTCCTCTAGATGCACTCTTGATCCCATCCCTTCCTATATGCCTTTATCATCTACAACATCTACAATCTCTCTTTATTCACTGGCTCCTTCCCTGCTGTCTATAAACAGCCCTAAGGGCTCCCCTAATCTTTAAAAAAAAATCTTCACCTGGGGGGTGCAGCCAAGATGGCAGAGTAAAAGCAGGAAAACTCAGCAGCTCCCACGTAGCCACCTCAAATACCCATAAAATATGACTCTAAACAAATGTTAGGGCTCCAGAACTCACAAAATTACAGAAAAACACATCTCCCGCTGAAGGCATCTCGGCAGTTGAGACAAGAAGGGCTCATTGCAGCGTGCTAGGAGCTAAACCAGCCCAGCCTGAAACCACAGCTTGGCCCTGGGGCTACCTGGACAAGCCACAGCTGGAGCCAAAAGGAGAGTGGATCAGCGGCAGCTGTGGTGATTTCCACAATTATCAAGCCATAAGAAATAAGGACCAAGTGAAAGGCCAGTGGAACTCAGCTAAATTTGGGGGTACAGTGGCCTCCTCATAGCTCCAGCAGCTGTGAAAACCCCAGCAATCTGGGACAGAGCATTCCCCTCTGGAAGCAGAGTTCCACAGAGCTAAAAAGTCAAGTAATTGACTGGCAACATGAGTAGGCAAAGGAAGCAAAGTAATTATTATTATTATTAACTACATACAACTGGGAATTAAGATATACAGGCACTGGGGTAGGGAGATCCATCTTGCCCTACCGGAAAGTCAGGGGTGATGGGGGAGGACACAGGAGAGAGCAGATTGGGGGAGGGGTTATACAGTGGGATAGGGCTGTTTTGGGGTAGTGAGTAGGGGAAAGATGGGGAAAAAACTTGTAACTCAAAATCTCGAGAAAATGAAAGATGTAAACAAGAAAATAAATAAATTAATTTTAAAAAATCTTCACTTAATCCTGCAACCCCTTTAAACTATTAACTTATAACTATTCTTCTTTTCACAGTCAAACTCCAAGAAAGCTTTCTGTGCTCACTACTTTCATCTCCTCACCTCCCATTTCCCAATTTCTTATAATTGTGCTTCTGATACAATCACTCAACTAAAACTGTCTCTAAGGTTTATCAATTATCTTTCAAATGGAAAATCTTATGGTCTTTTCTCAGTCCCATCTGGTGTTTGTCTTAGATGTTCTTTCCTCCCTTAGATTCTATGGGACTGTTCAGTTAATTCAGTCAAGCCCACTCATGTGGGCTTTTCTCGGCAAAGATACTTAAGTGGTTTGCCATTTCCTTCTCCAGTTTTCTCTTAATTCTCTTATCTGTGTGTCTGTGTATCTTTCTCCCTCTATTTCTCTCCCTATTTCTGTGATTTCATCAACTCCAATGAGTAAAATTATCTTTTTTATGCAGATTCGGATATCTAAATTTATATCTACAACATACATATGTATTATATACTTTCATATATTCCAAATTTATATGTCAAGCCCTAATATCACTCCTAAAATCCAGACACCTATCACCAACTATCTGCTGGTGAAATCTCCTGAATCTGAAGTACTGGTAGAGAACTCAAGAGAGCTTACCTTATTTCCCTCTAAATTCTGAAATTCTACTGAGGAAGAATCACTGTCCTTCTAGTCACCTCTCCTCCCATCCCCAGTCAGCTGTCTAGTCTTATCAAATCTGCCTCTGCATCATTTCTCTCATTCCTTTCCTTTATACTCATGCAGCCCTTCCCTAATAAAGGCCTGTATTATCTCTCTTGGGCTATTGCAATATCCTAATTGGTCTCCAGTCTTTTTTCTAACATGATGTTGTTGTTGCTGTTGTTCAGTCATTTCAGTCATGTCCAATTCTCTGTGACCCTATTTGGAGTTTTCATGGAAAAGATATTGGATGGCCATTTCTTTTTCCAGCTCATTTTAAAGATGAGGAAATTGAGGTCACCAGAGTTAAGTGATTTGCCCAGGATCACACAGCTAGGAAATGCCTGAGGCCTCATTTGAATCCAGGAAGAAGAGTCTTCCTGACTCCAGGCCTGGCACTCTATTTACTATGCCATCTAGATGCCCTCTTCTAGTATACCTCCTCTCCAATCTGTATTCCATGCAACTGTCAAAATAATATTTTGGGGGGGTTTTTTGTGGTTTTTTTGCTTTTTGTAGGGGCAATTGGGGTTAAGTGACTTGCCCAAGGTCACATGGGTAGTGTTAAGTATTATGAGGCCAGACTTGAACCAAAATAATATTTTTAAAACACAAATCTGACCATGTTATTCCCCTGCTCAAAAATCTTCAAAAATCTGAGTGCCTCTAGGATAAAACACAAACTCCTCAGCCTTTACCATATGTTTCTAACCAACCTATCTTTCCAAATTTAATATTTCTCCTATTTGGGTACTACTCTCCATTCCAGATAAACTGGCCTACTACCTGTCCCTGAACTTGAAATTCTAGCTCTTATGTCTATGCCCTGACACAGGCTGTCTCTCATGCCTAGAATATACTTCCTTCTCATCTCTACTTAGAATCTTTAGCTTCTTTTGAGATTTAGTTTGAACGGCACCTTCTCCAGGAAGCCTTTCCTAATTTCTCATATGGTTACTGTTTTCTTCCTCCTGATTCTGCTTACATTACATTTATTTTTATATATATTATTCCTCCTATATCCTTATATCCCTCTAGCACAGAACTGGTGCTCAATAAATGACTATTGAATTAAATAGGTTTAAGAAACCTATTCTATGTGCAAACTATAACTAAATAGCAGTAGCAGGATTTCTGAAAAGCTAGGATTTTATGTCCTCTAAAACACTAACATTACATGCCGAAAAGAATGTAACACTTCTGGTCAAGTCTTCTCATTCTGGAATTCATGATAAATGAAAAGAATGTTGGCATTTTTTCATATCAATAGCAACGTGCAATTCTTCATGTCACTCCAGCTTACTTATTCATTGAAACAAATGATCTCATTACAAAACAAGTAAGAGAAACAAACAAAGCCTCCTTCAGTTCCTGCCGGGATTCATTATTAGAATTCACCTTTCCTTTCACCTCTCCCACAATCCCCAAAGCTAACTGCCAAATGCTTGCTTCACTGTAGGACAGGACATTAGAAACTTTCAACAACTTGCTACAGTGAATTCAGCTTTCCTTAGTCACTGACTGATGACTCTATTCCTATTTAGGCATTTTTAAAGTAACACTTTTGTTCTTCCTGGAAGTTAATGCTGCATTCCAGATTACAATAGGGACTAGAGTAAAACAGACAAAAATGTAAAAAGTCAAGCAGTTAAGACATCCCAACGGTTTTAAGCATACATCTATAGTTGATTATAGGTCAAATCCCCATTCTCTACTTCCTTCTTTAAAAGAGATATAAATCCATGTGAGCGTGTGTATGTGTGTGTGTATATATATACATATATGTATGTATATATTTATATATACACACACTCATATAAGCTAAAAAGAAATAATTGTTTTTATTATTTGCTACTTTAAAATATTGTTAGAAAATTTATGTCCAAGGGGAATTGAGTCCAGCCTTGCATGCCAAATAATTGGCTAGGAAGGCTTATAAGGTCATTGGGGGTATCTATTAAAGAACTCCGTTTTTCATCCACCTTTCCAAAAAATACCCTTGCCTTCATCTATCAGATCACATCTAAAAGAAAGGGAGAGAGAGAGACAGAGAGAGAGAAATGGAAGAAGAAGAAATCTGAAAAAAAGAATGTATAAAAGTTATTCAAGACTGTTATAAGTATGGCACAGGGAACCACAGTACAATGAAGTTCAATAGACCTTGTTTTATTACCTGTACTGATCTTGGAGAAATCAGTTCCTCTCTCTGGGCTTCAGTTTGCTAATATCTAAAAATGAGTGAATTAGAACAGGTAATAATAATATCTGTAGGTATGTGTAACATGTATTCATATACATACATACATATATATATATACATGCATATACATGCATATACATACACATATAGAAAATATATTGAATGCCATGAAGCAATATTGTATGCTGGAAAGAACAAAACAGTCAGTTAGATAATTTGAGAGGCAATGTTGCATAGCTAAATTTAAAAAAAAATGCCCTGAAACTTGAAAGACTAGGATACAAGTCTTATATTTACACCACTAGCCTTGTGACCCTGTGTGCTGGACCAAAGGTGTCCACTGTGTTTCAGTACTCCCAAACTAAATTAAAACGTAATTGGGAAATATTTAACAAAATTAAAATATCACAGAACATAGATATTGTTAATACGTAGTTTTCTAAGTGAATGTTCAGCCTCCAGGGCCCTTTCTATCTGAATCTGATACCAATGATCTAGACCAGGGCTTCTTAAACTGCTTCTGCTCGTGACCCCTTTCTGCCTGAAGTATACGAGTACACAAAATGGGTATATAAATAAATATACAAATCCAACATTTACTGATAACAAATCATAAGCTTATTTTAAAACAAGTTTACCATTTATTAAAGATTAAAGCAAATTTGCATTCTAACGAGATGGATATATTTGCTCATTTTTACATAAAGAATTACATTTTGGTGGAATGGCTGATGCCGCAGGAGCCAGCGCTTCCTCAGTGTTTTTCAGAGTTGATCGTCAGTGTGATTTTACCATCACGCTGCTTCACGTAAACAAGCAGTAAAACGTGGCAGGAGCACAGTCTGGGGCCATTTCAGGATTGCTGGAAATTCTATCCTTATCTCAAGTCAAAATTCACTTAAAGATTTCGCATGTCCAGTAAAAACACCGCAATTCATCACATCCGATAGTCTTGAATCTGAGCCAAGGCACCTCTGGCAGTGTTCACTGGTGTAGGGAGCAGAGTGTGCGTGTTGTGTGTTCAGAACCAAGGCTGCGGTGAAGCTGCGCAACGCAACATGGGCAAGTGATGCCAGAAACCTCGGATTCATCACGCATTTGATTCTGAATTAATTTTTGGTCACTGCATATTCAGAAACCTTTTACTGTTGCCAAATTTTTCAGGACCCCCACATTCAGTTACACTAGCCCATGTGCAGTCACAATCCACAATTTAAGAAGTGCTGATCTGGACAACTCCCTAAGACTAATAACTGAAGATAAAATAGAAGGGATTAAATTGACAGGAAGAATTCCTTATACTGATGAAATCACAGATCCATTTTCTTAATTTGTAAAATTAATATATTTGTATTATTTTCAACACAAGACTTGTGGGGAAAACATAAATTATAAAGTTTTATATAAATACAGGCTATTATTGCTATATTTACTTTTGCAATCAAATTTTGTAAAACAAAATGAAATACAATTGGATAATGCAAGGAGGACAGTGTCGCTGGATAGTAAAGTCCTGGAGCAAGGTATAAGAAGACTAGAAAGTAATAATGGAGCCAGATTATAAAGAGCTTTAACAGTCAAACAGAGGATTTTATATTTGATCCTGGAGGCAACAGAGAATCACTGGAATGTACTGAATAGACAAGTGACAAGGTCAGATCTGCACCTTAGGAAGATCAATTTGACAGAGTGGAATGGGAAGAGAATTAAGACAAGGAAATCTACCAGAAGGCTACTGCAGTCATCTAGATGTGAGGTGATAAGGGTAAACACCAGGCTAGTGGTAGTGTTAGAGAGGAGAAGGAGGCATGTATTAGAGAAGTTAAGAAGGCAGAATCAACAGGTCTTACCAACAAGATTGAATGGGGGGGGAGGGGGGAGGTGGTGGTGTGAGAGAGTGAAGAGTTGAAAATAACAAGTTGCAAGCCTATGTGACTAGGAGGAGGGTGATGCTCTCAACAATAACAGGAAGTTATAAAGGAGGGAGAGAAATGGGGGAAATGTGAGTTTAATTTTGGACATGATGAGTTTAAGATATCTTCAGGATATCCAGTTTGAGATCTCCAATTGGCAGTTGGAGATATGAGACTCTGGAGGTTAGGACTGGATAAATAAATCTGAGAAATATCAACACAGAGATGATAACTGAATTCATGGAAGTTGATAAGATCACTTAAGCTAAATAATATATAGGGAGAATAAAAGAAGGCCAAAGGCAGAGCCTGGGCGGGGGAGGGGTGGGGTGTGGGGCACCCATGGATAGTGGGTGTGACCTGGATGAAGATCCAGCAAAGGAGACTAAGAAGGAATCCAACAGAAAGGAGAATTATTTTTATTTCACAACAAAAATTATTAACAGAAAGCTTAATTCCTAAAATGGTTTGTTCCAGGTGAATTTCAACATAGAGAAAGTGTTCGAAAGAGTTTTATTTCTTGTACTTGAAGTGATTACAACTTGAAACACTGGAGCATGAGAGTGAGCCCTCACGTCTAAAGTTAACAATAGCTCATTTAGCAGATGGCTTCTTTCTTTATTTCCATTACTAGTTACTTCTAGAGTAAAAACAAATAAAAAACAGAATTTCCTCTTTCTTAGCTACATCTGAGGGTCAGAGGGGAAGAGAGAGAAGGTTACTATAAAAAACTTAGCTACCTGTTCCAAGGGAATATCCTGCCAACACTGCACTATTTTAATTAATTTTAAGTGGGTTTAATCATCAACAAGCACAAATATTTTAAGGTACAAAGAAGAGGGAAGAGGATCATAAGAAAATTGTCTTTTAAAGAAAAAATACATATATATATAGTCTAACAAAGTGTTAAAAAAAATTGCTTTATTTATGTACCAATCTGTACTTTTTTCCTGTACATTTAAAAAAAGTATTTTACGATAATCTTCCCTCAAGTCTATGCAGTGTTGTTACTTAACCACTGCGTAGGACCAAGCACATTCTCTTATGAAAGAAAACAATTATCCAGCTTAATACACAAAGGAAATAAAACATTCTCTTAACATTACAAATCAAGTAATAGTAAAATCAAATGTACTCTAAGGCTAAAGCAGTTGATAAACTGGGTGAATTCATTAAAGAAATTTGATATCTCTACCTATGAAAACTATCCCTGTCAATTCCCATCTTTGATCCTACATAACCTAAAGACAGCCACAGCTCAGTTTGGTCAACAGGAGATCTAACATATAACAAAATTATTTATGATTTAGGCTTATCACATATACATATAGCTATCAAAATAACTACATACTATAATATGTAACTGTGACTGCAAATATTTTTTCTGCAACTGCTGTTATACATACACAATAAATAAATAAATTTAAATCAATTTTCTATTTCATATCAAGCACTGATATAAAATACTATACAAATATAAAATCAAGTTTCGTCTTAAAGATTCTAACCAATTTTATTTGGAAGACAGGTTAAAAAAGCTTGTAGGGGAACTCAGTACTCTCATTGTCACATATATCTCCCAGATGATTCTGCCTCCATTCTCTCTCTTCCCCAAAATTATGTTTAACATTCCTGGTAGAGGAATCTTCTTAGTGCATTGTATTGATTATACCACTCTTTCTTGCTGAGAGAGAAAGAGATTCGTCATTCTCCTATTTCCTAGTGAATAAAGACCAAACTCTTTAATGTGGTACCAGAAAGCTTACTTTCTGACTTTTTTGTTTCTAACATGTCTTGGAGTCCCTGAATGGACTCCTCCTACTACTATTTTTTAAAAAATAGTCATTCTTTTTTCTTCCCTCCTCCCTCCGTACTTGTACATCATATTACTTAAAAAACAAATTTTACTTATATCATTTATTATTACATTGCCTAAATTTTTCCCAGTACCCCTATCCCTTTTCCTTCCTATATAGTTTTTTAATAGAGAAAAAAAATCAACAAAACAAATCAATAGGACAAAAACTTTGAAAATATATGCGATGTTTACCTCTTCCTCTCCCAATATACCTCTTACCTCTACAAAGGAGAGGGTGGAGGTATCTTCTCATATTTCTTCTTCAGGATCAAGCTTGTTCTTTGTAATTCAGTTACATTCACTTTCAATTATTTTGTGGTTGTAGTTCTTTTCATTTACATTGTTGTACTCATTGTGTAACAGTTTATATAAGTCTTTCTATACTTCTCTGCAGTCCTTATATTAGTTATTTCTTACAGTAGAGTAATATTCCATTACATTCATGAATAATTGTTTTTAAATGTATGGTTATATTTTTCCCTTTAAAAAAATTTCACCGCGATTGGTTCGTAGTTATGCTAGTCTGATAAATGTTTAGCCAGATTAATTTGTGATCATTTTAAGCTGTTGGGCTAAGGATTTTTTGTACCATGTATAAATAAAAACAGAGCTTACTATGCAAACTTTGGAACAATGTTAACAGAGAGAATATTTAATCTCTGGAACAACGAATCTCTTTATGAGCTCTCATAAAAGCCACCTGAATAAAAGCTTCATGCCTGATGATTATGCTAGTTAAACAAGAGCTTTACCTACTTATTAAAACATTTATAAGATTCTCTAAGAAAACAGGCTTGCTATGAAGATTCTGGCCCCATCAGCAATATTATTATATTTATTTGAAAATGTCTTCCCTACTTCTAAATCCAGCTAAGTTCATTAGAGATTTTAAAAAATTCTTATATTTAAACTAAGAACCAAAGAGATAAGTGTTAAATTACAGGTTTCAAAAGAAATGTAAACTATCAACAATCATATGAAAAATGGTCCAAATCACTAATTAAAGATGATTTTCCAATTAAAATATTTCTGAGGTTTTACCTCATATGAATCAAGTTAGCAAAGGGGTTTGTAAACAGTGGAATTATCCAGTGATGGAGAAACACAAATACTCTACGATGATGTTATGAAGTGATTTAATTTAATCATTCTGGAAAACAATTTAGAATTTACAAGAAAAGTAAATGAAATCTTCATGCCCTTGGGTCCAGGGATCCCACTACTAGGTATATATCCCATGGAAGTCAGATATAGAAAGAAGGCCTCATATACACTAAAACACTTCTAGCAGCACATTTTGCTGGTCACAAAAAATGGGAATCAAAGGATCTCTCAACTGATGAATGGCTAAACAAATTGTGATATATGCATGTGTAATATTGCTGTGCTAGAAGAAACAGTGAGCAGGAAAACTTTAGAGAAGCACATGAAAACTTGTATGAACTGATGAAAAATGAAAGCAAAATAAAGAGCTCAATACATACACTGTCTACCAAGAATGTGAATGAAATCGGTTACAACTCTTCTATACAACCAGACTAACGTCCAATGTGAGTGTATTTGCAGATCCTATACTTGATCGCATGCTGCCATGGGGGGAAAAGGAGGGAAAGGGGAGAAAATTTGAAACTCAAGGGATTGTGGAACTGAATCTTATAAACTAAAAGTAAACAAACAAATCAATAAAAAAAAAATTTAAAACAAGAATGTGAATGAAAACAACAGTAAAAGAAATCAGAATTTAAACTGAATGAAATGACCAGTCTTGGCACTAGAGGATCACACAGGAAACATACTTCCTGCTACTTAATAGAAAGGGACTGGACTACATTTAGAAAATATTGCATATGCTTTCAGAAATGGTTAATGTAATGCTTTGGATTACACAAATTATTTTAATTAAATTAATATAATTTAAAAAACAGATTCTGTATAGGGAAACATTTTGGAAGTGACAGTGGTATAAACAAAAAGTCATATATATGTGTATGTGTGTATCTATGTGTGCACATGTATATATGTATAAGTACGTGTGTGTACAAATATATGTGTATGTGTGAGAAAGAACGTGCGCGCGCACGCGTGTGTGTGTGTGTCTGTGTGTGTGTCTGTGTGTGTGTGTGTGTGTGTGTGTGTGTGTGTGTGTAGAGATATACTGGTTGCCTTCCTCTAGAATAGGTGTTCTCTAGTTTATTAATGCTCTTCCTAAAATGTGATGTTGGTATCAGATTTCTAGATAAGGGCAGAGAAGAGTAACTACCATCTACTTACAGGAATCTAGGTCATGGCAGACAGCTCTGGACTGTCAGGAAAATCTGAGTTCAAATTCTGCCTCAAACATTTACTAGTTATGAATCCTGAGCAAGTCACTGTAGAAGAATATTCTGTACTCTTTGTTTTAGGAACAAGCCTTCAAGAAACAAATTTTATTAATTTTCATTATTCTAATCTAAGCATTTCTGCTTAGAAAAAAAATTAAAGGGATAAAGACATCGTATACCTGAAAATCTTTCTTAGAAAAGTCATTTCCAAAGTTATAGTTTATAGTATTTCTGAACAAAGAACATTTCACAATATGCTATGACATAGTAACAGAACTCAGGCTACGACAGAAATTCAGTTAACAGTTTGTTTGATTAAAAGAACAATACTCACAACTTTTAGCAAAACTATGGGGACTCAAAACCATTCAATCATGCTTTGAACACTCCCTTTTAGGATTCTCCTTTCCAGATGTTTCCAAGAACTGAAGTAATCAGAGAGACTACTAGTTTCTTCAGATAATTATCCTAATCTATTAAATGGGAGTTAACCACCCTTGTCCATCATCACCCTGCTTACTTGTGAGGGGAATCTTTCCTGGGCTAATTAATTCAATTAAACATTTATTCATTTATTAGGCCTACTATTTGCACTCAGATTTCATTAGATCTCTCTCTCTAAAGGTAGAGAGCATTTTTCGTTCCATAGGTCCTTTGGAATTGTCTTTGTTCATTGTATTGATCAGAGCAGCTAAGTGTTTCACAATTGATCATCATTACAATGTTGTTACTTTGTACAATGTGTTCCTGGTTCTGCTCACTTTACTTTGCATCAATTCACATACATCTTCCCAGGTTTTTCTGAACACATGCCACTCATCATTTCTTATAGCACAATAGCATTCCATTACAATCACATATAATTTGTTCAGCCATTCCCTAACTGATGAGCATCCCCTAAATTTCTAAATTCTTTGCTACCACAAAGAAACTGCTATAAATATTTTTGTATACATAGGTCCTTTTCCCTTTTCTTCAACCTCCTTGGGATATAGACCTAGTAGGGGTATTTCTGGGTCAAAGGGCATGCATAGTTTGATACCCTCTTGAACATAGTTCTAAATAGTTCTTTAGAATGGTTGAACCAGTCTACAACTCTACCAACAGAGCATTTGTTGTTGTTGTAGTTCAGTCATTCTCAATCATGTCTGACTCTTTGTGACCCCATTTGGGGTTTTCTTGGCAAAGATATTGAAGTAGTTTGCTATTTCCTTCTCCAGTTTATTTTGCAGATGAGGAAACTGAGGTAAACGGGCTTAAGTGACTTGCCCAAGATCATACAGCTAGTAAGTGTCTGAGGCCAGATTTGAACTCAGGAAGATGAGTTTTCCTGACTCCATGCTGGCACTCTATGCACTATGGCACCACCTATCTGCCCAAAATTCAAACTACCTGACTTTTATTTAGTTGCCCAAGGAGTCCAATCTTCCCCTTCTCCAAAGCTTCTCTTAACTTTGCCAAGCATGTTTGCTCCTTAATGTTGTTGTTGTTGAGTCATTTCAGTCATGTCTAATACTTTGTGATCCCATTTGGGGTTTTCTTGGTAAAACACTGGAGTGGTTTGCTATTTCCTTCTCTAGCTCATTTTGCAGATGACGAAACTGAGGCAAACAGGGTTAAGTAATTTGTCCAGGGTCACACAGCTAGTAAGCATCTGAGGCTAGATTTGAACTCAGGAAGATGAGTCTTCTTCACTCCAGGCCCAGTACTCTATCAAGTAAGCCACCTAGCTGCCAGAACAGTCCATCAGTGTCCCTATGTGTTCATATCCCCTCCAGTATTTATCATATTAGTCAATCTGGTAGATGCGAGGTGGTACCTCAGAATTGTGTTAATTTGCATTTTCCTAATCAGTAGTGATTTAGAGCTTTTTTCATGTGACTGTTGATAGCTTAAATCTCTTCTTCTGAAAACTGCTTGTTCACATCCTTTGACCACTTATCAATTGGGTAAGGAAACCTCTCTCTCCTAGCTCATCTGAAGTATGGTGTTCAGTTCTGGGCACTATAGTTTAAGACACTGATAAGCTGGAAAGTGTTCAAGGGAAGGCAACTAGGACGGTGAAGAGCATTGAATCCTATGAGGTTAAACTGAAGGAACTGGGCGTGTTCAGCTTGGAGAAGAGAATACTGAGAGGAGTGTGGTGTGGGAGAAGAGACACGATAGCTATGTTCAAGCATTTGCTGGCTCTCATGTAGAAGAGGAATTATTAGACTTGTTCTCTTAAGGCCTAGGAAGAGTGTGTAGTTGTCACAGACAAGTCAATTTAAGATTAACATTGGGGAAAAACTTCCTAAGAATTAAAGCTGTCCAAAAGTAGATTGGTCTGCTTCAAGGCCTGGAAGCTTCCCCTTCCTGAGGGTCTTCAGAGTCTGTATGACCAATAATAGAGTATGTTATACTGGGGATTCCTTTTACATATGAATTGAACCAGATTGCAGCTGAAGTCCCTTCCAGCTTTCAAATAATGTGAAATAATGGCCACTTAGACATAAAATTTGCTACTAAATTTTTTATACTTGATATTTTGTTGATAGTTATTAGAACATTTCACAGGATTATAGGATCTCAGAGTTGAAAGAAACTGCAAAGCTCAACCAGCACTTATTTGTAAAGTTAAAACTCACAGGCCATTTGAGATTAAAAAAGGAACTTCAAAGCATATTACAGATACTAGGTGATAGGATACTGCCTAGCTTAACACTGCTTCCCTATGTTTGGGCATTGGCATTCCTTCCCTTCCCTTCACCATCATACATAACAAATTAAATTCTTATGCCTTTGTTTCCACTTTATGTGGTATTATTACAAAGGCATTAAGAATTTAGTTGTGTTAACTAAGCAGTGAGATAGTGACATATTTGGACAGCTGGTCTCAGTCAGGAACTCTTGAGTTCAAGACTTGCCTCTGACATAAGTTGACCATACCCATCTGAACGAGTCTATTTAACTCACAGTGCCCTGGGCATCTCTGTAAAGACTCTAAGTTGTATAAGCTGTATTGAACTACATGGCTGGTAGAAGTTCCTTACCTACACCAATGAAATCACAGATCTCATCCAAAACATAATAATAATTAAGTAGTGCCTGAAGCAATGGTCTAGCAGTGTTCCAACAAAAGTGGATACTACCTCTCTCATGGCATGCTCTTCAGGAGTGTAGTAGAGCAGAAAGAACACTGCACTTTACAATTAAAAAAACTGATTCAAATCCTAGTTTTAATTTGGGCTGGAAGTTTCACTGAGGTTTAACCATCAAATTGCTTGGTGAAATGGTGCCTTTTAAATTTCTATGTGCTACAGAAATAACAGATCAATTCAGAACAAGAATTGTGAAGTACACTTTAAAGACAGGACTAAGGTCCTAAACTCTTGGTGACTAACCAGTATCTATAAAATACCTACTCCTTTCTGACTATGGAGAAAGACGCCCAATAACAAAAAGATATTACTAAAACTACATTTGGGTAAATCAAGTTTACTAACTGAATTAATGAGATACCAAGAAACAACTAAGTATCTTTTAAGTCAATTCAAATTAGAAGGCAATATAATGAACATTCTTATCTTGCCATATTAATGTCAGTTTATTCCCTGCATACAAAAAAAGAAAGAGAACTCAGGCCCAGCAGTGAAAAATATTTGAGACTCTGTAACTCAATTACATATCAGTCAGTATGTTCTTGAAGTGTGGCTCTGACCATCTTTGCCTTCTAAAGATGACTAATAGTTGTTATAAAGTTTAGTGATTTCATTTTTTTTTCAACTTGAATAAAAGAATTAAAAATGTCACTGAAATTGTATTTCTTCATAATGGCATTTGGCTTTCTACCATTTATCCTTTAAAATAATTGTTTCCAGAGACCAAATATTTTCAATAATGAAATAGCATTCTTAATAAAGGAAAAACTGCCCCCCAAAGTCTTTAAAAACCAAATCTGGCAGGGAGTTGAGAAAAAGGAGAAAGTGATAAATGAAATTAAGTCAAACAAACATGTCAATCTTAGAAACAAAATATTTTATTAGTTTCTGCACAAAATCAGATTTGATGAAAATACAAAAGAAGCCTCTTGTTTTTTTAGAAAAATGCTACAGACAGTACATTTGTCAATGTTTTATAACTCACTCAAAAAGTATAGCGTACATAATTTTTTAAAAGTAAAAGTAATAAACAATAAATGAATGAAGACCTTAATTCTCTGAGCAACACTTAACCTTGTTCTAACCTATCTGAGGTTATAGAAATTAATCAGAACTTTTATACCAGTAGCCTGTAAATTTAATTTGTTATTTCATGTTGGTTAAGACAAAAAAACCAACCAACAAACAAAAAACAAAAAACAGACAACAATTAGAAAGGATAGTCCCACTTTAAGGACCTGTGATTTCATCAGTATGAAGGCTCTCTCTCCTTCTATAACATTTCTTAGCCTCTAAGAAGTGGCATCACCCTGTGGCCAACCTGGAGAAGAGTCCATCTGTACCTACACAGACAAGTCTTTGGATGACAGGGATATGCTAAGTATGTCACTGGGTTCATACTTGAAAAACTAAATGGTCCTTGTTCTTGTCAAGGAACTTACATGTTATCTGGAGAAACAACAAGTGCATGGAGAGATAAAAACAAAATATATGCAAACTAATTACATTACAATTTTGGGAGGGCAAGGCAAGAGAAATTGTGAGGATCAGGAAAGGCCACATGTAGAAGATAAATCTTGCTTTTAAGGAAGCTAGGAATTCTAAAAGGCAGAGTTCAGAAAGGAGGGTATTCTAGGCAATGGGAACAGCCTATGCAAAGACTTGGGGTATGAAATACTGTGTATATGGGATAAACAGCAAGAAAACCAATTTGGTTAGATTGAAATTTATATGAAGGAGAGGCAAGTCTAATAAGCTTAGAGAAGTAGGATGGAAGCAGATTGTGAGGACCATTATATGCTAAACAAAGGATTTTGTATATGACCTTACAGGCAGTAGGGTGCCACATGAGCTTACTGAGTAGGGTAATAGTGTGATTAGGTCTGTGTTACAGAAATATCAATTTGGCAGCTATATGGAGGACGGACTAGAGAGAAGAGACTGCAGGCAGGAAGACCAATTAGGATACTATTTCACTAATTCCAGTG
This sequence comes from Pseudochirops cupreus, assembly GCA_028627135.1. Taxonomy (NCBI): domain Eukaryota; kingdom Metazoa; phylum Chordata; class Mammalia; order Diprotodontia; family Pseudocheiridae; genus Pseudochirops; species Pseudochirops cupreus. Next base: position 44,286,222 of record CM053583.1, on the reverse strand, counting down.
AGAGGTGATAAAGATTTCAGCAGATTTAGGTGACTGTGTGTTTCTTAATGATATTGATAAAATTACTATATTAAGGTAGTAGATGTGGAGTAAAGATGTTGTGGAGACAGAACTGATATGATCTGGCAAATGAATGGATATGGGGCACAAGGGCAAGGGAAGAGTTGAGGATAAATTCAAGGTTGTGAAATTGGGTGACTGGAAGAACAGTGGTGCCCCTGACAGAAATAAGGAAGTTAAGGAAAATAGGAGTTGGGCTAGGGGAGAGAAACGATTATGCACCCTGCTTTGATCATGTTGAACGTGAGATGCTTCTGGGACATTCTATTGGAATTGCCCAGTAAGTAGATGGTGATGCAGGGCTGCAGCTCAGGAGGGAGTTCAGGATAAGGGAATCTCAGAACAGTATTGTGTGTAAAGAATAAAACTCAGTCAGGAAGACTTGAATTGAAATCTTACTTCTGACATTTTTAAATTGAGATTTCTCATGTGTAAAATTAAAGATAAGAAGACTTTGTGGTATCATACAAGATATCCATATGTTTATCCCATATGAAATGCTTTATAAATTAGCAAAAGTACTACAAAAGTGATAGTGAGGATAGGAATATCAATAATTGAGGAGGCCACAGGACTGAATGACTAAAACATACATTTACCCAAAATCTTAACTTTTACAAACCAATTCATTCTTTCAAACGAATCATTCTGTCATCTTTCTGAGGATCCTGCAACATGGGACTGGAATAGTTCCCCTCCTTTCGAGCCTCTCTTTATGCGCTGGCTTCCTCTTTGAAATGAAAGCTCCTTGGCACAGTCTTGCTTGTTTGAATCAGTATCTCCAGTATTTAGAACACTGTAAATGCTTAATTTAACATGCTGTAAAAGCTTAATAAATTATCTTTATTTAATAAATGATTTCTATCTCTCTCTGTGCCTAGATATATCTAAGAGATTAACCAGAAAAGGTTTGTTATTTAGTTATTTTTTAAACTTCTCAAACTGAAAGTGTATTTCCTTTTATGTATAATAGAACTTGGAAAGCTTTGAGAGAAATCAACCATCCTTTTCTCTCCAGGGACTAGGATACTATGGTTTTCTGCAGATCTAACAGCCGGGAGATGTTTCATGAAATTGAATCATAGATCACAGACTTGAGGCTGGAAAGGACTTCATAATTAATCTAATCCAGCTCCCTAATTTTATGGATGGTGAAATTAAGGCCCAGACAGATTAAGTGATTTGCTTAAAGTAATACAAGCAGTAAGCAGCAAAGCTTGGATTCAAATTCTGATCCTCTGAACAAATCCAAAACTTGATTTCTGGTCTTCAATTGTAATTTCATCTGCAGGATAAAAAAATCTTTAGATAGATTTAGTTTTTTACATGTCTCATTACTGATTTAATAACTAAATATTTGCTGGCTATGATGATGATGAAGATATTAAAATTCAAAAGTAAGGGTGGCTAGGTGGCATAATAAATAGAGCACTGGCCCTGGAGTAAGGAGGACCTGAGTTCAAATTCGGCCTAAGACACTTAACACTTACTAGCCACGTGACCTTGGGCAAGTCACTTAAGCCCAACTGCCCTGCCTTCCCCCCTCCAAAAAGAAAAAAAAAAGAAAAAAATAGAATTCAAAAGCAAGGAATATATAAATAGCCATATTTTAGTAGTTTTTTAGGGTTCCAATAGGCTGGGCTGCAAATCTTTTCTTTTTTTTTAAAGCATAAAAAAGTATAAAGTGGTCCCAATGGTTTCCATTTATCTATCTTTATACTAAAAACAGTCTATATTTACATGGCACTTTAAGGTTTCCAAAGCACTTTTATGTGTTATTTCATTTGATCCTCATATTAGCCCTGTGTAATATGTGTTACTATTAACTCCACTTTATAGATGAAGAAACTGAGGAAACAAGAGGCATAAAGTGATTTATTCAGAGTAACAAAGTTAGCAAATATCTGAGGCAAGAATTGTACTCAGGGGGGGCGGAG